>OZ018357.1:4315681-5515681 GCA_963969515.1 Yponomeuta evonymella
GCATTAACAGAATCTAGGCCCTGGTCTCTGCCACCTACGTCTTTGGGATACAGGCGTGAGTTTCTGTTATGTTATGTAATATTCCATTCTAAATTTCAGTTGCTGTTATAATAACCTACTCGGGTGTTATATTTTTCACACGGGTGTTGTTGCTTTTATTGTTTTCTCAGGCACTTTGATGGATTTTTTGTGAATGTGTGATTACGTGATTAGAATGAAAACGCACTGATTTATTTGACAATCACCTTGATAACAGTCTTTAAAATATGGTACAATCCACAGCACATCCACCTCTACAATCTAGTTGCAAAGTCGCCCGTGACGTAACCGAGTAGAGTGCACGTATAACAGCGATAGTAGCGGAGCGGTTGAACGCCGGCTTCTCATTCGGGAGGTCATGGGTTCGTGTCCCGGTATGTACCAATGACTTTGTTTTCTAAGTTACGTACATTTGTGAAGTTATAGTAGCAACACTACTCGCTAACTGTGAAGGAAAACATCGTGTGGAAAGTATCTGAGGTATTTACATACCTCAGCATTTCTTACGTATAACGGCCCGACTAAGTGCGGAAATCTCCAGTCAAACTAGTTATTATTATTATACTTTATTGCACACAAGACTTTTAACAGGACATTACATAAGAAATTACATGCACAAAGGCGAACAAACCTTCGGGTATAGGAGAAGCAGTAGAAAAACGGGTCTATATAATGTGCACAAAATAAACTACAAAAAGCCTAAATAACACAAAGTAAAAAGGAAAACAAAAACTACATAAACTAGATATCAGAATAAAAATACATACCTACTTAGATATACATAATACAGGGATAGATAATGCTCTTTCAACCGCTTCTTGAAGGTACCAATAGTGGGACTGGCGCATATGTTCTGTGGCAGTGCGTTCCACAGCCTAACCGACTGGACCGTGAAGGAGTCACCGTAAGCTCCAGTATTGTGAGCAGGAATTTTAAGAAGATGGGAGTTAAGTGATCTTTTTGATCTTTCTCCGGAGAACAGATATTGAAACCTTTCTCTCAGGTATGCGGGATGATTAAGGATTTTGTACAATAGTGACAGTATATGTGCATTCCGGCGAAGACGAATTGGGAGCCATTTTAACTATTGTCGGAAACGAGACACATGATCAAATTTGCGTAATCCGTATATGAAGTGGATACCCAAATTTTGTAGACGTTAGAGTTTGTCTAGCAGCTCCTCATTGGCGTCCAAGTAGCAAACATCCGCATAGTCAAGAATAGGAAGAAGAAGTGACTGTACAAGAGTAACTTTAGTTTTAATTGGGAGAAAGCTTTGGAGACGCCGCAGTGAATGGAAAGCTGCAAAGACGCGCCGACTGACTTCACTGACATGCGTAGACCAAGAGAGATGGCAGTCAAAGAGCACTCCCAAGTTCCTGGCCGTTGTCGCATAGACAATGGGTGTGCCGTCAAAGAGGACTGCAGGAACCACTGTTTGCTTCATCAGCAACTTGTAGAAGTGCGGACTGCCAATAAGCATTACCTGTGATTTTTTTGGGATTCACTAAAAGTCCGAAATGCTGAGCCCAGTTTTGAATGCGCGCAAGATCAGTGTTCAAAGCATCGACAGCAGAGACAAACTCATCCACTTCAAAATTCCTGTAGAGCTGCAAGTCGTCTGCGTATAGATGATAGTGAGACGACAGGGAGTCAGTGACGGAATTGATAAATATGGAAAATAGGAGTGGGGAGAGGACCCCGCCCTGAGAAACGCCCGCAGTGAGGGCACATCAATCCAAGGAAGTCTCGTTGGAGCGTATGCACTGCTGGCGACCGCGAAGATAGGTATCGAACCATTCTATTGGAAGAGGAGATACGTTAAGAGAATCAAGGATAGCAAGGAGGATATCGAAGTCGACACTGTTGAAGGCACTGCTGAAGTCGAGAAGTGTCAGCACTGTGAGCTGCTTATTGTCTCTGGCGAGGCGTATGTCATTTGTGACCTTCAACAGTGCCGTAACTGTGCTGTGACCAGAACGGAAACCGGATTGGAAGTGGTTAAGGAGGTTGTTATGGGACAGGAATGTCGAAAGCTGAATGTTGACCAGAGATTCGAGGACTTTGGATAGGAAAGGAAGTATAGATATTGGACGATATTCTGAGAACGAGGAGGGATGGGTAGTTTTGGGGAGCGGTATTACGTGAGCTTTCTTCCAGGCGGCTGGAAATGAGCTGGTACCCAAGGAGAAGTTTATGATGTGCGTGATAGTTGGAACCAGCCCATCAATGGCCAAGAGCAGCATTTGAGAGCTGACCTGGTCGTCTCCTACCGCTTTGGAAGAAATGGAGAGGATGGATTTCTTAACGTCACTCGTTGTAACAGATTTGAAAGAGAAGGGAACACAATCGGGTTTTCGCTGCAAAGAAAGATTTTGGAGAGTGACTTTTTTGGTGTAGTCTTCTAAAGTGACTGGAGGGATTGAGAAATGTTTATTAAGGGCGTCGAAATCAATCTTCTATCAGGAGATTTGCCAATCCCGAGTGTTTTAAGAAATTTCCAAATTTCATCTGGGCTGTACTTTTCAATTGACTCGTGAATATGTCGCCTTTTGGCATCCCTACACATCCGACTGCTAAACTAGAAGTAGAGAGCACGCATGTATAGGTTGATATACCTACTGTCAACTGTACATATTTTGTTAAGAATGAAATCTTATCTGGTAGACGATTGCAATCTTTCGGTAGCCTTTAGCATGTAAGTAATTATATTATCTATCACGGGTGCACGCTGAAACTGCTAAAACATGATTGATTTAATGGTTTAATATTTAACAGGGTGGTGGGTTCAATACAGTCAACCGCCATACAGTTTTCTGCCATGAGGGTTATGCCATACACGACACGTTCGGAATGCGGGTTGGCGAGCGCAGTATATGGCATTTCCGCAGAAGGCGCTGCTGCCCACCTTCTGGCAAGGTGTCTCTTAGCCTCCATGTCACACTCTGATGAGAAGGTAGAGGCGATGTATGAGGACATTAGTAGAGCCAAACATACCCCGGAGACCTATTTTATTGTGGCGATTATGGCAAAAACCCCTCATGATTGTAAAACCAAGAGGGAGGCCAATGTCCTGCAGTGGGCGTCAAACTGCTGATGATAATGATGATGGGGGACTTTAATGCGAAGGTGAGATGAGAGTGGGGCAATTTGGTCATGGGCAACGGAACAGAGGTTAGCCGACTTCCTTGAGAAAGAGGGACTCTTTATGTTTATGATGAACTCTTTCTTTCAGAAGCCATCTCACAGGTAATGGACCTAGTTGAGTCCCGATGGTCCCACGAGAAACGAGATAGACTTCATCCTGACCTCCAAGAAACAAATATTCAATGATGTCTCTGTGATCAACAGGATGAAACCGGAAGTAATTACCGAATAGTAAGAGGCACATTGAATATCAATGTCAAACTTGAGAGGTCTCGTCTAATGGAGTCCACGCTCCGACCTACTCTTGCCCATATGCAAAACCCCGAGAACTTTTAACTCGAATTTTCAAATCGCTTTAAGTGCCTGGAGAGTGCCGTATCGGTGGATGAGATCAATAACAGGTTTGTAGAAACTATTCGTACAGTGGGCTCGAGGTTCTACAATCCAACCGTACGAGTAGACCTCAAAAACTCTCAAACTATACTCTCGACCTCATGACTAAACGTCGCTCGTTGCAACTGCAGTCCTCCGAGTCATATAGGCAGCTCAATAGACACATACGTCTATTTGGCACGATATTCGTTCTTTTAATACCGAACGTAATAAAGAGACTCTACAGCGGAACAAAGGATCCAAAGTGTTCGCAATAGACATGTCTATTGGGCAAAGCCAACTGACTAAGCTAAAGAGAGTGGACGGCAGTATAGCTTCGACCAAATCAGATGCGTTGAGGGAGATTGAGAGTTTCTACGGACAGCTATATACCTTAGTCGCAAAACCTGTTAGCAGGTTGAACAATGATCCTAGAGCCAAACTGACCCGAACTTATACCGAAGATATCCCGGATATCAGCCTGTACGAGATTAGGATGGCCCTGAAACAGCTCAAGAATAACAAGGCACCAGGAGAGGACGGAGTTGCATCAGTCTCTGGAAGCAGGTGGAACACCGGTACCTAAAGTCCTTTAGAAGCTTTTCAATTCCGTCGTGCTCGAAGGAAATATGCCAGAAGCATGGAACACATGGTTGAAGAACTACCGACCCATCTCGCTTTTGAACCTGTTTTCGAGGGGTTGATAATTTCCAGCCTCCCGAAAAAGTCAGTTTTCGAAAGGGCTATAGTACCATAGACCAAATCCACACGCTGCGGCAAATTATACAGAAGAATGAGGAGTATAATTTGCCATTATGCTTAGCGTTTGTGGACTATGAGAAAGCCTTTGATTCGATCGAGACATGGGCAGTGTGCGAGTCTCTCCGGCGTTGCCGTATTGACTATCGGTATACCGAGGTGCTGAAGTGCTTATACAACAATGCCACCATGTCGGTCTGAGTACAGGAGCAGAATTCGGAGACAATTGCTTTGAAAACGGGGTAAGACCGGAAGATGTTATCTTTCCGAAACTGTTCACGAACGGACTAGAAGACGCATTCAAGCTTTTGGAATGGCAGGGACGCGGTATCAATATCAATGGCGTGTACATCACTCACCTTCGATTTACCGACGATATAGTAGTCATGGCAGAAACGATGGAAAACCTCGGCATAATGCTCGAAGACCTCAGTCGAGTTTCCCAACTTAAAATGAACATAGACAAAACGAAGGTCATGTCGAACGCCCGTGTTATGCCCACCCCAATAACAGTGGGGAACTCGACTCTCGAAGTAGTAGACAAATACGTCTACTTAGGACAAACAGTCCAGCTAGGCTTAGGACAAACAGTCCAACCAGGCTGGTCCAACTTCGTGAAAGAGGTCAATCGTCGAATCCAACTCAGCTGGGCAGCATTCGAAAAACTTAGAAAAGTATTTTCCTCCATGATACCTCAATCCCTCAAGACGAAATTATACAACCAGTGTGTTTTACGATGACTTATGGCACTGAAACGTGGTCTTTCACTATGGGCCTCATAAGAAAGCTCAAGGTCTCGCAACGAGCTATGGAAAGGGTTATGAATGAAATGATGAGATCCGTAGACGAACGAAAGTCATCGACATAGCCCAGCGAATTAGATCTTGACAGATGCTAATAGATACTGACCTGTGATGTCATCGTAGATTCGGCCAATCTTGGCCATTTTCGATAAAATGGCTACAGATTATCAAGTTTTATCCTGGTTTGTTGGATAAATGATCAATTTCTTTTTAGTTCAAATGACTTAAATTGGTTTTAAAACTTATACGAATATATATAATTGATACTTTTTTTTTTCACACTGTCTAAAACAAATACGTACCGATCTCGTACCAAATACGAGTGACCAAGTGAAGCGCCGGCATTGGATCGAACCCAAGACCTCAAGAACACTATTTTTACAATTGAGAAAGTACTATTAGTACTCTTACTGTTCTTGAGTCAGAAAGCGGCAGGCAAAAAGGAAAAGGAACATTTTTTGTCGCTTGACATCATCCTATCTCGGCGGGCGTCTATCGGCGCTGGGTTTCATTAAAAACGTGTCGTCCATTTAACTCAAGTCTGCTGGAAAATTCTTTGCGTGCCCGCCCGTCTTGCTTCATAGAAAGGAAACTGTGAATCCTGAATGAAAGCGACAGAAGGACTGTCTCGATGAAATCAATCAATCAGTCCGTATTCGTCCACTGCTGGACATAGGGCTCCCACACATAAACACGATACGACGTCGCGTCGTACTACGATGCGGCGTCGCTTTACGATACGACGTCGCGTCGTGCTACGACGCCCTAATTCGGCTTTAATTTGAGCGAAATTTTGAACCAATATTGAGCTCTGAGTTGAATAAGCCACGATTAGTTATGAGTTGACTGGATACTCGCGATTAGTTACACTTTAAAGCCAAAATGAACGCGTCGTACCACGACGCGACGTCGTATGGTAAAACGACGCCGCATCGTAGTACGACGCGACGTCGTCTCGTGTTTATGTGTGGGAGCCCATAGGCCTCCCCGAAGGCACGACTTTTCCATCTTCTTCCTTCTTTCTTATTCGATGAAGTACAGGGGCCCAAAAAGCAACGTCCAAGAGGCACCCTCTAATGGGCCAGGTAGTAACCGTAACTAGAACAAAATTCTATCTCATGCACTTAGAAAGTAGGTACTACAGGTATTTGTCCAAAAACAAAGAAATTCTTCACCCTATGACGTAAGATTTTTTGTAATCTTGAATATTGACTTGTAGAAAATGCTTATGGCTTAAGTCCGCTGCATTGTACGATTTTTTTAAGTGCAATAAAAGTATCAATAAATAAATAAATAAATAATGTCTGTCTTGATTGCTGTCTGAAATAAATACTTAGTTGTATTATTTTAAAAAAACATTTTATCCTGAACTAAGTATTATTGTAAGCATTATTACAAGGTGCAACTGTAACCCAACTATAAACAGGCTCGACAAATAAAGACAGGGTTCGACGATCACTTAGTATCGACCCTCGCTCTCACGTTGAAGCGACAAATACAAGCTTTCTTGAAAAATGCGCAATTCCTGCAACAATCCAATTTTTGTTTGTGTTTTTCAACAACTTTTGTTGTATGCGTGTTTTTTACCAATCAAAAAACGGCAGTCAAAGCAAAAAACCGTAAAACATCCTAAAAAATTTGTCCAAACGTTGCAGAACAAAATCGACATAAATGACAAACTCAATATATTTATGAAAATATAATGTATGTTACAAAAAATATCAGTAATTTCGAAAATATTGGTAGCCATCATAATATTGATACTAGGAATAAACATAAATTGTCATTTCCACGTTTTAGACTTGCAAAAGTTTATACATCCTTTATGGGGCACTGTATACGGTTCGCTGTATAAAATATATTAGAGTTACCACCGACGAGGCTTAAAAAATGTGTTAAGTATACTCTATGCAAAAAAACCTAAACATCAAGGATTATTTGAAAGACAAAGATGTCTGGTATTTAAATAATGTTAACGGGGACGATTGCATCTAGTTTAGCGTAACTTTAACTTGAAAACTCTGTTAATTAAGCAAACCTGTTTTGATAAGAATAAATTAATGTGGAGTTTTTTTGCTAGCTTCTTCTCCGCATAATCTATTAATTGTGGAACTAACAGCTTGGACGTTCATTAAGTAAACATTTTGTTTTTATAGTAAATAAAATTTATGACTTCGACTTTGACGTATTGTGACGAATTACAGGAATTGCTCCGGTGGCGCCGGATTAAGAACAGCGTCACTCCATTTCCTTCCGGGGATGTCATAGAAAGCGACCAAGGAAATCAATTATCAGGATACGGGCAGCAGCGTCTTCCTGAGATTCCACATAATGCGATCGCCAACCCGTCTGCCAAGCGTGGCGATTATGGCAAAACCCTTCATGGTTAGGAAAACATGAGGGAAGCCTAGTGGGTATCAAATGGCTGATGATGATGATGACAGGAATTGCGCATTTATAGTTAATCCTGTGTTTAGGCAATAACACACGTGGTCTCCTCCTATATTACGCGCACCAAATCCGAATAAGAGTCAAATTCCATACTAATTATTGTTATGGCTAAACTAGGCATCCGAGTGCTGTAGGTTAGGGAAGTCAGAATGCACATGTCGACGGGCTTACTGTTCAAAGAAAACGGAACGGATCTTTCTCTGCGTCACTTTTCATAGATCAGTAAGTAGCTCTTCTTTCATGCGTTGCCCTTGAGATGGGCCGGCCACGTCACACGTATGGACCCGGAAAGGTGGGTGCCAAATCGGGTGCCAATAGGTGACCACCACTAGTGCACACGTGTAAAGGTTGATGTACAGTTGACAGCACATTAACCTGTACACACGTTACGTTAAGGACGACTTTGCAACAAAAAATAAAGGTTGACCTGCTGTCGACTGCACGGGCTTTTTAGCATTCCGTACCCGAAGGGTGCCAAACGGGACCCGATTACTAAGACTGTCTGTTTGCCTGTCTGTCCGTCTGTCTATCTGTCTGTCTGTCACCAGGCTGTATCTCATGTATTTCTGTCGCCGCTATAACAACAAATATTAAAAATAGAATAAAATAAAAATTTAAGGGGGCTCCCATACAACAAACGTTGTCTAAAAACAGTGCTCGCCATCTAGCGGCCATCTATGTAACCTTCACAGCGCCGATGTCATGTCGTTAAATGTCAATGTTAAATGCGTTTTGTTCCGCTCTGCCCCTATATTACGCGCACCAAAACCTGAGCGATTCCAATCGTCTAACTGTCAAATTAGTATGGAATTTGACAGTTAAGCGATTGGAATCGCTCAGGATTTGGTGCGCATAATTGAGCCACTGTTCTCAAATTCGATCTAATGTTGTATACATAATGGTACGGAACCCTTCATGCGCGAGTCCGACTCGCACTTCATCGTTTTTTTTTAATTAAAATGACCTTCTGTCGTTGTTATTTTGAGGTGAATGTTAATATTATACCTTCCCCGAGCTTCTTTAAGAAATCGTTCAGCCGGAATGATAAAAGGCTAACATCTGCTAGTTTCCATTGCGAGAAATGTACTCAGGGAGCTGAGAACTTTATGCCAATTTTACTTTTCCCAATAAGTACCGGCTGAGTGAGACTCAGATGTGGACTGATATGCATGGAGGTCGTAACGTAAGAATGATTAAGGACATGAAGTTCCTGTTCTGATGCTTAGTGTAAAAACCGGCCAAGTGCGAGTCGGACTCACGCACGAAGGGTTCCGTACCATTATCTATACAACATTTGAATATTTCAAGCGTCTACCTGTTGCCTTTATTAATATCGAGCAAAAAACTTGTTATATGGGAGCCCCCGACCGAGGTGTGGGGCCACGGAAACAGCAGGGCAGCGACGGAAAACATGCTGCTACAAAACTGCATAAGTTGTATATATTTAAGCGTACCTTTTCTTTTCATATTTTCCGTTAATTTTGTTTAGTAATGCAATTCCCCTTAAATATTTATTTTATTCTGTTTGTAGTATTTGTTCTTTTCTTATCATGTATAGTTTGTGGGGATCCGTACCCAAAGGGTAAGGGATACTAAGACTCCGCTGTCCGTCCGTCTGTCCGTCCGTCTATCCGTCCGTCTGTCACCAGGCTGTATCTCATGAACCGTCATAGCGGCAACAGAAATGTATACATCATATGTGAAAATTGCGACTGTCTAACTATCACGGTTCATGAGATACAGCTTGGTGATAGACGGAAGGTCGGACGGACGGACAGCGGAGTTTTAGGGTAAGGGTACCCTTTGGGTACGGAACCCTAAAAACTCTACATGAAAAGGAAAATTTGGCCCGAAGCAGGATTTGAACCTGTGTAACTCGAGCTCAGTATGAGCCCATTTTTAGGGTTCCGTGGTCGACACGGACCCTTATAGTTTCGCCATGTCCGTCCGTCTGTCTGTATGTTTGTCCGCGGCCTAGCTCAAAGACGCTTAGTACTAGAAAGCTGAAATTTGGCATAAAAGTACATATTAATCGGGATACCGCCGTTTAGCCAAAGTATTTTTCGCCAAATTTTACTTCCCAATAAACTTATGGCATCAGTTTCATTTCCCAAATGAAACTTTAGCAAGTTTTCATTTCGCATTTTATTCATTTGGTCAAATTATCATTTCGCATAATTTTACTGCGTCAAGTTTTATTAAGACAAACGTTTATTATGCTAACGTTTTATTTTGGCAAGTGTTATATAGCAAATAATTGTTTGATTAAAAAATAGGTTCGAAGTTCCAGGATGGAGCGGAGCGCAGCGACGCTCCATCCTGAAACTTCGGGTGTTAGTTCTTTTTTTTATATAAAAGCGAAAAAAAATATTTCACTAAAAAACTTAGTTTTGAGTCAAACAAAAAAATTTTTGTTCTAGTTTACATTTCGCATTTTATTCATTTGGTCAAATTATACTTTTGACTGAATAATGCTTGGTAAAATGAATTTTGACCAAGTATTTATTTGGTAAACAATAACTTGCCATAATAACTTTTGCTAACTGTTTATTTGCTTTAAGTTGTTTTGAGAAATGTTTTTTTGCCAAGTGATAATTTGCGGAAAATAGTTTGGGAAGTAATACTTTGGGAAACGATTTTTGGCAATACATTAGTAAACCATATTAATCACATCGACAAATCGGGAGAATAAAATCTCAAAAAAAATTTTTAGGGTACCTCCCCTACACATAAATGTAAGTATGCTTTTGTTTTCCTCGCCTACATCATAGTATGGGATATCGTTGGATTGGTCGTTTAACAATATTGTGGGTGTAGGAAGACCTTTGTTTTAATTTAGGGTTCCGTTTGCGACTTATTAAGATTTAAAGCGAAACATTTTGTCCGGTAGGGCCTTCACGAATTGAACGGTTCTTACAAAAATTAAGAAAACTGCTATTTTAATTAATTTATTTTATATAGAACATTAATTTAATGACAATTTAACTTATTTGCTTTTGTCCGCCGACCCTAGAATTATCTTTCACGTCCATCACATCCATCCCCGTAGTTACGTGACACCATATCTCAACGAAGCATCCATGCTCAATATGGCTTTGCGTAGGCTTTTGCAACTTACCTCGCTTATGTATGATGTTATCCATTATAAATACCCATAATATATTTATCAAAAACTGATGTTTTCTCAATTAGCGTCTGCGCATCGCAGATCAACACGGCAGCCACTTGAGGTCCACAGACTCTAAATAACATTTTAAAGCTTACGTGCTTGATTCCCAAAAACTGGGAGTTCCTAAGGTCTTAACGTAGGTGGCGGTTTCATGATAGTGAGAAATTTAGCTGTTTTACAAAAATTTTAAGATAGGTATCTAGGGGTTGGCGTTCAAATATTAATGAGTATTACATAAAAATGATGGTATAAATAATAATTATATTCTTTTTGTTGCACTAACCCGTGCTGAGGTAAATTCTCAGTTGGGAGAGCGCTGGCACGGTGAGCCAGAGCTCGCGGGTTCAAGTCCCGGCATGGGTGAAGTTCTTAGCCTCTAAATAGGTTTTTTATAAATAATAATAATTAATAAATTGCTGAATAATGAAATGATATAAATAATAAGAGGTATAAAGATTATGCAACATTAGAACACACTAATTATACAAAAGACTACCTCCCTGGTAGGGGAACTACTCCCTAAACTATTGTACGTCATAAACTTTTTTAAATGTATGTTTATTGTTTTATGTGTGTGTGTTTCTAAGCACAAAAAAATTATCTATATATCCATGCGAAGTCAAAGTTATTTGGTCAAGTTATTTGTCAGGCATTTCGTATGTCAGGCGTTACGTACATAGTTACCTACTGATGATGATGAATGATGTTATCACGTACGATTATAATCAACTAAATGCAAATAGTTTTTAAAATCACTATGATTTTTTTTAATAAAGTAATCAAAGTTATTTGCCGAAAATGAATTAGCGTTTACAAATATTGTGTAATGATGATTATTTTTACCCAATTATACTAACCTGGATTATTTTTAAGTTCAATTTATTAAGCAAAGATAATGAGCTTATTGGAAAGATATCACACATCAATCACAATCTCTGTCGGTTCACTTATAAAAGCAATCAGATTATCTTACTAAAAGGATTAACCTGTCAACGTTTGTTAGAGTTAATCAATGCAGTTTAAACATCTACATATAGACTATATGAAGATTCATGTATTCCTTAGTAATTATAAAAATACTCAATATTAATAACATCCGCACAACACAACTTGTCCGGTTCCCAAAGTTAACCAGATAGAGTCCATTTATTTTGTATCCGTGTGACGCCGGATTAAGAATAGCGTCACTCCATTTCCTTCCGTGGATGTCGTAAAAGGCGACTAAGGAAATAAATCACCAGACGGGCAGTAACGTCTTCCTGAGATTCCAACCGCATACTGCGATCACCAACCCGCCTGCCGAGCGTGGCGATTATGTAGCAAAACCCCTCATGGTTATGAAAACCGTGAGGAAGGCCTATGTCCTGTAATGGGCGTCAAATGGCTGATGATGATGATTTTGTACAAATCAAAGTGCGGCGGCCCCCGGTGGGAATCACACCCACGACTTCTGTCATGGCAATTGAACGTGTTACCGCTAGACCAACGAGGCAGTCTATTCTGTGCTATACTTTATATATTTCATCCATTAAGAAACCGAAACATCATAAATCTATAGCTAACAATTCCAATCTACCATATCACTAGATAAAATCAAACGTTTTTTGTGATTATCTTATTACTGATAATGACATCACAACGGCGCGGTGTCGTATTTTGGAACTACCATTAGTTTGGGCCGACCATCTAACTTGAACGGCAATATCACAAAATGATTCCTGTATTTCGCCACTGTATTCTCCTGAGTTTATTTCTGACAGTGTTTGGTGAAGAATGTGTTATATTTAATTTCGAAGACAACCTAGAGGATTTCTTTGCTGACACCAGATCGTGCATCTCCTTTCCGTTATGGAATGCTGGGTACTACAACTCCACCAATATCACCCCGCCGCATGAAGGCAGTGCAACTTTTTTGACTCCAGGTACAACGGCCAGTTGCGTATCTTCTTCGCCATTTATGATCGACTTAGAAGGGAAAGTAGAAGTCAATGTGTACATGGACTCCGTTGATCTGGATGATCAAATAATGTTGTTAGTACAAGCGGTCAACACTGGTGGCACGGACATAGTCATCGCTCAGGGAGGACTGACGGCTACAGATGGAACGCTTGTGTCGACAGGTGGATTTCAAACAATCGAAATTGCGTCTACTGGATTTCCCCTTGTTGGGGAAAATGAAGCTTACGTAAGTACCTTGGAAACTTTCCAGAGGATGGCGTCAGTGTTTTTACATATAATTGTGATTTTAAGAACAGTGTAACCACGGTAATTTTATTTTCTGTAAATTGGTAAATTCTTCCTTAGATTGGAAACTTGCCTTATCAGTTCCTCGTGTAGATTAGCAGAATAATGAGATGCGGTTCTCAACCTCCATTACGAATGGTTGGCATATATAGACATATATTTACGGATATCATAAATTGGAGATATTATACTGATAAACAATTATTCTAATTTTGGAGGCCATTTACCAATTTATGTTTTAGGTTTTTTGCAGAGCATAAAACGAAGCATTTGTTTTCAGTTAGTGTTCGTGGGTACGGCAGCAGAAGGCTCTATTGTTATAATAGATTCAGTTCGCTACATACCGCCACATTTTGATGAAGATTTGTGTCCTTTATATGAAGACAATGAACTTGCAACAACATTCGCTACTACCACCTTTACAACAGTTGCAGAAACGACTGAATCAATCTATAATACTGAGCCCACAACAATAGAAACCACTACAGAAACTATAACACAAAGCACTACGGAAAATGAAAATAATGGAGTCATAACGTTACCAACTGAATTACTACCAACAATAACAGAAGCTAGTAGTGAGATAACTATTACTGAAAGCACCCTTTTAACGACTGTAGAATCTGATGAAACATTATCAACTGAAGGTATTCAAATAACTACTGAATATAACACTGAAGAAACAATTACAATAAATACTGCATTCACTACTTTAGAAACTGACAATGAGCAACCAACATTTCCGAATACTGAAACCACTATTGAGAGTGCAGAAATTGAGGAAAGTGTCACTGAATCTATAATACCTAGTTCTACAAATAATGATGTTACCATTACGGATCCAACTTATAGCACTACCTTAGATTTAAGCGAAGAAACAACTGATACAGAAGAAAATATTACATTAACTACAGAAATAAGCACAATAGACATGACGACATTTGAAGACTTTATAACAATAACTGATTATAATACAGCATCAACGATTGAAGTAACAGTTACAGAAGACTTTATGAATTTCACAAATGTCGATTCTGAGGAAAATACAATTGAAACTGTAACATCATCTGAAGAGAGTATTGAAATAACTGTCACCGAACCAACAATTTACACAACTACGGAAAACGAGGATACTTCCAGCACCATCAATATTGTCACCTCAATAACAGCACCATCAACGACAGATTTCACTGATAGTACGGCCATTTCTACTGAAAACTCGAGTACTTTGGATCCAGATTTAGATGAAAATACTTTAGAAACATCAACATCATGGGTCATAACCCCAAGTACTGAAACCAGTGATGGTGATACCATAACAAACACAACCATTTCTATAAGCACCGACGACGAAAATAATGGTTCCGTTACACAAACCGAGAATATCAGTACGTCTGAGTACACTACAGAAGACGCTTTTGAAACGTCAGAAACAGATGATGGAGTTACTACAACTATTATTTACGTAACTACTGAAAGTGAAAACGGACCCATATTAATTACTGATTCCACAGTACCGGTAGTAACGGAAACTGATTCTGCAGAATCTACATTTGACACTATTGAAACATTATATACAACAAATGATGGTGGACATACAACTGGAGGCATTATAGACTCCACAGACGGGACAACGACGAATGAAAATGATGTAACCGAAGAAAATGGAATTGAAAACACAACGCCTATCAGTACAGACTCTATAGATAACCCGGAAAATGTACATTCTAGTATTGGATTTTGGAATCCTCTAACCATAGCAACTGTAGTTGTGCTAAGTTGCATTGTTTTAAGCCTTATTTTCTGGTGTTTTTACGCGTGTGGTAGAAGAACTGCCCAATTGCGTCAGCCGTCTCTTTTTGTACATGATTATTACAATTTGCCTAAACCTATTATTATGCCTAGGCCTAAAACGTAAGTGAGCTCGTTTAATGATACATGGTATGGTTTAAAAGAAATCACATCTAGAGATATGTCAGAAATGGAAAATTACCAGTGAATTTCAGTATTAATTACTTACATAAACTCACGCATACTAGTATATGCCTATACTATACTATACTTTATTTTGCCGGAGTGGCTGGCAAAGCTCAGGACTTTTCACAATCTTGACAAACCTTTTTCACTTCATCAACACTGTTAGTCACTGCATGCACGCTCGCCGGTTTCAGGTACTCTTTATTTTGCTGTTCGCTACACACGGTATTCACTACTTACAGTACTCTTAGCACTTGGTATTTTGTGAAGTTTTGTAAATTAAGTGTTTTTGTTATGGTCTGATATTATAATTAGATATTTTTATTAGTGCATATTTATGCATTGTTGCCTTGCTGTTTTGTGTCGCTAATAAATAAGATTAATAAATTAATAATTAGTAAATAAAAGAGTAAGTATTTGACACATAACGACACATGACATAAATATGAAAAAACTAAATTGCACGATATTTTGCCTGAAATGGTTAATATTATCCTTAACTTAGTTAATATTAAGCTTTAACTAGTGAAATTAGTCACTTACCTACATTTTCTGCTAAAAGTAAAGATTTTCGTTGACTCTAAGGGATCTGTGCCCAATGTTATCTGATAAAATATAATAATAATTTCCACACTACACAATCACTTGACCTGGTCCCAAACTAGGATACCTGTGGTAACCGGACAAGGACATCACAAACATGGAAATACACCCATATAATTTTGTTATAAAGGCTGTTAATCTCCCGAAAAGCAATAAAAGAGTAAAATAACATAATTGAATCAGGGTAACAGAAATTTCGGCAGTTGGTCTTTCATTCAGCGGTGCGGTAGACTCGATGAAGTTAGCCTTAGGTCTTTATTTATTCTACCTATTGGTGGCTGCATGAAATAAACATTGCTCCCAATGGCTCAGGATAGCATGCAAACAAAGCGAGTTAGATAAGGAAAAGGAGGCAGACTATGACATCTGTCATTTGCATTTTGCGAATACTGAGGTAGAAATAAAGAGGCTCATTATTAGTACTACTATAGTGTTATAAATGTGTTAGGGAGAGAGGGAGAGAGAGAGAGAAAGCGGGAGAGAGATAGATATAGAAAAGGAGAAAGAGAGAGACAGAGAGAGAGGGAGAAACAGAAAAAGAGATATTTGCAACTTACACATAAAGTAAAGTAAGTAAAAATGTGTTTATTAGACCAAAAACATATACTCTTAATACATAGCAAGAAATAAAATAAAAATGCTATAGTCTAGTAGCAAGTGATTCTCAGATTTTAAAGCAATTTCCAACTTCTAAACTAGGATTTACCAGTAACTTGGTAGGTGGACCTCTTTCGACGAATGAATCACAAAATAACATACAATCTTCACTTAAAATGAAAGAAGGTAAGTTCAGCAAAACAATTTGGATGTATAAGGCTGAGATGCACCACTTTCCCAATCACGGCTCAAATAGCGCTTAAATAAAGATTCTTCATACAAAATCCCATTGAAATTGGTATCTAGGTAAGTGATATTCAAAAAGTGGTGCAAGTCATCACGAAACTAATATAAGGGTCAGTGTTGCTTCACTTAATCAGAGCACAAAACATTACTACCCACCCATTCATTCTTAAGAAGAATAAGTGGGTAAGCAGGTATTATATATTGCGAAGTGGTAGAAAATGTATGGCTTTATTTCAATTCTTACACAGCATACTATGTGAAAATTTACATAGTATGCTGTGTAAGATGCATACTGGACGCGTTAAAAGATGAATAACCGTATTATAATTTTTTCTCTACGACTAATACTTTTCATAATATGACCAGTAGAAGGGTCAATATACGTAGTCACGTGGTTCAAAAACGCGCCGTCATCACCGCGCTATGCAAATCGGCCTTTAACTGTGACGTTATTCTATAGCGTGGCGCCTTACATATTTTGCTTGTAATGTATGAGGCGTTTATCAATGTCTGAATTGTCTCGTGAAATTATGTTTTTATGCATCTGCACCCTTATCAGAAAACGTTTACAATTCGATGAAAACAAATAGCTAAACCCAATGGGTTTTTTATTATTATAACTTTATTTTTCACATTTTTTGTGATCTCAAAAAGCCTGAAAAAGTATTTTTTGGTATTTTAAAATTTTTCTTATTTACGTTTTATATGGAATAAAAGCAACGTCACTCCAATCTAAGTGAGACGCATGTTCTCCATTTTGCGTACCCATTTAATTAATGTAAACAAAGCCTTACGAAACATCGATGTAACTGGATCGTAGTTTTGTATTAAGGACTACCCTCTATTATTGTTTTAATTCTTATAACTGTCTGTCGATATTGTATTGTTACCTACTTAACGAATTGTTTCTCAAGTAAGTGAATTTGTGTATTCTTATTGAGAAATAAATATCTTAAACCTTAAAATTTCGATAGCCAATCGATTACAATTGTAAGTGCAGATTCAGCACGTTGGCAGGTTTCAGTCCAGTTTGAACGCTGAATTAAGAGTACTGTGTCGTCTGCATACGTTGATTTTGCAATTAGGTAGGTATGTGCAAATTACGAACTTAACTTAAATATATTGTGAAGAGAGTTGGACCAAGGATAGATTTCTGCGGAACGCCGTACGCTAGGGCGCCTACACCTCTTACACCTATTGCCTTTGCCTAAGCAGCCTTTATACATCCCACTGCAAGGCACAGCCCAACTAACATTTAAGCGTTAAGATAAGCGTTACGGAACCTGTATTCCAGTTCAGGTCACAGATTGAAGAGTTAGAGTGATAGAGAGGAATAGCAGCTTTTTATCTTCGATTTTGGCACAAAATAAAAAAAGCATGTATAAGCCCCTTACAGTAGTTTGAAATAACCTTTAGTAGAAGAGTTTAAGAGGTGTTATAAGGTCATCAATTTCTGCTTATAACTTTATGACACCCTTGTAATTGAGTTTATTGAAACCTTGAGTTATATGAAATATCTTTAACGAAGTCACATAGAACTTTGACCGGTATTTGAATAAATTATAACTCATTTGTTACGTTTTCGGTGTCAAACGTAGACAGTTAAAACTTTGAAGGAATTAAATTATACCAAGTTATAGATTATTTTTCTTACAATGTGTGCTTCAGTTTATTCTTGACAACATTGCACAATTTTCGTCAACCAATTATAGGTAAGTATTGGTATTAGAGACGGGCAGCAGAGTATCCCTGAGATTCCAAGCGCATACTGCGATCACCAACCCGCCTGCCAAGCGTGGCGATTATGGCAAAACAATTTATGGTTAAAAACCATGAGCGAGGCCTATGTCCTGCAGTGACGTCAAATGGCTGATGATGATGATGATTGGTATTGTTGATTTACAGTATTATTGAAGTGTAGAGTTAATTATTGGCACGTTTGCAAGTTTAGTGTGGTTGTGTTGGCCATATTTCTCATATCAATTTTAACGTGCCTGAAAATTATCATGATTTTGAGATATAAAAGGAGAACAACTAAAAGTGGTAATACCCTAAAATTATTTTTATATACTCAATATCAAATTTTTGGTCAGTTCTAGTGATTGTATACATAAAATATTCGGAAAATCTGGGTACTGCGGAAAATCTAGGGAATCACAAAAGTGATTTTGTTGAAACAAATTTTAAAAACCTATTTAGAGGTTAAAAATTCCACCCATGCCGGGACTTGAACCCGCGACCTCTGGCTAACCGTGCTAGCGCTCTGCCAACTGAGCTAATGGGCAAGTGCAGGCATCAGTGAAATTTGGAGCCTCTTCAAACTTATCTGCACTACGTACAACAATTTTTTAAGGTTTTGTTGTCAGAAAGTGATCATAAATGGACATTTTTTTTAAAGGTACAGTCGAGGAGACTTTACTCTATTATACCACTCAATGAGCCACAACACCGGTAGTCAAGGGTTTGGAGCAGTCTTTGGTAGCCATATGAGAGGAACAATGCACTACGCGAAGAAGTTCATCTGCCGCGGAGAGTAAAATACCGGCTTTAACTTTAGAAGAAGAAGACGTTTATTTAAATTGTCACAGAAACACAAAGTAAACACGGAGCTACACAAACAAAATACACGAACATCAAAAAAACTAAATAGTCGCGAAGAGAACATGTGAGGCATATAGAGTCGAAGGCAGCCGGGTACCATACAGTAATATACGGCACCCAGCCACCTCGGACTTCAAACGCTTCAACTTTAGGTACCTTTCTTTGGATTAGAACCAGTTAATAGTGTCATTAAAGAATTACAACTTATTATCTTACACCAAAACCTTTATATCGAGAATGTACAAAACTTTCATAGGTAACCCATAATCGCCTGTAGTATAACAGGTGACTTTATATAAGAATCTGGTCTAGAGTCTGGTGTTACAACACTCTTAATTAACTCCGTTGCAGAACCAATGATGACACTGAAGTGCATCTACAGGCTTATGCATTATAAGCAACTCCAGTATAGTAGATTTATAGCAATAAGATTTAAAGGGAGTTTATGATGAACTTTAAGCAGATGACGTTGCAGGCGTTTAACGTTGCAGGCCGAAACAAGCTTTAAAGTTATAAGTATTTAAGCTTCAACTGCAGTAACAATAACTGTAAAGAATATTCTGCTTCGTTACTTACAGTCCTAATACAACCTGAAGAGGTAAACTTATTTCTAAGTAAACTGTATAATATTTAAAGTTAACGGAATCCACTATAAATTAATAGTAGCACACTAAGCTTTAAAATAATCTGTAACCACTGCTTGAAAGAGACTATTGCCTTAATCACCACGCGTGCCCATTGTGGATTGGTAACTAAAGCGCCAAGGTATCCGAACACCTCAGACTGACGGCTTACTTCACGATGTCCACGCGGTTTCTTCGGAAAGCTTACGACAAACCATTAAAACAAACTCCCTAAATATTAATTGGGACCAACCATTAGAACAAACTCCTTTGGAAATGCGTGTCACTTTCAGATGAAAATACTACCCTGTGTGTGTCTGCCAACAGCGAACAGAAACGGATGCATTCGAAGGCCATCGATGAAAAGGACCCAGGTGAGTTTGGTAGGTATTCAATTTGATTCTTAAAATTATTTTCCTCGAACAATATCATGTCATTTTCGTCAACACTTTTCGTACACAGCGTGTTATTAAAAAACCAGCCGTTTTTGCGAGTCGGACTCGCGCACAAAGGGTTCCGTACCATTACCTACACAACATTTGAATAATTCAAGCTTCTACTTGTTATCGAGCAAAAAACGGCAAAAAAAAACACGTTTGGTGTATGGGAGCCCCCCTTAAATATTAATTTTATTCTGTTTTTAGTATTTGTTGTTATAGCGGCAACAGAAAATTATCATCTGTGAAAATTTCAACTGTCTAACTATCACGGTTCATGAGATACAGCCTGGTGACAGACGGACAGACGGACAGACGGACAGCGGAGTCTTAGTAATAGGGTCCAGTGGCGTAACTATAGGGTGGCAGGGCTGGCAAAATGCCTCGGGCCCCAGACCTGAGGAGGCCCCCGAACTATGGGGCCGCGAGCTCAGAAGTAAATTTGTAACAATAGTAATTATATTCTTTTTTTTTTTGTTGCTCTAACCCGTGCCGAGGACAATTTTTAAAACCTATTTAGAGGCTAAAAATTCCATCCATGCCGGGACCCGAACCCGCGACCTCCGGCCGGCTGGCACGGTGGGCCGGAGGTCGCGGGTTCGGCTCCCGGCATGCATGGAATTTTTAGCCTCTAAATAGGTTTTAAAACAACAGTAATGCTTATATATGGGTACTTCAAATCAAATAAAGTTGGGCCATAATAATATGTACTACAACTGAAAACCATATATATATTTTTTATGCTTACTAGGAGGGCCATCCAATCAATTTGCCAAGGGTCTCAGGTGGTATAGTTACGCTGCTGATAGTTACCCTTTGGGTACGGAACCCTAAAAGACCATAGAAGTATTTCTTCCTACAAAATTCAAACTCAAAAACGGCCCCTGTCTCTCGATTAGTCTTTACCAGTGAAGTGACCCCAAGACTCTACAGCACGTAGAGTAAATGACTCTGTGATTG
This sequence comes from Yponomeuta evonymella, assembly GCA_963969515.1. Taxonomy (NCBI): domain Eukaryota; kingdom Metazoa; phylum Arthropoda; class Insecta; order Lepidoptera; family Yponomeutidae; genus Yponomeuta; species Yponomeuta evonymella. The sequence continues at coordinate 4,336,710 of OZ018357.1, forward strand.
GTTCATTCTGTGCGCCATTGGGCGTTAGTAAGTGACAGCGTAACTGATGATTGGTTGTATATGTAAATGTCAAACTATTGAGGCAACTATGTACGTCGCAAGACGGCGGTCTGACGGTGCCAGGTGCATAGATATTTTGCTGGGTAATATTGAACTCGCTCCGATTGTTAACACAATTGACAAGCCCCGCCCGCCTTCCCACACTTGAACGTGGGGTAATTTTTTTGCCCTAGTTAGACATCTATGTTTTGAATGACACGTATTGACCGCATACTGTTTCAAGTTTTTTATGAAAAAATCTTTTGCTTCGTTCCTTTGACTCATAGGGTCTCAACCACAGATTTCCACTTTAGTCCAGCTAGAGCCGATCGGCTAATGATGTAATAAAAACTACAAAGACTAAATTCTGAATTTTTTGGTCATGCATATGGGAAGTAGTATCTTTTTCAAGATGGCGCCTTATATCACGCGTACTATTTATTCTATTACAACACCTACCGCCTTATGAATAAGAAATATTATCCTCCATCATTTCGTATCACCTTGCACGCACTACGCTCGCTAAACAAACGTGCACCAATTTATTAAACGAGAGTTAAAGTCTGCTCCGAATGGCCAAGGTAAAAACATTACAACGGTAACAACAAAACCTCCGTAATCTTTAAGATAAAAGGGCTAAAGTCTTTTTTTGTCTACCTGAGATGTAGTCCACAAGTTTGTGCAAGCGAAAATGGGCCGCAACGCAAAACACCTAAGGAGTAAAGTCGCATAATTCATGAAGCTATTTAGCGTTATTGCTTACTTACCTAAGTTGGTAGGAATCAGTGTTTTTACGGTGGGGTTGAAGCCATGAAACTGCCGGCCGGTGGCGAAATTTTATCGTGCGGAAATAGTGTTTTTATTATGCAACAGGAAGGGCGTAGTTAATTACCTTATTTCAGGAGGCACCATTAGGAAAGATAGCTTTTAAGTTGTCAGTCAATTGTACACTAGAATTAATGTGGGTTTAAGATTCTATATGATCACCCAGGTGAAATAAAATGAAATTAAATGTACCCTAAAAATCTGTTACAGTTATTCCTAAGATCTGGGTAGTTTTAATATACAGTTCAATTAAAATTGTAGTTTTGAAGACTTAAAATTAGGCAGTGGTCCCCACTACGCCTGGGAGTGTCGTCTGACGTAATAAATGAATGACCCCTAGTAGATAAAATGGTCACCTTAGCAGACATAGACAAGTGCACAAAAGTTTAAACTCAATCATTTCACCTCCATTACCTTCAGTGAGTGACGCTACGACCATTATTTTTAGGGTTCCGAACCCGAAGGGTGCCAAACGGGACCCTATTACTAACTTCACTGTCCCACTGTCTATCTGTCTGTCTGTCTGTCTGTCTGTCCGCCTGTCTGTCTGTCTGTCTGTCTGTGACCAGGCTGTATCTCGTGAACAGTGATAGCTCGGCAGTTGAAATTTCCACAGATGATGTTCTTCTGCTGCCGCTATAACAACAAATACGAAAAACAGAATAAAATAATATTTAAGGGGGGCTCCTATATAACAAACGTTGTCTACAGTCAGCGCTCGCCATCTAGCGGCCATCTATGTAACCTTTACAGCGCCGATGTCATGTCGTTAAATGTCAATGTTAAACGCTTCTTGTTGGTTTCTATAGATGGTGCCGTTCTCAAATTAGATACCTATTTGTCTAATGTTATACGGAACACTTCGTGCGCGAGTTCAACTTGCACTTGGCCGGTTTTTTTCATGTCACAAGAACACAAAATATAACTCGCATTAGTTCGAGTAGAATTTGAATACTGTTCGAAAAAAATATTGACGATTTGACTTCAGACTCCAGTATTTTTTGTTATTTATGGTAGAATTCACAATGAATGTGACGATAATAATACCTTGATCCTAACAATTATTTTTGCTACATAATTGCGTGGTCAATTTACGATGAAAATGAAAATGAATTTATTTTAACCAAAATAAATTTGCCTTGGACATAAAGTAATACGGAAAATATTAATAAAACAACAATACAACCGACAGCAACTCTATCCTCACAATAATATATGAAAGATGACGACCGAGAGTAGTCATCTCCAATTTGTGCAAAAATTCAAAGACGCAGTACAGTACCTAGTATAATAAATTTTATCTACACTAATGTTGTAACATTCTACTTATGTTTTCAATACTTGACTTATAATTACTACTGTTATAGCGCAGACAACAAAACACTCAATTTAAGCAATTTCACATGATGGTATAATATTCACATCGATATCGTAAAATCTCATTATAACATCAATAAAACGCGACCAACTTGATTGCAGGGCCAATCAGGTTGGTCGCGTTTTATTGAAGCGCGCAGCTGCGCTCTCATTGGTTAAATTTTAATGGCGGCAAAATCACTGTGATTATACACGTACGCGTGAATTTAATTTTTAATTGCATTAGTGAAGATAAAGTAGTGTATGCAACTGCATATAACACGGGTATTAAAACACTCGTTACTATTACGAAACTCGCTGCGCTCGTTTCATAAACTCACACTCGTGTTTTAATACCCTTCATTATATGACAGTTGCATAAACTACTATTAAGTTTTACCAGACCTTTCTGCAACACGCCATGGCATATTCTATTTTTGAATTATAAAAATATGTCAAACGGTTTAATAATGATACAAAACACACTCTTTAGACGTTACGGCGTGCTTAGTCGAAAACAAACACTAGGGCAGGGATGGCGAACTTTTGTTGGAGTACGTGGCATATTTAGTAAAATAAAAAAAAACAAATTTGGCTTATGACGTAATAACTGAATCTATCTCGCGTTTGAGAAAGAACTACATCATTTTTTTTTCGTTTTGTTTATAATAAGTAAAATAAGAAAGCCAGTGCAATATGACTAGGATTGAATTCCACGTTTCGATTCTGGTATTTCCTTATTTTGATATAAACATAACATATACATTTACAATGCCAATCCCACAGAGTCTCAAGATGAAAGTCTTTCATCAGTGCGTCCTACCCGTCATGACATATGGTGCCGAAACGTGGATACTCACGGTGAGGCTGGTCCACAAATTTAAAGTCGCTCAGCGTGCTATGGAAAGGGCTATGCTCGGGGTTTCTCTTAAAGATCGAATTCGAAACGAGGTGATCCGACAGAGAACCAAAGTCACCGACATAGCCCACCGAATTAGCATGCTGAAGTGGCAGTGGGCCGGCCATATCATCCGAAGAACTGATAACCGATGGGGTAGACGAGTTCTTGAGTGGAAACCACGGATCGGTAAACGTAGTGTAGAACGTCCTCAGACTCGGTGGAGCGATGATCTTCGCAGGGCGGCTGGCAAGAGCTGGATGAAAATAGCCGAGGACCGTGCTCGGTGGCGTGCAATAGGAGAGGCCTATGTCCAGCAGTGGACAAGCATAGGCTGATGATGATGAAATATTTACATACAGGCACATACATTGCTCCTGGCCCCACAAGTCTCTTTATATTTTTTAAATTCACTTTGTAACAAGACTGGAAGTTAATCAATAATCTCTCCAATTTCCGAGTAATCAAATTTTGACAAATTAATATAATTGACGACGTAGCGTGCCCAAATGATTTCGTCACGTCCCACCAACGGCATACGGGCCATTGATTTACCATACTTGCACAAGGGTAATGAGCAGCACATTAAACACTAATTGGAAGTTGGAACTAGGGAACAGCTAACAATACGGGTCCCCGGTTAACGGTCGCAGAGCTAGCAACCCCATTTCGTCAATACTATAAATTCGGTTTTAACGACAGGTGACTCCCTAGACGTATTAAAATGTAAATCACATGGCCAATTTAATTTCAGGCTTGGGGTAGCTTAAAGGTGTTTCGATCGGTGTATACTGCTGCCGGATTTCGTGCTTTCTGGGTGCTCATTCTCTTAAGATGATAAATGTTCCATAGGACAGATAAGTCCAAACCCAATATTGTAAAACATAAAATAATTTAAATTCTTTTTGTTACACTAACCCGTACTGAGGACAATTTTAAAAACCTATGTTACTTAACCTACCTACGTAATACAGAGAAGTCTGTAAAGAGGCTCAAAATTTCATCAATGCCCATTAGCTCAGTTGGGAGAGCGCTGGCACGGTGAGCCAGAGGTCGCGGGTTCAAGTCCCGGCAACGGTGGAATTTCTAGCCACTAAATAGGTTTTTATAAAAATATTTATTTATCTGTGCTTGTATTTGTGTTCTCTATCTATCTATTTTCTCCAAACCACTTATTTTGACACACATTGTCTTGGTACATTAATGCCACAAACACTTCACGTGTTTGTGCGGGCGAGCTTGAAGCGGGAATAGACAAAACCAGTCAGAGATAGTGGCTTAAAAATGGTTTCTTTCCTTTTGGATTAACTGAATCTTGGGCCATGCAGTGGAACAAATATACAAAATCTTTATGTAGGTACATCTGACAATGGGGGTCGTTGAAGTAAACCAGCATGTAAACACCTATGTAGGTAAAATATAATAGACAGTCTGCAACATTTACCAGAAATTATCAATAATGTCATACGTCATCGTGATACAATGTACCTACCTTATCGCCAATCAGAGATTTTGATAAGACGAACACATCGAAAAAACTTCTGAAATATTTACGTTATCATATCATCAGCAATTAATTAACAATAGCTCTAAAATTTTAATATTTGGAAAAACACAATTTTATGACACTCCTTTCGTTCTTTTAATCAATTTTAAGTCATTGGTAATGTAACTGAGCGGAGTGCACGCATATAAAAGTCGGTCTATGCTATCGACTGTACACTCCGAAGGAAGGCTGGTATTCGAAATAGGCCTACCATGAGTTCATTTAACTCAGGCCGGCTTGGGCCAACGTCAGCACTATCTATCTGTTTATCCAGGAGCTCAATGCAGTGTATAAGTTCAAAAACGTCTTGCATTACGACATTTGCTGAGCTACCCGTGGATAAATTGTATGAACCTCAGCTATTTATTCTTTTATTCTTAGACACGTCCTTTATCAATTTATTTACTCACTTATCCAGTGACTTGACGCACGCCGCCCTTTAACATATTATTAAATACTATTTACCAGATAGGTACTAATGCAATCTTTATATATAATTAAGTATAATAAGCTATTTGAAAGGTTTCTGAAAACCATCTCAGATTTTTTGTTGGTGTTCATTGAGTGCTTAGAAAGTAGTAATTTTAAATTTTTTCGTGTAGATAGATAGATAACACTTTATTGCATATCAGTAATTTACAGAGATATAAGGTACATAATATATAGTTCTTAACAGTATACAATGGGCGGTCTCATCGCTGAAAGCGATCTCTTCCAGACACCATTAGGATGGATAGGACTGAAAGAAGATGCGAGTGGGTAGGTAGGTATACATAAGACAGCTTAAATTAATTTACTTACAGTAAATAAATATAACAGGTATTTTTTAATTATATAAATATAATTAAACCGCCAAAACGCTATGTTGGGCAACACGGCATCGCACAGGAATCAGCGACGTCCATAAATATCTGAGATGTCTACGGCGACGTCACTGGTCAGTAAGCAAACAAACGTCAACTCAGTGTGGCCAGATGGGTAGATTGAAAATGCGGTAGCGGTGGTTAAAAAACGCGGATTATTAACTAAAAAAGCGGGATGCAATATTTTAATTATACATCGATTTTATATAGGTACCTACTCACATCATGCGCTTATTGATGTATTTTGTTGTTTATTCATATAAGCAAAAAGAAACTTATAAATTATTGAATAAAAAAAACAGAACATTTTCTGTTCTATTGCAAGGAAGTTTTTGGTTCTGTGCCCTGCCCGGTTGGTTCCACATAGACCGAATCCGAAATAGTCTTAGTGATCTATGAATCCAACAAACTTATGTAAGATATAAGTTCTTATTTTTGTTTGTATAAGAATTAAAATGCCCTAACGAGTATGAGTATTTTGGTGATACCTGGTGACTTCACAATCGAACTAGAAGTTAGATACTCAAACTTAAAGAAAGAAAGACATTTTTTAACTTCTCAATGGATAAAAGCAGAGTCTTCAAGTTTCGTCATATTTGGTTGGGCTAGATTCATATTTTGGTGAAAATTGGTGACCAGGGCATTGTAATGGGATTGAAGCACAGATACGGGATCTCCTCAACGGAGATTAGATTAGATTAGAACACTGGAGGATACCTATTAATTATTTTAATAATGATAAAGATACTTAAGCAAATTTTTAGTAGAATAGTTGAGGAGAGTCATCATCATCATTCAGCCACAAGAAGTCCACTGCTGGACATAGGGCTCCTCCATGGATTTCCAAAAAGACCGGTGGGAAGCAGCTTGCATCCAGCGTCTTCCTGCCACTTGGATGAGGTCATCTGTCCATCTTGCGGCTGGTCGTCCTACGCTGCACTTGCCGATATGTGGTCTCCTTTCGAGAACTTTTCGGCTCCATCAGCCATCCGTTCTGCGTGCTATGTGCCCCGCCCACATCCACTTCAACTCACTAATCCGCTGGGCTATGTCGACGACTTTCGTTCGTCTACAGATTTCATCATTTCTGATTCGATCTCGTAGAGAAATTCCGAGCATAGCTCTTTCCATAGCTCGTTGCGTAACCTTGAGCTTTGTTATGAGGCCCATAGAAAGAGAACACGTTTCAGTGCCACAAGTCATCACTGGTAACACACACGGGTTGTATAATTTTGTCTTGAGCGATTGAGGTATATTAGACGAAAAGACTTTTCTAATGTAATGTACACGCATGTTTCATAAATAAATAAATCTGAATTTGAATTTAAGTTTCCCGAATGCTGCCCGGCCGAGTTGGATTCGATGATTGACCTCTTTCACGAAATTGGACCGGCCTAGTTGGACTGTTTGTCCTAAGTAGACGTATTCGTCTACAACTTCGAGAGTCGAGTTCCCCAATGTTATTGGGGCGGGCACAACACGGGCGTTCGACATGACCTTTTAGTAGAGTGTTATATTCTATATCTATATTATTGTATTGTATATTATATTATTACAATAATATAGATACACTATTTATAACTCAAAAAGTTCTCATTAAAAAGTTCTTTGTATGGTATTTGATAGTATCTTGAGATCGGAATCTTCATTGATTCTGAGGCCAAACAAAGTTCGCCGGGACAGCTCTGCTAGAACTATATAAAAATCTTATCAATTTGCCGTCGCGTGTTCAACCGGTAGCGGTGTAGGCGTATTTTAACACGGTTAGTCCCCTCATTCCACTGCGCTCGAGGCGGGCGGCTTGTGCCCAAACAAATTGCTTTAAACTGCTGACCGGTCGGCTGCGCTTCTTGGAGTCGAGACTTATGAACGTGCCACGCTGTTCACACGTTAGCTGTGGATTGGGATCGAATACTCGATGACCTCAGAACCTAACTACGAAAAGTTGGTTAGTTGCTGTTCTTACTGTGCTTGTTACCCATCTTGGTGCTTTAATTTAAATTTGCGGATGGTAGAGGCTGGGCTTCTAAAACTCTCTGTCACTTTACCATTACGGGAGAATTGACACTTTACGCTGTAAATTTATGATGAGTTATACAGCTACCAGATCAGAGTTTTTGTTAAAGTACGGCACCAGTTCACAGCTTTACGGGTTAAGGGTTTTATTTTTAAATTTGAGAGATTTTCTATGGGTTTTGTAGTATAAATCAATGTGATAGTAATCTCATGATGAGGAGGTTCCCAAGTTTGGTAGACGTTAACTATTTTTTTTATCCGTGTCGCGCCGGATTAAGAATAGCGTCGCTCCATTTCCTCTCATGGATGTCTTAGAAGGCTACTAAGCCTAAACTAACCCGCCTGCCAAGCGTGGCGATTATGGCAAAACCCCTCATGGTTAGAGGGAGGCCTATGTCGGTATATATACAGTGGGCGTCAAATGGCTGATGATGATGATGATAAATATTATTTTTTTTACTCGGTTTTTATTTGGTTTTATACAGGCACAAGGTAAAATTCAATATCTTATTCTACATGCAAAAAACGGTCCTACTTTAATAACTTTACTATTAAAAGAACGACCACCCGATGAGAGTAAAGGCGCAAGTTTTCTATTCCACATGGATGGTTTCTGAAACGGAATATTCCATAACACCATAACAGGCAGAAGATTAACATAACACTTAATATCATTACTTTATTCCTAAATTCTCATGAACGAAAAATGTCTTTGAATTTTTATTGTTAACAAGTTATTGCAAATTTCATTTCTTTAAATTTCCTTCCAAATGTCGACACCGTATAAGCTTTACATTTTAGTTGCAAAATCACCCATAATGCAATGGAACTCTACTCCATTGATGTAAAGATGATGTGTTGTTGACTGTACATGATTTTTTTAACGAACAGTTAAAATCACTGCTTACTTGATGATTGGATTGATAAATTATGGGATTACTCATATTTTTATATGTAATACATATTATGTAACCTCACGCCTGTATTCCGGTAGGCAGAGACCCGGGATTGCCACTTGCCATGATTCTATTAAACCTATTTCGCTTCAACGCTCGCATATTTCGGGTACTTTTTATGCTGTCCTTCGCTAATATTCGCGTTTACACAATATGTGTATCTGGTATTCCCCTTATCGTCCCTTCCACCCAAATTCGCTCCCTATGTTTCTTTCGTCTGTTCACTAATGAATTCATTCGAAATTCATTCTGTGTTATGTTAATCTTCCACTTGGAAATTATCCTCTGTTAGAGAATAAGTAAAGTTGCGCAGTGAAATGCACAAATCGACGAAAAATAGCCTTTAAATTCTCCTCAAGATAAAAAAAAAAGACAGAGAGTATCTTATGTTATAATTTAAAAAAATGTCTTTAGTAAACGCTTTGCAAAAAAGCCTACTATAACATTAAGAATTATTTAGATGTCTCGTATTAAAATAGTGTTGTATAATAATATGAAATAACGGGGACAATAATAATTGTGTCCAGTGTTCAACACTTTCATGAGTACTAATTGTAAATTGATAAGTCTATTCATTAAGTTAAAACATTTGGATGAAAAGAATAAATTAGAGTTTCTTTGTTAACATACAATCTATTAATTATTTTAAAAAAATAATACAATATTCAATATTTTTTCTATAAAATATTTTGTACCTTTCATACCTGTACTGACTAAGTACAGACATTTTAATGCAATTTTTGACATTTGTAAATTTTATTTTTTATTTTTATATTTCGAAATTTAAGTATTTATTGTAATTTTCACCTTGACTTGTAATTCATCGAATAAACATTTTGTTTTTATAATGAATATTAGATTACATTAGAACTCTTTCTGTTCACAGCGGAAAACAAAATACATTTTTATTTTATTTTTATTTACTGCGCTATCTCCTTTCTGCAGTAAGTATTCAGCGCCTCAACAGTGTCAGTCTATACAGGAAGCTGTAGCTGACGTCACGGGCTGCGGCGCCATCGGCTTCCGGCCGCCATGACAGTTCGGTTACGTTTTGTTTAGCGTGAGACTCCTCTCGCATTTAATAATGGCGCTACCGGGTTTCTGAGAGACACTGAGGAATTTTATATTTTATACACTTCCTAATAACGTTTCTTACGTATCTTATTGCATAGATCGAGGGCCCAAAATAAGCGGTTGCAGCATTAATCTGGTTTTAAAATTTTAAACTATTATAACCTAACCGAAAGGTAAATATATGAACTAACCTACCTTGAATCGCTCGTAGCCCCGGCTGCCTGAGTGATCTTAAACGATCACGAAGGTTAAGCAACACAGAGCGCGTTCAGTGCATGGATGGGTCGCCGTCTATGCCTAACGCTAGTGGCATTTTTCCGAGCGGTTCCGTGCTTCGCAAGGCACGTTAAGCTGTTGGTGCCGGCTGCCGTCGATAGATGGCAATCGTTAAGCCAAGTCAGAGGCCTTAGGGCGGCTTGACAACTTCTGACAGTAGACGAGCCACTAGTCTACAAGCCTCCACCAATCCGGACTTGGCCCCCGTGGTGGAGTAGGTATGGCCTATACCTTCCTCAGGGAAGAGACCCGTGCCCCTCGGTGGGGACATAATGGGTTGATGATGAACCTACAATTTTCGAACTAAAACTTTCGTAAGCACTACACATAATTAACTAAATTCCGGATTCACTTACTTGCTTTTTTGTCGGAAGATTCCGACCAGGTTCCGCTCTGACGTCGTTAGAGACGAGCAACCGACGACGCAACCTCCGTCTCTACTCACCATGACTCTGCGAATCAGACTGGTTGGACTCTTCCAACAAAAAAGCAAGTAAATGAATCCGGAATAAAGTTAATAACCTACAATTCACAAATATAAACTAACCTAAATGTTGATTTTGGACTCCCACTTTATGGAGCTTCTTTTTAGAAATAGGTAGAATTGAGAGCATTTCGACTCATTAAAATATTGTATATTTAAAACATTTACTCAATAGAATAAATAATTAAAAATAATTAACCGGACAAGTGCGAATCAAACTCGCCTACCGAGGGTTCCGTACAAATTTGTAGGTACTTACATATTATAAATAGTTCAGGAATCAGTCTTCAATCAAACACTGGTGAATGTAAGTAAATGGTGGTGACCCATTTACGACATTAACGATAATATCAATAACAGATAACATCGATAACAGGATTCCATCCATTCTGCACAAATTTTGATACAACTCTCTCGAAATATGACAAAAAAATCTCAACGGACCATACTTAGTCAGTTTTCTTTCTAGATTGGAGCCGACGAACAATGAAAAACTGTTTCTCTTTTTATCAAAAGACCGTATCGTGCCTGGTACTTTTACACTTTTTCATTGCATAAGCAAAAAGGTGGTTACGTTGGGGCCCTAGGACAACCGTTTCTAGACAAATAAATAGATGGAGCTAGAAAACTATTTAGTGTTCATAAAAAGATACGCAAAAAAGAAGTTAAGGCGGCTCTTACGCGGAGCGTGCTGTCTCGCTCGCACCATCTTAACATTTTCGGTGAGTGTAGTAAAATGAGTACCTATACTTTTGGTAAATATGGTCTAAGGGATTGGTAGATAATTATATTACGGACATTTTAATCTCATATTTGTTTTCTTATTAGTAGTCTTAAATAAAGAAAAGTTGTTACCAAAATTATTATTTTGGAATTAAATTTTCTCAACCAAAAACTAGGTACAGGATAATAAAAATATGTCTTGAATGTCCGTTATCCATCAAACCCCGTAGACCACATTTATCAAAAGTGTACTCGTTTTACTGCAATCACTTTTTTTTTCAGTATCCCATATGGGCAGGACGTATATGCGTCTCACTGCAGGGTACAGGCCTCCTCCCTTCTCTCAGAGAGAGAGAGAGCGGGCTTGATCACCACGTGTGCCCACCGCAGATTGGCAATTTCAAGCGCTGAGGTGTTCACACACTCAGGCACTCAGGTTTCCTCCCGATGTTTTCCTTCACTGTTAGCTAATGGTATTCATACTATACCTTCACAAATGTACGTAACTTAGAAAACAAAGTCATTGGTTTTCGCTATCGGAGGGCAGAGTTATTCAACAGAGATATATTAGTAGGTAGGGTGTATTTCTCCTAATAGAAATACTGGGACAGATTTTCCCACTATTTTCATTGCTAGCGGCGGCCGGCGGCAAAAAAATCGGCATAATTTCTCTTATGTCGGCTTGCACATAGAAACAATTTATTTATTTCCTCTTTAGATAAAAACTGTTGAACATAGTAGTAATACGGTATTTGACACGATCAACAATAAATTATTGCATATGCTCGATTAAAACAAAAATTACAAAATATCTCGGAAAATGTATCTCTTTTTAAATAGATTAAACATAAAAAGAGTGCTCTGGAATGTGACGTCATAAGCAAGTATTTTCATACAAAATTCCGTTTTAAAAGTAACTCATTTGATATTTTGTCAAATAACCAATTGACTGATATTGATAGAAGTGTGTTTATGTTATTCTATTGATTAAATTCTCAATATCTCTTTGGAATTAAACATATTCTCAAATAACACAACTGCGTTTTTTTGCCGCAATAGAAATACTGGGACATAGTTTCGAAAAAAAGGCTAGTCCCACTTTTTCTATTTTTTATTTCCATGAAAATAGTGTGATACACCCAGAAGGTGATGGTTGTTTCATTGACACTAGTAATGCCCGTGCAACTTAAATCGGCATCTCACGCGGTTCGATCTTCTGTGTGAGGTATGACTATATAATTTGCGCGGGTTATACCATCGGAATGATATTATACCTACTGTTATTTCTCAGTAGACTACGAAATAACAGCTTTTGTCTTTTAAGTAAGTAAGTCTTGGTAATATCATTCTGCTGCACAACTATGTACGAGTATCTCTGCTGACTCTGTAGTAGAAAGAATCAACCCACAGCTGGAAGCGTTCGTATCGAGTACTATTAGAGTTTATTTACGATCACTTTACTGACAGTCACATACCAGACTGTGCCCGGGGGTCCAGACCATGAAAGCCATTAAAGTGGACACCCTGTGGTCTTCACAGCAAATGTCCCTTAATATCAAAGAAAATTCTTTCGAGCTTTTTTTTTCGCAATAAAAATGCTGATTGCGTGCATCGGTGACTTTCTTTACCTTTACCTATAATTGTGTGACATCTGGGCCTCGATTCTGTTAGTGCATTGTAGTATAATGACAGGTACACTGTCGGGTCACGTGACGTGTTTTTTCGTACCATTGACGCCTAGAAGGTTTAATGGGTGTGCCCGCGTAGACTTAAAGCAGCCATGAAATGAAAACCGCCATGTTCATGCAGTTGTCATGTTACTACAATGCATTAACAGAATCTAGGCCCTGGTGTGCCACACATCATGTATTACGTAGGTACACTAAATAAACTCACACCCTTCTCCGGAGGGGTAGGCAGAGACCCGGGTCTGCCACTTGCCACGATCGTGACAGACCTCTTTCGCTTCATCAACATTCATTAGTCGAATGTATTTTTAGAGAGATATAATTATTTAGATACGAATATAGAGAGAGAGAGATAGAGAACACTTTATTGCACAACCAGATGGAAGAGTTACAAATAATTTATTATATCTAAGTAGTGGTACCTATACAATTGGCGGTCTTATCGCCTTATATGTTACTGTTATTATAGTTTTTATTTTATTTTTGCTGGCAAACGCAGCGCAGCGTAGCGTAGCCCACCAGCCCGCTGGACCGACGATCTGAGGAAGATTGCTGGCTGTGGCTGGATGAGAATGGCCGACGACAGACGGAAGTGGCGTGCCTTGGGGGAGGCCTATGTCCAGCAGTGGACGAGTAACGGCTGCTTGATTGATTAAATGATTATGCCAAAATGGTCCAGCGCTTGCTCATGGCCCCAGCCGTGGCTTTCGCCGGCCGGCCCACGATACGGGCCTCTAATGAGTTTTATGAGTACAAAGGAGAGACACCCTTCAGCGCTTCACCTTTTGAATCGCGTCTCGAACAGGTGGCTCGATCGCTGGAAAATGAAAAGGTGCAATCTATGGGAAACTTATTAAAGTTCAATTTTCAGTTACGGGGCTTGCGACTTGCCGCGGTACTGATTCCTTTGCTTCAGCGGTATCCTTGACGTATCGGTCAGCGTATCTTCAAGAAAATGCCGGTGCTTTTTAGGCTTGCCTTAGTCACAAAGTGTTACAAAAATAATGGCCAATTCAACATCGGTCATACATTTTTTATGAATATTAAAAAGTAATAAAAAAGCCGAATTATCGGCGAAATAATTATTTTATTAACACCCGATTTCGATAAAAGTATGTTACCACCAAATATGTACGGCCCGACACATTCACAGATTAATGAACAGATGAAACAAAATTTACCTTTTAAAAGAAATCGCTTTCGCTCTTTAAAATTTGTATTGTGCTAATTTAAACGTGATACAGGAACTCAATTATTTATTTAAAGAAAGAAAGTAAATACACTATGAAATTTATTATTTAGAATCAACTTAGGTTTTTTTTGGTAGGCAATGGATTTTGACCGTACGACCTCATTATGTGTAAACCTTTTTGTAAAGTTTCAGAAGCAAAAAGTTAAAGACAGATAACCTAATAACATCAATGCTAATGCACATATTAAACTCCTAATGTAAACAAAAACAACCTTTAGTTTAAAAAAATCTACTAATAATCTTGGTTCCTACCTACATAAACAATCGAAAATATTGAAACATTTTTTATCTTTGACGCAAAACTATGTATGATTGTGCGGACAAATGATATTTCTGGCTAGAGTGAGTAAGTAAGTGCTGTAGAAGAATAAGCGAAGTTTTAATTAATATGTTTAGGTGGTTCAGTCCAATCTAATCTATCATTCTAGCACGAATATTCATGTTGGGCATAAGCTTGCCCAATGCACGCTACATCTTTCTGGTCTCTATCGTACTCATCCAGTCGCTACCAACAATCTGCCTTACATCGTCGGTCCAGTGAGCTGGTGGACGTCCTACGCTGCGTTTGGCAATATTTCGGATACAGATTTAAATGACAAGTCACTGTATTATATTGAGCATTCTGTTCCACCAGCACGGGCGGTAACATCGCATGGGCGAAACCACTGCTGTTGCGGAGTCTTCCCTCAGACTATAGAGCACCTCTCTGTGTTTCCTTTGTGCCAGTCCAAATGCACTCAAGAAGACTTGCTGGAGTGCGCGTGGCCGAGTTCTAGGCCAATCAAATCTAACTGGAAAATGGGTACTGTTTACAGATACATTACAACGACGCGAGTAGCACGTTTTAAATGTTAAAAGCGCGTCTTTCCTGTTTATTTATTGTCAAATTCTGACGTTTTAGCGCCTCAAAACGCGTGACTAACACTTTCGTATTACGTATGCTGTAATGAGTTTAAGCGGGTGACAATATTACTTAACTAACTTAATTAACTTAGAAATTTAGAACGGAGATAGACCTTGCTTGATTGAGGGTTAAGGGCACTTCATTTTCTAATCCAAGGCGAACGTAGTCGCGGGCACAGCTAGTCATACATAATTCAGTTAATGGTATGATATATTGCCAGATACCCTTTGTTTGCTATGATAAATCTTATGTCATTACATAAAAAAACAAAATAACTACATGTCTAGAGCGAGAAATAAAATAAAATAACAAAACTGGTCACAAATCGTCCGCCACGGTAGTACGATGGAAACGAAAACTTTTCACACAAACGAACAAAAAGAAGTTGTTTAAAGTCCAATTTCTTTATTTAACAAACTGTAATGGAGTCACGTACAGGGATGTCACAGAATTTGTAGTATAAAGAATCGAGTAAATCATCTTCACATTAGTAAAGTAAAAAAAGTTAAAAAAAATCAGATGAAAACAAGGCACTAGGAAAAACAAGCCGGGGCCGGGGCCCGTAAGCAATCTGTAGTGCGTTCCAATTTGCCTATGACAGCTCACAGTCGGAAATCGGAACGCACGGCTAGTAACGTAGTCAGTTCCGCGCCATCTACAGAGTTCTTGGGAACTATTTTTTTTTCTTAATAGTGTAAAACCCCACTCCCTTAATTTAAAATAATAATTAAAACCCCGACGAGAAAAATAAAAGTTACTATGATGCAAAACACTCTAATGGCCAACTGTGATCGTCTAGTTTTATTTGGTAGAACCCTGCGTTGTGATCGTATACGTAACCCTAGCCCTTTTAAGGTATCTGAGATTGAAAGCAAATGTTCGAGCGCAAAAGTATATAATTAAAAAATAAAGATCTAGTTAATTTTCTTTAAATTGAAATTAAAGGTCGAGTTAACTCGGTTTGATATCAAGGTTAAGTAGAGAGGTTGAGTTTATTCCGCCCTATATTGAAAAGGTTAAGTAAAGCCCTAACAAGAATGAAAATTAGAATTTTTAATGTTTAAGTGTTGAATAAGTTTGCTATTTAAAGTAGAATATGAAACAGGTTAAACCGGTATGGAACACTGTGTAAGAACAGATAAAAGAAGTAGGTCATTATAACAATATTATTGTTAATAATATTATTATAATGTTCAACAGATTTTCGTCTCTATGTCCGCTAGTAATTTGATTGAAGCAAAGGCAGATAAAAATTATAAGCATGAAGCGCAGTTAGTGCAGAATGAAGTTTAAATTTAAAGTATTTATAATATAATAGATAAAGTGAAAGTTAACTAACACAAATCTAGTTAAAAGTACTTGACTCAGAGACGGGATCCGGACTAAAAGAAACTCAGTTCTCCAACCAAAGGCTGGGTCTTTCACACCGTATGCTCATCATTGTCCCACTGTACATAGTTTTATCTATAACTAGATTCATGGATATACATAACATTTCAATTGCGTTTGCCAAATGCAGACAATTCAGTGAAAACTGACCGTAGGAAGATTTATAAAAGGTGCTTTCAACGTATGACCAGTCATCAGGTCGTAGAATAGTATAGGGTTGTGATATCAAAGGCATGGTACATCGGAGAAAATTCAATCCGGAAAGCCTGGATATAATGGATGACTGGTCAAACGAAGTTTTAGCAACTAGCGAATAACGCTCATTGTGTAGAAGTGGTCAGCCTCACTAAAGATTGCAAGCATTAATAGCAGCAATAGCACAAATGTTTAAAAATAAGCAATTGTAGATTGTTTGATCCAATGAAAGGAAATTATTCCTTGAAACTCTGAGTAGGTAGATAACTTTCGTATGGTCCAGCCATTATACACAAAACTCAACGGGACAGTATCAAATACCTAGGAGATAACTCTACTAAAAGTATGTAACCCGGACGTGTATGTTGGAAAAAGTCTATTCAAGACGTCACAACAATGGACTGAACAGACGAAGTCTATCAGAGCTCCAAGCAACAAGTATCGCAAATACCATTAGATCAAACAAGGCAGAGCACAAAATATTATTGAAGTAAAGAGATAAGCAAGTTTAAATATTATTCAAATTAAAAGGTTTACGCCTTAAAATCTAACAACCACAACATTCCATAACGGTTTTTGTCTTAATGTCAATAAAGACTATTTTATTTATCGGATCCTTCGCCCTATAGCATACTTATTTCCATTGCTCGATAGATTGTTAAACTCTCAATATAAAACGGCACTCAACCTCAACGCTATAAGGATAGATTCACGAAAGCGAGATGCGGCGCAAAATATTGAAGGTAGATGCGTAAAAAGATAATCAGTAATACGTAGGTTGTTAATCAAGGTTTTAAAAGATAATGTCGATGAAGATTAGGTTTTATTACATCTAGGTTTTATATTAATAATAATTTGATGTCATTTTCAGACCTTCCAAATCAAAGGTTCGATAGGCGAGAAATCAAAGTTCAGTAGATAATTTTAATGTACGTAAACAAGGCACGAACTTACAGCCTTACTTATTAGATCTTCGTTTACAAGTCAACGCCAACATGGTATCATAGTTTCTAACGTCCAACAGGACTCGAACCACTACGTTTTCATTAATAAGATGCCGTAGCAACCTAAGCAGCGGAAGAAATTAGAGCAAGTAGCTAAACGTTTCATTGATTTATGTTTGAAAAGTTCCGTAAACGAAAATAGTAAAGTACTAGATAATTAGGAGTCACTTTTAATAGTTGGAGTAAAAGGCTAGAATAGTAAGGTAATAGATAGTTAAGAGTCACTTTTAGTATTTTGAGAATAAAAGCTAGCTTACTGAATATATTTCATTTATATACAACAAATTTCACTGTTCATAATAAGAATGGAGCAATAAACATCTAACACATTTGGCACTTCTGATTGATTAAAATTTGGTTGTCTACTTTAGCTTTTATTTAATTAGTTTATAGAATTTTGTCAGAGCTTATTTATTTTAACGGAATTTAATGTTAGACCTTTGCACAGGACGTTACAAAATAATATCGCTGTCAATATGGGAAAATAAAGCTATTTGATTACTTATTTTTGGTACGGAAATAAATCGCTATTTATTGTCCTACTTAATGACCGCATTGCTAAGGTGGGGAATCGGGGAAATACTTACGCTCATCATACAACTGGATACCCTGAAAGAAAAGGGGGAGCCTGCCTAATTCTTCCCAACCCCGTAAGCTAATTTAACCACCCATCAATTGTTTCAGCAAAGCAAACCCCATTTACATTTATCGTGTATATGTGTGAGTGCCTATGGTGTCTCCCTAGTCACAGCTATTTCCTACTTCTATCCTCCCTAACTCCGGAAACCCAGACTGTTTCAAATCACTCGGTAACTTGACACAGTTAGCTTTCAGACTTTCTGGCCGGCCAGAGTGTGTAGCCTAGGATGTGTATGCGCGGGTGGTTTTATGGGTTCGGTAACCACCCGCAAGGTAAGAATATACGAAATATAATACATAAATATGTTATGGGTGCAAAGTGCCAGAGGGCTAGAATCGTCTGTCACTCAGGGTAAGCAGGGGGAAAATTGCTACACCACGAATGCTAACGGAAGAAGATCTAACACCGCATTCACAAGAAGCGTTTTAACCCAATCTCCATACAAGATAATTAATATCTAATTATCTCAATTCAAAATTAATATTATTATTTTATTTTTTTACTAAATTAAATTGGGAACGCCTCCGGTGAAGGGATTCTTTAAACCTTTCGACCCAAGCAGACTCAGATTTAGCCGTAGCATAGTAAGCAGAGTTAGATTTTGGGTTCCTTAGTCCATTAATTTAAACTTCTTAAGGCTCCCAAGTGAATTCGCTGTAAATTCACACGTTTGTGTACTGAAACTCAATTACCACTAGCTAGTGGAATTAAGTTAAAGTAATAAGTAGAATTAAATTCGAACAAAACTCTGAAAGCTATGACGCAAGCATGATACGAATAACCTCGTGTGGCCTCACCGAGCCTTGGTTATTTGACAAAGGCTGGACACACGGACTATCCTTAGCATACCTTTGCCACCGAGAGTTCACCTTTGTACAAATTTATTTCCCATAAACGTAGTACTGTGGAGAAAAAGGATTAGTTCACATTTTATTTCGCGGAAGCTACCCTAATTACTAAGGCTGAAAACCCTATTTTACGCGGAAAACTTCTAGCTAAATGTACGAAAGATTCAGGAACCGAAAACCGTTTCTAACCTTAACACTTTTACTTTCAAATCAACTCCCTAGCTTCGAGAGCAACTCTAAACCTGAAACTTCACACCAGAGCTGATAGTCTGGGACGCGATGCCCACAGGTGATGTTAGGTAACAAATCCAAAGCCATTCTCCTATTTTCGAATTTAAATGCAAACGAAACTCCCTAATGCTAATAAATTCGCTGAAAATGGCGAATTTCCCTACGAGCGTAACGGATGTATTTACTGTTCAATTCTCTAGTCTGGAATCGCCCCGCGCGTTTGGCCCTCGGCCTTTTTATACGATTTCACTCAGATTTCACCAGTCGACCTGACACGTGAAACAATAGTACGGGTTCATAAATAAGTATCATCCTTATTGGTTTTAGTCGGGTGGCGTGATCTTTTATTGGCGCCGCTCTGTCCGGGAAAAAAGTAACTTCTGCGCGAATACCCGCATCTACGAGCGGGTAGAAAAAGATTTTCGGTGCCGGCTCCGACCGCTTGTTATTCTTTGGATATAAGTTCAATTTATTTAACTAACTCGTTCTTTCTTAAATATTCCCCACCTTTCAGTCTTAATAATATGTTGAGAGTATGCTACACAGGCAGGTCCGTTACAATAGTAAAAAAGAAAACCTCCCATTGTTAAATTTATTTTGTGCTTACAACCTGATTTTAATAAATTACTCTTATTCATACACAAGTCAAATAATTTCTATATTTATTAGGAGCCCTTTTAAGCAATCCACAGCATTTTTTTGGTGGCTTCATGATAGTTAAAGGCCAAATAAATAGCAATATCGGCGCGCGGTTTGACCGAATTACTTGGGAATTGAAAAACAAAAACTAATAATAATAGTTTAAAGAAAGTTAATTATACAATCTCTTTAATGACAACGCTGAGACGAAGGGAAATATGACGTATTTCAGGAATAGCGCATTGTAGAGGTTGTGTGTAAAACCAAACATCCTCATCACTATTTTTTTTTTTCGCCAAACCAAGATCACAACCTTCATCTACTCATCACTACTAGAATATTCTATCTATCTATCTATCTATCTATCACTACATCTGGTTCTGTTACCCGCTGCTAATAAAAAAGAAAGTTACGTTTAAAACAGAAGAAAGCTTTGTCTTACTGGTTTAGTTTTACTGTTACAAAGTTATATTGAGGCCATCATGTTGCCTAGTATACCATCAGTCATCGGGAGAAGCCAAGAGTATTCTAAACAAGTTTTCGAACAACTTAATAATTTGGTTTCTTGTAGAATAAATGGCGACGGAATTCTTTTTGGCAGTTGAGTTTGTTTCGTTCACAACGACATTGGGTACTCGTTTGAAAAATATTAGGCATATTTGGCATTATCACTATGTGATGCTTATTGTTCCGTGTGGCGCCGGATTAAGAATAGCGTCACTCCATTTCCTTCCGTCGATGTCGTAGAAGGCGACTAAGGAAAGCAATTACCAGGAGACGGGCAGCAGCGTCTTCCTGAGATTCCAACCGCATACTGCGATCGCCAACCCGCCTGCCAAGCGTGGCGATTATGGCAAAACCCCTCATGGTTATGAAAACCACGAAGGAGGCCTATGTCCTGCAGTGGGCGTCAAATGGCTGATGATGATGATGATGAGATGCTTATTGTGCGTCGAGTCGCAACACCATGGTGACGGCGGTTGCTAATCGTATGGACGGTCCGTTTCTGAGACACTGGTTGAACTTACACTCTCTAGAAAAAAATCATCCCAAAGAAAAAAAAAAATCCAATATTTTATGCTTTAACTTTGTTCGCGTGATAAATATGTATACAAATACCAAAGTACAGCTTTCTAGTACCACCGGTCTTTGCGGACGGACAGACAGGCAAACAGACAGACGGCGAAATTATAAGGGTTCCTAAAAAGGGACTGAATAACTATTCCCATCCCACTCACACAATATAGGTAGCACTATTGTATAAGTGAGGTTTTGGTGGTGTGATGCTATCCATACAATCCATAGCATACACCAGCACTGTATGCTGAGTTGGAGGCCCTTTATTGCCGTCACGGAATCAAGGGTGGCATTTGGAGTCGGAGACTAGGTGCCATAAATCTCTGGTCATAAAGGTTGTTTAAACTTTTAGTGATAAGACCACCGTCCGTAGTTTTAGGTTAAGAAATATCTGTCTAATATCCTTTTCTATGTGCAATAAATTATTCTCTATCTATCTATCTCTCTTTCTCCTTTGTCAACCTTTCCGTCTCGAGGTTTATTTTATTTTATTTTTTATATTACTTTATTAGGAGCAACAAAAAAAAAGAATGTTGGGGAAGCGAAAGTGACCTGTCAGGATCGTGGCCAGTGGCAGTCCCTGGTCTCTGCCTACCCCTCTGAGATACAGGCGTGTGTTTATGTATGTAGGAACAACAACAGCGTAAACTGATTATAATCCATGCCGGGACTTGAACCCGCGACGTCTGGCTCACCGTGCCAGCGCTCTCCCAACTGAGCTAATGGGCAAGTGCAAGCAACGATGAAATTTCGAGCCTCTTTACAAATTTCTCTGTATTACGTACAGGCAGCGACATCTGACCGAAGCAATTTACATCACTTGCAGCCCCGAGCACAGAGGAACCGAGCAACCCACTTTGCAGTTAGGTTTTTACATCGGAATGAATTGTCCTCAGCACGGGCTAGTGCAACAAAAATAATATAATGAAAAATTTATTAAACATTTAAACAAAAAATAAACAAGAGGGAAAATGAGCATGTAATTTTTTGTTTGGAGTCATGAGTGAGTAGTAAAGTGTGTGGGAGTGAGTGTATCCGTGGGCGTGTGTTTGTTTGTGATTGCATGTGTGTATGTGTGATGGAGATTATAGGTATGGATACTTCATGAAGTTACATTATGTGATAACTGGATTTTCAAAATTATCTTTTTGACCGCATGTTTAAAATAATTCTTAGACTCAGAGAAAGAGTCAGCACCTGAAAACTTATTATTGTACAGGGGCGTGCCAAACGTACCAAAGTGCTCTTTTGGGCATAATTAGTGTGCAAAAAAGGCGCATGCTTCAATTTCTGACATGTATGCCGGGTTCGTCATGGTAGGACAGTAAGTCCAAATGGAACAGTAAGTTGTCTGGAAGAAATTGCCGTTAGCAATAAGGCCTCCCATTGTTCTTTTTCATTGCAAATTTTATTTATGTCTTGTATTTACTGTGTGCAATAAGGAATATTCTTATCTTATCCAGTCCTATCTATTCATAAATCTTTTCAAATGCATATATCAATGTTAGTCAAAAGAAACGATATTATTGTTAAATTTAAAGATGCAATCGCGAAAGGCTCTTACGCCGTATATATAATTATACTGACATATGAACTTTGACCTGTAAGGTCCCTAAATCTCGAATAAACTTCTCAACTCTCTGTCCGCCAAAAAAAAGGACAAAGAAAACCTCAAAAGGTCCCATTTCGGGCTAA
The DNA here is from genome assembly GCA_963969515.1 of Yponomeuta evonymella. Lineage (NCBI taxonomy): Eukaryota > Metazoa > Arthropoda > Insecta > Lepidoptera > Yponomeutidae > Yponomeuta > Yponomeuta evonymella. The sequence continues at coordinate 4,359,328 of OZ018357.1, forward strand.
AAACAAAGCAAAAATACACCAGAGAGATGTTTGTCTCGTTTCTTTATGACGTTAATTTACTCGGGGCTTAATCCCAAGGAACGTTGTCTGCCTAATATTATTTAACCCCTCAGTACACTGGGGTTCTACTCTGTAATCATGGACTTGATGTATTTACTGGTACCTCATTGGTATTACGCTTAATTTATCAACTCGGAGGACTTAGGTTCTATTTTCGATCGAGGTCGCCGTACTTAGTGCAAGTAGCCCCAGTCTGGGTTTTATTCCAAGTTTATTATAACACAGGGTATCCTAGTTTGAGACCAGCATAAGTATGTGTACTGTGGACATTTTGTATTTTATTACTAAGAAAGCAAGATTACACTGTCTGTCCGTCGGTCCTACCTTTAAGACTCTGACAACAGATAATTGAGCAAATTGAGCCGTACTTATTCCACAGAACGGGTGATATCGGATGCTACCCATAGTTCTAGTTCTAGACCTGACATGAGATTTCCGCACTTGGCCTCATAGTTGGGCCATTGTACGTAGCAAGCGCTACAGACACTAGACACTAGGGTTTCCTCACGATGTTTTCCTTCACAGTTAGCGAGTGGTATTGTTACTACACCTTCAAAAATGTACGTAACTTAGAAAACAAAGTCATTGGTACAAGCCGGGATTCGAACCCACGGCCTCCCGAATGAAAAGCCGGCGTTCTACCGCTCCGCTACCACCGCTCCGGGTAATCAAGTCCGGGTCAATCAAGTAAACACCAACTTTTCACCAAATTTTTATATCGTAGAAAAAAAATGGTATTAACCGCTCTAGACCAACCAGGCATTAAAAAAGCAGCTTTCTTCGCTATGCTTTCTCCTGGTAGTCTTTACATGTTGTGGCATGCTTTTGTGCGAGTAACTAGCATGTGTTTGCACGTGTATGGGGCTTAAGTAGGCCTCACTCAAGCTATTTTGCGCTCAAACAGGAGTTTTTTCACCATTACACTGCAATTTTCGGGAGTAATGTTTTGCATAATAGCCGGGGTGATATGTGAGCGACATCTTTCTGCAGGGTTTTTTTATGTGATTTCTTGCTTGGTTAAGCCGCCTAGCCGTGATGAGATTGCTAACTTAGGCTTTGTTCATCTAGACTACACAGTCAGTCGTCAGGTAGAAAACCTAGTAGGGGGGTTGCGGTGGTAGCACATCGGTAGAACACTGGCTTTACAATCGATAGGTCGTAAGTTCAAATCCTGGCATGTACTAATGACTTGGTTTTCTAAGTTATGTACATTTCTGAATATAATCAGCCTATATGCGTCCCACTGTAGGGCACAGGCCTTCTCTCAAGGAGAGAGTATGGGCTTAATCACCACGCGTGCCCACCGCGGATTGGCGATTTCAAGCGCTGAGGTATGTGAATAGCTCAGACACTCAGGTTTCCTCACGATGTTTTCCTTCACCCTTAGCGTGTGGTATTGCTACTATTACTTCACAATGTACATAACTTAGAAAACCAAGTCATAGGTACATGCCCGCACTTGGGATCGAACCTGGGTCTCTCGCTTCCGAGTCCGATGTTCTACCCACTAGGCTACCAACGCTCTCGTCTCATTAATTTCTGAATAAGTAGTAGCAATGCCATTCGCTAACTTTGAAGGAAAAGAACGTGAGGAAACCCTAGTTCACATACCTCAGCTTGCTTAGTACAATTTCCCAACTATGAGGCTAAGTGCGAAAATCTAAGGTCTAACTAACTTAATCACCTTGCTGCCCAGCGGGTTGGTGATCGCTTTACACAATGAATTTTGAGTGATTTGAAAGCCAATACCAAATGAACGTGCCTTAACAATAGCTATCGAATACACTAGTGTGTGTTTTTTAAAAGAGGCACTGTCCGAAAATATTGCTACATAAACTCGTTCACGAATGAATGGGTTATTGGTGTAATAGACTCTTCAGTTGGTACTAATTGTCTACATTAAATAGTAGTGTCTAAATAGATGGCATTTTTAATTAGATACTAATTTCAGAACCGCCCTCAACCGGTTTCAAACCTCCCAGATTTCGGCGTTTAAAGGTGTACTCTATGTAGTACTCGAGAGGTGTCGATGCCCATCTCCTAGACTTCCCTTAGTCGCTTCTTATGACACCCGAGGGATGAGTCGGGGTGGTCATATTCTTACACCGGGAAGCACACGGTTACAGCGTTTAGTGTCAATCTACACTAGATAGTACTAGTGAAATGATCACACAGTGGCTGTAGTGCGTAGGATATATCTTATGTGGGAGTAGGCTTACTCAGCACATATCTTGTGGCTGGTCGTCCCACGCTGCGCTTGCCGATATGTGGTCTCCATTCGAGAACTTTTCGGCCCCATCAGTTCTGCGTGCAATGTGCCCCGCCCACTGCCACTTTCACTTACTAATCCTCTGGGCTATGTCGACGACTTTCGTTCGTCTACGGATCTCATCATTTCTGATTCGATCTCGTAGAGAAATTCCGAGCATAGCCCATTCCATAGCTCGTTGCGTGACCTTGAGCCTTCTTATGAGGCCCATAGTGAGAGACCACGTTTCAGTGCCATAAGTCATCACTGGTAACACACACTGGTTGTATAATTTTGTCTTGAGCGATTGAGGTATATTAGACGAAAAGACTTTTCTAAGTTTCCCGAAAGCTGCCCAGCCGAGTTGGATTCGACGATTGACCTCTTTCACGAAGTTGGACCGGCCTAGTTGGCCTGTTTGTCCTAAGTAAACGTATTCGTCTACAACTTCGAGAGCATTTTCTTAATCCATATCCATCATTCTTATTGACAATGTTAATACTTGCGGAACCAACTAACTACATACACTACACAAACTATACTACATATCCCAGAGGGGTAGGCAGAGGTAAGGACTTACCACTTGCCACGACCTTGACAAAACTCTTTTGTTTCAGCAAAATTCATTAGTAGCTGCGTGGTAGCACGCTAGTTGTAGTGACTAGAATTGAGAAAGAAATGTTGCGTTGTTTTGGAAATATAGAGAAGTTGAAGGAAGAAAGATTGACGTGATAATGTTGGGTGGAGAAAAAGGAGGAAGAAAGATTTATTTATTTATTTATTTACGTATTCTAGTTATTTATCATCTTATAAGTAAGTTTATGTAACTTTTTAATTTTATAGCCATATACATATATATATACATATCCATATATATATATATATATATATATATATATATATATATATATATATATATATATATATATATATATATATATATATATATTACAAATGTATGATTGTACTGGGTTGTAATGTAGTACGTAGGTAATAATTATTGTACACTTTCCTCCCTTGTTTATAATGTTCGTATCACCACATCAAGGGTTGGCTGGAAGAGATTTCTGCTGAAATAAGCTCGCCATGTACACTTTTAAATTCTGTTTTGTTTTATTCATGTAATTTTATGTGTGCAAAAAAGTATAAAGTATAAATATTGACGAAAAAAAAAATCACTAAAATTTAGATTTTATTTACAAGGAAGCCCACACCAACTCCCCGACACCACGAGTGCACTGCGTTAATTGCGTACATTTCCGGCGGCTCCGGCACAATACAATAATGGCCGACATTAATTCACATTTAACGACATAATAGAGCTTCCGTGTAATCCAGTATTAGGATATACTGAGGCGAATGAATTATATTACCTAGTAACCGTTATCTCGAATCCACTGTCGCTTGCTTTGAGGCTTATCAGAGATTCATGAACAATATTGTACCTACGGAGAGTAGTTGTTATATTTGGTTGCAGATATGTTGAGCGATAAAGCAAGTTAAAACTATTGAATTGAACATTATTACTTATTTTGTAAACACCAATTAGATAGTTACACTGTGGCATGTCCATTATGTACACCGATGTTACAGAAACATAATTATGTTTGTAAAACTACTACGTGTAGGTGATAATGACATGCAACCAATTTATAGTTAGGGTAATAAATATTCAACTTAGTTTTACCAATTACAAACAAAAAAATGGATGTAAAAATAGTACGTATTATTTACAGGTAAGCTATCTTTATATAACTTGTGTCGAGAGAAGTATTTTTAATTGAGTTGACTGAAGAAAAGAATACTTCTAACAGCATAAATAAAAAAAAATACACGTATTAAAGTTTTATATTCTATAATGAACAAAATAGGCAAAGAGAATTCACCGTTTCTTTTTAAATGACAACTTTAATTTTTTACTTTACATTCAGCCAGTTACTTATTTACGATTTCAATCCCAAAGAATGATAAATCAACATAATTAATAATGGTCGTCTAATTTAAATTGTATAGTCGTGCATGATACCGATCTATCGCTTAATTCTTGAAACATGTAGCTGGTTGTACGCGATGTAATTAATCACAGAAGTGTACAGTTGACAGCAGCTCTATCTTTACATTTTTGTTCGAAATTCACCCGTTACGTTACCAAATAGAGTGCATGCATGTAAAGATCGATATGCTGTCGAATGTATTTATTTACGAGCAATGAAGATGGGAATGTGGGTTGCTAATTACTTATTCATTTTCTTTTGTGGTGAATGGATGAGGAACCAGTCTGATTGAATGCTGTGGCTTCGGTGATTAAATATTACTTACCTGTGTAAAATATACGTCTCGGGGGTACGTCTTTGGCTGGGGCGGGGATAGGCCTCCGAAATCTTTGTCTTCCGTCTAATACTTACTTGTCTAAAGAACGAGTGACTATGTTGCCCACTATGCCTTACAGTCGGGGAAATACATTTGCGAACGCTGGGTTGCCGCATTGTACATTAGAACAGTGTAGGAGAAAGAATAATTGTGGTCGATGTATGTTGCGTGAAGGCTTGAATGTGAAAGATAGAGGATATTTATTTAAATTGTCACAGAAACACAAAGTAAATATAAAGGTACACAAACAAAAGACACGAACGTCAACAAAACAGAAATAAAACAAAACAATGGTGAAGAGAACATGTGAGGCATATAGAGTCAAAGGCAACCGGGGGTGAAACGGTGTTCCCGATGGATTCTGTCGGACCGGGCTTCTTGTAAGTTCGTAGATAGATTCGGGATAGATGAAGCGTTGGAAGGGAGTCTAGAAAGCCTATCATCGTATCGTAGACATTTCTTCCAAATTTTCTTCTGAGGGTCTAGAATGCCTCCAATTTAATTTACTCACAGGAAGGAGAGTTGCTGATTGCGTGCTACATTAATATTAATAATAACGTCATTTTATTAGTTTGATTATATTATTAAATAGACATATAATTCGCGAGTGAAATTAACTAGGCGCATGTGTCAAAAGTCTTCCTAGAGAAGCAACGTGTAATGCGCCGATATACATAGTGAAGTGTACAGAAGGATTGCAGTGCTCACTCTCTCTTTAGTCGCGGGCATTGAGGCTAACCGATGCTTGTTTCTCTTGGGCGTGTACGATCACCGACCGAAGCTAAGTTGCATGCTTACGTTATTATCTATTATGCGGATAATTTAAGGACGGTGTCAAATATTGTCGTTGTTTGATTTTTCTTAAAAACCTATTATATTCTTTTTGTTGCACTAACCCGTGTTGAGGACAATTTTAAAAACCTATTTGATTTTTCTTCTTTATTAATTCACAACACAACGTAAGGGCTTGAACTAGACGATCACGATTATTTCCATAGGCCAATTAATTTTCAGAAAATTCACAACCCTTCAGGTTGTTATTTTATTTATATTTTATTTACCTACATGTGGGGGTGGTGTCCTGCACTTAATTTTATTTGTGAGACCCCCGTCCCTTTCACAGTACATTGCGTAGTATTGTATTAGTTTTCCTACTAACTAATCTGTGTTAATCTCGCAAGGAACATCGAGTTGTCGTAACTAACTACGAGTTGTAGTTTTATGAACGAAACGCGGCCCTGCAAGTTAAACTTACACAGCATCGCTCGCGGGCCGGGCGTAAAACGAAACGTTATCTTTCCTTTTATTTAACGGCTGTATTGGAAAAGTTAGTGTTATCGCCGGCTGTAAATCGAGAAAACGATCTGCTTGGGCCACTCGACGACATGGCCATGTATTATGCGCTTTAATAAACGGCTTCAAACCGCCCAACATTCTCGAGAAACTATCCATTTTCTAGGCGAGAAAATCACGGCGAAATTAGGTGTAGTAAATACTCAATAAATACTGTGTAGGACAGTAGTACGGCTTATTAATTATAGTCCAGTGATTATACAGATTTGACTAATATTTTAATATTTTAAGTTGAAAACTCTGTCAATTAAGCTAAAACGTGTTTTGAAAAGAATTAATGTGGAGTTTCTTTGTTAGCTTCTTCTCCACATAATCTATTAATTGTGAAACTAACAACTTTGACGTTCATTAAGTAAACATTCTGTTTTTACAATGAATAAAAATATTTGAATTGAATTGAATTGGAGATGCATGCGAAACGAGAAGGCAACATTTTGGATATTACGTGGGGGGGGGGGGGGGCAGAAAAGCTTAGCTTTAAATTGTAGACCAAGATTTGCTATATGCATTTTCCGCCATCTTGAAAAAACGGTTAAATTCAGTTTTTTTTACAATAACTCGGTTTCCCGTTGAGATGCGGAATTTTTGATAAAATACATTTTCACCTATCGTTCATAGTCGGTTGTAGTATCTACACGGACAAACGTGGCTGGGATTATTCAAAGATCCTCAGCAGTGGGGTTGGCGACAGACTAATTGAACCAATTTGTACTACAGCCGAACCAGCTCCACCTGAACTTTTAAAACTTATTTCGTGCAAAAGTCAACTAAAGTGTGAGGCTCCTTTGGGGAGCAGGAATTAGTTGCTCCGTTATTTGCCTGCATTGTAATGGGCAAACATGCAACAAATGTGGCTCAATGGACTATTACTCGATTTGCGACGAAAAAGAGGTTGAGTATATGACGTTGCCATTATTTTAATGCAGAATAATTCTTATTTAAATTTTTTATGTTGTCTGTTTGAACAACTAAAACGTTTCAACAGCCAATCAGGTTGCCCACCACAGAGGCCAGGTTCCAATCAAAAAGGTTCTGAAAGATTGAAAAAGTTTCTTGGAATGAATGAGGGCCAATCAAATGATATTAAAAAACCGGGCAAGTGCGAGTCTTGTACTCTTGTAACGGACCTAGTTTTCTGCAAATAAATCACACTCTATTTCTCTTAAAAAAGTAATCCTTTTTTAAATCCTTTATTTATTCTATGAGAGTTGTTCATAATTCAGTAAATAATTTATAACCGACAAAAAATGTATCTAGCTACATTTAAACTGTTTCTAGGTAAGTAACCACTTTTAGCTAAATTGCTAAGTAACTGCAAGTCAAATATCACAAAATAAAAACTATCAGGTTGACAACGTAGATCTATTGCCGCATGTTTAGTTCAACCCATACATACATACGGATGGAATGGACAATAAAAAGGTCTAGTAAATAGCAGTAAAATTCACTTGCCAAGTCCAACGGTCGGTCCAACTATTTCGGTGAAAACCTTGGAAGGACCCGGATGGAATGTAAAAAGGTCAGAGATAAGTCTATGTATACTGCACAAGTTCCACTAGAGACGAGTGTGAAGATGACAGCTGATTAAGTTTAACATTTTTTTCCTAGTCGCCTATAATGTAAGTGAATAGGGTTCACGGATGTGAGAGTTCTTCTTGTGATTCTTGTGAAATGGACATATATTTGACTTTAGAGAACTCTAGCCCTAATTTTTCATATTCTTTTATTTATTTTGGTTAAGTTACCTTTAATAGAGTTAACAAATCTAAGTTAATGAAAAGGAGTAACCGAAACGAGACAAATGAAATCGTTTTTTCTTACTTACAGTCGAAATCAGATCAACCTAAATTTTTGTCGCATAGTCACCCAGTATAATACAAAATAGTACAATACAATGCAATGCATATTGTACTATTTTGCGATGCGATGCGATGCGATGCGATGCGATGCAATTCAGTTCAATGCCCTGCAATGCAATGCAATGCAATGCAATGCAATGCAATGCAATGCAATGCAATGCAATGCAATGCAATGCAATGCAATGCAATGCAATGCAATGCAATGCAATGCAATGCAATGCAATTCAATTCAATTCAATGCAATGCAATGCGATACAATACAATATAAATATAATATAAACACAACAATCACTTGTCCTGGTCCAAGGCAAGCACATCACAAACATAAAAATACACCTAGACTGAGGCCATTAGTACAAATTTACGGCAGCGCCCAGTGGGAATCGGACCCGCGACCTTCGGCATGGTAATCAGACGTGATACCGCTAGGCAAAGGAGGCAGTCCTTAAATTAATTAAGTAAAGGTGCACGGACGTAAAAGTTGATATGCTATTGCTACATCTTTAGGTAGCTACCTACTGAGTCAGCTTCCTGTAGTTTATATTTTAGAGCCGATACTTACTGGGGAAACGGAAATAAGAAGGCGTAAGAATGTGGGCCTTACAGGCAATGACGCTGAATAGACTATGTAAATTGTTCAGTCCTTGTTGTCGGGACAGGCTAATAGTATTGGTTGCTATGCCGTTGCTACGCTATTGGCATTAGGAATTTTTTTAAACTTTAATTTAATTTAATCATTTAGACTTTCCCTTATTTTAAAAGACCGCCGTTTTATAGAATAAATTAATATTTTTAAGTTATCCTATGGGACGCATTAGCGTCACAATCAATACCCTGGCTCAATATACAGATAAACTCATCTCGGAGGGGTACAGCCGACAGTACATTAACTTTTACGAACACTGCATCCAGCTACATTACGGGTGAATTTGCTACTAAAATGCAAAATTTGGTGAGCTGTTGAGTGTACTGCAGTGCTGTTATTGAATTTAATACAGTGCTCCATAAATGTTTTGTAATATTCTATACATTGTCGACCACAAGCAGTCCAGTTAGGTAAGTCCAACTCCGAGAAGACTGACTTTCAAACCACCCAAAATTCATGGTGTAGACGTAACCCTGTACAATCTGCTTATATAAGTAGGTACATAATTTCAATAGGCCCAGCTTTCCAATAAAATGCGAGATGGAAACCGTGTAAAAAGCCTAGAGGTCCCTCCGCTGTCTCGGCAACAATAAAACGGTCTCGGATCGCGTTTCGAGCTTGATTTATGTCGCCGGTGAGACGCGGCCGACTTCTAATCGAATCTCGGTGATATCCGCTCTTTTAGGGTCCCGTACATCCGATGACGAAACTCTCTGACCGGGTGACCTATTTTAGCTACTAAGTTGCCACTCGTAAGGTGTACACCGGCGATAATAGTACACTGTGATGAAAACAGCCAATTGTTGTACCGAGATCACCGGTGTATACAATTCGAGTAGCTTCCGAGTAGCTAAGATAGGTTACTCTGTCCGGGCGTGCTAGGATCGTAAAAACCTTAACCTAACCTAACCTTAGAGATCTCTTTTACCGACAAAGTTGCCAACTGTATTGTGTAACTGTAAAATCATCATCATTCAGCCACTGCTGAACATAGGCCTCCTCCATGGATTTCAAAAAGACCGGTTGGAAGCGACTTGCATCCAGCGTCTTCCTGCCACTTGGATAATGTCATCTGTCCATCTTGTGGCTGGTTGTCCTACGCTGCGCTTGCCGATATATGGTCTCCATTCCAGAACTTTTCGGCCCCATCGGCCATCAGTTCTACGTGCTAAGTGCCCCGCCCACTGCCACTTCAACTTACTAATTAGCTGGGCTAAAATAAAGAGTTATAATCTAATCTTATAGGATACGTCACGCGTCTGTTTGTCTGTCTGTCACAGCCTATGTTATTCAAACCTACTGGATGGAAAGGTTGAAATTTGGTATTGTATTCAGGGTTACCTTATGCGCTATTACTGTAACATCCCAATTATAGTTTGTGTGTACAATCACTTTTGTAATGTGACTTTTCTTTCAAATTTATATTTTTAGGGTTTACATTATCATTATATATTTTTATTAAATTTGCACTTTACGCGCGAAAAGCAATAAAAGTAAAAAAAAAAAAAATAATGAAATACAAACAAGTTAAATGTAACACACTTATAAAATAAAATGGTTTTGGGCCTGTATTTCAGGGGTCAGTCAGGGTTTTTACCATAACCGTAGTGCGATCTAGTGTGCTGTTGTGTTCAGATTTCATTCATGGAAAATTCTAGAAATGCACCAATGCAACACACGAATCTGCTAAAATTGGGCATCCCCTCCTTATCTCAGAAACTAGTGACCCTAACATTTTGAAATTATTACGATCATGGGACCACCTGGGTCTACAGGTGAGTCTTAAGTTTTCACAAGACACGGAAATAGTGCATGCAACGGCTAATTAATGTTGAGGAAGCGAAAGTGGTCTCTGCCTACCCCTCTGGGATACAGGCGTGAGGTTATGTATGTATGTACGGAAATAGATTTTTTGAAATAACAAACTTGCTTTTGCGGTTAGGTTGTATGGGATGAAATTGATTTCAACTCTAAAGTTAAGTTTGTAATATTTGTTCTGAACAATAAAATGTTTGTTCTGAACCCTTAGTGCGAGTACTGCTCGCACTAGTCAGCTTTTTATAACTATACTTCACGAGATGAAGGACGTGTGCACACTGGTAAGATATAACTACTACTTCTTCTTAGGTACTTTAACCTCTAGGGGTACTAAACTAGCTCCGAGACGATCAAGTCGGAGATTTTTTTTGCGTTCAGAGACAGTTCACGTAAGTCGTTTGCGGTGGAGCATAGACGCGGCGCGTCGAGGATAAATTTATATCTGAACGCAAAAAAACAAAAAAAAAAAAATATACGATGGTCTCGGAGCCCCTGAAGGCTTTGACCAATGAAATTGAACAGCACCGAACACTGAAGGACATTTTCGGAAACAAAAAAAAAATTGATCTTCCAGCAAAATTTTATGGATAAAGAAGTTTATTTTGGTGTCCAAAATGATCAGCTTTCAGATCGAAAGTGAGTCTATTAGCACCCTGTTTGTCAGATTATTATTAACTTATTATCAAATCAGCTGCATCCCGCACTGTCCGTCCAGTAGCCGTCATTTAAAAGTAATTTCAATGTGATGGATAAAAGGTCCATAGTCAGTACTAAAGTGCCATTCCCGGAAACATTAGAAATATTCCCCATATGTACATATGTTAAAATTGGTTTTACTTGGTAAATAAATTATTTTTTTTGTTTCCAAATTTCCTAGTCCCTTATTTGATTACATTAAATGATATTTAACACATCTAGAGCAGAATCGGTGCCCAATTTGAAGCGCACATAGTATTATGGCAATTTTCTGTAAGTTGGGAATATTCACATCTAGTGCCTATCTAGTACACAGCTAGTGGGCGTTCTTCGTTGTGTTCAACTTAAGATAAGAATATCCCCATCACCAAAGGTTAGCTGGAAGAAAATAACTATTAGTATTAAGCTCGCCTATGTACAAAGGCTTTTAGCGTGCAATAAAGAATTTTAAATCAATCAAACAACATTCTTTAATATATATCAGAGCAGATGACATAAAAAAATGCAAAGATACACAGTACAATTGGCGGTCTTATTTACTTCAGGAATTAGATAAATAGACATACCACCTTGGCGATAGACACCAGCGTGGCGATTATGGTAAAGCCCTTCGTGGTTAGGGAAAACCACGAGGGAGGCCTATGTCCTGCAGTGGGCGTAAAATGGCTGATGATGATGATTATGACATACCACCTACCTTAGAAGTTAGCAGTGTGAAGGCTCCTTAACGCACATAATACGTCACATATTCAGCCGCTCAGCTTATTTCCACGTCGCAAATATATTGAATAAGACCCCGTCTTTATATTAATCCGATTTCTAACGTGACACGTTGTCGTATTGAATTCGTTACCTACAACGTGTTTTCGGATGATTGAAAAAATATCTACCTATTTACCTTTAATAACCTACTGTTTAGTTAGTTTAGATCAAGCCTGTAGTTATTGAATCTTTTTTATGTAACCTACATAAATCCCATTGCAGGGCACAAGCCTTCTCTCAGAGAGAGAGTATTGACATAATTACCATGCGTGCCCACCGCGGATTGCCGATTTCAAGCGCTGCGCCGCTTATTGTATCATAAGTAAAAGTAGTAGATAGATAGAATATTCTTTATTGTACACAGAGAATACATTAACAGAAATTTAATAAATCGCAGTACAATTGGCGGCCTTATTACTGTAAGCAATTTCTTCCAGGCAACCATGGACGGAGACAAGAAAGAAATTAGAGACCGGTAAATAAATAAATAAGTAAATAAATATTCCGTCCTATTCTAAGGCACAGGCTCTCTCTTAGAGAGAGAGAGGGAGAGAAAGAGAGAGTATCATAGGTAATTTAGACTAACTGCATGAAGAGAGACGCAATTGTATCGTTGCTGAGTTTCAAAAGAATTCATAAATAAATAGAGGTGAAAGGATTACCTCTGAAATACCAATTTAAGTCATTTATTTCATCACTGTTTGACTGATTATGTTGTACTGAGTCACCTATACCAATTTTCTGTTGCTTTAACGTAGTTACAGATAAAAGGGGGAAAAAATATTAAATACCACCACCGACACTACGTTTTTTACAGACAACGCGAAATTATTTTATCATGAGTAACTAACTGTGTCATGGAGATAAAGGCGTTTTTACCCATGCTGAGTTTCAAAAGAACTCGTTAATAAATATGTTAAAGGGTGGAACAATTGAAACAGTTAGTCTATTCTATTATTTGGGGAGCCTGTTTACGAGAGATGAGAGGTGTTAAGGTGATATGGAAAGAAGAGTAAAACAAGGAAATTCGTCGGCTGAGTAGATAGATAGATAGATAAATAATTTATTTGTGCTTAGAGACACACCCACGAAATATCTTCAAAAGAGATAGATCGGCTATCTGTAATGCAGTGCTGGTCTTAGCACTTATGCAGGTAGCGAGACTTGAGTATGGTAGAAGAATTAAGAAAGTTGGATTAATGCAGTAGAAATGAGATTCTTCAGATGTATGTGTGGGTATAACAGCAGATGAACGAACAAACTTTTATCTTGGTAGGTTTTGAGGAAAAAAAAAAGATATAATATGCGACCAGCGAGGCAGGCAACCATTTAGGTACCGATTGCACCACACTAACCGGAGCTCAAAGCTCCCTCTTTTATTTTATTTTCTAATTTTTACGTTAAAATTAGGGCTAAGTCTCCACACTTCAGTCATAAATCATCGGGCGAAGGACTCTGCGCCGCATATCGTCGCGTATCACCGACCGCCCCAAGTTTGCCCCTAAAACTCTCATGTCTTTAATATCGCGCATTACATCATGGGCTCTTAATTTATGCTTCGAAACTAAGTCATGCAGCCGGCCAGTGGCGGGACAAGGGGGCTACTACGGCACGTTCAATAAGTAAGACATGTCTTGTATTTTTTTTCTCTGATCCAGGGTTACTTAAACTGGGTAGGTATGATCGCCGTGAGTGTCGGGCCTTGTGGAGGTACACCTGAACCTATTTCATAGAACTACAATCCATGCTTTAGTATGAAAATTCGACGTACATTGCAAAGCCGATTACCTCACAGATTAAGGTAGGAATGTATATCGAATTGTCATAATGAACTATGGTCCTGTTTTATTAATTCGTTTTGTCTGTTGTATATTTAGTTTTCTTTCTGTTGTTGTGCATATTATCATGTTACTTATGTGCTTATTTTGTTTCTGTGATGTATCTTGTTGGTATAATAAATGTCTTTCTTCTTCTTCTTCTTCTAATTGTAGTTTTGCGGCCGTGAACACAAATAAATTGCCCAAATGTCTCTGTGCTTCGCTACGATTTGTGATGATGTGCGTTGAAATAAATACGCCAGTGGCGGCGCATAGTGCGGTGATTTGACCATTACTCTGCGAGTGGCCGCGCGTAAATGGGCCCGGCGCGTTATTTTTTTTAATTATTAAATTTTCCGAACTGTAAATATAAAAATTTTGCTTAAATTTATAACTAACCAATGCTGGTTGTAGATATTGTGTTTCACCTGACTAGTCAAAACAATAAAATTTTGATGAGGGCACATCAATTAATAAAGTAGAAAGATTAAAGATCATCCAAAATCGAACGGAAATTTGATCTTGAGTAGAAGCCGACGCAAGACGTGAACGCTGGAGGAACTTGGCAATTTATTAACGTACTTTACGGTTAAAACTTTTAATCTCGTATCCTATTTACATATTTCTTCTCAAGTTTTCCGCCAGAAAAATAGCCGTCCGACTGTTGAAAATTGAGCGGGTGAGTAAAAACTTCTTTCGTTCGTTTTCTGCTCTTTGTGTTTTCATTTTTTTTTAGCGAAAAAAGGAATAAATATGAAAAAGATATTAAACACGCTAAGCTAAATTTTACTTAACGCTCTGCTTAAAGGTCTATCCACATTATGCCGGGCCGGGGCCGGGCGCAACGATACAAATTAAAATAATCTTAATGTTGAACGAGGAACTGAGGCGGATTGCTGATTGAGGCAGAAGGAAGTAGCGTGCTTTGAGAAAAGTCTATGGCCAGCAGTGGAAGAGTACGGGCTGTTTAATTCATTGATTGATTGATTATGTTGGAGGTCTGACATATTATAAGTTATTGGCCATAAGTTGTTTTGACTTCTGTTAGTGTGACTTTTATGTTTATCTTGGGGTGTCACGGAAATTAAAAGGACGTAGAAATACAGAGATATTAGTTACTACTATTTCCTGTGTTTTCCTATGCTATCACGCTATAATCTGCTGTGCTACGTTGGCTGAGACCCAACAAAGGTTATGGGCCCAGTTCTATAGCTTACGGAAAAAAAAGGGGTCCAAGGTAAGGGTGTAGTTAGACTATCGGCATTGGGCGAGCAATCTATACATGCGATCGAGTTTAATGACACACTATTTGTACCCGATTTGAGAACTAATCTAATTTCAGTGGCTAAAATTACTGATAAGGGGTGCAGTGTAAATTTTACTCGTGATCTCGCAAGGGTAATCGATGAGAGTGGTAATGTAAAGTTAACAGCATACCGTCGCGGCAACCTATAGTGTATACAAGAATGTGAGACAGCTAATGCTATAATAGATCATAAGGTAGACTTACGCTGTTGGCATGAGCGTTTAGGACATCTAAATGGGAGAGATGTTGCTAAGTTACTGAATAAATTAGGGGGACACGTAGATAAAAATAATATACGCTCGCTGCGTGATTGCGAAATTTGTACGAAGGGTAAAATGTGTGCATCATCCTTCTCCAATTCAGCTGGACCCTGTTCTGAAAAGTTACGAATAATATATTCCGATATTGTGGGCCCGATGAGGTGCCAATCTAAAACGGGCGCCAAGTATTTCATTACCTTCATTGATGATTGCACTCGTTGGTGCGAATTATATTTTCTAAGCAATAAGGGAAAGGCTTTGGAGGCTTTCAAAATGTATAAAAATCAAGTTGAAAATCTCACAGGATCGAGGATTAAATATTTTCAAACAGATAATGGCGGGGAGTACTGTAGTGCTGATTTTGAAGATTTCCTTCAGAAGGAGGGCATATCGAGAAGACTAACGGTAGCTCATACACCGCAACAGAATGGAGTAGCAGAAAGGATAAACCGTACCTTGGTTGAAATGGCGAGATGTATGCTGTTAAATTGTGAAGTAGCGACAGCATTTTGGGCTGAAGCTGTAGATACAGCCTGCTATGTCAGGAACCGCTGTCCGACTAGCTGTCTAGGGGGAGAAATACCCTATGAGAAATGGTTCGATAAGCCTGTCAAGATTGCTTATCTTAGAATATTTGGCACGGAGGTTCATATTTTGGATAAAAATCCAAATAAAGAAAAATTTTCTGCACGCGGGATACCTGGGATATTTGTTGGATATCCAAGGACTTCTAAGGGGTTTCGAGTCTGGATACCCGAACAAAAGCGATTTACTATTGCAAGAGATATAAAATTTCATGAGACGATGGGGAAAGGAATTATATGTCTGAGAATGCACCCAAGACAATGTTGGAAGCTGAGGATCATAATGATATCGAAAATAAATTTGTAGAAATCGATATGATTGAAAGGAGTAAAGAAGCTGAAAAGGAAGATAGAATTAGTGAATCAAGAGTCTTGGAGCCTGCTATACCTGTCGTGGAAGTTGAAACTGAAGATAGAATTGGTCACGTGGAGACTGACCATGGGGAAGATACTATAGTTACACAAGTGGCTCTAAAAAGAGGAGCCGGTAGGCCGAGAATAGATCGCACTGGCCAAGTAGGCCGTCCAAGGAAAATTTATAGAGTTATAGAAGTAGAAGAAGATTCACAGCCAGTAGAAGTAGCCGAAGCTCCCGAATACGCAGAGCAGGAGACACTTCTTGAGCAACAAGATTTGGAAGCACAGAGATGTGAATCATCAGATGATTTATTCAGAGATTGCATCGACTTTGCAGGAGTGGCAGGGATACCTTTAGATGATGCTCTACAAAGTGATGAAAAGACAGAATGGAAGGAAGCAATACTATCAGAAATAAGGAGTTTGGTAAGTAAAGGCACTTGGGATATAGTGGAAAAACCGAAAAATAGAAATGTAGTTGGTTGTAGATATGTTCTAACTACAAAACTCAACGTAGACAAGACAACAAAGAAGAAAGCGAGGCTGGTAGCACAAGGATTTAGCCAACGCTTTGGAATTGACTACGACAAAACGTTTGCACCCGTAGCTAGACTAGACTCAGTAAGGCTATTGATGGCTCTAGCTGTGGAATTGGATCTGGAAATATACCAGTTAGATATCAATACAGCTTATCTGAATGGAGATCTGGATGAAGAAATATATATACGGACCCCTAGATTATTAAAGAAGTGCCTGATGAAACTCGCTTATAATAGAGAGGAGGATTCTGTTGTGATTAAGCGTGCAAAAATTATGCTGCAGAGCATGGACTCAGGCGGTGATACATGTTTGCTAAGAAAATCTTTATATGGATTAAAGCAAGCGGGTCGGCAGTGGAATATGAAGCTAGACAAGAAGCTAAAAGACATGGTAATGACACAGAGTCTCAATGAGCCTTGTCTTTATACAAGGATGCAAGGTGGTGAGCAGATTTTATTCATTGATTGATTGATTATGTTGGAGGTCTGGCATATTATAAGTTATTGGCCATAAGTTGTTTTGACTTCTGTTAGTGTGACTTTTATGTTTATCTTGCGGTGTCACAGAAATTAAAAGGACGTAGAAATACAGAGATATTAGTTACTACTATTTCCTGTGTTTTCCTATGCTATCACGCTATAATCTGCTGTGCTACGTTGGCTGAGACCCAACAGATTAAAGTACTTATTAGGTTAGAGATAGGAATACAAAAGCCAACAATTTAGCCCGGGTACTAAAGGGTCGGCCCATCTACCGGTTATGTCACGGTGCAAGCAAGCCCGAGCAAAGCAAATCTGCTCGGTAGCAACACGGTTGCCGGGCCTGGACGGGCAGTTATCGGTGTCTCCCGTAGTAAGCCTGTCATCGGTATCGTTTCATACATTAACTAAGGCCGTTGTGCGAACGTTTTCTAATACTATACCAACGATATCGTGCAGTTATTCGTTAACGTCGATTGGGAAACCAGCTAGTTTCGGTGACGACACGGCCTTGGCTCGTTGTAATGTGGACAGACCATTAAGCTCTTCGAAACATTCTTTTCCCTACCACAACTCGGTCAAGCTTAAATTATATTATGTTTGGTTGTCCTTTGTTTGAAGGACTTTGTTTCGATTCAATTTCAATTTCTCACTTCGACTGCTTATTTATTTTACAGTTTAGATTATATTGGACCACTATACTAAGAGTGTTAGTATCATCGGATCAGGCACGACGTGCAGTGAGGGCCGGTTGGCCGTCCTAGGTATCGTTGGAAGGATAAACAGGCTGAGAATCTGCATGAACTCCAGACTGGCGGACAGGAGACCAGGGGGGCGAGTCTATAAAATACATAGTGATTCAATAGAGTCATAATAATGTAACTTAGTGATTATTTCATTGACACTATTGGTAGTCTAGTAACCAATCGCATTCCAATAGTATAACCTGTGCAACTCAACTGGGCACCTCGCGCGATTCGATCTTCTTCGCGAGAGATGCCTATTCAGTTTGCGCGGGTTGTACCATTGGCATGACATTGTACTGCTTTTGCTATGTAGACTACCAAATAAAGGCAAATAACAGCCATTGTCATGCTTATTAAATTCTATTGAAAAACGATGTGTGTATTAGTTTCTAGGGCCAGGACAAAGACACGTGGCGACTTGTGTCAGAGGCCAAGATCTATTGCGGGTCGCTAAGCCAGCGGAGTAAGGGTTATACCGCTAACGAACCCTACATGCATCTCAGAGATTCGCCTGCGTGTTTAAATCACATCGGGGTCACCCGTGAGGCAGGCGATTGTGTGTGATGCAAGTAGGGTTACTGACAGATCCTCCCCTATATTACGCTCACCAAATCCTGAGCGATTCCAATCGTCTAACTGTCAAATTAGTAAGGAATTTGACAGTTAGACGATTGGAATCACTCAGGATTTGGTCCGTATAATTAGGCCACAGAGTTCCCTAAGGAGGAAGATGAGATTTATTTTATGGCAAGAAAAACCTTTCCACAGTTTTTATTAAATTTAAATTACCTAATAAATACTATAATAATAAATACTTGTGAGAATGTAGTTTAGGTTTCAGAAGAAAAGTTACAACTGGTATAATACGCGTAAATATTTTTGACGGTTGAGTGAAGTTCGCCAATTCCTGCGCAATGACTAATTTTATTTCAGGTGTCAAAGGGGAGCTGTGTGGGAGGTCACTAGGGATGTACAATTTAAAAAAAATCTTATCGCACGTCACAATCTTCTTCAAGTTGTTGGGGAGATAGATTGCTGAAAGGACCGAAAGTACTGAGATAAAATGGAAGCGAGAGATATTTATTCAGTAAAACCTCCTCCCATGAAAGGAGGAGTGGAGTTGGAGTTTTTTTGTCCATTTTTTCTCCAAAATGATCTAGATTTTGAAATGGACACCCAGTTTAACTTGTAACGTTCATTAAGTCGCAGTTTCTGTGCTACTTCGAATAAAAAAAATGATTTGATTTGATTTGATTTGAAAGTGGTAGAACCCCCTTGCATTTAAATTACTTTGACTATTTGACATACACAAGTCTTGTTTTTCCGATTTAAAAACAACAATACGAGCACCACATCATGTATACTCATGACAGCCTATAAAATATGATTTTTTTCAGATTTTTAATATTGGGCAAACATAAGTTAATTAACGTGTAAATACTTACCGTAAATACCCTTAATGTCTCGATTATAATTATCAGTCTATTATTCTAGCATCTAATCGGAATTTATTAATCGAACGATCAAATATTTTCTAGTTTGGACACCACTACGCATTACACGCCGTCAATTACTCACACATACACTGTAAACACAGTAAGCGATGTGTAAACGGTCTGTGACATGTTCACTTTGCCGCCAAAAAGATTTGTGCGGACTATATTGTAACGAGGTAATCGCCTCGTTGCTTTTTTTATCATTTTCGGCCATCTACTATTCCAAATTTAACTATTTTATGACATGTGCCGCAGTGTTCGGACATATTTAGGGAGATATTCCTCAGCCTCCGAACTAAGTGGACGTAAACGAGATCCTATCTTTATTATCAAATTTTATTATAACACGTCTGTCACCTTATCCTGCGTATCCTGTATCCTTATCTACGAAATTATTAATATTCAAAAGGCACATTAATAAAATTAATGTAAGTGTTCTTCCCTTCAACTCCTCATTGTATTTTTATATTTATGTTTTAGACCGTAGTTAAGCTTTTCTATTTTATTGTTCTCAGGTGCCTTTCCATTATATTATAATTACACCGTGCCCCTGAATACCCTCTTTTATTATCACGGATCGCACCCAACCTACCCTACCGCGACAATATTATCTAAGCTTCTAAGCTGGACTAGGTCTGTAATAAAGATATCAGCTTCATCGGATAGAAGCTCATGAATAGAATGGGGTAAGACTAATCAAAACTAAATACGGAAAAATGTGTAGCGAAGCCAATGTTTTATTATAAGCGTAACAATCAAACTGATTATTCTAAGCTGTCTGTCATGTCTGACGTTGGACTCCACCGAAGGATAACACCTTTGTAATGAAGCCTGTGGTATCCCGGAGGATAGTAAAGTTATAGTCTAGTCTTCATCATCATCATCATCAGCCATTTGACGCCCACTGCAGGACATAAGCCTCCCTCGTGGTTTTCATAATCATGAGGGGTCTTGCCCTATAATCGCCACGCTTGGCAGGCGATCGCAGTATGCGGTTGGAATCTCAGGAAGACGCTGCTGCCCGTCTCCTGGTAATTTATTTCCTTAGTCGCCTTTTACGACATCCACGTAGTCTAGTCTAGTCTAGTCGTAGGCATAGTTATAATTGTAGTCTGAGGACCCAGTAGTTCTTCTATGGCAGTAGAAAAACGGCTGAATTATTCTTGGTCCACCGAAAAAAGATTTCGAAGATTTGACTTACAGTGACTAACGTCGAGTGCGTCGAGAGCGTCGAGATAGTGTTGATTTGTGAATTTTATACACATGCAAGGGTAATTTTATTCATCGTGGTGAACAACTTGTTGCACAAGTTTTATTATCTCGCGAAAAAAATGTTGCTTTGATTTTACGGTGACATCTACAAATAAAATCAATTTAAACAATTTGTTTATTCTATAAAAGGTACATACAATTTTTACATTACATTAATTTTTACATCACTCGTTTCCGCCAAACTAAATGATAGTTTATTGGCAGACTTACTCTCAGCTTAAAACTAAGTTACTTAAAATACCTAACAAATTACTTAAATTAAGTTTACATAGAAAAGTAAAACAAGATACTTAACATAGGATCAATTTAAGGCACTGGTTACAAACTGGTTCATGAATTCAGAAGCTAAACACTTTTTATCAAACATTTTACTGGCATATTGTAAGGATCTTAGTTCCACTGACATTTCATTTAATATAGTAGGGACTAAGTACTGTCTTGAACTTTTTCCATAATAGTTGTTTACTGGTGGGAAAGTTTTTAACTTTTTATATTCCGAGTATTTTTCTTGTAGATTACAGGATTCTTGAATGAATTATTATTATAGTTTTCCATTCAAATTGCAAATTTTTCTTTATAGTTAATTGGAAGTAGATTAGATACTGAAACTTTCTGTAACTTTGTAAAACATTACTTAACATAAATTCTCGTCTATACCCGGGAGGAGTTTGCCACTAGCCACGAATCTGACAGACCTCTTACGTTTCGCTAATACAGAGAAGTTTGTAAAGAGGCTCGAAATTTCACCGATGCTTGCACTTGCCCATTAGCTCAGTTGGGAGAGCGCTGGCACGGTGAGCCAGAGGTCGCGGGTTCAAGTCCCGGCATGGGTGGAATTTTTAGCCTCTAAATAGGTTTTTAAAATATGTATATACCTTGTTTTTTTTTTTGAATTAAGCAAACTTGTTTTACTTGGTCGAGGTCGCAAAGGTTCTCGAGTGAAGACCACGAACTGGCGAACGCAGCGTAGGACGTCCACCGGCTCGACGATCTGAGGCAGATTGCTGGCAGCGGCTGGATCACGATGGCAGAGGACAGAAGGAAGTGGCGTACCTTGGGGAGGCCTATGTCCAGCAGTACGGACGGATTGATTGATTGAAGCAAAATTGTAGAATTGGTCGATTTTTTAAACTGTCAACTCAAAACTCGATATCGATATGGATCATCATCATCATTGGGGTGGTGTTTTAGTGTTCCCGGCCTCCTACCTAACAGTGGCTCCACACTCTCGCGGAAGCTCCCGTACGAGCATCTACAGCCTCAACTCATCCAATTAACTACTTCGGTTACTTGAACATAACATAATGGGAAAATTTCAGGAAAAATAAATAAAATATTGCAGAAAAACATTTTCGTCGGGGTTTCGAAGTCCCTAAAAATATGAAAAATCAAGTTTTTAATAGTAAATACTTGATAGATTTAGTTTATAGATTTAGAATTATAAACCTCTTCTAATAAGAGTTAGATAAGGATATAAAAACATTATTTCAATATTAATAATTCAAATATTAATAAACGCTGCAGAAATTTTAATGTGTTTCCTGCAACGTGTGACATCATAGTTTGGGCCCGTCTTGTATGGCTCATTTTCGTACCACGTAACTAAAATGATTTTTCGACACGTTATACAATGACAACGTTATACTCTCTCTCTGAGAGAAGGCCTGTGCCCTACAGTGGGACGTATATAGGCTGCTTATATATACAATGACAAGTATTAGATGTAGAGAAAACAATTAACCACGTTTATTGATCTGGTAACAGGCCATGTTATATTATATTAAATTGATTTATATTAAAACATTTTAAGTGCAAGTTCCCATTAAAATAACTGCGATTGCTGCTTGCGCTTACCAATGTTATAATGTATTAAATGCATATACATAGTCTAAAGATACAGACAAATTTTGAAAAGTACTGAAAAGGAAAGAACGATAATGAACACAGGAACAAGACAATGTGAATAGAAAACGCGTAATGTGCCACGATGACTGAAAAAAAGGACACCTAATAAGCATCGAGACGGCATATGATCCCGACTGTACTCAGTCAGTGGGAGAGATCTGACTATTGAGAGCGATGTTTTAACGATGATGTTACCAATTTTCGCAGCCAATTAAATTATATTCACCACAAGTAAGCAGCCCTCCGTCGTAATTATAGCAAAATGTCGGGCCTTGAGCTCGTCTCGTTGCGCATCGAGTTCTGTTCCTCAAATTCAAACACGTAGGTAGGTACTCAAGATACAGTCGACAGCACATCAACCTTTGTAACCTTTACGTTAAGGACTACTTTGCAAAAAAAATGTAAAGTTTGACCTGCTGTCGACTGTAAGCCTTAAATAAAAGAGGAGACGAGGGCGCCGACCACACTCACACACTCGCGTCGCCTAGTCTTGCGTTTTGGAGAATGTGGATGGAGCATCAAACGCGAACCTCCGTAGAGGGCTGATCCATAAATTCATACGGATTTCGAAGCGCGTTCGGTGTTAATGGCCGCGCAGTTTCCCCGGGACAATAAACTGTCCTACTTCTGCGCGACTCTGACGATGATTTACGCCATGCGAGGGACTGTAACCCAGTGCGAGAGTATGTGGAGTGTACAGAGGTCCCGACTGGGGTCGAAAACACACCGCGAAGCTGGGATGGGCCGGGGAAAATGTTCTCCGAGATTGTTCTCGGATGACCAATCCAAAAAGTTTGTAAATGATGCCATCGTTCAATTCATAATCTACAAAAATACAGCAAAAAAAAAAGCCGGACAAGTGCGAGTCGGACTCTCCCACCGAGGGTTCCGTACAAATTTGTAGGTACTTACAAGTACTTACAATATTTCAGGAATCGAGTCACGCAGTTTTTTCCGAGCTTTTCCCAAACTTCAAAGACTGATGTATAGTTTACAGATGCATAGTTTTCAAATTTTTCCCTGTATTTAATATAATAGGGGTTAAAGTATGAAATTGCCGTTTTATTGCAATAGGTTCTTTGAATTGACATAGAATCTTCATGGTTTGAGGTTTTCGAATGAAACTTCCTTTAAATGGTTTCTATGATGTTCTTTTTTTAAAAAATGTGAAAACTTTGAATATCGACTTTCAATTGTTTTTGTTATTCAATTTAGACAAGAAAGATGGATACTGCGAAAATTCGAGTGATTTTTGAATACGAGTTCCGACGCGGAACTAACGCGGCAGAAACAGCCCGCAATATCAATGCTGCGTTTGGAGAGGGGTCTACTAATGAACGCACCGTGCGATTTTGGTTTAAACGCTTTCGTGATGGTAATTTCGACTTAAAGAACGAGCCACGAGGAAGACCACCCACACAGGTGAATAACGATGAATTAAGAGAGATAGTGGAAACCGACCCTAGTGAAACTACCCAGGAATTAGCGGCATGGTTTAACGTTACCTTACCCACAATATTGTCTCACTTGCGTCAAATCAATAAAATAAAAAAATACGAAAAATGGGTACCTCATAATCACTCGAATTTTCGCAGTATCCATCTTTCTTGTCTAAATTGAATAACAAAAACAATTGAAAGTCGATATTCAAATGTTTCACATTTTTTAAAAAAAGAACATCATAGAAACCATTTGAAAAAAGTTTCATTCGAAAACCTCAAACCATGAAGATTCTATGTCAATTCAAAGAACCTATTGCAATAAAACGGCAATTTCATACTTTAACCCCTAATATTAATATATATTTAGTATATTTATTACAAATGAACCATTGAACAGTACATTGCGTAAGAAATAGCATGTACAAAGGCGAGCTCATCTCTAAGAGATTTCTTCCAGAAAACCTTGGAGAGTCGGAACAGCGGTAAAAAACTTGTGGTATAAGACAATATCACATGCCAAATTTCATAGTTCTAGGTCAACGGAAAGTACCCTACAAATTTTGATTCTCTTAAGAGTCGAGATATATGTTTTTTTGCGATATGAGCTTTTTTTACGTTAACTTAGAAGTTTGATTTTTTCACGACATCAAGGTTCTGTAGACCTCAGTATATGGTTTTAATTTAAACTCGATACCTCCACGCGTTGCCGAGATACAAGGTCTTGACAGACAGACGGACGGATGGACGGACGGACGGACGGACGGACAACAAAGTGATCCTATAAGGGTTCCGTTTTTTTCCTTTTTTGTTACGGAACCCTAACAATGCCATAAAAAAATCTTCTGCAATTAATTCAATAAAGATAATTTCACCCGTTTTTCCCACTTTAAGTTCGTATCAGGCGAAAATATTTTCTGAGATAATTTTCGCCCGCTCTTTAACTTATCTGGATATGCGTTCGTTTCATACAAACTTCTTTCGTTGCAGTACCGCATTAGGAATTTCATGGTAGGCCAATGAAAATGTCCAACAGGTTTTGTTAGTAAGTTTGCTGCTATGGAAAATGTAACATAAATAAAATGGCATATATTTTGTTACATAGCATAATCAGCCTATATAAGTACGTCCACTGTAGGGCACAGGCTTTCTCTCAGGGAGAGAGTATGAGCTTAATCACCACGCGTGCCCACCGCGGATTGGCGATTTCAAGCGCTGAGGTATATGAATAGCTCTGACACTCAGGTTTCCTCACGTTGTTTTCCTTCACAGTTAGCGAGTGGTATTGCTACTATAACTTCACAAATGTACATAACTTAGAAAACAAAGTCATTGGTACATGCCCGCACTGGGAATCGAACGTGGGTCTCCCGCTTCCGAGTCCAATGTTCTACCCACTAGGCTACCACCGCATAAATTGTGACATAAATTGGAATATACTTTATTGCATAAAAAACAAAACTCAGCACTTAAAAAAACAGGATTGTCTTTAGACTATAATCTGAGACTATAAGCAAAGGAAAACTTATTTTTTTGTGTTGGCTTAGAAGCTAGAATTTTCTACTCGGAGAAAATTTAAGCTTAAGGACGACTTGCACCACTTTCTTAAACTTAACTTAAGTAGCATTTCATCATCATCAGCCCTTTGACGCCCACTGCAGTACATAGGCCTCCCTCGGTTTTTATAACCATGAGGGGTTTTGCCATAATCGCCACGCTTGGCAGGCGGGTTGGCGATCGCAGTATGCGGTTGGAATCTCAGGAAGACGCTGCTGCCCGTCTCCTGGTAATGTATTTCCTCAGTCGCCTTCTACGACATCCACGGGAGGAAATGGAGTGACGCTAATCTTAATCCGGCGCCACACGGAATTTAACTAAAATTAAATAAATGGCTGCTTAATTGTCCTTTAAGAAGAAGTGCAAGCAGGCCTTAGTCTTAGTGCGTATTTCTATTTGATATTAATTTAATTATTCATGCCATTTTCTCGAGCCGTACAAGAAATCATTTTTCGTCTTTGATAGAAGGATGAACGGATGGCCGAACAACATTTTCCTTTCTTTTGCGGCATGAAATCTTCGAAACGATGAAAAATTAAGTGAAGCTTCTGTGCCAACCATTGCGTGTCTACATCCTGGGGTTAGAATGCGACCGTAAACCCTAAAGCCATTGTAGCTCAA
Organism: Yponomeuta evonymella; assembly: GCA_963969515.1. NCBI lineage: Eukaryota > Metazoa > Arthropoda > Insecta > Lepidoptera > Yponomeutidae > Yponomeuta > Yponomeuta evonymella. The sequence continues at coordinate 4,385,519 of OZ018357.1, forward strand.
AATTTGGTGGAATACATTTTTACACCCGCGGGCGTTTTCTTTCCCGTTGAATAGCCTTAAGTGGGTTGCTGCGAGACTTTTTAAGGTTCCGTAGTCAACAAGGAACCCTTATAGTTTCGTCATGTCCTTCCGTCTGTCCGTCCGTCTGTCCGCGGCGTAGCACAGAGATGATAAGTACTAGAGAGCGGAAATTTTGCGGAAACGGTAGAATAAAATATCGTTTTAGATTTAGACTGCAATAAGACCACAAATTAACGAGTAATATACGACCTAACCAACTTAACAAAGGAAATCGTCGTACTAAATCTATTCAAAATTACTTTGATGAAGTCTTTAGTTCTGTAAAGCAGATAAAACCCCCTCTTTCTACGGAACCCTACACTGTGCGTGGTCCGACACGTACTTGACCGATTTTATATAGACACGCTTTCACTTTTAGAGCTCATTTCACTACGCTTAGAGTTATTCTTCCGCCGAGCTCAGCAGTAAACATTTTTTCATTCATTTAGATAAAATAATAAGGCTCTCTTGTGCGCCACCGTTATCTGACAGGAATATCTATCTGTTTATCCATGGGTAAGCTCTATCCAGAGGATAAATTCAAAAGCGTCTTGCACCATGACATTGGCAGAGCTATTCATAGACAAATTGTATGACTGACAACCCTGTTCATTAGATATTTATCTGTTTATCACTGGATAACTATTTATCTATTTACTTACTTATCCAGTATACATTCTTTATCTAATACCTTTGAATGGCAATTCTTGTATGTATATATATATATATATATATATATATATGTATATCTGAATCTCGGAAGTGGCTCCAACGATTTTCATGAAATTTAGTATGAGGGCATTGGGGACGATAAATCGATCTAGCTAGGTTTCATTTTTAGAAAACGTCGTTTTATTCGTGTTTTTAGGCAATGAAAAACTGCTAAAATGTCATTAGAATGCGAAGATAAATTTTGCCACCATCTACAGTGTAACCGTCTAGAGCTCAGGTAGGAAATCGGGCGGACCCGAAACCCAGTCCATAAAATAGCGTCGTACTTAGTTTGGTAGCCTAAATAAAGTAATTCTCCAGGAATAATAAAAAAAAACTTTCACTGAAGATACACTCAGCGGTACCAACCACGTCATTTATTTTCATAAAGTTCAAGTTCTAGCCCGAGAGGACCGTTTCTTTCCTAGAATGATACGCGAGGCAGAGATCCGCCGGCATCCAAATTTCAATAGAGATCGTGGTTGGAACATAGCTACGCCATGGGAACCAGTTTATTAAGGGGGTCTCCCTTGCTAGAAGTGTGACTGCAGATTGAATTTTAATTTCAATAACTAATAATCAATGATTTTGAGTTTACATAAAATAATTGTTTCGTAGATTTAATTTTAATTTCAATAACTAATAATCAGTATTTTTATATTATTGTAGTTTAAATTTCAATTTAAATATTTGCCAAAATCTTTTTGGAACGTAACTTAATAGTATACTAACAGTTAATGCTTTCAAAAAGACGCCTGTTACCTCAGTCCACCGTGGTCTCGCCACGGCACTTGTAAAAGTACCGAAACGTCGGAAAATTGTAAAATGGAAAAGTAAACGAGTAAATATCCGTTAAAATTCAGTTTTATTACTTTAGTCAAGCTTTGGAAAATTACCCGATTAAAAAAAAAGGAGCACAGGGAATCCTAGTTTGGGAGCCAGTAACCACTCTTTTAACCCTTTTCTGAATAAAGTTTTTTTTATTTTTCATTTTCATTTTCTCCATTCGTATTGCAGCGTCAGCGTTTGTGTCGACGGCGTAGCGTCGCATGTCTCGTATCGCCAGTCGTTTTCCCGTAGCGTCCCGGGTGCCTGCCGACCTAATTATAATAGGGTTTCATTGAATAATATACAGTGTTTAAATTTACACGTCGTTTAATTAATAGACAATCAGAGTCCCCTATACTGGTGACCCTAGAATAGTTGATCATTATCGATCAATCAGCCCGTCCTCGTCTACTGCTGGACGTAGGCCTCTCTCAAGGCACGCCACTTGCTTCTGTCCTCGACCATTCTCATCGAGCTGCTGCCTATAATCTGCCTCAGATAGTCGGTCCAGCGAGCTGGTGGGCTACCCAGCGTTCGTATCATCATCATCACTATTCAGCCACAAGAAGTCCACTGCTTGATATAGGCCTCCTCCATGGATTCCCAAAAAGACTGGTTGGAAGCGGCTTGCATCCAGCGTCTTCCTGCCACTTGGATGAGGTCATCTGTCCATCTTGTGGCTGCTCGTTCTACGCTGCGCTTGCCGATATGTGGTCTCCATTCGAGAACTTTTCAGTCTCATCAGCCATCAGTTCTGCGTGCTATATGCCACGCTTACTGCCACTTCAACTTACTAATCCGCTGGGCTATGTCGACGACTTTCGTTCGTCTACGAATCTCATCATTTCTGATTCGATTTCGTAGAGAAATTCCGAGCATAGCCCTTTCCATAGCTCGTTGCGTGACTTTGAGCTTTCTTATGAGGCCCATAGTGAGAGACGTGCGTTCGTATGTTCAGCGATAATTCTTTATCAGGTTAACTGATTAAGAAGGTAGGTACCTCTAAGGTGATCCCATATACATTTGGTCAAGATCTGTAGGTAATGCGTATTTTTCTCGACGTTTTTGCTGAGTAAGTTCTTCCAAATAAGTTCGCGTTGTCTGACTTATTTTTAAGCTTAAGGAATATTAGGTTTGAGGGTTCTTGATGATCAAAACGCAGGATTAGTTTACATGTTTATTCTTAGGTAGTCGGGTAGAGAGTGCATTCAGTTTACATGGCGCAACTTATTTTAAATGCAACTTATTTCTAACATAACACTATTCGTCGTGACGCGGTGACTACGCTAATTTACATTGCTGTGTACCACATCTCAAGCTTCACGGTACCGCAAAGAGTTATCCCACTTCCTTACTGGCTTTTTAAAGTCGAGATTTGCTATTTACAACCGTCCCATTAGTTTCCACACCGACACCGCTTCCTTTCTCAATATTTTCCAGCGGATGCGTGCAAGTATCGTGAAAAATAGTCACAGCGGAGTTCTAACGCGCATTATACTCTGTTCCAGATCAAAAATCTAAATATGTAAACAAATATTTAGGTTATATTCTTTTTGTTGAACCAACCTGTGCTGAGGAAAATTTTTAAAAACCTATTTAGAGGCTAAAAATCCCACCCATGCTGGGCCTTGAACCCGCGACCTCTGGCTCACCGTGCCAGTGCTCTCCCAAACTGAGCTCATGCCCATGCCCATGATACGTTTTCCCTTGCTATTCATTTAAATCAACGTTGAGAAATTTAAATCTGGGATTGCTATTAAATAGCAAAGCAAAATAGTAAATAGCAAATTGGTTCAATAAATTGTATTGAACCAATGAAATCATTGAAGGGTCTAGGAGCAACAAATTACTACATTATTTTTTGCAGAGTTTGAATGATTTTCATCAACGTTTTGTTTGCATCCAGGAAAATATGTCTGGAATGGACTATAGAAGAAATATACGAAGCATTGATGGCACAGTTCGTATGTCGTAGGCGTTCATCTTCTACGAGTGCGGTTGTGTATCGAGCAATCGTTCGCTGTATCGACTCGCTGTCGATGCGATTAATCTGTGGAGCACTGGTGTATTTCTACACGTCGTTTATTTACTGCTGAACGCCGCCGCGCGATGCTAAGGAGGGAACCGGAGCTAACTAGCGCCACCAATGGATAAAACATCAATTAGGTATTTTCTTTTATGATGTAACTAGCCGCATGCTAAATTTCAGCGCAATTCGTTCAGTGTTTATAGTTTAGGCTGGCTTTCACCCCTTTGGGAGTTGAATTTTGAAAAAGTCTGAAACACGTATTTACTATATTTACAGATACTTCTGTAAAGTTTCTAATAAAACGTGTATCTAGTCTTGTTGCTCCATAAAAAGTTTGGACCATTTCATCCCTTTAAGGGGTGAGAGCTTTTATATACACAGTTGTTGCCGAGTTTGAGGCCCTTTTTTGTTGTCAAGAAAGCATGATGCATTTGGAGTCTGAAGTGGCTACATTATATTAGGGGTTAAAGTATGAAATTGCCGTTTTATTGCAATAGGTGCTTTGAATTGACATAGAATCTTCATGGTTTGAGGTTTTCGAATGAAACTTTTTTCAAATGGTTTCTATGATGTTCTTTTTTTAAAAAATGTAAAACATTTGAATATCGAATATTGAATATCAACAAGGCAACACAAGTTTCAACACGCGTTTCTTTCTGCAGATCAGTCAAATCATGAGGCACCCATTTTTCGTATTTTTTTATTTTATTGATTTGACGCAAGTGAGCCAATATTGTGGGTAAGGTAACGTTAAACCATGCCGCTAATTCCTGGGTAGTTTGACTAGGGTCGGCTTCCACTATCTCTCTTAATTCATCGTTATTCACCTGTGTGGCGGTCTTCCTCGTGGCTCGTTCTTTAAGTCGAAATTTCCATCACGAAAGCGTTTAAACCAAAATCGCACGGTGCGTTCATTAGTAGACCCCTCTCCAAACGCAGCATTGATATTGCGGGCTGTTTCTGCCGCGTTAGTTCCGCGTCGGAACTCGTATTCAAAAATCACTCGAATTTTCGCAGTATCCCTCTTTCTTGTCTAAATTGAATAACAAAAACAATTGAAAGTCGATATTCAAATGTTTCACATTTTTTAAAAAAAGAACATCATAGAAACCATTTGAAAAAAGTTTTATTCGAAAACCTCAAACCATAAAGATTCTATGTCAATTCAAAGAACCTATTGCAATAAAACGGCAATTTCATACTTTAACCCCTATTATTATCTACTTTACATACAATACATTATTGGATGGTACGTGGCTGCCTTCGATTCTATATACCTCACAAGACATGTTCTTTTCAAGATTGTTTTGTTTATTTTTTTCGTTTGTATTTGGATTATTTTATTTGTTTACTTGTTTACTCTATGTTTCTGTTCTGTGGCAATTTGAATAATTAACGTCTTCGTCCTGTCTTTCTATTTTTGCAAGAATTAAAAGTATTTTTGTTCAAATGCGCTCCATGCGAAATAGTCTGTGGCTCCGTGATAAACGAGCGCTGAAAGATAAGTCCATGAGTTTATGTTTTTGATTTTATGTTTTTGATATCTTAATGACCCAGATGTTTTCGTGTCGGGTGTTAGTTTTTTAATACCTTTAATAAGTAGATATTCACATTCGGGAGGTCGTGGGTTGGAATCACTACCAAATACCAATGACTTTGTTTTCTAAGTTACGTACTTTTATGAATTTGTAGCAACAAAACCGCTAATAGTGAAGAAAAACTGCGTGAGGAAACCTAGGAAATCCGCCGTGGGCACGAGAGGTAATTAAGCCCATACTCTCTCTTTCTCTCTAAAGAGAAGGCTCTGCAGTGGGACGTATATAGGCTGCATAAAAAAAGTATAGCAAGTATCCTGCAGAAATTTGGACAGCATGTTAGAAGCTTCTCTGTATTATGTACAGTCAGCGACATCTGGCTGAAGTAATTTACATCACTTGCAGCCCCGAGTACCCGCTTTTGCAGTTAGGTTTTATATCGGAATGATGTCGCTGTACTCACATGATTATATTCTTTGTTGCACTAATCCGTGCTGAGGACAATAATTTAAAAAACCTATTTTGAAGACTAAAAACTCTACCCATGCTGGGAATTGAACCCGCTTATTAGAAACTTGTTCAAGAAGCAAGATCCCAGAGTTTCTTAGTAGGTACCTACGTTCAACTCAGAGCCCGGTGTAACTTATGTTCCCGCTCGATGTCACATACGCTAATTTCCAAGCGTGTCTAACTTCAGTGTTAAATATGCATATCAGAATGTTAACTATAATTTTGTATTTGAAAAAGCTCAGCTGTTCATAATATACTTACCCAGAATATACACTGAAAGTTAAAAACCCCATTATTGTATGAAAGTATATAAAAATCATTCATTCATTAGTAGACCCCTCTTCAAACGCAGCATTGATATTGCGGGCTGTTTCTGCCGCGTTAGTTCCGCGTCGGAACTCGTATTCAAAAATCACTCGAATTTTCGCAGTATCCATCTTTCTTGTCTAAATTGAATAACAAAAACAATTGAAAGTCGATATTCAAATGTTTCACATTTTTTAAAAAAATAACATCATAGAAACCATTTGAAAAAAGTTTAATTTGAAAATCTCAAACCATGAAGATTCTATGTCAATTCAAAGAACGTATTGCAATAAAACGGCAATTTCATACTTTAACCCCTAATATTAAAATTTGGTGTGCGACTTAAAAATCTGGCTGCCTGTATACAAACTAAAAAAAAACGACCAAGTGCGAGTCGGACTCGCGCCCAAAGGGGTCCGTACCATTATCTAGGCAACATAGATAGTGGTACGAAAGACAAAGATCGAAATTGAGAACAGCGCCATCTATAGAAACCAACAAGAAGCATTTAACATAGACATTCAATGACATGACATCGGTGCTGTGAAGGTTACATAGATGGCGAGCGCAGTCTTTAGACAACGTTTGTAGTCCGGGAGCCCCCCTTAAATATTGATTTTATTCTGTTTTTATAGCGGCAACAGAAATACATCGTCTGTGAACATTTCAACTGCCTAGCTATCAAGGTTCATGAGATACAGCCTGGTGACAGACAGACAGACGGACAGTGAAGTCTTAGTAATCGGGTCCCGTTTGGTACCCTTCGGGGTCGGAATCGTGAAAAAATAGACCTCTGATGTCCTTCTGCAATCTCAGACATGCGCACCTGGCTTCGCAGAGCCTTACTTCAACTCTCGTCCGGGGCCGAATCTGAATCAGAATAGGCGTTGATTGGCGGCGCCCTTTCAGCCGCGTTTTAACATTCCACAAGGAGCAAGGCCCCGCAAACTTCGCACCTATTTGTATGCCGAAACTTGCGTATTTTGAATGTCAAATTACTGCTTGTGAGAGGCAATTTTCTGGGGCAACTTTTTGCCCTTATCGACGGTTGAGATTGAGATCAGTGTAAAACACTGACTTTGACAAATGTTTCTAAAACATTGATGCTTCAGATACGACAATCGAAAGAAACTGCCTCGACTCCCACTCGCAACTGAGTTGCACCAGCTTTTGTACCCGTTTTTCTTGTAAGCTCCGTTGTACCCCTGACCATCTTTTCTCAAATCATCAGATAGATTATATCTCTTTATTACACACCAGTAATTTACAAAGACAATATATATGTCAATAAAACAACAAGACAATAAAACAAAACAATACAATCAATTAACCCGCACACTTTCACTGCTGGACATAGCCTTTTCTAAATCACGTCACTTTTTAGGGTTCCGTAGTTGACAATGAATCCTTACAGTTTCGCCATGTCCGTCTGTCTGTCTGTCCGTCTGTCTGTCCGTCTGTCCGCTTGCGGCTAGCACAGAAACGATAAGTGCCACAGAGCTGAAATTTGCCATAGATATACATATTTATTACGCCGACAAATTGGTGGAATAAATCTTGAAAATATTTACCTATAAAATATTCGAAAATATTAAATATGTACGAGCAGAGGAGAGCGTGTGCCACTCAACTGTGTCGCACAGCAGATGTTGTAGATTGTAGGGCGGTGGTGGATGACGGTGGTTTCAAGTCTTCATGGTGTTTATTAGATACTGTGCACAGTTACATGTTGGAAGATGTATGTTGTTAATGAGAGGCAAAAGCCAACTGTCTGGCGCAGGCAACAAAACCCGTGAGTTAGAATGTGCGCTTTGCACAGTCAGCGACACGGCGACCTAGAAAAATGTACGATGCCCGTACAAAATAGTTACCTCCCCTACACCTAAATTAGACATGAAATTTTTTTTCTCGCCTACACCATAGAGTGGGATATCGTTGGATTAATCGTATTGTGGATGTAGAGACCATTTTTCGATTAATGGTTCTGTTTGCGAAATATTAGGGGTTAAAGTATGAAATTGCCGTTTTATTGCAATAGGTTCTTTGAATTGACATATAATCTTCATGGTTTGAGGTTTTCGAATGAAACTTTTTTCAAATGGTTTCTATGATGTTCTTTTTTTAAAAAATGTGAAACATTTGAATATCCAATATTGAATATCAACAAGGCAACACAAGTTTCAACACGCGTTTCTTTCTGCAGATCAGTCAAATCATGAAGCACCCATTTTTCGTATTTTTTTATTTTATTGATTTGACGCAAGTGAGTCAATATTGTGGGTAACGTTAAACCATGCCGCTAATTCCTGGGTAGTTTGACTAGGGTCGGCTTCCACTATCTCTCTTAATTCATCGTTATTCACCTGTGTGGGCGGTCTTCCTCGTGGCTCGTTCTTTAAGTAGAAATTTCCATCACGAAAGCGTTTAAACCAAAATCGCACGGTGCGTTCATTAGTAGATCCCTCTCCAAACGCAGCATTGATATTGCGGGCTGTTTCTGCCGCGTTAGTTCCGCGTCGGAACTCGTATTCAAAAATCACTCGAATTTTCGCAGTATCCATCTTTCTTGTCTAAATTGAATAACAAAAACAATTGAAAGTCGATATTCAAATGTTTCACATTTTTTAAAAAAAGAACATCATAGAAACCATTTGAAAAAAGTTTCATTCGAAAACCTCAAACCATGAAGATTCTATGTCAATTCAAAGAACCTATTACAATAAAACGGCAATTTCATACTTTAACCCCTATTATTAAGCTTTAAAGCGCAATTTTTTCTTAGAGTATGGCGTCCTCCCCCTTCTGCCGGTTAAACGGTGTATTGTAGAAACGTGGAAAAATTAAGGGCAGTACCTAGCACAGCTACGAGCTTTACAAGTTAACGAGCAGCGACTAAATTATAAAAGGAAGACTTCGTATAAAATCCATTGAAAATTACTTTGATGAAGTTATTAGTCCTGTAAAGCAGATAAATAAAACCCCGCTTTCTACGGAAAACTACACTGCGCGTGGCCCGACAGGCACTTGCCCCGTCTTTTTCTGTCTTCTCATACAGCCGCTACCAGCAATCAGCCTTAGATCGTCGGTCCAGCGTTTGCTGGTCTCCAATCGGGAACATTTATACCCCATCGACTATCGATTCCTCGGCAGATGTAACCAGCCCACTGCCACTTCTAGTTTACGTATGTATGTAGCCAAAAATGTTTGAATTCATTGTCATAGTATCCAACGCTACAACAAAGTGCTCGACTTCCAAACTTGTAAAGATGCCACATTGATTTAAGTGTTGCATAAAACTTTACATTACGCGTCATCGGAGAGAAAATGTACCAACGAAGTCGGGAAATATGATCACGCTGACCCGGTACTACTGCATAAAAGTTTCTTGATAGAACAAGGCTAAAACTTTCTTGTTACTCTGGCCGTAGACATAGTCGCTACAATTTTTTTTTAAATTTAATTGTACTCATTTCTTTTTAATTCATAAGATAATACAAACAATGCGGACTTAACATTGTTTGTATTGTCCTGTCAATTAAATTATCACCCTCAATTTAAAAAAGACACACTAACTTCTCGTTTCCGTAATGTGTAGAAACTTGGCGTTCCTGTCGTCGAGCTGCCAACACAAAATTAATTTTATTGAGGTTTTTTGAATAGTTAATGTTATACTTTATTGTACACAAGAAAGAAACACGTTACACATAAAAACAAAGCAATAAGAACGGGTACATAGGCGAGCTTAATAGTTAATCAAAACTCGCCATTTTATTTCCCATTTTCGTGTCTATTAAAAAAAATACGCTAGTGAGTTCGTAACTACATAAAAAGCGATATGTGGACGCCGACATTTTGGACACTGCAGCCAGCTTTACAGTTTAGTTTTAAAGTCGCCCGTAATGTAACTGAGTAGTGTGTTCGGATGTGAAGGTTCATGTGCTCATGTCGGCTGTACTGATTAGCTAGATCGGAGCAATGTTCCTTTTCGGTAACAAAGTATGAATCTCTGCCATTGCCTCACATGAACTGAGATCGCACGCCTCAGTTATTGTACGGAAATTCTACTCTGCCATTTTTTTATTTGTTCCAACGTATGAAAATTTTCCCTCGAGAAACAAAGAAAACCGATAACCCGATAATCCGCTAGATAATAATCGATAGAAATAAAATCGAACGATCGGCCATGAAAGTAAATAAAGGGGCTATTCTGGTAGAGTCGATCCAAGGTATTCTAACCCGATTCGCTTGACGTCGCTGATGGGATAGCCTCCCAATTTTTGTGAATAATGTTACTGCGTATAGGCCCTTTCACATAATAGGTACACCTCTATCGAGTGAGAAATAAGGGGTGGAAAGGTCTACTTACTAAAATACTGGGACGTGATAGCTAAAGATAAGTTGCCTTACAAAGTGTTCTGAAGGGTACTGTTTTAACGATTTGTCTGGTGCTGTGTGATGATAGATAACGCTCAAAACTATCCATTATGTGTTTGAATATAATGGCCGTTTTTCTATGTACTAAGGGGGGTTTAATAAGTAGTGAGAATGAATAAGATGCAATTAACTTTTATCAAATGCTATTTTATTTTTTAACATAGTCACCTTTAAGTTGTATACACTTAGCACATCTTTTTTCTAAACATAAAATTCTTTTATTAAAAAATCTTTATTCTCTAAAAAATCTTGTACTGCGGCGATCACTGCGTCATCATGGTCGAATTTCTGTCCTCTTATAGATATTACACTAGGAGCAAGGTCTGGAGAATATAGAGGATGTTCTACCAATTCGAAGCCCGCATCATTGATGGCAGCCATCGCAACTTTGGACTTGTGCGCTGGGGCGTTATCTTGGTGAAACAAAACAACTTCAGCGAGTTTGCCACGCAGTTTTTCGCGTATTTATTCACGCAACTTTTTGATTTGTTCTGCGTACATATTCCCCGTAGTACTGGCTCCATGACTGAGGTGAACCCATGATCTTGCCGGCGGATGGAACAGCCTTGAATTAGGGGTCGGTGATGATGGTCTCTTCCGAGTCATGGATTGTTTTTTTACTGTTTCAGGGTCGTAATGGTAAAGCCATGTTTCAGCCATAGTTAGAAATAGAGCCAAAAACTGGTCAGGATCTTGTTGTAACAGATCCAAACAGCTTTGTGAAATTCCCAGTCTGGTTCGTTTTTGTTCGGCCGTTAGCATTCTAGGCTCTGCATCCAACACCCTAAAACTTGTTTCATTCTTTATGAAAACTCCCTATTATCATTTCTTCAGTTACTGCCGTCGTAGGGCGCCTTGAGCGCGAGTCGTCATTTAGTGGATGGTCTTCCCATATTAAACTCAGCACACCAACGCGCAACCGTAGAATAAGGAGGAGTATGAACCTCTAAAGTACCTTACAAGTCTTGATTTACTTGTTCCGTAGTAACATTTTTCAAACATAGTTGTTTAATTACCGCGCGAACTTCAATTTTCTCCATTTTCAATTACTCGTTGCAACAGAACACAAGCAACAACCTTCTATGAGTGAAAAAACAAAAGAGCGTCAGACTTTTTTATTCTTTTATATCGACAAACTAGTGGTCTATGCCTGCCAGTACTTTATTTTTCTCTATTCAAGGAGTTTATACCTCGTTCTCACTAGTTATTGAACACCCCTCGTATTTATGATAATTATGTACTGCGTGCTGCATAGTTTGGAGTGACATTGCTTTTATACCATAAAAGAGACATGAAAACTCTGGAAAAAAAATAAAAGCACAAAAATGTTTTTTTCCAAGTTTTCGGGGTCTCAAAAATTGCGAATGCGAAAAATCAAGTTACTGTAATAATAAAACACTTATTTTTATTTTTTGTGAAGATGTATAAAAACACAATTTTACGAAATTATTCAATTATTGATAAAACGCTTCACACGTTATAAGGCACTACATGCAAGTTTTGACGTCATAGTTTGAGCCCGATTGGTATGGCGCGTTTTTGTAGCACGTGACCATATTGACTTTTCGGCAGGTCATAATGAAAATATTAGTCGTAGAGACGAAAGTTAACCACGTTTATTTATTTTTTAACATAGCCTTTTTGATTGCAAGTTCTCCATTAATTTCGAAAAAATCGTAGACTAAAAGTTGTTGTAAAAAGACACAAATCAAGATGTTTTGAGATTTTAGGATGTTGAAAATATTGGGATGATTAAAAGATGTTGTTTGATGTTGGTGCCTATAGTTTGTGTGATATCTTAACTGTGACTGAAGTCAGTATGAAGACCGTCACATTTGTCAAGTAATAATCTCAAAAAAAACCGTGGCTGCACTTTTGCATAAAAAACAATTAAAAAACTCTGTCAATATCTGTGGTATTACAATAGCTAAAACAATATGAACTTGATTCCGGAATCTCTTACTTGAAATTTGGGAAACCAGGTCGGACCCTTCCGATAAAAATTCAAGTAAGTGATTCCGGAATTAGGTTAATAATGTGTAGTGTCATCGAAAGTTTTATTTCTAAACGAATATGCTTTAGATGTAGGATTGTCGCAAGTCTCTAACCCTGGTCTCTGCCGATCTCTACGGGATACAGGCGTAAGTTTATGTAATTTAATATGCTAATAACAACCGACAACAGCATGAATTTCATTATTGTTATCAGTAAAAGCACCAGGCCTATGATACAATTTAATTCAAATATTTTTATTAATTATAAAAATAAAATGTCTACGTTTATAGACGTCAAAGTTGTTAGTTTCAGAATTAATAGATTCTGTGGAGTATAAGATAACAAAGAAACTCCAACATTAATGAGTGGTTGACCAAAAAGGGACCTCAAGGGAAAATAATTGATGTCGAGAAAATCGCGTTTGAAGTTTCGTGTAACAGGTTTCCAAAACTGCCTCGGCTCACAAAAAAAATCATAAAAAAATAACTACGGCACCTAAAAATATTCTGGTTAGACCAAAACAAAGCTAAAATACAACAGATTAAAAAATTTAAATAAAAAAAATAACGGTTTTCAATCCCTCCAGGTCCCTTTTTGGTCAACCCCTCACTAATTCTTTCCAAAAAAGTTTTAGATAACCTAACTATCAGAGTTTTTAACTTAAAAAATATTACTCATGTTTCATGAATGTGTTGAACACTAGACACAATTGTCCTGTAAAAACTCATTAACATTAATCTACTGTTTAATACGATACATCTCTGTACACAGGACATTTAGTCGAAGCTCCCTGAAATGCTCTTGCTAGTTTAAAATTTTCCTTCGTTTTCTTTAACGTATCTTCCTGTAAACATCCCAGTGCAGGGAGCATTCTTTATCTTTTTACGGTCCATGTGAGGCATTCAGAGCAACGACTCCTCATGATTTTGCAATATGACCCACCGGTTCCGGGGATTCTTTGAAATTGAACCCTATTTCCTGATAAACAAGGCGTATTTCACACTGTCTGGCCGCGTGACTGGTGCTTATGCGTTCGCATTCAGAATTATTGGCAACATTTCGCACACGGAACTTGCATTTGAATACAAATGTAGATATTTCAGTTTGCGCTTCCTTTTAACGGGTTTACGGTCGCTTTGGGTCTTTGGGCGCTTAATTTGGCATTTCAAGTAAAAGGTAAAGTGTATGTATGCTTGTTTGTTACCGAACCTCACTAATTTTGTAAATGGGAGTGGAAAGCACAAACAGTTACGTACGTACCTAATGATTTTCTCGCACGACAAAGTAATAAATTTAAAAAAAAGTGTGAATTCATATGTATTGAAACAATTTCCAGTGGGTAAACTTAGTATATTAATTTATGGATTACAGTCAAATCGATAGAGTAGACTAAATCGCTAAGTGTGCCTACCGCGGAATGACGAACATAATTTTAACGAGGCGCTAAGTCGAGAGGTAAATTTAGTATAAAACAATAACGAATAGCTAACACAGTCTTATTTGATCTTCAGTTTAAGTAGTCCAATATTTGACAAAGAATTTAAATTTTCAGCCAGCAGGTCGCATTCAATCTAATCTAAACACTCAAGCACTCTCCCCTTGTAGAAAGTTTAATCAATTTAATTAAATTGCCTTTCACCTTTTTTTGTCACCCGACAGACCTCTACAAACAATTGCGAGTCTTAAACCGTAACGAATACCTAGAATAACGCGCCTGTCTGTTGGGCTCTGATACATTGCTACCGTTTCTTCGTAACACGATATGGAGAAGAAAGGTAAGGTATGTAAACACGTCAGACACTGTGAGTAATGTCGTGGTTAATATGCCCCTAACATTGTTGCATTTGCCTGGAGGCTATTAGTACATTTAAATTTCAATTAAGGATTGGAATCATGAGTACTTAATACTTTTATTTTTTTTTATTTTACGCAATTTTATAGGTTTGTGTTCTTTGTAGTACGATAATACTCAATTTGCCACAAACAGTGTCACTAAAAAGTGAAAGTGAAAAGCGCGAATTTCATCAATTTGTGTAAACCCTAAGTATTAATGTGAGAAAAATCTCATCGAATAAAAGTTATTGTTATACGCAAACTTGAGTATTGCCCCTTTATTTCGTTTCATTTATTCAATGCATTTCATGAACAATCTCGAAAAGATACAGAAGTTACTTAACTAGTTGAACATGAACCCTGTAAGGGTATAGCAGATTGACATGTGTGGCGTATACAATTGTAGAACATGCATGTACTTAAATAAATCAAAATTTACAGCTAAGATATTAAGCTAGTTATCTTTTTATACATAGGTTGTTATAATTCTTATCACCCATATATTCATCTATGGAGTAATAGCACTTAGTAATTGCAATCAAGAAATAAATTAATATCGACACTTATTTACGATAAAATATAAGCAATTAAGTTTTTAATTAGTCTGTAAGTTAAGTGTAACACATCTGTCTTATTGGCCATAAATGGTTATTCATTCATTCATTCATTCATATATTATTTGATACAATCAGCCGGCTAGACTGCCTTGTTAACTTGACATTACCGGCAGCAGTGTATCACAGCACTAACACGCTTGTCCCTTGTTAGGGGTCGACCTTTAGTAAATGGATTTATTTAACAAAGGTCCGCGGTGTGAGGCAATCCGTTAAATCTCCTTTGGGCGGACTAAATAGCTTGTGACTCCGTACTTTCCGTTGTTTTGAGAACGACGTTCCCGGCGTATGTAAATTAGTTTTCCGTGAAAGCTTTGTATTCAGTTGATCTATGTTTACAATATTAATTTAGGCCATTCTTATTGTAAGGGAACTAATTGCATTATCAGCAATATAAATATTTGAAGTTATAGTAGCAATACTCCTTACTAACTGTGAAGGAAAACATCGTGAAGAAACCTGAGCGTCTGGGGTGTTTACATACCTCAGCGCTTGAAATTGCTAATCCGCGGTGGGCAGGCGTGGTGATTAAGTCCATACTCTTTTAAGTGGTCAGATTTCCTGATGATTTCAGGAGTTGCCTCTGGACGCTGTATAAATAATTTAATATAGAGGTTAAGTCTTATTTATAAACTGAACTCAACAACAAAAGTTTAATAAACAATTATCCTATCTATCTAGAACGTCCTAAGTCCCAACCTTGAAAATAACAATGGTTTTCGATTGTTAGATCAGAACTTAGACCCCTATCACACTAGCGATTTGGAAGCGATGCGATTGCGCAGCGAGCACGCCGCATTGACGCTGCGCAATTGCGGCGACGTCGCCATTTTGTACAATACCGTTCGATAGTCCGACCCCACCCACGTGAGTCATATCAAATGTACGTGTGTAAGCGGACGTAGCATCTTTTAGACATAAAATTGCCGTTGATACAATGGATATAAAGTTATTTATAACTAAAATTCAAAATCGTCCCATTACATGGGATACATAGTAGTCGCTCTCTCCCAGTCGGTTACTTGATAACGAGGCCTCCCAGATTCATCGCTGACTTGTGTCTGCTTTCTTTTTCTGCGTCTTCGAAGTAAAAAAGCTAGCAGTTTCCTCGTCTGATCAACGGAGGCGGCGCAGCGTCGTCGCGGCGTCGTCGCAATCGCGGCGAGCTCGCAGCGCGATCGCATCGCTTTCAAATCGCTCGCAAATCCCTAGTGCGATAGGGCTGTTAGGACGTTAGAGATAGATAGGATGATCGTTTATTGAATTTACATAACACAAAGGATATACAGATTAACAGGCAAATAAATATAAAGAACAATAACTATAAAATTAAATAATCAACCTTAACACGGAGGAGATTTTCCGTATAAGGAAGCACTTCATCCTTGTTCTTGGCCAACTCTTGGCACCCAGGTAAACATGTGTTAGATTTAGATTGAAATCGTTCCGCCCGTACGCCGCAAGCCCATGGTAACGTGGATAGACCTTAGAAAGAAGGAAAGACATTTGTTGTAACAAATTAAAACATCACAAGAAGGTAAATAAAAAGAATTTACATAAATACAAGATAGGACAGGCAAAGCTTAAGTCCTGTCTTGTATCAAAGTTGCCCCAAACGGCATCTGACTCTGCATAGTGCTGAGGGTGTGAGCCCTCAGCGCTGGGTTTCAGTCAGTGCCCGCGATAATTGACGTGTATATTACAAGGTGGTGCGTAACAAATGAAAATAAGACAATATGTAGTGTATATATAATAAGTATATATAACAAAGTCGCTGGATGCGGGCTTCACAAGACCGGGAAGCTTGGAAAACCATGAGGTAGGCCATATCCTGCAGTGGGAGTCAAATGGCTGATGATGATGATGGTAAGAAAGTGGTTAAAGAGTGATAAGTTGATAATATTAAAAAATAAAAATGTGTTCCTAATCAGTGCTTCTGCACCCATGGAGGTTTTTTAATATTCACACGAAAAAGTAAATATTCCGAGTTAAAATGGCACCTCTTCTCCGACAACAATCGTTAATTAAGAGCGTCAGAGGCGAGGACAAAAAACTTCCGCTAAAAAACGGCGTAGTCCGACCGTTTGCTGGCGACAGATAAACGTCGGTTAAGAAAAAGGGGTGAAAGGGGGTAGCAGGGAATGAAGCAGTTTCATAATGACCGACCGACCTGCCGTGTTATGACAAAACACTGTAATTTGAAAACAGGCATTTTCCAGAAAACGCAAAAAACATTTTGTTACGAAAATTACGCATAAATACGTCAAATACTTTGAAATTTTTATATGTGTTTAATAATAGTACACAATAATTATGCCGTAAAAGAAATAAAAAAAGTATGTTATTTATTGAATTTTTAGCATAAAACGTGTTATGTTATGACGTAAAGGCCCAGCTAAGCAGAATAATTGATTTCACAAAATACTGCAACTACATATGCAGTGTTTTGTGCAATGAGTTGGTAAAGAAAGAGGTAGGCTGCACGTTGTGAGATTTTTATCACAAAACACTGCATCTACAATTACCTGACATAAAAAAACACTGAGCTTGTTATGGCAAAACACTGTATCTATAGAAGCAGTATTTTGTCAAAACCGGTCTCTAATAAATTGGGAATACAGTCTTAATTACCATGGCTAATTTCCGTATTATTAAGACTTTCTCAATATTTTTTGATGGCATACCATGTACCAAAGGGCGAAGAATCGAAATATTTATGTTACCGTAAAACACTGTATCTATAGATATCTATTATCTATAGATACAGTGTTTTGTCATACCACGGCAGCAACAGTTACCTAAAATCGCACGAATCATTTAAGCTGTTGTCTAACCCGTTCTCGTCCACTGCCGAACATAGGCACGCCACTTCTTTCTGTCCTCGGCCATCCTAATCCAGCCACTGCCAGTAATCTGTTTAAGATCATAGGTCCATCGAGCTGGTGGGCGTCCTACGCTGCGTTTTCTCAGTTCGCAGTCTCCACTCGAGATGCTTTGCACCACGTCAAACGTCTGTAATATCGCGGGCAGCGATATCTGGCCGAAGTAATTTACATCACTTGCAGCCCCGAGTAACCCACTTTGCAGTTATGTTTTAACATCGGAATGATATCGCTGTACCTACATGATTATATTATTTTTGTTGCACTAATCCGTGCTGAGGACAATTTCTAAAAACCTATTTAGAGGCTAAAAATTCCACCCATGCCGGGACTAGAACCCGCGATCGTGCCAGCGCTCTCCCAACTGAGCTAATGGGTAAGTGCAGGCATCGGCGAAATTTCGAGCCTCTTTACAAACTTCCGTGTAATACGTACAGGCAGCGACATCTGGCCGAAGTAATTTACATCACTTGCAGCCCCGAATAACTCACTTTGCAGTTATGTTTTTACTGGCGCTGTTCTCAAATTCGATCATTGTCTAATGTTGTATAGATCATGGTACGGAACCATTCGTGCGTGAGTCTGACCGGTTTTTTTTGCTTATTATGTAGGTACCATTTTGTATACCACCCAGCTATTTCGATATTTGGCTCATGCTCCATCTACCCGTTATTATTCTGTGGCCATATTTATGCGAATACCTGATTGAATCGGTGAAGCCACTGGCTATTTATTCAGCCACTACGTCAATCTCCTGCCTAGTATCGATTCACGGTATTTGCTGATGTATTTCTGTTCTAATTTTAGCACGAAACCGCTGTGAGCTTTACTGCGACTATCGTAACTATCTGTGGACATAATAATTTCGACAGGCATATACAATATTTTAAGCTAAGCCTACAGTTCTTAAAAAGTAACTTGAATTCAAGATATTATATTATTTCCTCTCCCCATATATAATTTCATTATTAGTATGTATGTATGTCTATTTGTTTAAATATGTATGTATGGTTCAAGTAAGTTTATATACTTTTCAACTGATATTTTTTAATTGCACCGACCGAGACGGGTGTCTCTAACTTCTTTCTTGTCTCCGTCTATGGTTGCCCTGAAGAAATTGCTTGTAGTAATAAGGCCGCCAATTGTACTGCGATTTATTGAATTTCTGTTAATGTAATCTCTGTGTACAATAAAGAATATTCTATCTATCTACCTATCTAAAGAGGTTCACTATGCCACTCCAAAACACGTTTCACCGATTTAAATTTCATCTATGACGACTCATCAACCGTTATTTTGTTCGATTGCTCAATTTATCCAATGTTCTATTTTACGAGTTTCCTTTGTCCGGTGCTGCGTTTCACCTAAGCAGTAAGCGCCAATGGACGCATCGTCCCGAAACATTGCATCGAAGCAACATAGCTCAAGGAAGTTTATTCGTTACCTTAGATTTAAATTCAAAATCCCTAAGCAAGACTATAGCCAACTTTGTGTTAAGCTTCACCTACTTCCCCTTCATATTCGTCGTGATATTAGCGATATTTCATTTTTGATGAAAATTGCCCAAAATTTCATTGACTCTCCTGAATTGTTCGCTCATTTGAATATCTTAGTCCCTTCACGTCTATCTTCCCGCAATAAGTCCATTCTATATGTTCCCCGCGTTCATTCCAATTACCGGCAAAATTCATTTCTTCTGAGGGCCGCCCGGTCGTTTAATCAACTACAGAGTGTAAACAACAGCATCGATTTATTCTGCGACAGTATAAGTATCGTACGTAAATCTATTACCTCGGACTTCTGTAACTCTTTGCAATCAATTCCCTGACCGTTGAATATGGATTGACTGACCGTTACCTACTTAATTACATCTATAAAGGTTTTAAAGCGAAAGTGGACAGGATACTTAGGTAGGCGAACTATTATTATTAAAATCCTTTATTGCATTTAAATACACAGTTTTGCACATAGGCGAGCTGCTCAGCATTATCTACCAGCTAACTATCAATAGGTGGATGGCGTAACAACCTCGGGAGGGAAACGATCAGTCTTCTGGCAGGTCGGTCAGCAGACCACCAGTCAGATAGACCACCGACAGATAGATAGAAAACTTTATTGCACAAACAGCAAATAAAATTCATTGACAGTTAACACAGAATTTAACTTTTTTTTTTTAATTAGCATTCACATACATTGCTTCTAGCCCCACACTAGGATACCCTGTGTCGTGGGCACCAGAATCAACGACATCACAAACATGTAAACATCCAAGAACTAGGGTTTTTTTTTGTTCCCAGCCGGGATTCGAACCCGGGACCTCTCGCATGGTATGCAGATGCACTGCCGCTGCGGCATTTGCCTGTTAATCTGTATATCCTTTGTGTTATGTAAATTCAATAAACGATCATCCTATCTATCTCTAACGTCCTAACAGCCCTATCGCACTAGCGATTTGCGAGCGATTTGAAAGCGATGCGATCGCGCTGCGAGCTCGCCGCGATTGCGACGACGCCGCGACGACGCTGCGCCGCCTCCGTTGATCAGACGAGGAAACACTACTGCTAGCTTTTTTACTTCGAAGACGCAGAAAAAGAAAGCAGACACAAGTCAGCGATGAATCTGGGAGGCCTCGTTATCAAGTAACCGACTGGGAGAGAGCGACTACTATGTATCCCATGTAATGGGACGATTTTGAATTTTAGTTATAAATAACTTTATATCCATTGTATCAACGGCAATTTTATGTCTAAAAGATGCTCATTTGATATGACTCACGTGGGTGGGGTCGGACTATCGAACGGTATTGTACAAAATGGCGACGTCGCCGCAATTGCGCAGCGTCAATGCGGCGTGCTCGCTGCGCAATCGCATCGCTTCCAAATCGCTAGTGTGATAGGGGTCTAAGTTCTGACCCAACAATCGAAAACCATTGTTATTTTCAAGGTTGGGACTTAGGACGTTCTAGATAGATAGGATAATTGTTTATTAAACTTTTGTTGTTGAGTTCAGTTTATAAATAAGACTTAACCTCTATATTAAATTATTTATACAGCGTCCAGAGGCAACTCCTGAAATCATCAGGAAATCTGACCACTTAAAAGAGTATGGACTTAATCACCACGCCTGCCCACCGCGGATTAGCAATTTCAAGCGCTGAGGTATGTAAACACCCCAGACGCTCAGGTTTCTTCACGATGTTTTCCTTCACAGTTAGTAAGGAGTATTGCTACTATAACTTCAAATATTTTATATTGCTGATAATGCAATTAGTTCCCTTACAATAAGAATGGCCTAAATTAATATTGTCAACATAGATCAACTGAATACAAAGCTTTCACGGAAAACTAATTTACATACGCCGGGAACGTCGTTCTCAAAACAACGGAAAGTACGGAGTCACAAGCTATTTAGTCCGCCCAAAGGAGATTTAACGGATTGCCTCACACCGCGGACCTTTGTTCAATAAATCCATTTACTAAAAGTCGACCCCTAACAAGGGACAAGCGTGTTAGTGCTGTGATACACTGCTGCCGGTAATGTCAAGTTAACAAGGCAGTCTAGCCGGCTGATTGTATCAAATAATATATGAATGAATGAATGAATGAATAACCATTTATGGCCAATAAGACAGATGTGTTACACTTAACTTACAGACTAATTAAAAACTTAATTGCTTATATTTTATCGTAAATAAGTATGCAGATGCACTGCCGCTGCGGCACGAGGTCGTCGAAATATATAACGAAATATGATTTCTTATAAGTATCTAAGTAATGTTATCGGCTGTACCTTCAGCTCCACCATGCCGCAGGAGGGCGATGGTCATCCAAACACCTCTTTGTTTCATCAGGAGGAATAAGTGTCCCTAGATCGGCCGGTCAACCATACTAGCTCAGTGGGCACAAATTGATGCGGATATGTCTCAAATCAATCCATTTCCTTATTTGTCACGTATTTTATTACTATAGAAACGTCCATCACGCAGAAAAAATAGTTGTTGACACAAAAAACAAAAATCGCGGTCAGCTCGACCAATCAGAGCTAAGATAAAACGAAAAAATTGGCTCCACAAAAGACCGGTGGCGCCATCTATAGAGCCAGTGCAACAGGATCAAATTCAAAATAAGTGGGCATTTGTACACAACTAATAGCCCCTTCTTGTTGCTATGATGCTTCAATAGTATGTTGGTATTCATTATGTTACCGAGAACTTAACGAAAACGAAAACTGACACAAGTGACACTTTTATGGCCTTTTATTTTAATTTTTTATGTCCCACTCCTTACTACTTCGTATTAACCTGCAGTTTCAGATTTCTTTTTTTTTTCGTTTTTAGTTAAACTTTTTTACTGTGTGCTATGGTAACCAGACAAGGACATCACAAACGTGGAACCCCAGCCCAGCCCACCCAGACTGAGGCAATTTGTCTCGCAGTGAGAATAAACCCCACGACCTCCGGCAGGGTAATCAGACGTGATCTAGACCAATGAGGCAGTCACTAATTTATCAAAACGCGCAATGTTCATGTGCGAGGGATTGCACCATCACTTCCGCACCCGAACCTGCCTCTCGAGAAGAAGAAATCTATCTATAGGCACCTTTATCCATCAAACACCTTCCTCAAAACTCCCAGTGCCTCCGAGGTAGGCAACATGTTTTGCCGTCGTTTTTCCCATCTCGATTTATGTCCGGCGGCAAGCCAGCTGACATTTCGTAGAGCTGCAGTTTTTTTCTCTCCCTCCTGTAGGAAGTTCTATCTACAAAGTTGCGTGACGCGGAAGTTCCGCTCGACAGAGGCAAGAAATTGAAATCACGCGCAGAAAACAAAGAGGTATATGGAGCATATGGTAATGCAGTGTGTTAGTTTATGTCACTGGGCAACATAATTATGTCAGACTTTTTAGTTGGGATTAGTACCTCTTCTTTTGTAACTATTGTTTCTGTAATTGTTTTCTGGTGTGTCTTATCTTCTTATCTTATTAGGGAAAAGTTTGTAGTTAGTTATTTAAGCAGATGAGTGCTGAAAAATAGCGCAGTCAATAGGCACGTCTTGTATCTGGCGGCAGATGCTGAGCACTCACCTTTTGTTGTCAACTGTAAATTCTATATTTGTAATTCATAATTTTGACAAATTTTCTGTATAACGAATTTTGTACTTTTACTTTACTAAAATAACTTTGCTTGCTACAAAATATATATAGACTCGCCTTTGTATATGTAATTTCTTATGGCATGTTCTGTTATATGTTTCGTGTGTCATCATCATCATCAGCCGCCTGACGCCCACTGCAGGGCATAGGTCTCGCTCATGGTTTTTAACCATGAGGGTTTTGCCATAATCGCCACGCATGGCAGGCGGGTTGGCGATCGCAGTATGCGGTTGGAATCTCAGGAAGACGCTGCTGCCCGTCTCCTGGTAATTGATTTCCTTAGTCGCCTACTACGACATCCACGGAAGGAAATGGAGTGACGCCATTCTCAATCCGGCGCCACACGGCACACGATATGTTTCGTGTGTAATGAAGTGTAATTAATTAAATATTAGGCTTGCGGTAGTCGCAACTTCATGCCTATTGAATTTAGGAAGAAAGAAAGAAAAGAAGAAAGAAAGACAATTGTTGGGGCAAATTAACACATCAAAAGAAAAAAAAAAAAATGCATAACAAGTAAAAAAAGCCTAATAATATGTAACTTTTGTACGAGTATTTGATTCACGGTCTATCTGCATACCAAATTTCTTATGTCTCAGGGTGACGCGGAACACATCTAAACCAGGAACATTTATGTTCCATCCCACTAATGTTAAATATGTAAGTAGCCACGCAAGCACGCCTAAATTGCTAAACAAGGTTTGATGAAACGCAGCACATATACTAGCTGAAAATAAAGGTCAGTACGAAGAACAAACCCCGAAAAAATGTGCTAGTTATCGATCTCTTTCTAGCCTACAGAACTTAAGCATTAGCGCCTCGCTAGGATGTAGACAAATTGAGCCGAGTCTGCCATGTTATAGGACTGGCCTTCTCAATGGCTCTACCGGGCGGAGGTTCCCTAAAGACTAACGTTGGCTGTCCTTTGTGTTCTCCGTAATAAAATCTGCCATGACGGCTGGCGTCCCACGGCCCCTTTAGGAGACGTTACTTTTCCTCAAAGTTGTCCGCGGATATTTTATCTGACTACAATTTAGGTTGGACAGGTCTTCGGGGGCTGTGCTAGGGCTTCATGTCATTGTAGGCGTATGAATGCTTGTTTATCAAACTAGTCCTGAAACGTCACAATCCGAGTTTGTGTTGCAACAACGTTTGTGTGAGTTTTTTCTTAGATTCATATTGTCGAAAGCGAAGGAAGGTTTATGTAACAAATATATCGAGCGAATGTTGATAAAGGGGTCAGTAAGGGTTGTTCCAGGCGAGGCCTACTCTGTATTCTATTTATTAGGTACATAAAAATCACGTGTCAGTCGATTATCAAAATTCTCCGAAACGGCTTCACCGATTTTCATGATTTTTTTTTGTGGTTATTTGGTAGGTCTGAGAATAGGTCTTAGGCTAATTAATATGACAAAACGTATAAAATGTTTGCCGGGTCAGCTAGAATTACATAAAAATCTCGTGTTACAGTGTTTGTTATCGAACTCCTTCGAAACGCCGTCACCAACTTTTATGATTTTTTTTGTGTATATTTAGTAGGTCTAGACAATAGGTCGTAAGCTAATTAATATGGCAAAACAACGTTGACCGAGTCAGCTAGTAATGCATAATAATACATCTCACATACGTATCACTTCACGGCACAGGTGTTCTCTCAGAGAGAGAGAGAGGGGAATGGGCCCACCGCTATGGAAAGGGCTATACTCGGAATTTCTCTACGAGACCGAATCAGAAATGATGAGATCCGTAGACGAACGAAAGTATTCGAAAAGTAATAACTATATATTTGCCCGAGAGCTAAGGTGATTGACATATCCTATATAATTAGCAAATTAAAATAGCAGTTGGCTGGTCACATCTACCGAAAAACTTAAATGATAGATCACGCAGCATAGGATGCCCACCTGGGTCGAGTTTCATAAAACTACAATTTGTGGTTTATTATGACAATTCAGGGTAAAGTGTGTAAATATAATATGTATTTTTAGTGGCTTATTGTATTTTATTATATCTTGTATTATCGATATATGGTAAGTCTATGTTAATGTGTAAGTTTATTTACTTACATTTTATAAAGTATATTTTTAATCTTATATTAACTTTTCCTTTTTTTGCACGCCTACCAACTCTTTCCCTTACCTCCTGCGATTCACTGGTAGAAAATGCTTATGACATTAAGTCCGTCGCATTGTACGATTTTTTTTAAGTGCAATAAAAGTATCAATAAATAAATAAATAAATTGCGTAGCAAAATCTACTTGTTAATCTGTAGTTTAAACGGCTTTGCATTGGAAATCGAATTGCCATAGTAAACCGTGAATTGTAGTTCTACGAAACAGGCGCCAGCTCGCCGTACCGACGACGCATCGATCGCGATGATAGAACTAAGTAGTGTGTCTATTTCGAGCACTGGACACGTTACCGTGAATGAATACGTTACCAAATTGGCCAGTAATTTTAGGATTGTTTGACAGATTTTATCTCGCCCTAGATCGCCTGAGCGAAGAAATCTATCAAATGGAATCTTCCGGCAATTTAGAACATTGCAGCTTTGTTCTTGCACGGCATGGCTTTTTCATGATTTCACTTATCCTCACTACGTTTCTATCTATGCCTTATATTTCTGTGGATGTTCACATACGAACACAGCGTGTCGAGGGAAATCAATTTAGTTACATTGCAATATTCAGAAATAAGGCTTTGGATCGGTCCTGCCATGAGCCTGACTGTTTCACTCAGTAGGTACATTTTGTAACTGTTGCGTAGGAGAAATAGGTACCTAGATACTCTCATGAAGTCCGCCGCATTGCTCGATTACTTTAAGTGCAATAAAAATATTAATAACAATAATATTCCTCTAGCAGCGGAGAAAGTTGCAGTTTGTAGTAAAGTTGTTTTTTAAATATGCCATAAAACGGACAGGTTAATAATGGGACACTAACAATCTTCGAGGCATTCCAATCGAAAAAAAAATATCGAATAGGGAGTAAATTTTAATGTTCACAACTCGTGCCACTGTGGATTAACATAGAGACAAAGTTGTTGTCAAAACAAACGCCAACTGGAGGGGTTTCCGGATTGCACATTTTTGAAATAACCCTTTATATTCTTCTCTTATGAAATCCGGTCAGTCAAATGCACCCGGGTAGGTGGGCGAGGTTCGCCATCGAGTGGGTTCCACAAGACTGTCATCGAAGTCGAGGTCGGCCTAGGAGACGGCGGAGATATGTTCTCGACCAACATCTTCCGGAGTGGTTTGAGGTGGCTGTGGAAGACCAAATACTCTAGACTAAATTGGAGGAGACAAATAAAGAAGCTAGGTAAAAATCAAATCAAATCACGTACGTCATCTGGGTACCAGCACATCAACATGTTAATCGGAAAGTGACGCGCAGCGTAGTTGTAATGTAAAGGTTGATGTAAACTCGACTGCACATGAAGTTTAAAACACAAACGGCACAAAGTTACCGAACTATTTTTGAATTCAACCTCCAATGTAGCTTCAAACTTTCACGGTCTAAAATCCAGTTAAACTCCACTATCTTCGCCGTTCCACCGAATGTTAATACTCTCCGCGGATTTGCCTTCAAAGGGGGAACTGAGCCGAATGCGACACGAGCAATATTATTAGCAATGTTGTATATTTTGCAAGTGAATCTGCTATCAAAATAACACCGTGTGTAAAGTAAAGAAGAATAAACTTAATTTGACAAAATTACAAAGAATGTTGTAGAATTAAGCAGATGGATGAATAAATAAATCATTTATTTGTAATACAGTTTATTTAATAACTAACGTCTATTTCTCACACTAAAGGTACAACCTTGAGGGCTTTACAAAATCAATTAATTTGTATTGCTGTGTACAGTTATAGTTACAGCGAAGTTATAGTAGCAATACCACTCACTAACGGTGAAGGAAAACATCGTGAGGAAATCTGAGTGTCTGAGCTATTCAGTGCTTGAAATCATCAATCCGCTGTGGGCACGCGTGGTGATTAAGCCCATACTCTCTCCCTGAGAGAAGGCCTGTGCCCTACAGTGGGACGTATATAGGCTGCTTATGCTATGTACAGTTAATTATTAATTGTAGATACAGTTGATTCAGCTAATTAGATTAGATTAGAACACTTTATTGTGTGCACACCAGAAAACAAAATACATTAAAAGTATGCAATTGGCGGCCTTATCGCTAAAAGCGATCTCTTCCAGACAACCTTATTGCTATTTGCGAAGGTCCTGTATTTTGATGTAGTTAATGTGTCAGTAGTGATAATGATGTCTAACTACATCACTAATTGCATTCACTACTAATAGTGATGTAGTTGAATGTTAGTAGAAAATGAGATTTAGTAGCACATTTTAAAATTAAGTGAGGATCAAAAACTTTTTTTCGTTAAAAATACTATTTTATTCTTAAGTTGATAATACTACCATGGAGAAGCTGCGACAAACTTAGGATTGAAGCGGCATTGCTTTTATACCATAGAAGACATAGAAAAACTCAAGAAAAATAAAAGAAAACCATAAAAATATATTTTTTGGGGTTTTCGGGGTCCCAAAAAATGCGAAAAACCAAGTTACTCTTTTTTTATACGTCCCTCTCTCAGAGAGAGAGAGAGAGAGAGAGAGAAAGTATGGGCTTAATTACCACGCGTGCCCACCGCGGATTGCCAATTTCAAGCGCTGAGGTATGTGAACACCACAAACTCGGGTTTCCTCACGATGTTTTCCTTCACGGTTAACGAGTGGTATTGCTAGTACAACTTCACAAATGTACCTAACTTAGAAAACAAAGTCATTGGAACATGCTCTTGACCTGGTTTGTATCACTTGACCTGGTCCCAAACTAGGATACCCTGTGCTATGGTAACCAGCCGAGGACATCACAAACGTGGAAATACACCCAGACTGACGCCAATTGTATAGTATGGCGGCCCCTAGTGGGAATCGAACCCACAACCTCTGGCATGGTAGTCAGACGTGATAACGCTAGACTAATAATCAATGTCATGAATGTTGCAATTCAATGATTACATCAAGGCAGTCGACGTAATGAATGAACTGCAACGTAATTTATGTTTAACATAGGCAGGTAAAGCGTTGGTAGCCTAGTGGCATCGGACTCGGAAGCGAGACCCAGGTTCGATCCCCAGTGCGGGCATGTACCTATGACTTGGTTTTCTAAGTTATGTACATTTGCGAAGTTATAGTAGCAATACAACTCGCTAACGGTGAAGGAAAAACATCGTGAGGAAACCTGAGTGTCTGAGCTATTCACATACATCAGCGCTTGAAATCGCCAATCCGCGGTGGGCACGCGTGGTGATTAAGCCCATACTCTCTCCCTGAGAAAAGGCCTGTGCCCTACAGTGGGACGTATATAGGCTGCTTATGTATATAGGCATCAACTTCAAACAAAATCTAGATTGTTTTGGAGAATGAATTGTTTGAGGTTTAATTGTTATTCTAAAACAATCATGTGTCAAACATTCAACAAGCACAAATACATTTATGTCATCTAAATAACTTTAAATTAGCCCTTTTAGCACAAAGAGCTTATATTATAGGTCATCATTCCATAGATTGTAGTTCTTTCTTTTGTCTTTGTTGTGTGTGGATCTGGATTAATGGCGTTAAGATCACCAATGTACTATTGGAGTTAACTTTAATGGTTAACATTTTTTTAATTTTAAGTGGTTCTTGCAGGCAAACGTTACATTTGTCTCGATTACGTTCTTGTTCTACTCCTCCACTAACACCGCGTTACTCAAATAACAAAAAACATGTTAGATTTCGTTTTTTCATTGAACTGTAAACATTCACTAAAAAGTAGAAGCATAAACATTATGTTACGAGATAACTCAAATATTGATAAACGTTCCATACATTATAAGGTGTTACGTGCAGGTTGTGACGTCAGTTTGAGTCCGATTCGTATGGCACGTTTTTGTACCACGTGACTAGAACGACTTTTCGACAGGTCACATTATGAAAAGTATTAGTCGTAGAGGAAAACATTTACCAGGTTTATTTACCTTTAACAAATGCAAGTTCTCCACTTACAGTTACATAAATAGTTGAATAAGTCTATTTTTATCACACCTGCTCTGAAAATACATACTAATTATACCAATTAGAGGGAAGAAACGCCTTTATCCCGCCCTTCAAATCCTTTCATCCCAAGGTATGGAAGTTTGTATGAAAATCCTTCCGACCCAAGGGTGGGAAGTATGTATGAAATTCCATTACATACCCGGTTTTTTTTTAAATTTGTCAGCAGTCATACTGCAAAGAGACTTTAACTGTCTACTAATTAAATTTGAAGTAAATTGTTACTGGCCACATACAGTTTTTTTTTACCAGTTACCAACCTCCTTGGTGCATACAGAAAATTAAAAACGAAATTATTTTTGTATATAAAACGCGCAGAATCACGGAAGAAGTGGCTGCATGACCTTATGATCTTAGCCTACTCCAGAAACGGGCGAATAAAAAAAGGAAAAGCCCGCGCATTTTCGCAAAAACTTCGATTGATTTAGCATTTATCTTTGTGATAATTTTCCTCGTAGGTGTAATAAAAAGCACTATACATACCTCAGGATAAAGTACAGTTCCATACCTCAAATGGTTTGCGCCCCTCGCAAGCTCGTGGCGCAAATGCCATAATCTCGGTATGGAACTGTCACTTTCTTCCCTCTGAAGTAATGTACTATTTAGTCGCAGCAACAAATTCAGCTCATGCTACATTAGATATGCGGTTGTAGTGACACGTTATAGACACGACATACACGTTCATTTACATACGTGGATTAAATACGGACTTAACCGCGGACAATGCCACTTCAAGGGATCGCCAGGACCGACTAGCTAGGGGGGCGCTTGGCTGCAAGCCGCCCGGTCCCATCTGCTAACTAAGCACAAAGCAATATAGTCCGCAAAGATCTTTTTGCACATCGCTTACTGTCTTTACAGTGTAATGGTAAGTAATTGACTGCTGTAGTAATTGACTAATAGTAATTTTCTATGTCAATTACTCACACATACACCGTAAAGACAGTAAACGATGTGCAAACGATCTGTGACTATGTTCACCTTACCGCCAATAAGATCTGTGCGGACTATATTGCTTTGTGCTTAGTGAGCAGATGGGGCCGGGCGGCTTGCAGCCAATCGCCGCCCTAGTTAGTCGGTCCTGGAGAGCCCTTGAAGTGGCATTGTACGCGGTTTAGTCCGTATTTAGTCCACGTATGTAAATGAACGTGCATGTCGTGTCTATAATGTAGTGCCTTCGAGCGTTAACCTTTCTGGACTCTTTTATTTCGATCAACCTTGAACAGTGAACCTTCTAAACTTTTGGTGTCCTGTGCAATAGTTAGCCATGCCGATAGTGACACCAAACTGTCTATTACCTCCAGATTACATGTCCGTCTTGCCCCGCCCTTCCCTTTAAAGATCTAGGTATAATTTAAATATGAATAGCAGGTGATTTGCAGGTAGACGTTATTAAATTCAGGCAAGGCGCCGAGCGCTTCTAGTCACAGACGCGACTTGCATTCCTTAAAGTCTCTTAGGATAGACATGACAGCTGAGCTGAAAATAGTTTTATGCTTACATAAACTCGCGCCTGTATCCCGGAGAGGTAGCCAGAGATCAGGGTTTGCCACTTGCTACGATTGTGACGAAGCTCTTTCGCTTCATAAACATTCGTTAGTAGCTGCATGCGTGCACGCCGGTTTCGGAAAATAGTTTCATTTACGCACTATTAGAGCGGTGGTAGCCTAGTGGGTAGAACATTGGACTTGGAAGCGAGAGATCCGGGTTCGATTCTCAGTGCGGGCATGTACCTATGACTTTGTTTTCTAAGTTATGTACATTTGTGAAATTATAGTAGCAATACCACTCGCTAACGGTGAAGGAAGACATCGTGAGGAAACCTGAGTGTCTGAGTTCACATACGTCAGCGCTTGAAATCGCCAGTCCACGGTGGGCACGCGTGGTGATTAAACCCATACTCTCGCTCTGAGAGAAGGCCTGTGCCCTACAGTGGGACGCATATAGGCTGCTTATGTACCTACGCACTATCGACTTGTTGTGCTTCGAATCAAAAACGTGGATCGTACAAAAATTAAACCAGCCTGAATAATGATGAGAAAGCTATGATAAATCCTATTCCCTTATCTGGAATTGGAATCGGTTTTTACAATCCGATGTGGCGCCCATGAGGTTATTGAGGCCCTCCGAAGTTTGGCACAAACTAACTCGGTTAAAGAGAGTGAAACCGAAAAGGTACATTTTTTATGTACCTACTTAGGGTGAAATGCTGAGTTAACTAACCCAGCGTTAAAAAAAAATCTTAATTTTTTAAAGCATAGATGGGCTTTTCTTTCACCTCTACTTATCAATATTCATTGTTTCTTGAATAATGCTTTACACACACTACCTGTTAGGACAGTCATCTGAAGGATACGGATCAATTAGGCTGGCTAAGCCACAGACCAGTTTCTCATGTAGAGACGGACCTCGTTAACAAATGAGTTAAGAAAGCCGGCCAAGTGCGAGTTGGACTCGCACACGAAGGGTTCCGTACCATTATTTATACAGCATTTGAATATTTGAAGCGTCTACCTGTTGCCGTTATTAATATAGAACAAAAAACGGCAAAAAATCACGTTAGTTGTGTGTTTTTAAATATTTAAAATATTTATATTCTTAGTATTTGTTGCTATAGCGGCAACAGAAATACATCATTTGTGAAAATTTCAACTGTCTAGCTATCACGGTTCATGAGATACAGCCTGGTGACAGACAGACAGACAGACGGACAGAGACAGACAGACAGACAGACGGACAGTGGAGTCTTCGTAATAGGGTCCCTTAGCCTCTGGGTACGGAACCCTGATAAAAAAGCAAGTACAATGACGGGAAAAATCATTCACCACTATTGGCCGTCAATACAACAAGAAGAACAATTCACTTACTTCTGAGTTTTGTCCCACTTGCACCAATATGCAAAATCATAGGTCTGTCACCTTTTCAAAAATATAAAGAGCCAGGCTGGGCATTCTGTGCTTCTCTTACTCACTTTGCGTTCTAGATCCGATTTTATATAAAATGAGTGTCATAAGATTTCTTACATCCTTCCCTTCTACAAGTCCCAGCGTCCTCCCAGCGTATTATGTACGAGTGCTTAGCTCCGGAATCGCAGCAAGTGGAGTGGCTCGGTGAGTTCACGGCTTGTGAATTATGTTGCTAGATTCAGTCTTCGATAACATAGCATAAAATAACGTGAGGTAACGTAACGTAACGTAACATAATGTAAAGTAACGCAAAATAACGTGACGTGACGTGACGTGATGTGACGTGTCGTGATGCGACGTGACGTAACGTAACGTACGGTAGTGTAACGTGACGTGAAGTAACGTAACGTAACATAAAATAACGTAACAAAACTCACGCCTGTCACGTTATTTTATGTTATAAATATATTCATACTTGTCTTCATATTAATAAGTGATGATATTATTTGATTGCCATATATTTTTGTTTTAGTGGCATGCGTGTATGCAAAGACTAATGAAGCGAAAGTCAGGATCGTGACAGGTGGCAGGTCCTAGTCACTGCCTAACCCTCTGGGATACAGACGTGAGTTTATGTTATGTTGTGCTTTATTTCAAAATGACTTAAATAGAAGCTAATAGGGTTTTTCACTCGCTAATGTGAAGGAAAACATCGTGAGGAACTTAGCGCTTGAAATCGCCAATCCGCAGTGGGCACGCGTGGTGATTAAGCCCATACTCTCTCTCTGATAGAAGGCCTGTGCCCTACAGTGGGACGTATATAGGCTGCTTGTGAAGGGTTTTTCAAGTAAAAACGTGAGGCAGGTTTTTCTTGCAATCGCCTCGTCCATTAATTCAATGAGCGAGGCGATTATTAACCGGTCTGTAACTTTTTTCTGCAAAAACACTGAATGTGTCCAGTTAGCAAAGACATAAAATTCTTTCACTATGTGGACACGTCTAAAAATCTTAGCGTGTCTAGATGACTATGTAATAAGTGATACAAATTTTGAGTTTCACCAACTGGACATACGTGTGTCCAGTCTCTTGCGTCGAGTTGGTGAATAATCCCAGTCAACAGTACAATCCTTATTTGTGTAAAAGTCGATGTGTTTTCAACTGTATTTCTACGGATATACTTAGTTATGGTGGCATTGGCATTATGTACTCAATGATAAAAGGGTCGTATTTATTTATAAAGCCCTGTCACCACTGTGATTGATCGTGGGAGCGCTATCAAAATTCTGTTTTTCTTAATAAACCAAAACTGAGAGCGCCGTTTGAAATAACTAACTGGTTTTTGGAATTCCAGAGGGCTCTTGAGGAGTAGTTTGTCAGACTGTCCATATCACGGCCCTATGTATGGTCATTGTAGTCGTCAACAAAGCCATTGTTGGAGAAAACTTCGTTTACTAGGTATTCCTTCTTGTTTATGATGCTGTTTAATTTTGATGTTTGTCGTAACAATACCACACGCTAACTGTGAAGGAAAACATCGTGAAGAATCCGCGGCTTGGGTGCTTTTTCACAGAATAAAACAAAATCAAAATAAACAATAACTCATTTATCTATAATGTTATTCAAACTATTAAAGTGTGATTCAAATTGAGATTGACAGCATGTGATACGCACTCAAGAGCCTCTTGTTAATGAGTGTGATTTACCTGAAACTACTCGTGAGAGCGGTATTGAGATCCGAATGTCAATACGGGCCTATATTTGAATTATAAAATCATAACTTGTCTTCGCAGTTTTATTATTAATCTGTGATATAAGCTGGTAGGTTTAATGATAATTTAACTTTTTTATTCTGATAACCCAGATTTTTTTTAAATTAAATGACCAGAGTAATTGATTTAAAATAATAGAAACATTTAGCTTCCTCAGTTTATCAATAAAGTATAACCCTAGCTTTGACCTAGTTACACAGTTAAAATGCTTCATATACGGACCAAAACCCATTTGCAATAGCCTTCAGAAGACTGTTGCTGCTTTCCCAGACTCTCTGCGACAAAGAGGCAGACAAATAAACAAGCATATTATAAAATAATAGGCACTTTTTTTTGTCTGCGAACGTCACTCGGTACAAGCCACTCACGCACACCCTCATTGCGTGAATGAGTACGAATTTTATTTAATTATATTAAACACTCTTCAAATGCAGTTTAAGTTGGTCTTTCACTTTACCACTATTTAGACAGCTTTTATAAACAACACCATCTGTCTTTGAGTAATATTATTATGTTTATGGAAGCGTAGGTAGGTACCTATTAATTCGGCAACATTATGACGTTGCACAGTATATCAAACATTGTCGCCGGCCGCGCGCTGCATTTGTCGGATGATGCATGTGTGTACGTAAATCATTGGTACATCAACTAAAGGTATTTTCTTACGCACATAATACTGAATCCGATAAACGTCCCACTGTAGAGCACAGTTCCTTTCTCAGTGAGAGAGTATGGGCTTAGTAACCACACGTGACCATGGCGGAATGGCAATTTTAAGCGATAAGTATTAGTAAACCTCAAACACTAATATTTCCTCACGGCGTTTACCTTTACTGTCAGCGAGTGGTATTGCTACTAAAAAATCACAAATGTCCGAATGCCGTAACGCCGGGGGTCGAAGCCACGACTTCTGGAATGTGAAGCAAGCGTTCTACATACCGCGCTACCAACGTTAAGCTCATGCCTTTTGTTTATCTCAGATAAATAATTTACGAACGTCGGTTTTGGGTATTTTTTATCTAGCCCACCGCTAATACTGGAGGTTTGAGGATCGTGGCAAGTGGCAAATCCTGCCTGCCCCTCTAGGTCACAGGCGTGCGTTTGTGTAATGTTTATTGCCGTTTTGTCCCGACACAGTTATAAGGTCGCTAAACATGACAAATGCCACTTTAGGGAAGAGCGGCTGATCATGCTCTCCCACTGAAAAGGAAAAATTCCCGCCACGCAGGTCTTATGCCTGGGGACGGCCAGTCCGAGTGATGTTCATCGGACTTTATATTTCTGGTAGGTCATTGTGCTTGCGCGATGCAGGAATTCCTTCCGTGGATGTCCTAGAAGGCCACTAAGGAAATCAATTACCAGGAGACGGGCAGCAGCGTCTTTCTGAGATTCCAACCGCATACTGCGATCGCCAACCCGCCTGCTAAGCGTGGCGATTACAGCAAAACCCCTCATGGTTTTCATAACCATTTCAGGCCTATGTCCTGCAGTGGGCGCCATATGGCTGATGATGGCTGATGATGATGATGATGATGCAGAAATGTCGGAGTTTATAGTGCGCGCGCAGAGTTGACACATGCTCGCTACACAACTAAACGTAGTATGTCACTTTAAGAAGAAAGCACCTTCTTTGCCAACACAATTTCGGAAATCAATGCTTCAAGGCTCTCTACTAAATTAATTCCTACTTCAACATGATGGTGTAATGGGGAAGTGTTTGTTTACAGTAGTGTGGACGTAATGCAAGAGCGTTAAGAGCATTAGCAGTTGACAAAAATAAGTCTAAGACTCTCATTTAGTCTAGGAATTATATTCTTTTTGTCGCACTAAACCGTGCTGAGGACAATTTTAAGCCAATTTTAGCCTCTAAATAGATTTTTAAAATTGTTTAGGTATATTTTTATATTAACTTAGATAAGCCCAAATAAGCCTACATTTAACCCTGCCATGATTACCACGATTACTAAGAAAATGACTCCCATGTGGAAAATTCAAAACTAAATTCGGAAACGAATATAACGGTCTTATTTATAAAAACTCGATTCCTTAAAACACTTCACGTAACTGGTTAGAGTGCACGTGTGCAAAGGTTGATGTGCTGTCGACTGTACTGGATTATAAGACAATATTTTTTTTAAGTGAATTTTGTATCAATATTAAGCCACCAATAAAAAAAAACAAAAACTTCTTTTGTAACACGTTTTTGCAAAACGTGAACATCATACCTTAATAATAATGGAGCCTATATACGTCCTAAGAGCGTTGGTAGCCTAGTGGGTAGAACATCTGATTCGGAAGCGAGAGACCCAGGTTCGATCCCCAGTGCGGGCGTGTACCTATGACTTTGTTTTCTAAGTTATGTACATATGTGAAGTTATAGTAGCAATACCATATGCTAACGGTGAAGGAAAACATCGTGAGGAAACCTGAGTGTCTGAGCTATTCACATACCTCAGCGCTTGAAATCACCAATCCGCGGTGGGCAAGAGTGGTGATTAAGCCCATACTCTCTCCCTGAGAGAAGGCCTGTGCCCTACAGTGGGACGCATATAGGCTGATTATGCTATATATACGTCCCACTGTAGGGTACGGGCCTTCTCTCAGGGAGAGAGTATGGGCTTAATCACCACGCGTGCCCACCGCGGATTGGCAATTTCGTTGAGTGAAAACCTCAGACACTCGGGTTTTCTTTCCTCATACCTAAATTTTAATAATGGTGTAGCTTTTGGAACGTTCCGCCTAGAACTTGGGGCCCAGAAGCTACCTCGGCAAGTATAGGCGACAAATTCGGGCGAGATATTCTCACTGCGCGACAGGAAAATGACTGAGCCAACATCTGCGGGTGACGTTTTCAAAGAGGGGAATGATAAGTCGCTTAAATGAACTCTGTTTTTCGCGTATTACGTTGTGCTGATATTTATAGTTTTCATTGTCTGCTTTGGAGCTTTTGAGCGGTGGTAGCCCACTGGGTAGAATAATTGACTTGGAAGTGAGAGGCCCAGGTTCGATTCCTATTGCGGGCATGTACGTATAACTGCTGATTTGTAGTTGCAATACCACACGCTAACGGTGAACGAAAACATCGTGAGAAAAGCCAAAGCCATTAAAAGTAAATTACGAAAAACTAAAAAAAATAATTATATTTAAAACCTATTTAGAGGCTACAAATTCCACCCATGACGGGACTTGAACCTGCGAAATAGCCTCTAAATAGGTTTTAAAAATTGTCCTTAGCACGGATTAGTGCAACAAAGAATATAAAATAATTATTTTTTCAACTTTGCTCATTGCAAGTGATTTAATTTATAGGTATTGTTTTCAGGTTTAGTCTTGTTTTAATAACACGTTGTATGTTATCGCCCTTATAATCTCTGCAGAATAGGACCCTTGTTTATTAACGTGTTTTGAAAACAATCAATGTGGAGTTTCTTTGTTAGCTTCTTCTCCACATAATCTATTAATTGTGAAACTAACAACTTTGACGTTCATTGAGTAAACATTCTGTTTTTTAAAATGAATAAAAATATTTGAACTGAATTATGAAGCAGCGATATGTTCGGAAGGGTCGGCAACTAGCCTTGGGTAACTCAGGAGCCAGATATGAGAGGACACACATCTCCCTTGCCGTCAACTGTGTCCCAGTTATATCCCAGAGATGTCAACTATATCTGGCTCCCTCACTATACTCTCAACTCACTACGGTAGACATCTAGCTCCTGCTACTTTATCCAGCTCACACACAGTGCGCGAGAGCGAGACCGAGATCGGCTGAAATCGGATGCGTTCGGCAGCCGGTAATAAACGAGAGACGAGAAAGGGGTCAACAGACTCCTACAAATGTATTGACTTGGTGATCTTTTTGATCGCTATTGGTACGGATGGCTTGTTCGGTCAACATCGGGCATTTGGTCGCAGTACTCGTACTAAAAAGATGAACGGTAAAGACGGTAATCATATATGCTTGTCACGCTTTAATTGGGTTCAAAGATATTTATTTCTCATAAAGAACTTACAGTTCACTTAATTAATGAGAAAACCTATATAAAGTGTCAAAAGTTAATTAATAGATATACATTTTGATTCTGGTTTGAACTCCTCTTATTGGAATAGACTGATAGTATAAAAAAGAGCGCGTCAGCTGGATAAAGTAGGAAACAGATAACCTAGACTCACTCACCACTTGTGTCTTACGGCTCTTGTATCCAAACACACTCACTCGATTGTATGTCGTATGAGCTAGGACACAAGTGGTGAGCCAGATATGATACAGATATAGTGTGTCCCGGTGAGCAAAGATATGGGATATAACAACTCCCTCTAAGGACACATTTTGCGCAAGTCTATCGGCAACGTCGTGCTTGAGCCCGACAATTCACTCGAAGCTAGCGACAAATACGGTTCTTTTTTTGAATAGTTTCGAAATTTCCTACCACTGTGTAATGAACGCTAGAAATGCATGGCTCTTTGTTAGCCCGATGACGTCATATCATACCTTGAGATACAGGTTTGCGACCATCTCGCTATTTCCGATAATGTTGCATTTTTCTTAATAAGGGCCCAGTTCCGCGGGGGTGAACTTTTCGAGAAGTTCCTATCAGTAGGTATGACATGCTTGGTGTAGCGGTAAGACGCTCGGTTACCAAATCAGGCATCGTGGGTTTGATTCCCTCTTCAGTTCACATGACCTCTGGCTGAGGGTTTTGCCATGTGTGTGATTTTTTTGTCTGGTTATCATATGAAAAAGTGTTGTAAGAATGTGACATTATTCATAAACAAAAGTAGGATGTTATTGGGCATTCTGGACCAGCTTCCATTCGCTTGAGCTCACGACGCACCGCGCCGGTCGGCGCGGTTGGTCGCTCACCCAAGCTCATTCCAGCTGTTCCAGAATACCCAATAACATTGAGTGATTCTAATTTAGAGTTTCAATAATTTTACGAGCAACCTACACAGTGTACGATAAATTCAACCAATGAAAACTAATCACACTAGGAAACTTGAGTGAATGCAACTCACCATCATCTCAGTGTATGATAAATTCAACCAATGAAAACTAATCACACTAGGAAGCTTGAGTGAATGCAACTCACCATCATCTTGGTAGAGATCTCCGAGATCCGAGATCCGCATAGTCACTGATTTGAATTAAATAAAGGATCCCCAAGCTCAAATGAATCGTATTTACCCACTAGCTATGTTTTGTGCAGTTTCGTAATATACAAGATAAAACAGCACACATTATTTGTGGTATCGGTTAGGTTTCCTCATTAAGACAATGACATGAAATATTCCAAGTGCTACTTGTATTTACCCAGTCATAGTTTTGTGACCAGATTGGCTTCTCTCACTGCATGAATCCAACACCACTGGTGTCAACTTTTCATAACAGTGACACAAAACTTTGCTTTTTCAACCCAGTTTATTTTGTAGTCAGATTGACGTCTCCCACATGAACAAGGTACAACACCACAAATTTTGTTATCAGATTGATTTCCTGTGCTGGCCCTTCATACAATGACACAAAAGTACATTTTCAACTTAATCATATTTTGTGGTCAGATTGACGGCTCCCACTGTTAGAAAGATTCAACACCACAAATTACTTTGTGATCAGATTGACTTCATGTGTTGATCCTTCTTGCGCAACAGTGACACAAAATATTTTCATCTCAACTGTATTTTGCGGTCAGATTGACGTCTCCCATTGTAAAAAAGGTGATTCCAGCACAACAAAATTTTGTGATCCTTTTCATGTGACACAAATACTGAGTGATTGGCAGAACCAGGAAATACTTGTATTTTAGGACATATTTAATGGTCGGCACAAAGAATACCTTACTTTTCCCACAAAAATGTTTGTGATCAGATTGAAGTCCCCTGTTTATCGTTCATTACGGAAAACACAAAACATTGCACAGACGGAAGAAAATACTTTTACAGTTACTCGAATCCTTGGGTATACTTAATTATCACTGACACATAAACGTATACGTTCATCGATGCAAATCTACTTCCTACTAACGTGTCAATAGTCAACGCGAATGCGAATGCGATAGGTGGCTGGTAGGGATTGTCAACCTTTAGCTGTTGACGCAGGAGTTATGAATTTGTTACAAATTGTACACGGTGTAACAAA
The DNA here is from genome assembly GCA_963969515.1 of Yponomeuta evonymella. NCBI lineage: Eukaryota > Metazoa > Arthropoda > Insecta > Lepidoptera > Yponomeutidae > Yponomeuta > Yponomeuta evonymella. Next base: position 4,425,330 of record OZ018357.1, read on the forward strand.
AGTTACACGCGAAAAAAAAAACAGTTTTATTTATAAAAATATGATTCCTTTGAATACTCGTATTCCTAAAATGCCGTAATAAAGCATTTTTCACATTTTTTTAAAGTCTTGCTGTTAAAGTATTTTAAGAAATCATGTTTTCATAAATACAACCGACAGCATTTTGTCATTTTTTAACATATTGAAACTTGAAGATATTGCCCTCATTCAATTCTGTGCAAATGAACCTATGCAGATTGTTTTATATTTTTTTAATAGTTTTCCGACATCAGTTCTCGTTAATTTTTTATTTAAATTTATCTCTATCTAACATACAGTAAAATAACTACAGTAAATTTTACATAACCTGTAAATAAAGAATTTTGATGGGTCATAAAATTTTGATGTATCACCTACATAAGAAATAACCAAAGGTTGACGATACTAGCTAAACTCTAGTCTAAGATCTACACGGAAAAAAAGTCGTTGCATCAAAACATTTAGTTGTAGGTATACGTAATACCTAATGTTTGACTTTCACATAATATTTTGGAGTTTACAAAATGTATTATAAAGAATATTCAAGTATTATTTGTCCTTAAATAAATTTATATAGTAATTTAATCGATATCATAGCAAGATTCCTATGGTTTTGCTAGAGAAATTAACTATAATTTCCTATTTTTCTTATTGTATTGTTCCTGGTAACTAGAAATAACCGTTAAATTGTCTCCTATAATAGTTAAATAATCCAGCAATTTCAACATTATCCGATAATTGAAAAAATGTATAGTAAATTGCAACATGTGGATCCGGGACTATTTACACCTACCTAGGTATGGAACTTACGAATTTGCTACGTTAACGTTATTGCATCCGTCGCCGGCTTCTGATTGCGAAACATCTTACCTACAATAATCGACATATTTTTCACTTTATGTTGCAATGGCACCCAACCAAATTAAGTTGAGCTGTTAAAAAGTGCTGACATTATGAGAATAGCATATAGGCTTGACCTTGCTACCGGTCAAGATGATTTGTCTAAGTATGTACTTTTGAAGGCAAAGCAAAAATTTTAGGTGTTCGATACTAAAAAGTAATATGTATTATTTTTATTATCAATTACCTATATTCATATACCTGTAAATAAAGGTGAATTTAGCATTTTCTTCATTACAGTACTTGTAATAAAAAAACAACATACACATTTAGGATATAAACCTATATCACTCTGATTTATCCAAAATTCTCATCAATTCTGAAAACGTGATAACGCTGTTCAGTGCAGTCTCCGTGTGGTGTAATTATCTACGACTTCCTCGCTACCCGTCAGCCCATTGGTATCAAAATGTTAGTAAGTACATTTATTTACATCCTTTTTTACGTGTTCCACTGACTAAACCTTATTAGTCCCTATATGAAAACTATGTCCCAAACTTTGTCTAAAAATATGTTCCAGGCATTACAGCGTCTAAGTGGTCATTTCATTTATCTAGTATAGTTGTCACAAAACTGTGTATAAATCGTATAGGATAAATGTATAAGACTGGTATGAAAACTATGTTATTATTATTTCAGGTCTGACTCCGAGTTTGAATTCCCTGGTGTACCCATTGCTGTGCAGACGAGTAAGAAGCAAAAGACTCCAACCAGCTCCAAACGCAAAGCATCGAGCTCCGTTGAGGAGACAATTAGGTAAGGATACCATTTTACAATACATCGTGTCGAATGACGTTTCCCTGGATGTAAACAAGCTCTTGATGAGATAATACCTGTTTATTTGTTTGATAACTGAAAGTTGTTTATTCACCTTAATAATTCAAACCATACTGACCTTATTTTCTATAGTCTGACTTTGTTTTTTTGTGATAAATGTTTACGTTCAGGGAAAAGTTAACTGGAATAGAATAAGTGTCGTTCTATTATTCACTGTTACGTTGTTGCGTCATTTGACTCTAGCACATCGCTGAGTCATTGAATCGCTGATTACATTGCAGGCATGTAATCGTAAAGGTTGACATGCTGTTGACTGTATTTACGTTGTATCTTACTAGTCGTGGGTTCGAATCCCGCGTCGCGTAGGATTTTGGTTTTATATGTAAGATTTGATTATTAAGAATCACTTGGGACTCCCTATTATATATGGGATAGTTCGAAAGTAGTTATATACCCTTCATATTAAACTAATATTAAACACTTCACTCTTTCAATGTACGTATATTTCCTCTAGATAGCCTACCCTATCGGAATATAAGCATAAGTGTATGTAGGCACCCTTGTTTTAAAATATATTGTTTACTTTTACAGGTCTGCAAGCACCTCAAAAAAGAGGACGGTGGGAGATCTTTTCGGTATCTTGCGAGACGCAGAAAAGGTTGCTAAAGCGAGTCCAGAGCAGCACCAACTGGGGTCGAGTCTAGTGACGCGGGTCGCCAATGGTCACGTTCGGCGAACAGCAACGACGGAAGGAGAGTTCTATATAGAACTAAAGGTCTACAACACCACCGATGCTGCAAGTACCAACGCTCAAGAGAGGTGGAAAAAGGCTTTGATTGTATTAAAATTGCAGGCTGATACGGACACGCCGCACTGGGACGTATTACAGAAATTTATTAAACAGGTTTACTCTCTGTATGAGGATAGTGAACCGAGTTTTTTTAGTGATAAGATAAATATAAAGTAACATTGGCTGAATTTTTAATAAATATAATATTTTGCTACTTACCTATTTATTTATGTCTCTAAAACCTTATTTTTAATTAACAGTTTCCTGACCAATTTTACTACTTTTTATTTACAATGCCTTATTGCATTACTTGCAAAACTCTTGTGAAGCCGAAGGGTTGGGTGGGTCATATGCGCAGCACTGACCACAAAAGCAAAGCCGCAACTCATCATTTGTTCGAAGATGTTGAGGTTCTCTCCTCTGCATTCCGTAATCGTATTGCGACTTATAAGATACAGGCTAACGGCGATGCCCAGCACTCAATTGAAGCCTTTTTCAAGTCTATCCATAATAAATTAAAATCTGTGATAGATCTTTCATTGAAAAAACACGTTTGCATAAAAGTTAATGTTGAGCTTTTTTCATTTTTCCTCATGTACAAAAACGATTCACAAGAACTAAAATCGTTTGGCACGAAAAACATTACCCTACACATGAACCACAATTTCAAATCCATTTTCTCAGAAATCACTAGTACATTGAAAAAAAAGCTTGAAGATTTTCAAGAGCGAGATAGCGGTTGGACATTTTTGAGTAACTCTCATTTGGAAATCAATGTCAATAAATATCAACCATTGAGTGGGTCATCGTTTATAGATTTACCAAAATTTATAAAAAACAAAAAAGCTTGTTTGAATATAAAAAATGATGATCCTTATTGTTTTCTTTGGTGTCTTACAGCTGCTCTATTCCCTTCAAAGAGCCACCCCGATCGTGTCTTGTCTTATCCTGACTTTCACAATATTTTTAATACTCAAGGCTTATCATATCCAGTAACTTTTTCTGACATATCGGTGTTTGAAAAAAATAATCCAGATATCGCTATTTTTGTGTATGGCTTACAAGGCAAAAAAACTGTTGTAGGCCCACTATACAGATCAGAGTCTTCCACTGCAAAAAATATAGTTCATCTGCTATTTCTCGAGAATGATGAGGGTTCTCACTTTTGTTTGATCAAAAACCTTCCCCGTCTGGTTAGAAGCCAAGTAACTAAACACCACCAGCAACTGCATTTTTGCTCAACATGTCTACTATTTTTTAAAACATCTAATGAACTAGTCACTCATGCATGTGGTGGTGTTGCTACGGCTCTTCCTAACCAAGGGTCGGTTCTTCAATTTAAGAATTATGAACGAAAACAAAACATACCCTTTATCATTTATGCTGACTTTGAGACTATGCTTCAACGTCATCAGGGTTGTGAAGCAGACCCTAACATTGCGAGCACTAGCACGCTGCAACAACATGTGCCGTCAGCATTTGGTTACTATATTGTTTGTACAGTAGATGCCAAGCATAATCGCTACGTCAGCTATCGGGGATCAGACTGTGTTTCAAAATTTGTAGAATGGCTTTATAGAGACATGAAGCAAATACATGCTATTTTAAAAGCTAATCTAAAAATTATATTCACGGATAATGATTCACAAAATTTTGAAAATGCTATCCGCTGTCATATTTGTGATAATCTTTTATTATTTGACAAAGTCCGAGACCACTGTCACATCACTGGCCACTATCGGGGGGCAGCTCACAGGCATTGTAATTTACAATTTAAACTACCAAATTTTGTTCCAGTAGTTTTCCACAATTTATCAGGCTATGATTGTCATTTATTTATCAAACAACTAGGCGAGGCGCCTGGTCCAATTAGAATAATACCCAAAACAAAAGAAAACTATATTTCTTTCACGAAGTATATACCACTGTCGAAAGATGGAGGTATCCAACTTCGATTTATCGATTCATTTAAATTTTTAGGTACCAGTTTAGAAAAACTCACGAAAACAATGAAGGTAGAGGAATTCTCGTTGTTGAAATCATTTTTTGCAAACGACACTGAACTCAAATTACTCACTCGCAAAGGTGTTTATCCATATGACTATATGTCACATTGGAAATGTTACGAAGAAAATTCTCTCCCACCCAAATTTGCTTTTTATAACACTATCAATGGTGAAGAAATTTCTGATCAAGATTATGAACATGCGAAGTCCGTATGGTCCACTTTCTCTATACGTAACTTGGGTGAATACACTGATCTATACGTTAAAACAGATGTCTTGCTATTAGCTGACATTTTCGAACATTTCCGCAAAACATGTAAACGATATTATCAATTAGACCCAGCATTCTACCTCACAGCACCTAGTTTATCATTCGATGCGATGCTTTTAAAAACTAAGGTCAGATTAGAATTGCTTAGCGACTTAGCGATTATTCGGATGATTCAGGATGGAATACGGGGTGGTGTATGTATGTGTTCCAAGCGACATGCAAAAGCAAACAATAAATACATGTCTGAATACGATCCATCACGTCCCGATTCCTTCATAACGTATATTGATGCTAACAATTTATACGGCTTCAGCATGTCTCAAGTATTACCTCTATCAGATTTCAGATTTTTGGAACAGTCTGAAGTGAATACCTTGGATATCACATCCGTTCCTGATAATGCAACTTTCGGCTTTATTCTTGAAGTGGATATTATTTATCCCACACACCTACACGATGATCACAATGATTTCCCATTTTGTCCTGAGCGATGCATACCACCCGGTGGAAAGAGTTCGAAATTAATCCCAAACCTATACGACAAATATCGATATGTTATACATTATGTGCATCTTAAAACATGTTTGAAACATGGATTAAGACTAAGAAAAATCCATAGAGTCATTACTTTTCGTCAAAGCGCCTATCTCAAACAATACATTGAACTTAATACAAAACTGAGGCAACAAGCCCAATCAACTTTCGAACAAGACTTTTTCAAACTCTTGAATAACAGCATATTTGGAAAGACTATAGAAAATACTGAACACAGAGTAAACGTGCATCTGGTAAATCAATGGAGCGATAATCAAAACAAAACGAAAAAATGCACTTCGGCAGAAAAATTGATAGCCCGACCAAACTTTCATAGTGCTTCAGTTTTTTCCGAAAATTTGGTTGCCATACAAATGAAGCCAGAACGTGTGGTTTTAGATAAACCTATCTACATTGGGTTTACTGTTCTAGAGTTGTCTAAAAGCCACATGTATGACTTTCATTATTCAATTATGAAACCTATGTACGGGAGACATGTGGAGATGTGCTATACTGATACGGATAGCTTCATCTATCATTTGTCGACAGAGGACTTCTTCCGAGATTTGAAATATCGTTTACTAGCTTACTTCGATACGAGTAATTACGATAGTAATAATATACATCAAATTCCACTAAAAAACAAAAAGGTTCCTGGGCTATTTAAGGATGAAATGGGGGGCGAAATTATTACAGAATTTGTAGGATTGCGATCAAAACTGTACTGTTTCAAAACTTTGGAAAAAACTGTCAAAAAGGCTAAAGGAGTAAAAAAGAGCGTTGTTCGCAGTCTAAACTTTAGTAATTACGAGCAGACTTTGTTTGAAGGTAATTTGCTCCGCAAGAGAAATATCTTGTTTAAATCGATAAAACATGAAATATTCACGCAAAGTGTCAACAAAATAGCTCTATCGAGAAATGATGATAAACGGTTGATTCATCGGGATCAAATTTCAACCAAAGCGTGGGGCCATACCTCAATATTATAAAAATAACATAGTAAAATTGGTCATGATAAAAATATAATAATATGAGATCAAAATATCATTATGGTGTATTTCATAGTTACTTAAATCGTATTTGTGATTCTGGTTTAGTTTTGCGAGATCGACCTTAGGCCCGACACACGCTAGCGCGATCGCGGTGGACTGCTGCGATCAGTCTCAAGTCTTTAAAATATAAAACGCCGCGATAGAGCTAGTGTGGGACATTCTTAATATTATGTTTTCTTTCTTATGCTCTTTATGTTAAAGCTAAAGCTCTTTATGTTAAGAATAACTTATTTACTTAAGTGTACTAATATATGAATTAAAATAGATAGGTAAGTACTTAGATTTAAAAGTGTTGTATACTATACGTCGATAAGTATAGTTTTAGGTGAATAAATTGGGTTATTCTACCAGCTTGTTTTATTTCTATGTTACCTAATGTTACAAAAATAAAAGAGTATGTAAGTATTGCTAGTTCCTACATATCTCAGAACATTTAGCTATAGACATTGTCTTGAGCGCGGTGTGTGGGATTAGGCGAGCTAAAAGATATTTTGGCTCCTGAGTTATAGGTCCCCGCCTAGTTGAGGAGTCAAGCACAATGATGTTGTAAAAAAATAATAATTTGTCTATCATTTATTAAAGTCTTGATTTCGTGTTTTCTTAAAGTTTGACGGCTCCTTGTGGGAATCGAGCTCACGACCTCTGGTATAGTAATCAAACGCTATCATCACTAGACCAACGAGGCAGTCAAAAGTAGGTCAAGTCGAGGTGTTAGCGGTGAGGTAAACTACGAGGGGGAAGTGCATTGATGTTGCATAGCGCGTAAGGGATCAATGACCACTATTTACTTAGTCAGCAGTGACATACTTGATTCAAACACATTCGATATTGAAAATGCTGACTACAAATTCGAGCCCGCTCACTCTTATATGGATTAAAAGAGACAGAATTATTTTCTAGAGTGATCGAAACGTATGAATAGGTAAGTTACACTCAATGACAAAATAATGGCTCAATAACTTATTATTACTGTATCGTTCGAGCCAAGGAGAAGATCAGCAGACGTAAAAACATGTCTATTTCGGTAAGCATTTTTTTTTCTATCCAATTTATACAGACAGTTTGAAATAGGTTTGAATATTTTTATTATTGTATGTTTGTTCTTTTCAGATTTTGGGCGAGACTGATCCGACAGACCCCTACTACTACGCGCAAAATATTTTGAGTGGGTTCGATAGCGATGTCGAAGAAATACAAAATCCAGCTCCATCAGACGTGGGGAAGCGGAAAAGTAAAACTTCAAGGAAACGGGTTGCAAAGGACTCGACGTCTACATCATATGTGGTTAGCAAGGCGGCAAGAAGAGGACATCGGTTAATAAAAATAGAAGTGTTCGACTTAAATGAGTGTAAGGACACAAACAGTGAAAGTGCGATGTTAAGTGCCCAATACGTTGTGATAGATCCTGTAGACGAAATAATGGACATGGTGGAAAACGTAGTTAAGAAAATTTCTAAAAATATGTGTAATAGTTATTAATTTTGTTTTAAATTGAAAAATAAAACAATTCATACTTATAAAATAAAAGATGTTTTCTTTTTTATTTATATTTATTTCTTAATTTCAATAAAAAAAGTTATATACATTTGCTTATTCTAACTAAATTCTGTAATATTATTTTCATAAAACCATTTCTTGACACATAGTGCATTTTTCAACGCACATTGTTTGTGGTGAGAAAAACATGTTAAATTGTTTACACTGTATTTATCATGCAGATATTTTATATTAGGACATAGATTTTCCTCGATATTAATAACATAACAATCACCACAAAGTTTATTAACCCACATGATTTTTTCTAAACCTTTTACAAAAATTTTCTTATACCTCAATAAACTATAAATTAACCTATGAAATTCACGGTAATCAATATAACCTTCACGCCAATAAATTCCTCTATTCTTTTCTAACCATAAAACTTGCTTCTTTTCGCTATCTGTTAAAGTAGAAAATGGATAAGGAGGTTTTACTAAGTAAACCAGAGTAAATTCTTTAGTAGCGAGAGCAAACTCTTTAACAATAAAATTATTTTTATAATCTCTAAATCCTTGTAAATCTACAAAAATATGTTCAGAGTTCATGTTATTTTTTTAACGATGTTAGAAAGTGGTTTGTACTCGATTACACAATCGTTTAGTATGAGACAGTAAGCAGAAGTTTGATCTGGTATATCTAAATCACTCTCTATTTCTACTCTAACATCAATGGGACCTGTCTTCAGGGTCTCATTTTGCCTGCAGCAATCAATCACAAATAATGGTGCTTTATCTTTGAAATCCTTCAGATTTAACAACGGCTCACACCGGCGTCCATAGTAAGACTGTTGGAATCTAGCGTACTGCTCATATAATATCATATACCTTTCTTCAGTAAACTTAATATTGAGACTTTCATAAGGAAAATAAGTCGAATTTAAAAAAACTTTGACATCACGTAGATAACAATGATCAAAGCGAGACATGTCTTTCATACCTAAACTTTTCCGATTAGTTTGTAGACCAACAATCACATAACGTGGTTTCTCTAATTGTGATGTGGTTTTTATAGACCAAGTGTGCTTTGTAGTTATTGGTAAAAGAGGGTATTCATAGAGATCCCAATTCCTAAATGCTAAACTGATAGCTCTATCTTTCTCCAAACATCTCAGCAAGTTAACTCTTTCACGATCAGATACTTTTATATGTGGTACTCTCCATACGATTTTGTTAATGGTTATGTCATCTAACACTTCATTAGTGCTTAATTTAATAGAATTAAGGTTTGTATTACTACGCAGAAGAACCAGCTCATGTTTACAGTTCATTATTATTTTATTATAATCTTCAGCGAAACCTAAAATTTTATTCAATGGTATACAGGCGGAAAAATTACCAGTAGTATTTTTTATTCCATCAATGTCCCACCCCCATAACCGTGACATTTTTGATTCATTTTCGTTCATGGAGAGCAATGATTTCATAGTAGTTGTGATCCCAGCATTTTTTATCCTATCAATTTCTACACCATTTAGTTCATATCGAATATCTTGGAAAAGAAAAAGTGCTGCATTATTCACCAACTCAATATTACTCACTCTCTCTTTTTTATCGCCATTTGGCCGGTGCACTGTGATTGAACCTTCTATGTATAGTGTACTCTGTGACGGTAAGACGTATAAGTCTTGTTGATTGATAGGAATGCGTATCTCATCGTTTTTGTTAAAACTATTAACGTAAGGCTTATAAGAATGGATTTGGTAGCTTTCGATGCTGTTGTCGTAGGTGAAGGAATCCAAAATATTTAAGATATTCATTTTATGACTTTTAAGTATCTGAGAAATTGTTTATTTTCCTTAGTCAGCTTTTTCTTTTTAGCAGGTGGTTTCTGTTGCGGTGGATGTGTTGTACTGACATCTTTGGTTTCGGGTACCAATGTTTTATTTATGAAATCTATCATTTTCGTCTTAGATGTAAATATAATTGTAGTTCTTCTTGTCGCAGATTTATTAGGTTGTTATATGCATCCAAAATCCTTATATTAATCTCGCTAACTGTATTTTGATTTACTGGGAAATATATCAAATTTTTTGGAATTTCTATAATCCTGTACCCTGGTGGTACATTAGGTACAAATTCGTAAATTGTATGGCTAGGCTTCCCATTTATGTACGATCCGCTCACGATATCACATTCGATTCGAACGATGGTTGTTGGTAGAATGTTTACAGGGAAGAGAGACTCGTGTAATATATTAGCTTTAAGTGTCTGATTTCCAAAACCCAATATCCTTCCGATTGAACCGGATTTCTCAAAATGAATATCTTTTGAACAAATGATTTTTGAGCTCAAAGTATTATTGTTACACATCAAATTAAACGTGCAGTCTACTAAATTTGTTTTTAAAAAGTCATTTATATCTAACAACTCGTATGATCCTTCTGGTATTTCAATAATTTCGTTGTCGCCATAATGAAATTTGTTGTTGTAACGATCTATGTTAGGAATCGAATTAAACGTTGAAAAAAAGATCAGTCCACATTCATATTCACCGTCAAGCTGTAGAGCCGGTGAATAAAATGTTGACAAAGCTGCTTTACAACCGGTTATTGATAGCGTGAATGACATCGTAATAATGGTGACAATTGTTTACTATGTCTTAATATAAATGTTTCAACCAGAATTTTTTTAGGAACTTTATGCATAAGTGACCACAATTATATGTATTGTTTTGTTGATAGTTCATATAATTATAATAAATATTAGTGTTTTTTGTTAAGTACTTGATTAATTCCACAGGTGGTTTTAAACCGTAACTATCAAAGTACTCGCCGTAATTATTTATTTTAATGTAGGCTACCCAGTGAGTTCCAGGATTTATTGAATTATCTAGATTTAGGATGGCGCACTCGATGTTATTTGATTTGCTTGGTAAAGTGTCTCTCATATAGACACCTCGAAAGTATGGGATGTCGCGAGTATAATATATTAAATCTATATCACTCAGTGCTCGCCTGGGTAACCTTGTAACTAGTTTTTTGAAGAATGTACGCACAATCCCTTACCTGTCTTGTATGGTTTGATGTATAAACCTTTGCCTAATGAGATCGATTCCATCATTTTATTGTGACGCACGGATTCAGAAAGATTTTTTTGGGCTGACTTGTAATCATTAACTGCTTTTGCTATTCCGCCGATACCTCCAGCTAAAGAACCCAATGCTGATAGACCAGCAAAAATAGGAATGAGTGGAAGTATTCCTCCGGTTTTAGGGATGGGAATAATTCTTGGCAGCTTCATATTATTTTTCTTATGAAATATTTTTTTTGCTGCTAAATATGCAAACTGAATAGCATCTTGAATATTTTTAGGTTTCATTTTTTTCAGATGTGATTTCAATTTAGCCATTGAAGTTTTGAATGATTTAATTCCGGCGCCTGATTTAATTTTTGCTTTCATCACTTTATTCACCAACCATGATGCAACTTTTTCACCTCTGCTAGCATCTTTTGATTTTAATCGTTGTTTTGCCATATTTTTTAGCTCTAAGTCAGCCTTATGTCGATCTTCTAAACTTGAATACTTCGAATAAGCTATGTCGTGCAGCATACAAGCGTCGTCCAAAGGGTTAATGCCTTTATCACCTCTTTGCAAACGTTCTTGTAAACGAGTACCTGGACCGCAGTAGTTGTAGCCTGGTAAGTGTAACTCTATTGGTAAATTATTGATTAAAGTATTGAGGAGTCCTTTCCCTTTCATAACTAGCGATGTAATGAAAAATAAGTTGACTAATCTGTAGTAATATACTTCAGTGTTTTATTATAGCACTTTTATCAATCCAACTACTTTCCTCCTGACCTAAGCCAAGCCATTTAACAAAATACTTATTTCCCTTTTTTTTAATTACCTTCTCAACTAAATAAATATTGGGACAGCTGGTTTTTTGGAGTTCGTGTTCGTAAAAACAACCTTTTATTGGTATACAATGTTGATCTCGTATGTAATATGTTGTAGGTATAGATTTTATTACTTTTACAACAGTGAATAATTCCGTAGACCAGTTTGGTGTATATCCTTTTTGAAAATCTCCTTTGTGCTTGCTGATACGGACAAAGTCTCCTACACGAAATTTGATTTTCTTTGTAGGTAAGGAAGGTTGTGAATTGCTTATATTACTTGCAACGAGTGATTCATTTAACCCATTTATTTCTGAGGGCATATGTTTTGTGGTGCGATGCATAGTATTATTATAGCTATTAACTATATCACATAAAGGTTCTCCAATCCACTTGTAATTTCCAACCAAGCTAAAATGTTTAAACAACTTGCCTTTCAAAGTTCTTATTAATCTTTCTACTATAGATGCTTTTTTTGTTGAATAAGTTGAATAATGATTTATTTTCCATTGGTTTGTAAGCTTCTGAAAAACGTCATTGTAAAATTCGGTACCCATATCGGTTTGTAAATTAGCAGGTGATCGGCCTTTTTGTAAAACCTTTTCAAAGGCTAGAGACACCTCAGTTTTTGTTTTATTCTTTAATGGAGCGGTCCACGCATATTTAGAAAAAGCATCGATGACCACTAAAATAAATTTGAATCCTTTGTTAACCTTCTGATAGTTTTGAATATCAATCAAGTCGGCTTGCCATAAATCATCAATCCCTTTTAAAATAACAGAGCGACGCGGGAAATTTCTTCTAGCTGCTTTATGGATTTCATTTACGATAGATTGTTTGCTCATACTGGCTCCGTTATGTCTCTCAATGCTACTATATGATCTTTAATAATATTACTCGCTTCTACCTTTGAGCACTTCTCATCTAACTGTTTCTGTAGCAGTTGTATTTGACTTTTTATACTTTTAATTTCAGTAACGAAATCTTGTTTTTTACAATACAATTTATTGTTTTTGTCTACATACTCCTTGCTAACAGCTTCATCTGCTGCTACAGCTAACGGTAACCCTCTCAATATACATTGTTTTAAGTCGTAAACACCTGACTCATTTTTACTTAGCCCTCTGTTTATAGGAACCAAATCAAACGGATCTGACACACGCAGTCTTTTATGCACATGATGTCCAAATTTATCTATATTCATCTTGTAAATGATATGGAGGTTAGAGTAGGAATAAAATAAAAGATACATTGCATAAGTATTTATTCACTTTATATCACCGCGTTTTTTCAGTTCTGCTAAAACCGATACAATTTCATCATCTAAACCCGTATTACCGGCATCTCTCGAAGCTATCAACAATTTCAATGTTTCAACTAATTCGTTTGGATCATTCCAAAAAATGTAATCTACTTTGTTATCAACTTTTTTAAGTAATGATAAACCCTTTCCTTTAGAAATATTGGAAGAACTTAATAAGGGTCTTACAATGTGTAAATATTTAAATCCTCTGTTGCTGTTGATTGGTTGATTCGGATCATATTTACGTCGATGAGCGTTTGTGCTTATTAGTATAAATTTATAATTCCTTTTATCATCTTCAGTGATAATGTTTAAATCAGGATTTTTTTTGTAAAGTAATTCAGCGAGTCCATTAGTTTTAACATACGAATGATCTGCTACTTGAAATGTATCATCAGTTATGGAGAGCGGTGCTGATCCTATCATAGGTTTTCCGTTTTCCAATCTAATTCCATAAGGTACATCTTTGAATACTTCTGATGATAAAGACCATGATGATAAAGAGTTTGCATTTGGAGTTGAAGCTCCATCCGAATTCGTTTCAAAAAATATGTCACTCATGTTATTTCTAAGACTTTGATTCAGTTCCGAGTCACTTATGTTATCATCACTGATACTATCATTCGATGCCTTTTGGAATGATTTCCTTAAAGACGAACTAATTTCACAAAATTTTCGTTTCTTCGTAGGCGTAGACTGTTGTGTTAAATGTTCAAGTGAATCAACATCCACGTTACTTAACTGTTCTTGATGCGCGGTTCTCGTTAGGTGTTTAAGTGGATCTGTTACTGGTTTGAACATGGTTTCTAATGCAATTTCAGAATCCATTTTAGTATTTTTCATGTTTTGAACCTTCTTTTTAACAGCCTCAGCAGACTTAATTATTTGTTGTTTTATTGATTTTTCATCACACATTTTTTTATTATTTTACAACTACTCGCATATAAAGAAGATAAGAAAGTGGCTCTTGATTTTCAGAAAAGCGGCATTTATCTATCTCAATCGTTGAAAGTAATAAAGGTATCGAATTTCATTCTGTAATAACCGTTATTTCTTTGACAGTCTTTATTAATTACCAAATAGCTAAATGCATCTTTCCAAACTTCTGAACACATTTCACGAAATTGCTGCCAAGGCATATCAGTGTTCACATGTTCATCATAGACATGACGTAGGTTAATATCATCCTGTTTAAATATGATGAGTAGATTTGCATTGTCTCGGACCAGTTGTTTTGGAACTTTGCTATAAGTTTGATTCAAATAAAAACAATCTATATTTTTATGTCTACCCATAGCAAAGTAATCACGAATATTATTTTGATTTTCACAGGCAACATCATCGAAAATAATTACAGAATTTTGAGACGCTAAGCTTGGACTTAAGACTTCTTCGTTATCACGATATTTATAATAACTTATTCCTGGAACAAGGTTCATTACCTTTTCTAAAAATATGTATTTTGGTTGATACAACGTTTTCGAATAAACGTACACATTATGGAATTGTAATCCATTAGGATGTAAAAGTAACCCAAGGACTAAGTTTGTTTTTCCGCAGTTAGACGGTCCGCAAACTATACAACGGATGGTGTTTGGTAAAAGCTTTCCGTGACGACATATATATTTTTCAGATCCTACATTAATATTCTCAAGATTTAGTGATGTAGGTTGTTTTACAAATTTCATTATTGGAGGAATATGCTACCAGTGATGTCTTCATTGCTGAAATGCAGTCATCACGATTCAACTTCAGTATTTATCTGTGTTACTGGCATCATTTAATTTACTGCCGCAAGTTGTAGGTTAATTAGATTCAGAATAAAAAAAATATTATTGAACAGTCTGGAACACCTAGAATGAGTTTGAGCGAATAACAAGCAACACCAGCGTTGCTCATGCAATGTTTGAAATTAAAACTCAGAATCAATCAATATTATTGGGTATTCTGGAACAGCTGGAATGAGTTTGAGTGAGCGACGAACCGCGCCAACCGGCGATCTCTACCAAGATGATGGTGAGTTGCATTCACTCAAGTTTCCTAGTGTGATTAGTTTTCATTGGTTGAATTTATCGTACACTGTGTAGGTTGCTCGTAAAATTATTGAAACTCTAAATTAGAATCACTCAATGTTATTGGGTATTCTGGAACAGCTGGAATGAGCTTGGGTGAGCGACCAACCGCGCCGACCGGCGCGGTGCGTCGTGAGCTCAAGCGAATGGAAGCTGGTCCAGAATGCCCAATAACATCCTACTAACAAACATAGACTTACGCCGGTTTACCACTTGACTAACCACTCTCGCTTTATCAACATTCATTAGTCGTCATGCTGTATCACATAACTATGTTAAGTTGTATGTCTAAATAACGGCAAGGCCATTTGGCCGGTCCATTGGACGTGGACGCAAGTAGGCTAGGACTTAATTCACGATAAATCCGGGCAAATATTTATGTACACGGCGCGGTGTTGGCTAACACCGGTCCTGCCGGTAATTCCCGGCAACATTCCGCCGGGCTACGTCGGGACTGGGGACTTGGCGAATGTTTTGACATTTCGGCCTTGCTTTCTTAAGAGGCTGAAACGGAAGCTTTGACCGTCTCTGTCAATGTGGATACGAATGAAAGAGAAAAAAGACAAAGTGCACCACCGAAATTAAGTAAAGAATTTGAAAAACATATGTGGATTTGTTATAAAGCTGTAGAATTAAGTAATGGATGAGATTAGCTGGGGCTAAAAACGCAATAGTTTGTTGAAGCGACTTCTGGACTTCTTAGATGATTTTAAAAACCTATTAAGAGGCTACAAAATCCACCCATGCCGGGACTTGATCCCTTGATCCCGGGAATTTTAAGCCTCTAAATAGGTTTTTAAAATGGACCTCAGCACGGGTTAGTGCAACAAAAAGAAAATATTCTTTGATGATGCTTAGAAGAGGCTACAACCCCTAAGAACGAAGACATAAAGAAGGCGGTAGGGAGGCAGTGGACGATACTGGCATTGGACCGCAGAGGTTGGCGGTGGTAAGATCCAAATTTGGACTACCTTTGTGGTCAAGAAATATAGATATGTATGTATGGATACTCACTTACGCCTATTTCCTAGAGGAGTAGATGTAGACCAGGGGTACAGAGGTTTAATGTAAATAGTTCAGATATTGCGCATTTTAGAAATAACAAAAGAAAAAGTTCTCCCTTCATAAGTCAGGCAGCCGCACGTCATATGCGTATTAATAGAGACCCCTTGGTAGAGAATTCAAAATATTGTCGCAGCTCCCCAGTTTCAACGTTCGCGCATCGGCAAACAGCGTCGCAAAGAGCACAAGCAATTACAGTAATTGATTTCCCTTCACTGCACCTGATACCCTCCTATACACTTCTCTACACTTGTGAACACTTAGGATCTTCCCGCACTATGTTTTTGAGAAGTGTTGATGATTCGCGATGTTCACCGGGCCCTCTCTTTGGTCTAGCGGTTAACACGCTTGGCTACCAGAACAGAGGACGTGGGTTCGATTCGCAGTGGGGGTTGAAGTTCTTGATTGCAGGAATGGCCTCAGTCTGGGTGTGTTTCTATGTTTGACACGTCCTTGCCTGGCGGTGTTGCTATTATTATTATTAGCATCAATTACAGAATGCAGCCTGTATACGTCTCATTGCTGTATACGTCTCATTGTTTCTCTGAGAGAGTATGGGCTTAATCACCACGCGGGCCCACCGCGGATTAGCAATGTCAAGCGTTGAAGTATGAGAATATCTTAGGCACGAACGATTCCTAACGATGTTTTCCTTCACGAATAACGGGTTGCATTGCTACTACAAATTCAAAAATATACCTAAAATATACCTAAACTAGCAACAAAGTCATTGGCGAAAACCGAGGTTCGAACCCACGACCTCTGGAACGAGAGGGAAGCGGTCTACTGACCTAGGCCTAATGCCTTGACGCGCTGCCACGGCTCGAAAATTACGATCATTGTAATTTTTATGATCTAGTGGAAGGTGGGCCTTATGCACTTGTGCACTGAAACAGTAGGTACAAACTTAGCTCTGTAAACTGTTAACAAGCTACGCTAAATCCTAGGCTATGTTTATTGGCGTTAGGATTTCTTTGTGTTCGGAAGGTTGTTTACGAAGACTGTAGGAAAAGTCAGAAATTGACAGAAGGTAATTTGTATGTACTGGCGGTCCGTTCGGCAGTAATAACTTATATTTAGTCGGTAGCATATTTACCTTTGCATGCAAACACTCTCTTTACCCAATGATTAAGATGCGCGTGATTTTTTAACAAAAAACTGTCCGGTTAGCGTCTCAACTCCCTGCTCAGAGAGCGGCGTCGCAGTGTGATATGTTTACCACAGGAAATGGAAAAATGATTGAAGAATGCAAGAGAATAGTTAAAGAAGGATGATTCTGTTTTTGTTTTTAGTGGTTAAGTATAATGATTAATGCAATGTTATGTCTTTTATATTGGTTATTGCGATGTTCAATTTTAGTAACTACTAAGTTTGTAGACATTTGGCATTAGCTGTAAGTTACAAATCTAAATAAATAAATAATAATGTAGGGACTACTGAATGTTCATGTTCCCGAAGCGGAAGAGGTTTGTTAGGATTGTAGCTAGCGGCAAACCTTGGTCTTGTCTTACCCCTCGGAAAACAGGTGTGATATGTATGTATGTATGGTTGTTTGATCACTCCCAATCTTTCTTCTATCATCTGTACGCGGACGACCTACGACTCTAGTCTTACCAGTACAAGCGATCTTTGTCAAGACGATCTGAGGCGTATTCAGAGGTGGTCCGATCATTTCGGCATCGCCGTAAACCCCTCAAAATGCCAAGAGATTATAGTTGGGAACTCGAGGCAGCTTGTCAAGGAAGATTTAGTTTCACTCAACCCTCTACTTTAGCGGGTTTTTACCGGCTGCCGGATACCATTTTTGCCAACAGTAACTGATCTCGGCCTCATCATTGATCAGAAACTCTGCTGGGATGTGCAGAATAAGGCCGTGTCGCAGAAATTCTATGCTTCCCTCGACCTCTTATCTACTTCGTGTGAAAAAATTTCTTCCGTTTAACATTATTTAAGATATCTCTTGTCAACTCCATTCTCCTCTCGATTCTAGACTACGCCGATGTCTGTTATCTCGATATTTCCCAGGAGTATCTTAACGAACTCAATCGGTGGCAAAACATCTGCATCCATTTCATCTATGGCTTGCGGAAATACAACCATTTCGCGCCAAGTTGAGATGGCTTCCCATTCGCGATCGGAGAAAGTTAGGATTCTCTGCACCTTGTACTCTGTCCTTTACCATTCCAACACACCCCAATATCTGAAATGCCAATTTACTTTCTTGTCTAGTACTCATAGCAGACCTCTCTGATCTTCTCAGAATCTTCTCCTCAGTTCTTCTTCTTACTACTCTGTTTTTTTCTCAAACTCGTTTTCTGCCACTGCTGTTTGTCTCTGGAAAGCCCTTCCTGAAAGCATCCGTAAAGCCCCCACTCGGAATGCTTTCAAAGCCCTCGTCCGTAAACACTTTCTCGATCAGTGTTATCCCAGCACCTACCCCCACAAGGGGGATCTCAGCTGTGTACTATCTCTCACTGTATCAAAGTCAAAGTAAAAAAAAATTATTCCCAGTAACACAGAAACTGTGACTTATTGAACGTTACAAGAAAATCTAGGTGTATGTCGTATATTTCTTCCTCTTTATAGATAGATAGAGAACACTTTATTGCACAACCAGGTGAAAGATATTACAAATAGTTTCTTATATCTAAGTAGTGGTATACAATTGGCGGTCTTATCGCTTAGAGCGATCTCTTCCAGACAACTTTTGGATGGAGAGGATTGCAGCAAGAATATAGGCGGTAGATAGATGTACAAAAAAAAAGAGAATCTGAAATATAATGCTATGTGAAGTAACAAATATGTGTAGCGAGAGATTACAAGAATATGAGTATATATGTATATTTATATATATTTATCGATATTTGATGTTTTACTTTGTGTATCATATTTATTAAAATAGATATTATTACGTCTGTAATTTTATTTTATTATGTGTATTATTCGTGAATTTATCTTTTTCACACTTCCGTATGCCTATCAGTAATTTTCGTAAACCTCCTGCGGTTGACTGGTAGAAAATACTTGTAGCATTAAGTCCGCCGCATTGCCATTGTAAAGTTTACTTACCCTCCTTTCGGACCTTGAAAATAACAATAGTTTTCTATTGTTATTTTCAAGGTCAGGATTGCGGAAGTTATGTGTGTACCTCCGTGCTTACTTTGTGTTTCTGTGACCATTTAAATAAATGTCTTCTTTCTTCTTTCAATAAATGTTTAATAATAATAATAATAAAATTGTTTATTGAAAAAAGTTATGGTTACATAGTAATACATCTACATTAAGTTATTCAATAGAAAAAACATAACATAAAATGTACTTGTTAAATTAAATTAAATAGTTTCTATGACGTTACTTATCAAATAATTTATCTGAAAGTATAACTTTTCATTTTGTAACGTCTATCATATTTAACAGCCAACTCACAGAAACAATGACCGAATATACTAAAATAGTAGCCTAGAGTAATAAGAGTTTAATTTACACCCCGAATATTAATTAACTGCCTTAAAATTAATGCCAGCACAGGGCAGGTGGCAAGAACTAATAAAGTAATAACCATTAAAGGTAACACTTAAAGTATAAAGTCGGCCGTAAAGTTTCCTCTTTCGGCACTATATCAGGTTTTATTCATGGGCCACTGACACGTTAATGCCTATATTCCTCACTTAACGCAGCTTAATTAAGCAACCTTCGCCCTTGTTGGCAGCGCACACTGAGACACATCTATTGTGATATCCTGGCTGCGATGTGTTCGACGATGAATGGCCAGTAGTACAACTGGAAACAGGGTGAAACAGGAACAGTAGTTGAACAGCACGAATTGATCCTACGTTGCCTGCTTTAGAGTGAGCGCGTTAAGCAGCCTGGCCGTGTTTATTTTTTTTTATTAATTTTACAAAGTCCACAGACCAAAATTATGAAAGATAGGTAATTACAGGTGTTTCACGTAGTATATAAAGAGGTTGAGAAAGATATAGTCAGTCCAACGTGGTACGCGTCCGACGCTGCGTTGGATTGCTGTTTAATTTTAACAGCAATACTAGTAGGTATTTTCAAAGCGGGAACTTTTTCTTTAACTTTCCGTGAGTCATGACTGAATCGTTGGCCTAGCAGTATCACGTCTGATTACCATTCCGGAGGTCGTGGGTTCGATTCCCACTGGGGGCCGCTGTACATTTGTACAAATGGCCTCAGTCTGAATGCATTTCCATATCTGTGATGTCCTTACCCGGTTACCATAGCACAGGGCATCCTAGCTTGAGACCAGGACAGGGGATTGTGTTGTGTGAAAGTTATTATTATTATTATTACTAACTGACTTGGCAAACGTTGTTTTGCCATATTAATTAGCCTAAAAACTATTCTCAGACATACACAAAAAAAATGATAGAAATCGGTATCGGTTTCGGAGGAGGTCGATAATAAACACTGTGACGCGGGATATTTATATATTAGATTATGTCTCCTCAGTGTGCGCTCTGCTCTAGTACCGTTGTTGGCCGTCAAACACGTACCCTAACAAGATGTATGTAAGGGTGGTACTTGTTTTAGTGTTATTAAATTCGGTGATAACAATCGCGATGTTGAATCGTGGCAATCGTGGTTTCCGGGGGATATTTATTAGGAGGACTTGAACATTATTCCACTTACAGTTGTGGGGTGAGAAAATTAAAGACTTGTTTTCGGAGTGTACACAAATTGCTACTAAATCTAATAATGTCTTGCTAGAACTATGTGAATAAATCAAAAGATATTTCAGTATACAGCGTGTATTTTAAATAAAGCCTGAAACCGGTATCCTTAGTATTGATAAATTAAACCATTGATCGCCAACCCGCCTGCCAAGCGTGGCAATTATGGCACAACCCCTCATGGTTGTGAAAACCATGGCCTATGTCCTGCAGTGGGCGTCAAATGACTGATGATGATGATGAAACCATTGACAGTTTGCCTCTCATTCGAGAGGTCGTGGCTTTGAATCCCGACACGTACCAATTGGACTTTGCTTTCTAAATTACGTACATTTGTGAATTTGTAGTAGCAATACCAGCCGCTAACCGTGAAGGAAAACATCGTAAGGAAACCGGAGTGCCTAAGGTGCCACGTGCCTTGGCGCTTCAAACTGCTAAAACGCGGTGGGCATGCGTGGTAGTCAAGCCCCATTCTCTTTCTCTGGGAAAAGGCCCATGCCGATGGGACGCATATAGACTGCATTATTGCAATGTTATCAGTGACGTTCAGTGCTTAATCAGGGTCACTCCCTTACATTTCACTTACGGCAAAAAAGAGTGTGGAAAAACCTCAATTCGTTCAAGCTCTATTGGTGTCACTTATCAAAAAATCGGGGAAGCATAAATGCAAGTACCTACAGTCGACAGCACATCAACCTTTACGTGCGCGCACTGTACTCTGTCTTATTAAGAGTGATTGTTCAACAAAATTGTAAGGGTCAACCTGCTGTCGCCTGTACTAGGATGGCCTTGTAGGATGTAACGTGACGGTTACTTGTTATTAATACAGTCATCAGACCAACTAATTAAATCTTAGTCGCAAGGTCACTCGTAACGTAGCCGATTTGAGTTCACCTAAGTAAAGGTAAAGGTGTTGTCAACTGTACTATGAAAAAATGAAAAAAAAAATGAAAAAAACATTATTTAGAAAAAGGTTAAAAAAGTGGTTACTGGCTCCCAAACTAGGATTCCCTGTGCTATGGGTAGCCAGTCTTGTCTTGTCTGGGTGTATTTACTAGTTTATCGAATAAAAAACCTTTGTGTCCACATACCCCGATGGAAATTACCCATGGTATGTAGCGTTTACTACTTAGACCTCGAATCAGCAATTCCGTCCACTAGTGATTAGTTTATTAATTCATTAGCAATCGATGCCTAACAGGGCTGTCTATATACCCTTCAGATTTACTGCCTTTCGGATACAGGGTGATTATTCGCTGCTTGAGCTCTGACTCGTTAAATGCTCGTTTTTTCTTCGTTTGTCTGGGTGTATTTCCATTTTCGTGATGTCCTTGCCTGGTTAACATAGCACATGGTATCATAGTTTGGGACCAGTACAAGTGATTGTGTTGTGTGAAAGTTAACATTTTAACATTAACATTTACATACAGGCACGTACATTGCTTCTGGCCCCACACTAGGATACCCAGTGTCGGAAACAACGACATCACAAACATGTAAACCTCCAAGACCTGGGGTTTTTTTTTATTCGAACCCGGGACCTCTCGCACGGTAGATGCACTACCGCTGCGCCACGAGGTCGTCATAATTTTATTTCTATTCACGGACTAGTTAACTTTCTGACAATAAAATATCAATCTGCTCTTTAATAGACGTTAAAAGTATGTTTGTTTAAAATCATCAGACCTACTGAATCTCATCTCAATCTTCATCTACGATGTTCCTTCATGTTCGAGGATCACAAAGAACGCTTGACTCAGATTTGAGAGATCGAGGGTTCGATTCCCGGCGTGTACATACTTTGTTTTGTAAGTCACGTATATTTGTGAATTTGTATTACCAATACTACTCGCTGACTTTGAAGGAAAAATTTGTGAGGAAACCCGAGTATCTGACCTCAGCTCTTGCTACGTACAATCGCCCAACTATGAGGCTAAGTACAGAGTTGTACTGTACATCGCTTTCCCCGACGACTCTCCGCACACCCTTTACGTGGGCCAGCCTAGACACTCACAATACACTATCGTATCGTACTGTATAAGTCATTGGGGATGCAAATGGATTTCAATCAAATTAATAGGTCCTAGTTGGATTGGGTCCATTCATTTAATAGGGGCTCCGGGATTCCAGGCCCGATACCATCTGAGCGCTGAATAATGCACGTTATTGAGCTAATATGCTGGAGTGATAGATGCCAGTGTCGCGTGTGGTACCAACTTATGAATTCGGTGATTGATTGACTTAGAAATATGATGTATTGTGACGTAATTGTGTTAGAGGCTGAGTATCGTCGCCGATTACGTCGGAGCCGCGGATCAAAACATGGAAAGGAAATTGGATGGGTCGTTAAAACATGATCAGACTAATTTTGGCGGGCACAGATCTTATCTGAAACAACAAGGTTTCGTATTCTACGATTTTTATGACTTGTTACATGTTTCGTGTGCAATAAAGTATAAAAATAATATTATTTTTTATTTTCTTTTGTTTGCTTTGCCCGACGTTGTCGACGCTATTCATACAGTTTGACCGAGTAACTTGAGGCTGTTTGACCGAGTAAAAGCCTTGAGAAATTTTGCGATATCTTAGCGATAGTAAATTAAAGATAAAAGACATTTTTTTATATCGCGATCTGCGCGACTCTTTTTATGGCAATTTAAGACCAATTGTAATAATATGTTTCAGTTAAATAAATAAAATAAAATAACATATGGAGAGAGGTTTTTTTTTTATCTACGTTATGCGTTTCAAAAGGATTCGTTACCAATTAAATGAGAAAAATAACATATTCGTCACTATTTCAGTACTAAGTTGCGATTTTTACAAATTTGCTCAAGTTCAATGAATGGTTAACGAATACTTTAAAATGTTGACATTAAATACCAAGCTTTTCATGGTCCCTTTAGTACATTAAATAACAATTCAACGACTTCAAACTTATCGCAATACCTGTTCAGCAAACAGAATGTAAATTCTTTACGTGGAAATATTTTTTTTATTTCTGATTTCAATAAGCCCAGCGCCAGTTGCAAGACCGAAAGAAAAGAAAAATTCTTTACCATGTGCAGTTAATTTAAATTTAACAAAGAGAAACTCTACATAATTTGTCCACAGCACGAGTTAAGCCTCCCGCAACGCGCATGACCATTCTCGTCCATTCTCCCATCCAGCCATCACCACCATGGCCATCCATGCGTAATAGACAATTTTCATTATATTCGAACATACCACCCGTGATTGTGATTGATGCAGTCTCAGCCAGACAACTCCTTTGTTCACTTTAGTTGTACACGAACATAGGAACGTGTCATCTTGACTGAGACATGCGTGCACAATAGACCCATCAAAGTCACGAATATTAGAATACCCGTGGACTATTTCAGAACCCCTTTCATATGACGGACAGCAGCGTAAATTAAAATAGCTGGCGTGCACTCGCGTACTGACAACTAGTCTCATCTGTCGCATATTGCCTGCTTTCCAAACCTGCCACGTATAAAACTCTCAGCCAAAGTAGGGCAATAAAACACGCTTGTCTCGAATATTGCCTCATTACGTCCACCAGTTTAATTTATGCCGCTTCCCAAGTTAACGTCCGTAGGGCCGTATTAGTTTTGCTGGTATTGCTTCGTGAAGGAAAACATAGTTATAGTATAACTTCGTGAGTTCGAATCCCGGCATGTACCGATGACTTTGTTTTTCTGCATTTTTTTATAGTGTCGGACACAATTAAAATAATTTGCTCGCCCCTGTGGACTTAAGCGTGATGTTATACAGCCCCTATGTTACACGGGAATCTGAGGTATAATCATGGTACGTTTTATTCAATTCCCTTCAGTGGTTTTTGCGTGATGCGCGCACAAAGAAACAGAGTGAGACAGATCTATATCAGACAGAGACAAAATTTACAGATTTATTATATGTATTAATAGACAGATTTAGAAGTGCTGCTGTTGACATAAATCAAAGATTTGCACTTTTTCGACAAATTAAGCCACGTAATGTGTAGAATTCTTAAGGAACCGATCAGGCCACCATAACAATGTTTTTCAATTATTCTTTTCAACGTCATATTCTAACAGGAATTTAGAATTAAATTATAATATTAAAATGTTTTGCCGTGACGTATTGGTTCAAGGGGAACGCTCGCATCTGCATTTTCGCACTCGAATTGTTTCGGGTCATCTCGCCAAGAGCGAACAGTCGTCTCACAGTTTTATCCTGGGTGTGTGTGGATGAGCGATTAACCCGACTTGTAAACGTTTTAACAGCTTTGGACTTCGAGCTTAAATGATTTGTCAACTAGGCTGCTATGTGATACTAAATTTTTAAAAAATCTCCTGTTTTTTTTACAGGTGGTAGTTGACCAAAGTGCATACAAAAAAAGCATACAGGTGAGCCAGAAGACTAACATATTGTTAGTGTACGAGAAACTGGGCGTAAGTCATTTCAGTCAATCACCCAAAAGAGGATGCTAGAAGCAATACTTTGATTCCCTCCACATTATAACTTTACGTACACTCTCACTTATTACGTGACGCTTAATTCGTCCCAGCCGCGAAGTCGTGGGTAAGGTATTTCAATTACACCTCTTCCACATGACTTAATCTTCTGATGTTCAATTTCGTATTCACCGTTTTAACACGCCTGTGACCACAAATGGCACTGTTTCTAGGTAGTAAATGTAACTTCTGCCGTCATCTCTAGACCATTTATTTTTGGTGGTTTGAAAGACATATCCGTGTGGCGCTGGATTAAGAATAGCGTCACTCCATTTCCTTCCGTGGATGTCGTAGAAGGCGACTAAGGAAATACATTACCAGGGCAGCAGCTTCTTCCTGAGATTCCAGCCTCATACTGCGATCGCCAACCCGCCTGCCAAGCGTGTCGATTATAGCAAACCCTTCATGGTTAGGAAAACCATGAGGGAGGCCTATGTCCTGCAGTGGGCGTCAAATGGCTGATGATGTTGGTGATGAAAGTCATAGCAAAATCAACGTGCCTGACAATAGCTATCGAATACGCTAGTTTGTTCTTGTTAAAACACTTTTCAAAAAAATCTCGACAAAAACTCGTATCTTTTAGAACCATTAGTAGCCATCGAAAGCGGTGCGTGCGTGCCGCGGGTACGCGGGGTCATTGTTCTGTTAGATGGAGAGGCGGTACTAATTGTTCGTAATTTTTTTTAAACATGATTAAGATACTTAAAATATTAGTCTAAATAGATGCCATTTTTAATTACTAATTACATAACCGCGGCTTTCAAACCAACCAGAAGTCAGCCAGTATAGGTTTACTTCTATTATGCGCAATTCGTACATGTCGGTTTGAGTTGGACATTCACAACAACATTATTGTTCTATCACTTATCCTAAAACGTTACAAAAATATCAATGACTTGATAAAGTCTTCTAATACAATTTCTATATTAATTTATAAGTTAATAATTAAATAAATAAAATTAAAGAAAAAGCTTCTTTTTTGTGTTTAAAATTGATATAATATCTTCTGAAAAAAATGCCCAATTTTAATGATTCTTGAATTAATTGTCCCTTATAAAAGATAAAATATTTTGGCATAGGTTAAAATAATTTTTATTTGATTTATTGAAACGAATAGTTTTGTAACAAACACACTGTGGTCTGTGCTTGTAGTTTAAACCACTGAGGCATTTAAAAATGTATTCAGTCTTGAACTAGGCTATAACCTAAAAACAGCTTACGTAGCATGATAACTATAATTTTTATCATCATAATTATTAAAATATATCTTGATATAAAAGTCCTTTTTCACACCTGCTATTCAGAAAAGATCCCTTGATTCCCTCAAATGAGGGATCAAAGTTGTACTTTTCTTCCCTGATAATCTAGTTTTTTTTTTTTATTGCCCTCAGCATGATCCGTGTGCAGATTTTCACAAAATGTAATTCCAATTCGATTTTTATTTTGTTGCAATCGATCATAATTGTCTTCCACGGCACATAAATAATTGATTTAAATTTTCCTTATAGCAGGTGTGAAAAGCAGTAGTGTCACTCGGTAGCAAAATTATTTCCGTCTTGGGCGTAAACACTTGAATCCCTCGCTACGCTCAAGATTCTACTTTAGAATCCCTCGCTACGCTCGGGATTCTATTGTAGAATCTTTCGCTTCACTCAGGATTCAATATACCGCCCTCGCCGTAAATATATCATTTTGCTCCCTTGAGACACAATCTACTATTTTTCGCTGTAAAAGCGTCTATGAGTAAATTACCATGCGCTGAATTATATGGCCATTATAACTAGTTATACCACCGTTAATTAAAGAAAGGGATTGGACAAATAAGTGCTGTAACACTTTAAACTCTTGTCCGTGTAGTTACGGATCCGAGATATTTTGAATCTTACACACTTGCCATTCTTACTACCTACGTAAGCCTCGTTGCGCTAATATCATTCTATTCGACACCTATACATCAACTCAGTATGTACAAAGATGTGCTGAATCGTCACACGAAGGGATGCAGCATTGCACTGGGAAAACAAGCGGTAAAACGAGGGCTCCAATCAACACCAGTGTTTGACTCTGAAATTCTTCGGTGGCCTGAGGCGCATTGAAAGCCCGTCCACCTGCTGCGATCAATTACAATTACAAATATGATGTGCTCCCATGACTATCATTCGGAAGAACTTTTTAAAACAAAGGTTGGTTATTCCCACACCAACGTCACCAAGACAGGAGCCCCTATATTACTCGCACCAAATCCCGAACGATTCCAATCGTGCCACTGTCAAATTCCATGGTACTGATTTCTGTCGCAGTCGTCAGGATTTGGTCAGTAATTAGACCCCTGAAGTAGTCGCCATGACGGAAATCGGTCAGGACCACTACCACCATCATCATCATCATAATGCGTTTAGGCTCTAGGCTCTTATTTTCACTTTAAAATATTGTACAACGCCAATCCTTTTTCAATGCATTACAGAGTTATTTTTATTACGCTTTCCCTACTCGTAGCTACGAAATTATTTTACACATTGAAAACGGATTGCTTAGTATGATGTTCTTAAGCAAGAGGCGATAGAGAACGCGCAAACTTGCTACTGACAATACATATATCTCGAGATCAAAGATATCTCGAATCGAATTTTCAATGTGTCATATTGCTTATACATGGCTCACCCTCAAGAATATGATACTAGGAGTTAGTCGTGGCTACGCTCGTTTATGTGGGGGAAATGCTTCAGGCTGTTGGTATTTCTGGCATCTGTCACACTTGCACACTCTAAAATGTATTTATTTATTTTAATTCTTCATTGCACTAATTACATTGTAAATGTACAATGGCGTGCTTAATGCAAGAAGCATCAATGTCATCTATTAATTCCACTATCAATTATTGTAATAAGATAAGTAATTTTTAAATGTACTTTGAGGCATTGCAAGGTAGTGAAATTACAAAAATTATGTGTATTTTTTGTTATCACCTATTCACATAACATAAACTCACGCCTGTATCCCGGAGGGGCAGGCGGAGACCAGAGTCTGCCACTATCATTTATTTAGTTTTTGATTAAGTAAATCTGCTGTGTCTGGAGTCTTTATGACTCAATTGCCAGTTATTTTATTGTTGCACAAAATAATTAAAACTTAAGTGAAATATTATATACAACTAATCTGTGATCAATTTTTTTACCTGTAAATATATAAATAGAATGATCGGTGGTAGCGGAGCGGTAGAACGCCGGCTTCTCATTCGGGAAGTCGTGGGTTCGAATCCCGGCTTGTACCAATTTGTTTCCTAAATTACGTACATTTCTGAAGTTATAGTAGCAATACCACTCGCTAACGGTGAAGGAAAACATCGTGAGGACACCTGAGTGTCTGAGGTGTTCACATATCTCTTGAAATTGCCAATCCGCGGTGGCCACGCATGGTGATTAAGCTCATACTATCTCTCTCCCTGAGTGAAGGCCTGTGTCCTGCAGTGGGAGGTATATAGGCTACATAAATATAATTACAAATTATACATATTAGTATTAGTTAATAATAACTGCTACTAAAATTAGTAATTTTAGTATCAACTTTTCCTCATCAAAATATAAGTATAAAAAAAACAAAAACATGTCTTATGTCTTATGTCATGTTATTACCTAGCAAATCCTCAAACTACATTTATCAAAAGTACAGTAAATTTGTATTTTTACAGTCATCAAAAATGTTACATGTGCGAGCAAGACGGATGCCAGGCGTAACATTAGCTCAAATTTAGGCTCTGAAAAAATACTTATACAGAATTCTGATGAAAAGTAAAATCTAGAGTGATCGTCGTACAAAACTCCTCAACACGTACAAGTGAACAAAATCGTCTACTCTTATTAGTACATTGAGTCATGTGAGTAACAGTATATTGTTGAAAGTTTCCAACGACAAAGGCTCGACTTCCTTTAAACTTGACAAGGGAATATCGTCGTGAACCGAAGTACAAAATATAAAATATCAGACGATTAACAAACTGTAAGCTTAGTCAGCTGTCTATTGTACAGAATTTAACTAAATTTCCACATATAATCGAAAACTGGGGATTCTGCTGGAAAACAAAACGATTTCAGACTTTTCCCATGATAAAAGTTGCTCCTGCTGACGAGTAGAACCTCCCAAAGGGATTTTGATACACCTTGAATTGTAATTGTTTACCCTATTACTAAGACTTCACTTTCCGTCTGTGTGTCTGTCAGATGATGTATTTCTGTTGCCGCTATAACAAGAAATACTAAAAACAAAATAAAATAAATATTTAAGGGGGGCTCCCATACAACAAACGTTGTCTAAAGACAGCGCTCGCTATCTATATAAGCTTCACAGCGCCGTCGTTAAATGAGGAGGTGATTATCAAAAGGAGACACGTCCGCCGTTAATTTTTTTACAGAAATGAAAAAAAACCTCCTAATTTTGAAGTTTAAATACATATTTGCTTGAAAAAATTATATGTTGTAGAAAATAAATTTTATCTCTTAATAAGAAAAATCTAGGGATTTTTGTCGAAAAACTACAGAGATAAAAAAAAAAACAAATGGACATGTCACCTTTTGACACGAACCTATGGACACGTCACCTTTTGAAGCAACAGATAGAGGACATGTCACCTTTTGAAATAATGATAATTGGACATGTCACTTTTTGATGAAAGTGTTTTGGCGATAATAATAAAACAATATGTTAATTTACATATTTTTATTACAAACTAAGTAAGCCCCTTAAAATGTAACCCTACATCGGGCTCCAAACAGTCACATTCTTAGAGAGTCTCTTCCATTGCAACATCTTCACCTTCTTCTAGGAGAATATCTTTGTACCACTTTAAATCATTTTGATCTATCCAATCTTGCCCGAACTGTTTTTCCAAAAGTTTGATCACATCTTTCCTTTTTTCTGTATTTAGTGTCCTTTTGTTTATGGGTAGTTCCTTTAAATTATTTAAACATAAACATATAAAAAGCTAAAAACCTGGGCGAAATAAATAACTCAACTCGGTATTATTTCAAACACAAGATCGTAATCTGCCCGTTTTTTCCAAGTGACAGGTTGTTTTTTTTATCGAAAACAGCGAAAACTGTCACAGACTATAAAGTTTTTTTTATTGGAAAACGTAAAGGTAAAGATTTAGGCCCATGCAGCCTAGTTTATTAAAGTAATTTTTTTGTTTCGTTGATTCTTGGGACGCGTATACTTTTTGTTCAGAACAATGAAAAAATATAAGGGACATGATTACTTTTTGAACAATAAACAAAACCTCTTACCATGCGCGCGCGGACATGTTCACTTTTTGAATATAATGGTCATGTTTAGGCCTCCGTAAGTATAGGACGTGATCACATTTTGAACCAATTGGACTACACTAGACGTGCAGATTATCATGGAGGTGCGATTTTTGAAAAAAAACACTTTTAACCAAATGGTGGACAAAAGTACCTTTTGATATTCACCTCCTCAAATGTCAATGTTAAACGCTTCTTGTTGGTTTCTATAGATGGCGTTGTTCTCAAATTCGATCTTTGTCTAATGTTGTATAGATAATGGTACGCAACCCTTGGTGAGCGAGTCCGACTCGCACTTGGCCGGTTTGTTTTATAGTACATAAATATAACTTTTAGTTACCATAAACTATGATAGCAACCTATGTACGTCCCGCTGCAGGGCACAGGCCTTCTCACAGAGAGAGAGATAGAGTATGGGCTTAATCGCCATGCTAGAACCAAATGCTAGAATTGTTCATAGAAACGTAATCTAATCTATCCAATACGATATGCTGTCTTGTGATGAAGTATATCTTCTGTGCATGATATGTTGAGACTGAAACGCCGCGTAATATTTTAGAAGGCAAGTTTGCCGCCTCCAGCTACGGTGCGGCACAAATAATTTTGGCACTGATTACGTGATTCAGGAAAGATATGTCTTGATTCGTAGAACGAGAAATTTGGTTAAAGATGACGTGAGTATAACAAATGCCTGAAGGGGTAGTGGCAAGTGGATAATGTAAGTATCTAGATTACTCTTCGAACCACCCAAGAGGCAAGCCCTGAACTCCCTACCCCTCCGCGGTATTAGCATGAGTTTATTTATGGACGAGTATACAACTGTATACTAGTGTACTGAACGATGTAAAATCGAAATATCTAGAGTTTTAAAGCTACAAAGTGCACAATGTTTGACACACAATTTGTTCAAGGTAAACTACTCCATTCTTTTTATTTACCGACTACTAAAAATGTGGAGATTCCCAATTCGACTGGTTTGTTTTTTTTTTTTGCTATTTACCTATTTCGTCATAATTTTTTTGTTTGAATAGGTGTAACATCCGACTGGTCCCATTTTAATTTTTATATTTTACTTCATTAGTTTGGTGAAAATCTGATGAAAACTTTCTGAGATGCAGAACGGAACTCTTCAATGGACAGCAGAAAATTAAGCCTGATGGGAGCAATACGTTAACATAACATAAACTCACGCCTGTATCCCAGAGGGGTAGGCAGAGACCAGGGACTGCCACTTGCTACGATCCTGACAGATCACTTTCGCTTCCTCAACATTCATTAGTCGTTGCATGCACGCACGCCGGTTACGGGTACTTTTTATCTTGCCCTTTGTTAATACATCCTCTATTTGGTCGAAGTATGTCCGTCTGGGTCGTCCCTTACCGGCCCTTCCATCCACATTCGCTCGATATATTTGTTTTGTCAATCTTTCTTCCTTCATCCTCTCCACATGTCCAAACCAATGCAACATTCAAAAATCCATTTCAGAATATAATCATATGACCAGCACACAAATTTTGGGTACCAACTACAAATTAGTATTGTGTTTTTAAGTCGGTTTTTATTTTTTATTAACGAAATACCACCTTCAGGGAATAATTTTTTTTCTTCGTAATTGAGTATTCTGTTAACAAAAATGCTGAATTACCATGTGAAAACAAAAGAAGGATGGAGGGGGGGGGGGTTGGCATATACTAGAGTTAGTCACCGAGGGGCGGGAGGGGGGTTAAAAATTGTAAAAAATGTGTCACGTGGTATGGGTACGTACGTTCCCTAATAATGTTTTCACTATCAATAAACTTTACTGTCTCAGCATGCGTCGGGCTTTGTCTAATAACAGTTCGTATAGGATGCGACTGCCAACAGTAACAAGAGCACATCAAAGAACTTGAGATAGACCGTGTTTCAAAGCTCGTCGTTATCTTGCTTAAAGCTTTGAGGGGCGTAACTCGATCCCTTCTGGTTGACGGTAAGATGTTTACCGGGGTTATTTTTATGGATTTTGTTCAGCTGAGCTTGTTAGGGGACGTGAGAGGAAATACATACAATTACGGTCAAGCTTTTTAGGGTCGTTGTTGATTTAAAACATATAAAAGGATAGGACAGTTATGATATGTAAAATTATCAGCATAGTCAGGATTGGTAGGTTGCTTAGAAGATTGAAAACAACTCTGCCATCTTTTAGCAAATCGCTAAGGTTGTGATTTCTTTTGAAAAGTTAATTTTATCACCGTCTTATCAATAAATTAACTAAACAAACAAAACAATTGATATGGTATTCCGTGTGACGCCGGATTAAGAATAGCGTCACTCCATTTCCTCCCGTGGATGTCGTAGAAGGCGACTAAGGAAATAAATTACCAGGAGATGGGCAGCAGCGTCTTCCTGAGATTCCAATCACATACTGCGATCGCCAACCCGCCCTGTTAAGCGTGGCGATTATGGCAAAACCTCTCATGGTTATGAAAACCACGAAGGAGGCCTATGTCCTGCAGTGGGCGTCAAATGGCTGATGATGATGATGATATAGCATTTCAAAGATATAAGGTCAGTCAATAGGTCAAAATATTCAGCCTAGACTCTTACGATCACCTATTTTCTAGATCAATAGAAAATCGGATTTCCCCTGACATAAAAAGGACACTTTTTAAAACTTCGCCCGGATACACCCCGGACGCCCTCCAAACTGGGACAAATCCGGTGAAACCCGGACTGATGGCAACCTTATGTATAGCGTAAAACTTATTGAAATGCTGATCTATTGGGAAAATATATATGGTTATTAAAAGCAACAAAAATGCGTAGGGCAGAAATGCCAGCACATATTTATTTCGTATAAAATAATGCTCATTGCAAAACTAATGGAGAAAATATCTGTGGGTACTAAAGGGAACAACAGAGCGTAGGGCAGAAATACGAGGACATATTTTTTCAAACACCAAACAGAACTTCCTATAAGACAATGCTCATTACAAAACTGATCTATTGGGAAAAATATCCACGGGTACTAAAGGCTACAACGGTGCGTAGGGCAGAAATGCAAGGACAGCAGCCGGTAAGCTGAGGCTCCCGATCGTCTAACCGATGGCGGACGAACTTAAATCAAGTTTAGCGTCGTCATAGCAGGGGTGGACTCAGAAGGGCAAACAATTACATTTCCAATATATCACGTAAATCTATAGGTGAAGTAATTGCAATTTAAGAGCCATCGCCCACGACGACTTTTAGTTGCGCTTTGTGACATTTTTGAGAAGCTATGCAAACGCGCTACAGCATGACATGTGTTTTTCTTCCGTTTTTACGCAAGCCATGCATACGCGCTCGTGAATCGCATTTGTGTGGCATTTTAAAGTCGCCGTGGGTAGTTAAAGTTGTTACGTTGTTATAAATTTTGTAGCTAAACAGGACTACTAATGTATAAGTTTATTTTAACTTTTTTGCCTCACTATGGCGAAGCCCAAAAGATAATGTGTTTGGCTGCTATGTATGTAAGTACGTCCGATTCTACGTTCGCACATAACACCTTAACCGCTCAAGCGACTACGTTTCAAAAATACGACACTCGAGTGCCCCCATGTTAAGTGGTAGGCCCGGTCACCTATTACAAATATTCTCAGAAAGGCACACATAAAGCTAATCGTAAAAGTAATGATTGTTTATGTTACAAGAAGGATATATTAGGGGTTAAAGTATGAAATTGCCGTTTTATTGCAATAGGTTCTTTGAATTGACATAGAATCTTCATGGTTTGAGGTTTTCGAATGAAACTTTTTTCAAATGGTTTCTATGATGTTCTTTTTTTAAAAAATGTGAAACATTTGAATATCGACTTTCAATTGTTTTTGTTATTCAATTTAGACAAGAAAGATGGATACTGCGAAAATTCGAGTGATTATGAGGCACCCATTTTTCGTATTTTTTTATTTTATTGATTTGACGCAAGTGAGTCAATATTGTGGGTAAGGTAACGTTAAACCATGCCGCTAATTCCTGGGTAGTTTGACTAGGGTCGGCTTCCACTATCTCTCTTAATTCATCGTTATTCACCTGTGTGGGCGGTCTTCCTCGTGGCTCGTTCTTTAAGCCGAAATTTCCATCACGAAAGCGTTTAAACCAAAATCGCACGGTGCGTTCATTAGTAGACCCCTCTCCAAACGCAGCATTGATATTGCGGGCTGTTTCTGCCGCGTTAGTTCTGCGTCGGAACTCGTATTCAAAAATCACTCGAATTTTCGCAGTATCCATCTTTCTTGTCTAAATTGAATAACAAAAACAATTGAAAGTCGATATTCAAATGTTTCACATTTTTTAAAAAAAGAACATCATAGAAACCATTTGAAAAAAGTTTCATTCGAAAACCTCAAACCATGAAGATTCTATGTCAATTCAAAGAACCTATTGCAATAAAACGGCAATTTCATACTTTAACCCCTATTAGTTATAATGTTGTGGAAGAATGTGTTTCGTTAGCTGCGCTTGTTTATATTATACGGGCGTTTAAAAAATAAAAATGGAATTTAAATAAAATCTACGGCGACAACCCAAGCATTTTTTTGTTCATCGAATAGCCTAACTTATCGTTATTTTGAAGGTATCAAAACATCTAAGACTCTAGAGAAAAATGATTTTACAGTCAAGTTAAATGTTTCGCGCGGCATGACAATCGAGCCTTCGGTAATCTAACCGTAGGTTGATACTATAATAAATAAGTAACAAGACAAACAGTTTTCATAGACTTTACCACCAAAACTTCTACAAATCAATTAAGCATAGTTTGTAGCCTAAAGTGAGCTAAATATTATCATTGTCTATGAGAAAAATAACATAGGTACCTTAAATTTTACGTCAGCGGCTTGCGCACTTCTTCATGCACATTTATAAAAAAATATCACAGACAAGATTGAATGCCGTAAACATCGGATATTTTTTTATTCCAACGCTCAACATATTTTCATATTATTTTTTTATTCGCGAGTATCTGTTGATATTTTATATGTTGATAATTCATATACCTCTGAAATTGTTATTTTTCTTTGTTTGCACACCTACAATATATTGGTCCAGTCCATCCAAAGGTTGTCTGGAAGAGATCACTTTTAGTGATAAGGCCGCCGTCCGTACTCTTAGGTTAAGAAATATCTGTGCAATTAACTTTTTTATGTACAATAAAGTGTTCTCTATCTATCTATCTCTATTCTGCTAGCTAGCTACTTCAACGGTGTACTCGTAAATAACATTGACAACTGCTCTAGTAAAAACGCCAACAATAGCCCACAGGTGAAACGTTGTTGGACTTTTGTGCCTGCGTTAAATTCAATTGGCTTGTTTGCCTGAGTGGTTACCCAATGGACAGATCTTGACAAATAATATTTTAATTAATTTGACGTGTTTGCGCGAGTAAAAAATCACTAAAAAGATAAAAATAAAAACCAAAATAAAAAATAACCAAATATCCGTCTCACATACACATAAGCAGCCTATATACGTTCCACTGTAGGGCACAGGCCTTCTCTCAGAGAGAAAGAGTATCCGTCTGCTAAGCATTAACTGCTAAACAGGCGGGACCAACCTTGCATTTCCTTGCAATGTGTTACATTATTGAATTTGGTTGGTACCTTGTGCTTAGTAGTTAATGATCAGCAGTCGGGTCTGTGATTATTTTTTATTTCAGTTCTATAGTTATCGACTTTTTTCTCAGTTTTCATTTAGTCAAAAAGATTTACCTAATTTTATGACCATAATATTTAAAACAAAGTAAAGAAATAAGTTAACATCTATAATAAAAACAGCACACATTGCAAGCACGATGTTTGTAAATTTTTTTTGCCCCATAAAAACAATCTTATTCTATTTTTATTTGCAGAAGCGTGAGAAAAAAGGTAGATCAAAAATATACAGCAATCAAATAGTTCAACACTTGTAAAACCATAATATAAACATACGACTGGTCTATAAAAATAAAAAGAGTTGCCACTCTCCAGGGCACGAGTATCGATCGGCCATGTTTTATTTTGCAAATCCTATCGCACATATTGAAATTGATATTTTACGGCCCCTCAGGGGAAACACCAGCACCGTGTTTTTACATGAAGTTGCACGGAATTTCCAAGTTTAAATTGAATGTAACTTTCCGTGGGAAAATAATGTTGTAGATTACCTTTGTTTACTCGTGATTATTTTCAATTCACAGATAACATATCAATCTCAAGGGTTAAGTGAAATTGGTCGGGTCTTTTGTTTTGCCGGGTAGATGGATATTAGATGAAGGTTTTATAGGACCAAAGCCCAGAAATTATGGCCAATGTACATATTATGTATATGTATACAAGTATTTATTATCTGAATCTCGGAAATGGCTAAACGATTTTCATGAAACGTAGTAAGCAGCGGGTTTCGGGGCGATAAATCAATCTAGCTAAATTTTATTTTTAGAAAACGTTGCTTTATCTGTGTTTTCAGGCAATAAAAAACTGCTACAATATCATTAGAATACGAAGGTAAATTTTGCCACGATCTACAAAGTTATAATAAGCTCAGGTGAGAAGTCGGGCGTTCCCGAAACCAGAAGACCCCGGTTTGAGTCCAGATGTCTCCAGTTCGGTTATAGGTCCTCCAGGTTAAGTACCTGCTACTACTACTAACTCACTAACGTATAGTGCTTATGAAACTTTTAGTTTGAAAATCTAATTGTCCAATAACATTCAAACGCTACTAAACTTACTTAGACTTAACCCTTGGTTTCTGGTTTAATGTGAGATGAAGTGATGCCTCCATTAATGTAAAACCAACAAATAGAACATTAGATAAATATATTTCAAAAGTATAATTTCCACATCTGTAGTTGTAGCGCTCATAGCAACTTCGTAGGTGCTTGTTCGTAGCGCGTAGCTCTATTATTTGCTACGAACTCCTTGAAACGATTTCAACGCGTTCCCGTGAATGCAGTTATCGTTAGTTCTGAAATTCAATAGCTGATCTTTTCTGTTGCTAGACAATAGAAACAATAGAAGATCTGCAGTTGACTGCAGATCAATATTTACTTTCTATTGTTCCGTACCTGAAACGAAAAAAAAAGCCAAAGCCTTATATAATCACTTTGTTGTCCATCCGTTTAAAATAGAAATAAAATATATTATATTTGTGAGTCAAGGCTCTTTTTCTCAGAAATGGATAAAGCTACGAACTAGATAAGGCATAGTAAGCTATCAAGTTGAAATTAACATCGCAAGGCTATCAAGTTGCAAATAACATGAAATACTAAGGTCAATAATCCCTCACTAATATGATTTCAAGCTGCTAAGCATTTATTCAGATACTCAAATTCACATATGGCAATGTTGTGTGTGCATACTTTAGACCACAACTTAGTACTCATGTCATATTATTAATTTTATATCGTGTAATGGTTGTGATCTGTTTTGTTTACCAAATAAAATAAAATAAATAAATCATAGGGCAATTTATGTCAAATATTTGGTAACTCGCAAACTCAATTTGTATTAGATTTATTTGATATGGCAGGAAATTTTTGGTGGTTGAATCCGAGCGTTGGTAGCCTAGTGGGTAGAACATCGGACTCGGAAGCGAGAGACCCAGGTTCGATCCCAAGTGCGGGCATGTACCTATGACTTGGTTTTCTAAGTTATGTACATTGTGAAGTTATAGTAGCAATACCACACGCTAACCGTGAAGGAAAACATCGTGAGGAAACCTGAGTGTCTGAGCTATTCACATACCTCAGCGCTTGAAATCGCCAATCCGCGGTGGGCACGCGTGGTGATTAAGCCCATACTCTCTCCTTGAGAGAAGGCCTGTGCCCTACAGTGGGACGCATATAGGCTGAATATGAATCCAGAAAAGCATAGCCACTGACGTTGGAGTTGCGACCGCAAAGTTAAAATGAAATTCGGCCGGTCACGCAAGTTGTGTGGGCCCTGAGGCCTTGACACATGGACAAAAATTTACACTGACTGAGCACGCGACGGATACTATAGACTAAGGCTGACATTCAGAGACAAATCCTAAGTTCACTCTTAGAGCAGTCTTAGCAAAGTAAACTAAAGTCGTACTTAGTAAAGTGCCGGGTTTTTCGTATTCACAGTCGATGCTTAGCGACATCTTAGCTAAGAGCAGTCTTATGAAAATCATCTATATTGTCTCTTATTTTCTAGTGATAAAAATTCTTACGGGTTTTTTCGGTTTTTCTCATCTCTACATCAAAGCAGGACAACATCATACAGATTTATCTAGATGGAAGCGAAATAAAAAGCACATCATCGAAGTTTGGAGTCGTCTGTGATCGTTTGACGTTTTCCAATATTTTCCCTAGAAGTTTGGCTGGCTGAATGACAGTTCTAAGTTCAGGTAAAGTCACCGATATTGACTACTTACACTTAGCTAAAAACCATTTCATTTTTAACTTGCTTAGATTCGATTCTGAATACGAAATAATTTTAAGTACGTGATTTTGACATTTCTGAGATCAGTCTTTGCTTAGTTTTCGTCTCTGAATGTCAGCCTAAGTAAGATTACACGACCTCACAATATTTCTGGCAAGACGGCAGAGGATGGTCGGTAAAACAGAGGAATGGAAGGCTGAAAAGGAGGCGTTTGCCTAGAAGCGCGGTGCAGAAACGGCTAATTATAAAAAAAAATGCAAATTAATCATTTTTGCATTTTTCCAGTTAATAATGCCTTTACCTTTTTTTTATGAAGCCTCCATAACATGGCTATCATAGCATAAGACCTTGCTTATTGTAAAACTTCTTCAATATAATTCAAAAACTTACCCTATAAAGTCAAAGTCAAAAATTTTATTCACTATAAAAACAAAATGTTTACTCAGGGAACGTCAAAGGTGTAAAAATAGATTATGCGGAGAAGAAACCAACAAAGAAACCCCACATTCATTCTAAACCCTGAAATGCCTTTAACCTAGACCTGTGAAATTTGGTAAAAAGCAAGCTCTTTCAGTACAAGCAATACTAAACATAAATCTAGTTTGTTCATGGTTGTAAAACTTTATTTAGCACTCGTATTTTTTAATGACTCGCGATGCTCATATAAAGTAATATATGAAACGGGTCTAACTGCGATTATTTATAAGTTAAAATTTAATTACCTTAGACCACCTACATTCACCACAATAATTGACTGTGCTCGCCACTGCAGTCTGCTCGTGACCACGGCATCTGCAACGCTGCCGAATAATCGCGGCTAGACCCGTTTAATATCATCATCATCAACATCAGCCATTTGACGCCCACTGCAGGACATAGGCTTCCTTTGTGGTTTTCATAACCATGAGGGGTTTTTCCATAATCGCCAGGCTTGGCAGGCGGGCTGGCGATCGCAGTATGCGATTGGAATCTCAGGAAGACGCTGCTGCCCGACTCTTGCTAATTGATTTCCTTAGTCGCCTTCTACGACATCCACGGAAGGAAATGGAGTGACGCTGTACTTAATCTAGCGCCACACGGAACGTGCCGTTTAATATATTACTATTAGCACTGCAAGTTATAAATATTGATCCGGGTTCGCTTAAGTAATATCAGTCGATTCTTATTCTGGTCAATAGCTGACTACTGACAATGTGCGTTTCATCTCTATTTTCCATGATTAGGCTATGGATCAGAGCAAAACCTGGTCGACCCAGCTGAAATTATCACAAGAAACCCAACCAGCACATAATGGATAACTAACTCTCCTGCAACTTAGTATGACATAAACTCACGCTTGTATCCCGAAGGGATAGGCAGAGCCCAGGGTTTGCCACTTGCCACGATCCTGACAGATCTCTTTCACTTCAAGAACATTCGTTAGTCGTAATGCACGCACGCCAGCTTCGGGTATTTTTATCTAGCCCCTTGCTTATATATTCCCTATTTGATTGAAGTATGTCTGCCTGGGACGATTTTTACCGGCTCATCCACCTAAATTCACTCGATATATTTCTTTCGTCAATCTTTCATGGTAGCTAGACTTGGGTATGTCACAAGAATCCAGAAAGTAGGATTAGTGGTGTGGAAATGAGGTCCTTGATAAGTATGTATTGTGTTACTTTGAAGAACAGGATACGCAATACACGTCATTAACTATAACTTGTCCTTTGCCACCGTCATGTTTGCACGCTATGACAGGGGTACAGAGTATATTTTAAAACTGGATAGGAGACTTTTTATGGTGAATGCACTGTAGTTTGATTGTAGAACGTTGTAAACGTTTCCTGCAACTTAAAACTTAATAAAGGGGAGTCTTATGGACTCTATAAGAGAAAGATAACTCTCACATCTGCATAGTGCGATATCTAGCTCTTTGACACCCCCAAAAATCTCTAAGAGGGCGATTATGGAACCTTGTGCTAGTAAAAAAGTGAATTGGAATAAATATGAATAAAATACGGCCCTGGACTGAACGGCAAGATAAGCACTTGATAGAGGCCTGTTGGCGCGGAAGGGAAGGACGGGTAACGGTGTATTTTGTTTAACATTTTCCTTCACAGGATGTGCGATGGGGCGCGTGCGACCCCCGGTTTTGATCCTTTGTAGTGGTTAAAGTAAAGGAAAAAAATGGATGAATAAATCAATGCATGGAGAGACGAAAAAACGGACAGATGGATGTTTTTACGTATTAGTCCTATCTTGGTACGTTATGACACAAGGTAGGCCGATGTACTTAGAAGTTAATTCCAAATATTTGGGAATGAACCTGAGTAGCCGAGGACCCTGCTCAGATGAGAACGAAAAAACTGCTTCGTGGACTCAGAAACTATGCGCTTGTCGAGCAATGCCAAACCGTGACTTTAATTCTCGTGTGCCCACTGTAAATAGTTTTTTATAAATCAGTGACGTTAATCTTGGTAGTTTCTATGCCTCATGTTTGTGTCGCACTTTTTTAGTTATTTAGACCTGAGATTTCCGCACTTAGCCTCATGGTTGTGCCATTGTACGTAGCAAAGCTGTGAGTTTCCTCCAGCCTGTCTATCTCTTTCCAGAAAGATAGCAGTGCTCTGATGTCACTGCAGGCATCTTGAAGGGGTCCCAGCTTCCCAGCAATGGTGGTCCCTTATTTTTCTACGCCTTTACAGTCAATGGTCACGTGGGTGCGTGTTTGCTTTCCTTTGAGGCATCCCCGGTAAAGCGGGCTGTCCGTTTGTCTACTCAGTGAGCAGTAGCCGGTTAGGAATGCCACTACTTTGTGCAGATCATCTCTTCTCAGACGCAACAGGCTACGTGAAAGACGTTTCGAGATTGTTGGTAGAGCTTACCTGTCTAATTTGGTTTCTGTTCTTCAAAGAACAGCATGCTGGCTTTCGAGATCTTAACCATTTTCTAAACTGGGGTAGAGTACTGAGATGAAGGGCTCGTATTGCACTTGTCAGGTATTTTAGTTTGGGACCAGTGTTTTAGTCATATCTGTTTTCTATATTTTCAATCAGGTTTATTTACGACGTTATTCAACACGGTACCCAGTCCGATGTACAGATGGGCTTTCCTCCAAAAAAGGGTCGATGTAGCGCGATCACTTTCGCTTGAGTAGCAAACGTGATCTTTTGTTTTTGTGACGTCATTTGATTGCAGCTTACGTCGTCGTCTTATTAATATTTATTGGTTTGAGTTTGAGTTTGAGCGTAAACCTAACGATACTTTTTGATTTTCATGATTAACAAATTTTACTGCCGAGAATCATATTTTCTATAACATATTATATTATATTTTTGTTGTAAATCTACCGTTAAATAATTTTTCTGGTACTGAACAGTACAAACAAACGGATTTTAATCTGTAGAATATGCAAAAATCAAATATGGTTCACAGGTAGTATGTCCTCGATTAATAGAAAATATATTGCAAGTAAAAGGTTTTCATATTTGAATCCCATGCACATAGTTGTGAGCCCACACAGCTAGTATCCATGAATGAAGATCACGTATTTGCCAATCTATTGAGATATTAGTACACTCAGCCGATTACATGATAATTGCTGAATATGCCAGCTCGTATTGCTTACAACGTAAGTCCGAGCATCAAAAGAGGAAATCACTAGCTGTCATTGACTGTACTTATACAAGATTGCAATCGAGCGGGCCACTCCGAAGTCAATATGACACATCAGTAACTTAGGAAGTTCCACGAAGTTTTCATCTGTGACAGGTCTAATGAGTTTCCTAGCTCTTTGTCTCTTACACAGTTAGTAGATGGTTTCATATGAAACTTCGGTGTGTTACGTCTTTTTGTACAGTAGATGTGTTTGCTGAAGAGTCGCAATTCGCAATACAATACTCTTTTTATGTTGAAATTATCTTTAACCTTTCGGTACACTGTTTTCCTTTCGTTAGGATTTTATTTCATTTTACGTTTAAATACATACATCAGAAATCATAAATTGATTTCATCGTAAAGAATTTACATCCTGTTTATTAAATCTAATATATAAAAATCTCGTGTCTCAGTGTTTGCTATCGAACTCCACCAAAGCGGCTTCCCCGATTCCTATGAAACTTTTTGTGTGTATTTTGGTCAGCCTGAGAATAGGTCGTAGGCTAATTAATATGGTAAAACAACGCCTGCCAGGTCAGTTAGTCGTTATATATTAAACGGGTCTAATCGCGATTATTTACGTCGGGAATTAGGGTATGAGCATCGCGAGTCATTAAAAAACACTAATCTTATTTAATTCAATCTAATAACAGATTGTTACTGTACGAAAAATCGTGGGTTACACTTCCATTAATTTGTTCTGAGGTAAGACTCAAATCCCTTCATTGCCTCGGCGATCAAACGAGCCTCGTCGATCGGCAGACATGTCTGTCTCGACTCTCGAGCGCCCAAAGTGTGGGGCGACAAATGGCTGCCCGCTGATTGGCCATTATGCAAATGCGGCTAACAACGTTTCTCGCGGTTTGATGCATATTTCACTGCGTACCCTCCGCCTATTCAATACGGAGCAGTAAGCGTTAGAACGACTGCTGTCATGTATGGGGCTGGGATGCAATTTCAAGGCCTCTTTTATACGCCGATGGTCGGAGTCAATACGATTTATTGTTATTTAAAGTTCTTTATTTAACACAATTTCTTTTTACAATGTTTAAAACCTAGTGTAAATTTATCTTAGGCAAAAACAGTCTTAATTAGGAAGTTTTATCAGGCTAAGTAGGTAAGCCTATTATAAAAAGTAATGCATGAAGATTACACTTTTTTATTTTTATTTTATTTTTAATTATCTATGGAAAACCAACAGCTAACAAAGAGTACATGTGACTTATATAACTAGTTAGTGAGCCAATTACAGGTTTTCACCTATAGCAACAAAGTGTTAGTTTTCTCCTGATACAAAACTTGCACTTGGAGAGACTTAGGCTTAGAAACTTATAGCTACACGTACACGGTGCGCGCATCGCACTATGAGATACTGATGCGTATCAATTGGAGGTGTGGATTCCTACAGCTGCTATAGCAGCAACATAAATCCACTACAACAATCAGTTTAATATTATTATTTTCTTACATAGTATCAACCATACCCAGTTTAGTTGTTAAAGAAGTTATCATTGAAGTGATGCCTAACCGACTTTGCATTGCAGTTCAATAAATCTACCTAAA
This sequence comes from Yponomeuta evonymella, assembly GCA_963969515.1. Taxonomy (NCBI): domain Eukaryota; kingdom Metazoa; phylum Arthropoda; class Insecta; order Lepidoptera; family Yponomeutidae; genus Yponomeuta; species Yponomeuta evonymella. The sequence continues at coordinate 4,469,580 of OZ018357.1, forward strand.
TCAATTTCGCTCGCTAGTTTGTTCACGCTGCTACTAGCTCGCCAAAGGAAGGAGTTTTGCTCGTAGTTAGTCGAGACCTGCTGTTTGGATATAGGAGGAAATGAGCGCCTGGATCTTGTAGGTACCGTGAAGGATAGGAAACCCAGGAGTATTTGTACATATTGTTATGCTCACGTCACTATTTGATGAACAGTACAACGAGAGGTATGCGCACTTTGTAGCAATGCATAGTTATGATATACCTGATACTTATTTAAGTTGTAATAAGTTAAGATAAGCTAGGTTAAGGCTATGGCGGACTTAAACCGCCTCCCAAGTGTCGCTCAAGTAGCCATCCAATACGAGTATGGGTCGCGACTTTCGCGTCATTTTGCTACTTATATAGGATTCCCTTACTGTCCAGCGCTGTCCCAGAAGCGCTGTGAACAGGTATTCCCACATCACCGGCACTTATTATTTGGAGTTGCATCAATATTCCAAAGCTACCTGCAGCTTTCACAAGAAGATACGTGTGTAGCTTTGGACCCCTGCGTTACGATCGTGAACGGGCGCTGTTCGTGTGTTTTTCTACTTTGGTCAGAAAAGTGACTGATGTTGTAACATTTAATATTTGTTGATGGCATACATGGAATCCTATAACGAATTTTAATTTCAAGATCACGTTTAATATGATTAGAAAAAAGATGGTATTTTTTTACTTTTATATGAAAAGTGACTGATGATTTTGCATTTAATATTGGTGATAGTACTCATGGAATCTTATTATGAATTTTAGTTTTGTTATCACGTTGTACATGATTTTAAAAAACTATGGTCAGTGCTTTTTTTCATTACAAAATCGATCCGAAGGCAAAAAGATTGAATGTCATTACATTATATATTAATATTGAAAACCGGCCAAGTGCGAGTCGGACTTGCGCACGAAGGGTTCCTTACCATTATCCATACAAAGCGTCTTCCTGTTGTCGTTATTAATATCGAGCAAAAACCGGAAAAAAACATCACATATGTCGTATGGGAGCCCCCTTAAATACTTATTTTATTCGGTTTTTAGTATTTTTTGTTATAGTGGCAACAAAAATACATCATCTGTGAAAATTTCAACTGTCTAACTATCACGGTTCATGAGATACAGCATGGTGACAGACAGGCAGACAGACAGACGGACAGTGGAGTCTTAGTAATAGGGTCCCTTACCCTTTGGGTGCAGAAAGTAAATAATTCCCGATTTCAAGGAAGCCGCAAAAACTACAAAATGCAAAGGAAAAAACCTTCTGAACTCTATAACTCTAGGCTACCCTCTCCTAGTTTGAAGGTGCAATGATTCTTGAATGATTGCCTTTATTAGGCGCGGTTATTGGGATTTGCCTATGAGCAAATGTGATGGGATTACAGTTGGGATCCTGATCGATTTCGACACGATGAGGGAAGAGATTACACGATTCGTACATCAAAAAGGAGTAGCAGTCATTAGGTACAAGGATTGCCTCCGAAGGGGTGGAATTCCTGAAACACGTTAATAAATTAGTGTTTTAAAAACCTATTCGGAGGCTAAATATTCCACCCATGCCGGGACTCAAACCCGCAACCTCGGGCTTTTTAATAATTTTATTGCACTTAAACTAATGTCCAATACGTCAGACTTAATGCCTTTACGTTACGTTCGTTACGTTACGCTTTATTACTTATGAAGTGGTAAGATGTTATATCGGGTGTCCATTAGATTTCCAGATTTATCAATCAAATAGTAAAATTTCGATCTCAAACTTTCGCAAATATCAGATAGTTAGTTAAACTGTGTTAACAATATAATTAGATTTTTTGTTCAGTTATTTTACGTGATTTTAAGGTATTTTTGATTTTTTGTAGAGAGGTTTTGTGAACAATAACTATATTTGTAAAGTAGTATTTAAGTTTATATTAATAAAAATGTTATTCCTCCTCGACTGCAGTTTAAATAGTCTATTGTAAAGAGCGTTCCACGTGGCAATGGATTAAGAATAGCGTCATTCCATTTCCTCCCGTGGATATCGTAGAAGGCGACTAAGGAAATCAATTACTAGGAGACGGGCAGCAGCATCTTCCTGAGATTCCAACCACATACTACGATCGCCAACCTGCCTGCCAAGCGTGGCGATTATGGATACCCCTCATGGTTGTGAAATCCACGAAGGAGGCCTGTCCTGCAGTGGGCGTCAAATGGCTGATGATAAAGATGATGATCCTATTGAAACTGAATAACAAGCGCATTAGGTAATCCTTAAGAATAGCGTCACTCCATTTCCTTGTAGATGTCGGAGAAGGCGACAAAGGAAATCAATTCAATATAATACAAGTTAGGAATACCGGATGCCTCTATGACTGTGACAAACTGTACGGAGATCTTACACGTATCCTGCCTCCTCTATGCAGATTAGATAGTTAAGGGCTAACTTTATTGTCTGCACGTTTATTACGTGGCATAGACAAATATGCAGGCTTTTCTAAAACATATCCCGTCCACAACATGTCCTTGCCTACTCACCATATCTTAGTTTGGGACCAGGACAAGTGATTTGTGTTGTGTGGAAGTTTTATAGTCAAGCGAAAAGCTAGAGGCCTTCTTTCAGAGTGAGTGTATGGGCGGTGGAGACCCAGGTTCGATTCCCAGTGCGGGCTTATGACTTTGTTTGACTTAATGTTTCTACTTATTCTACGATTCTACGTATCTACCATTACTTAATAGTACCTATGAATTTTTTTTCTAAGTTATGTAAATCTGTGAAGTTATAGTAGTAATGCCACTCGCTGACCGTGAAGGAAAATATCGTGGGGAAACCTGAGTGTCTGAGGTGTTCACATACATCAGCGCTTGAAATCGCCAATCCGCGGTGGGCACGCGCGGTGATTAAGCCCACACTCTCAGTACAGTGGTACGTATATAGGCTGCTTATGTATGACACGCACTTGGTCGGTTTTTAATTTTATCTAACTAGCATCCTTCGTTGCAGAGAATGAAAGATTTCTTAAATGACAGTGTATATCTGTCATTTAAGAAATATTACAAGTTAAGATACAGCAGTTTACGTATATGAGCGCCTGAGTAAACAATGTAAGTTTATAACATGTACATTATTATTTTGAAAACACTAACGCAACAACCTTAGCTTTAGACAATAAACTTAACCAAAACAAGGCGGTAACCGGAAGAGTAACTGCCCAATTAAACCCACATCTCTGACTAACTCACCTCCGCTGGACCGAAATCTGCATTAATTTCCCTCATAGTTAAGCAAGCAGTTAAGTTAAAACAGTTAAATATAACATTAACCAGGTGCTGGTGTCAGACGAATGGCGCAATTAAACGGAGTTATGGCCATGGGTGGGCCGTAACACCGACTTTGCTTAGTCAGAGTGTGAAGAAAACAGAAGCATACATAAACAGCCTATATACGTCCCACTGTAGGGCACAGGCCTTCTCTCAGGGAGAGAGTATGGGCTTAATCACCACGCGTGTCCATAGCGGACTGGCGATTTCAAACGCTGAGGTATGTGAATAGCGCAGACACTTAGGTTTCCTCTCGATGTTTTCCTTCACAGTTAACGAGTTTAGAAACCAAAGTCATAAGTACATTCCCCCTCTGGGAATCGAACCTGGGTCTCTCGTTTCCGAGTCCAATGCTCTATCCACTAGGCTACCACCGCTTTCAAACAGAAGCATACTCTGTACGTAACACACGCATGTAAACAATCAGAGCCTTACGGTAGAAAACACTCGTAGTATTAGTCTCTTCTTCTTTAGGTCCGGTCTCCTATCAGAGGTTGGCAACCAATTCGGCTCTCTTGCTTTTTGAGGCTGCCAATAGAAACAAGGAACTGTTACTCTGTTGAAACCACTATCGTAAGTTGTGTAGCCATGATGTACTTGGTCTCCTAGGTCTCCAGTATTAGTTTAAAGTGTTTTTTAGGGGTTCCGTACCCAAAGGGTAGGGGACCCTATTACTAAGACTCATCTGTCCGTCCGTCCGTACGTCCGTCTGTCACCAGGCTGTATCTCACGAACCATGATAGTTAGACAGTTGAAATTTATTATGTATTTCTGTTGCCGCTAAAGAAAAAATACTAGAAATTGAATAAAATAAGTACCTAAGAGGGGCTTCCATACAACACACGTGATTTTTTGCCGGTTTTTTGCTCGACGCTTGAAATATTCAAAACTTGTATGGACATTACGTAACCCTTCGTGCGTGAGTCCGACTCGCACTTGGCTGTTTTTTTGTAAGAAACACGATACCTTTAATCACTCCTCAAATGCAGTTAAGCAGTCTTTGGTAAAGAAAAAGACTTTAGAACCGACTATTTAAATATATCGAGCGAATACTTGTGGAAGGGCCGGTAAGGGACGTATTAGGAAAGGGCAAGATAAAAAGTATCCGTACCCGGCGTGCGTGAATGCAACGACTGATGAATGTTGATGAAGCGAAAGAGATCTGTAAGGATTGTGGCAAGTAGCAGACACTGGTCTCTGCCTACCCCTCTGTTAATAAAGTTTGTTACTCAATCACGCAATAACCGCTGAACAGATTTAGATGACATTTGGTGTGTAGATAGTTTGAGTTCCGGGGAAGGACATAGGATACTGGAAATTACTCATTCCATACGGACGAAGTCGCGAGCAAAAGCTAGTACCTAATAGTTCATTTTATCTGGGCGCGCTCCGATAACGGGCGCACAGAATGCGCCAGGCCAAGCGGCCCGCACTGTGCATATATTTACACGAAACCATTCGAGCCCTATTCGACCCCGCTCTATCTTCGAAGATAGTTATAGAAAACGCTTGTAGTAGATGCTTACAGTCTTATTCACAAAAAACAAACGATTCCTTAAAACACTTCTCAAATACAGTTTAATAGAAAGATTAGAACACTTTACTGTACACACCAGAAAACAGAAAAGACTTTAATACCGACTATACAAAGTGCAGCCCTCACACCCTCACGTAAACCTCCTTGAGCAACCAAAGAGAGGGCGCCCAAGTGCATACACATATAATTCATAAGCAGCCTACATACGTCCCACTGTAGGGCACAGGCCTTCTCTCAGAGACAGAGAGTTGAGCTTAATTACCACGCGTGGCCACCGCGGATTGGCAATTTCAAGCGCTGAGATATGTGAATAGCTCAGACACTTAGGTTTCCTCACGATGTTTTCCTTCACCGTTAGCGAGTGGTATTGGTACTATAACTTCCTGTTTACTTAGTTATGTACAAATGTACATAACTAAGTAAACAAAGTCATAGGTCATAGATGCAGATGGATAGATCCGTACTGGGAATCTAAAGTCAAAGTCAAAGTCAAAGTAAAAAATTTTTATTCACTATAAAACAAAATGTTTACTTAATGAACGTCAAAGCTGTTAGTTTCACAATTAATTGATTATGCGGAGAAGAAGCTAACAAAGAAACTCCACATTTATACTTTTCAAAACAGGTTTGCTTAATTAACAGAGTTTTCAACTTAAAGTTACACTAGATACAATCGTTCCTGTTAACATTATTTAAATACCAGACATCCTTGTCTTCCAAATAATCCTTAATATTATAATAGGCTTTTTTGCACAGAGTATGCTTAATACATTTTTTAAACCGCGTCGGTGGTAACTCTAATATATCCTGAGGAATCTTATTGTAGAACCGTACACAGTGCCCCATAAAAGATGTATAAACTTTTGCAAGTCTAAAACGTGGAAATGACAATTTATGTTTACTCCTAGTATCAATATTGTGATGGCTACCAACATTTTCGAAATTGCTGATGTTTTTTCTAACATACATGATATTTTCATAAATGTATTGACTTGCAACTGTTAAGATGTTAGTTTCTTTAAAAAAATCCCTTAATACCGCTCCTCTAACCTGGGTCTCCCGCTTCCGAATCCAATGTGCTAACCACTAGCCCACCACCGCTACACCGCATACACATATACAAACATCCAAGTTGAAGTGGACATCCACGATGATAGTTTTATTAGTTTTTTTAAGTATAAAGTGCGCAAAGTACTCCATGACAATTATTCCTCGAGCACTTTACTTTCTTAACACTTCTTGTTTCTAATTGTTACTAAATGTTTTTAGGTTTGTTAGTCTAGAAGTTTTTAAGAAGACTTTTTTCTGTTTTGTTTGGTACATGTCATTGTGTAATTATTTTTAGTACTCACTATAATTCAAGGCGAATGCTGTGTGAGCCTTTAATTGACAACGTTTAAATTTTTTAGAATACGTATTTTATTGTCTTAAAGGAAACTAGATAAAAAATATAACGACCCATATTTTTTTATTTTCAGAAATTCGATGATTTTCATTCATAATTTCATTCGTAAACGCCAAATGAAGTCACATACACGGTATAGTAATACTATAACACCTTTGCCGACTTTTTAAAAACGTATTTTTTTTTTGTTGAAATGGCAACCAGCCGATGCCGACAAATTCTGCCAAAGTCACGTCTTGACACGAAATGGGCAATTTTTTTATTTATTTAAATTTTGATTTCTTTGTGAAGACTTTGAGCTAGTGTGGACTAAATGGAGTTTCTATCTACAGCAATTCTGAAACAATATACAAACAATGATAATCAAGTAACAGTACGTAAGCTGAGATAATACATATTATTATAATTAAGAAGGTACTTGATACTACTATACAATACACAAAACTGTAGCTATCTATAACTTAATATCATTTTCCCCGATGAACTTGATAAATAATACATAAAGTTCCATGGACGATGATAAATGTGTCAGCAAACATGTGAAGTTAATAGGTAGTGGAATATCCATAGATGGAATACAATTATACAAATTTATTGATCTATTATTTTTAGGGCAGTTGAAGAATAATTCAATTCAATTCAATTCAAATATTTTTATTCATTGTAAAAACAGAATGTTTACTTAATGAACGTCAAAGTTGTTAGTTTCACAATTAATGGATTATGTGGAGAAGAAGCTAACAAAGAAACTCCACATTTATTCTTTTCAAAACACGTTTTAACTTAATTAACAGAGTTTTCAACTTAAAATATTAGTCATGAATGTGTTGAACACTAGTCACAATCGTCCTTTAAATAATATTAATCTACTGTTTAATGCCAAACATCTTTGTCTTCTAAATAATCCTTGATGTTATAGTAAGCCTTTTTGCACAGAATGTGCTTAACACATTTTTTAAATCGCGTTGGAGGTAACTCTAATATATCTTGAGGAATTTTGTTGTAGAACCTTATACAGTGCCCCATAAAGGATGTGTTAACTTTTGCAAGTCTAAATAGTGGAAATGACAATTTATGTTTATTTCTAGTATTAACATTATGGTGGCCACCAACATTTTCGAAGTCTTTGATATTTTTTCTAACGTACATAATATTTTCATAAATGTATTGACATGCAACTGTTAAGATGTTGGTTTCTTTGAAGAAATCTCTTAGCGAATCCCTACTACCTAACTTGTAAATAAATCGGATGGCTCTCTTCTGTAAGATGAAGATCGTCTCAATGTCTGCTGCCCGACCCCACAGTAGTATGCCGTAGGACATAATACTATGGAAGTAACTAAAATAAACAAGCCTAGCAGTTGCAACGTCAGTGAGCTCTCTAATTCTTTTGACTGCATATGCTGCAGAACTAAGCCTGTGTGCTAGTTTTACAATATGAGGACCCCATTGCAATTTTGAATCGATTGTGATGCCTAGAAAAACGGTATCTTCTACAAATTCTAGTTTTTCTTTTCCGAGTACAATGTTGTTTTCAACTAATCTTACGTTTGGTAAGGTAAACTTTATACATTTTGTCTTTTTGGAATTTAGAAGCAGATTATTTGCCGTGAACCAATCCAACACACGCGAGAGAGCATCATTTGCATCGTCAAGATTATTTTCTTGTCTCTTAATTTTAAAAATAAGTGACGTGTCATCTGCAAATAATACTATCTCGGACATGTTTTGTACCATAAACGGCAAATCATTTACGTATACAAGGAAAAGGAACGGCCCCAAAATTGATCCCTGTGGTACTCCCATTTTTATTTGTGAACCTGTGGATTTTATACGATTTATGTCCGCTTTTTGAACCCTTCCTTTTAGATAAGATCTCATCAGTTGTAAACCTTTCCCCTTTACTCCGTAATGCTCTAGTTTTAGCAAAAGTGTCTCGTGGTCCACGCAATCAAATGCCTTTGACAAGTCACAAAAAACACCTATAGCATCCCTACGATCCTCCCATGCACTATAAATATGTTTAACTAGCAAGACACCAGCGTCCGTCGTCGACCGTCCCTGCGTGAAGCCGAACTGCTGGTTATGGAGAAGTTGATAATTATTAAAGTGCGTAAGTAGTTGAACTAAAACAATCTTTTCGAATATTTTGCTCAATACGGGTAGGATCGAGACTGGTCTGAAATTTGTGGGATCGTGTCTATCGCCACTTTTAAACAACGGAACGAGCCTACTGTATTTCATTAGGTCAGGGAATGTACCCTCACCTACACATTTGTTAAAAATTTTTGCTAAATGAGAAGCGAGGACATCTATTACTGAACTAACTATGATTACTGACATTCCCCACAAATCTTCCGTTTTTTTAAGATTTAATAGTTTAAACGCTTTAATTACGCTATGGGGATTAATGAAGTCGAACGAAAACTCGTAATCGCACGAGGGGACATTGTCTTTTAATAAACTTGCAGCAAGATCAGGAGACGAGTCTAAAGGAGCCGTAGTTTCAATTGGAACATTTGTAAAGAATTGTTCAAAGGCCGCAGCAATGTCCTCATTTGATGTTATTGTGTTATTGTTAATATGTGGTCGAGATCACCCTCCTCAAGACCACACTCACAAATCGAGTTATCACGCACTCTGATTTTATTTAAGAAGACAGGCGTACAGCAGTGACCAATCCGGAGACGTGTAATTACCGACACAACTCTTTTACCAACCTTTTTGAATTTGCAAAACCATGGTTTGAGTCTGATAGCTGGTTGAATGGCGAAAAAGCGAGAACCCTTGAAGCGACTGCTCTCTTCCCACAGGCTCGACCAGGAGTCGTTTAGTCGTTTTTTTGACAACGCCAGTAAGTCATAGGGATAGTGAGAGTAGTGCTTCCGGTCCACTTCGTGAGTACAGGCATGTTTAGCAATAGCATCCGCATTCTCATTGCCCGCTATACCTGAGTGGCCAGGTATCCAGACCAGGTTGACCTCGAGGTTATTCTTAGCGCAATTTAGTAAAGACTTTTTAATATCCAGAATGATTTTACAATTTAATTTTGATTTAAACTGATTGTGATCCAGAGCTTGAAGGCAACTTAACGAGTCAGTAAAAATAACCGCATTATTAATGTTGTGCGACTCAACAAAAAGGGAGGCCTCCAGTATTCCAATACACTCGCCAGTAAATACAGAGGACTCCGGAGGACATTTAAATTGAATAGCCAATTTAGAGTTTTCCAAAAATATCGAAACCCCTACCGGGGAGGACGATGATAATTTCGACGCGTCAGTGTAAAATCTTTGCCAACCATTCCATCGTTCACTTACAGCAGCATTAAAGTTGGTGTTAGCTGAAGGATCATCTTTACCTATACCGATGCTCAGAATAGTTTTAGGCTTATACTGTAACACTTCATAGCTGTAATCAAAGATCGGCACTTTACTGGTTGTAACCATAGAGTTCCCGAAATTCCCAAGCCATCCGAAACTCTTAACAATTTGGAGAATTTCTTTGCTATTCCAGTAGGAGCTTGTACGGGTGAGGGAATACAGATCTTGTAATTTCGGAGGGAGAATATGAGACGTACGGGAGCAGACTTTGGTTATAAAACGGTCCGAAAGAAACTGGCGTCGAAGTTGAAGAGGAGGATCAACCGCTTCAACTTGAAGAGCATTAGTCGGTGTCGATTTCATACAGCCTAAAACCAGTCGTAAACATTTGTATTGAATGCGGTCTAACTTAACTAGGGAGGTTTTATTCATTGGCTCCAAGGCGAAACAGCCGTAATCGATAACGCTTCTAATCAGAGCGTTATATACTATTTTAAGGCTAAAGGGGTGGGCACCCCACCAAACCCCAGCAAGAACACGCAGAATGGTGTAAACACGCTCACATTTTTTAACTAGGTGCTCAATATGATGGACGCCGCTTAATCTAGGATCAAGATAGACCCCTAAAAACTTCACCTTCGACTTCAGAGGGATTGGAATATTTTCAAGGCTTACTTCGATATCGGGTATACGACGTTTTCTAGAAAATACCATTAAAGAACTCTATTGCGCTGCCACGGAAAGGCCATGAGCAAAGAGCCAGTGGCTAAGGGAATCAAGAGATAAGCTCAAAGAATCTGCTGCGTCTTCAATGGAACTGTCAGAGACATACAGAGCCACATCATCAGCATACTGTAGGACTTCACAGTTATAATTAAGACTAGAATTCATATCGTAGGTATACAGATTAAAAAGTATTGGGCTTAACACCGAACCTTGAGGAAGCCCTTTCCATAGTGTTCTGGGACCAGGGTTAAAGTCTGGCAACCGGAGCGTAACAGACCGCGCCATTAACAATAGGTGAATGCAGCGAACAATCTTTGGAGGGATCTTTAGCTGAAGCAATTTATTTCTGAGAATTGAAAGAATGACACTATCGTAAGCTGAGGAGATATCTAAGAAGGCAGCCACCGTAGACATATTCTTACTAAGAGCTATCCTGATATCAGTAGTAAGGACTGCGATACTATCCATAGTTCCCAACCCTTTTCTGAATCCGAACTGCGTTCTAGGTAAAATGTCCCTGTTTTGTACAAGCCACTCCAGTCGATTTTTAATTAGATGCTCTAGAATCTTTGATAATTTTCCAAGAATCTGGAACAAAACCTGTTTGGAAACACATGTTGGCAATTTTTAGAAAATAAGCAAATGTGTTGGGTCCTGATTTTGATAGGAATGAATATGGGAAGCCATCCTCTCCTGGAGCAGAGTTCTTTACATGGGACAAAACAGATTTTAATTCGTCTGCAGAAAAGGGGTTGTCAAAAGGGTTCTGGGAACTATTTGCAGAAATGTCCGGAATCCATAATTCCTCTTCAGTAGGTACATAGGGAGGAGCTAGTTTGACAAAGAATGCTTCAGCAACTTCATCCGAGATATAAGAGGACTGTCTAGGGGAAAAACTATTTCTAAAACGATTGATTTGCCTCCATACTAAAGATGGTGGAGTAGATGGGGAAAGGGAAGAACAAAAGGCTACCCAACTTGCTCTTTTTTTCCTACGTAAAAATCTTCTAGATTTGGCCAGAAGTTTACGATACTCGATTAGGTTATTAATGGAGCAAAATTCATTACAGATTTTTTCCGCCTCAATACGTTCTTTAATAATACGTGTACATTCCTCATCCCACCAGGGAGGGGAAGGGATTTTTCCAGAGTGCGGTTTTTTAGTTGGAAAAGCATTCTCAGCAGAAAATTTAATGGCATTGGTGAAAGAACTATAGGTAGAAGCTAGGTCGGAATTTTCAACAATAGGTAGGGACTGAATCTCTCGCTCTAAAATGTCAGAATAAGTGTCCCAGCCACTTTTAGTAAGTCGATATTTGAGTAAAGAACTAACTGATTTTTCTGGGACAGATTTATGGGGTAAACAAACAAGTATTGGAAAGTGATCACTTTCATAAGTGTAGTTTAAGCGATCCCAAATACAGCGAGAGCCTAGATCTAGTGAGCAGATGGTTAAGTCAACACAACTTTTCCTACCTCCTATATAACCCCTGCGGGTAGGTCTGCCATCATTTAAGACACATAGATCTGCATCATCAATGACCTCAATAAATTCCTGGCCAAAGGTGTCACAATGGTCCGAGCCCCATCTATAGTAATGTCCATTAAAATCACCCATAATAATAAAAAGTGACTGTAACTGTGATATTAGTAAACGAAGCGGAGGAATTAGTGTGATAGAAGGGTTTGAAATATAGATAGAGACAATAGTGATGCCTAAAGATTTTACTCCAACTAAATTAACATCATTGCCTAAAGAGGGAAGAGAAACTGGTGAAAAAGGGATTTTGTTACTAACAAGAATGGCACAGCCACCATAGTTGTCAGCCCTATCATCGCGAACACAATTAAAGCTATTTACATTGAAATTGGTACTTGGCCGCAGCCAAGTTTCACTCAGGCAGCACATTGCTGGTTTGTATTTGTTTAAGATATGAATTAGTTCATGTTTTTTGTTATTAATGCTTCTAACATTCTATTGAAGAAGGTGGAAGGCCATTATGGAGAACAGATAAAATATCACTAAGCTTTTGGGCAACATGGTCTGGTAGGGATTTGGCTGTAATAAGTTTAGTGAGAAGGGAAACAAGCTGCTCGATGGGATCCTCATTAGCAGGATTGACTGAATGCCAACTTTGGCCCAAAGCACAGCCATTACGGGATGGTGAAAAGGAATAATCCCTTGTCAATTCTTGATGCGCGAGCCTATCATACCCTGGAGAAAGGGGAGAATGAGTCCTGGGTTTTAAAAAGACAGTTTTTTTGAATGCTCTAGAAGATTGCTGCCTTTGGGGAGGACTTGTCAGTGATTGGGAAAATAAGGGAGGCGATGATGGAGGAGATGACTTTACTGCATTTGCATAGCTTTTGGATATAGCAGGAATCCTTTTATTTGCCTCAAAATATGAAATTGACTGCTCTGCCATCAGAACTTTAATTGCACGCTGTCTACCATACTCCGGACAATCCTTGCTGGTGGCAGGGTGATCACCATCACATAATAAGCACACGGCCTCACAGTCCTTAATTTCGCAACCATCACCAGGATGGTCCCTACCGCACTTATAGCATCTAGGTTTTGACCGACATTGAGTTCGAGTATGTCCAAACCGGCAGCAATTAAAGCATTGCACTGTTGGATAAGTATATTGCTCAACCTCCAAAGCAGAGTAGCAACAGAACACTCTTTTAGGGAGAACCTGCCCATCAAATGTGAGAACCACTGTTTGCCTTGGGACCCATACTGAGTGACCTTCATTATCCACTGTTTTTTTGTTCATTCTGCGAACCTTAATAACATTACCACAGCCTGTTGGAACCTTTAACAAATTTCTTACCTCATCTTCTGACCATTCAGTAGGAACCCCCCTCACAAGGCCCATTCGAGTGACATTATATTGGGGGACTGCTGCTTGGAATTGGTTCTGTTCTAGGATCGGGTTGACAGCGAAAGCATTTGCGTCTTCTGGCGATTTGAACTCGACAGAAACTCGGTTACGTCCTATCCGTTTTATACCATCATTCAAGACATTGCCAATGTTGTGCTTTAGGAGGAATAACCCAAACTTAACCTGGTGCAAGCTTGAACCAGAGTTCTCTTCTGGCTGGACTTTAGAAACATGTACAATAAATGGGCCTTTGTCGAGTGCAGAGTACGTTTGCCTAAGTTCAAGAGTAGCCCTGGGAAATTTAGATGGTAAATCCGGTGGTGGCTTGGACACTGCTGCTCGCTTTCTACTGGAGCTATCAGACGCATCCATCTGCTGGCATTTTGGCGATTCTTGAGCTAAGGTGATCGTACAAACCGGCTCATATTCAAAAGGCACCGGGTCCGGGGGTTTAGGGGGGATCTTTTTGTCACCCATTCCGAAGAAAACTTATATTAATACTCACCGAAAACTGTTGATCTAACTAAATTCAGTAACTAACTACACAATGAATGATGAAAAGCCAACAAAAATAATTTAATGGAAAATTCCGGAAAAAAAACAATTGAAGCGCATGTACCAGCCAAGAGCCTCGACCTATCCCAATCCTTCTTGACGAATCTTTAAAAACGTTGTTGAAAGACGTTTAATGACATTTCTCTTGTCAGTCAACTATTTTGAAAATGACATCTGTCATAACAACTTTTTTTTAATATTAGGCAACGGTAACTCCTCATTCCACCGTATGTGTGACGTCAACACACAATTTTTGGTTTTTAGTTATTCTCTCTAAAATAAAGCAATAATAAAAATTGTAAATATTTTTTTCGTAATCAGGATAGCAAAATTAAGGAACGGTATTTTTAGTTTTAGGCGTTGTAAAATATCAAAATTTGTCAATACAAGACTCAAAACATAACATAACATAAAGTGACGCCTGTATCCCAGAGTGGTAGGCAGAGACCAGGGACTGCCACTTGCTACGATCCTGACAGATCACTTTCGCTTAATCAACATTCATTAGTCGTTGCATGCACGCACGCCGGTTTCGGGTACTTTTTATCTTGCCCTTTGCTAATACATACATGCTAATCAAAACATATTCTAATTAAGTAAAAATGTATTTTTAAGAGGGCCGTTGGCTTAACTATTAAATAAAAATAAAAAAACTTACAATTCTTACATGATATAATATAAAACTAAAATAAAAGTTATAATCTAAAAGATGGGCGATGATGATAATTTAGAAAGTGTGGGCCCCATGTTGGGTGCCGATCTAGCGGGGATTGGTAAAGATTAAGGATTCTCGATGTAAACTTCAATAACTATGGTTTTGTTACGTAAAACTGTAGATAAGTGGTAGTAAACAGAAAACTTCGATCGAAACAAAATAAAAGTAGGAAAATAAGCAATTCACAATTAGATAATTGTCAGAGATAATCTGTAGTCAAATGGTGAAATAACAAAGAAAATCCGAAAGAAGTCTAGAATGGGTAGTTTCAAATTTTGAGTTTAAGATGATAGACAGAATGAAAGAAAATAACAGAAATGGTGTAAGAAGGTTTGCATCATTACAATCTTAATGGTGGCCTAATACAGGGCTTATTGGCTAGTTTGTTCAGTCGTTGGCGGGTTCTTTAGAAAGTAATAAGACCTTGCACATAACTTGAACAAAAATTCGCGCAGTCGGGGTGAGTTTGCCATGAACAATTATGAGATTTTTTTAAAATTGTTGTTTTAATTTAAACGAAAAATTTTTAAAATTTTCCAATAACAAAAATATACGTAACTAGAGGTATCTAGTAGGTTACACATTTTGGTTAATATAACTTTACTAACCTCTACTTTACGTGCTAAATAACTTAAGCCCTTCCTCTGTACAAAAATGTATATCGGCAATTTAACAATTCAATGTCACTGAAAAGGTTCAACGTATTACCTAACGTTACCCACGATAAAGCTACCGTGTATAAAGTACTAATGAAACGGAAGTTTTAAGGTTTATTAATAAACTTTCTTCAGTATCATTTCAAGGTAAATATCCTTCAAAGTTTGAGTGGAGAAATACATTTAATCTGGATGCTAAGGGAAAAGTTCATAGAGTAATTTTTTCATCAGCCGTCAAGATTTGTTTGACAATAAAATTTTTATCAAGAAAAGAACAGATTTGTGGTGAATTCTTAAGTACGATTCGAAATTTGATAAACCGGTCAAGTGCATGTCGGGCCACGTGCAGTGTAGGGATCTGTAGAAAGAGGGGGTTTTATCTGCTTTACAGAACTAACAAATTCAACAACGTAATTTTCAATGGATTTTGTAAGAAGTTTTCCCCTTATGACTTGGTCGCCTATTACTTGTTAACTTGTAAAGCCTACTTAGCCGTGATAGTTTTTCTTTTAAGTTCATTGTATGTGCTACTACACTGAATTTTTTCTAGTTTCTACAATCAACCATTTAGCCAGGAGAGTGGGGGACGCCCTACTCGGACAAAAAATTGCGCTTTAAACGATATCCCACACTATCGTGTAGGCGAGAAAAAAACGGACAGATAGACAGACAGACAGACGTATGGATATGGCAAAACTAGAAGGGTTCCTTGTCGACTAGGGAACCCTGAAAATGGTTCAAAATTCAACATAAATCGGCATGCAACATCGCCATATCTGATGAGATGTTTTAACATCTCATAAGCTTTTAAGAAATTAGCTCTAAACCCAAGATGGTAGTAAAGCTTATAAATCCGCTCGTGAGCGGAGTAACAAAGTCGAGTTGAACACAAACAAGTCTGAGTTACTTCTGAAATGACAATGGTCGGGGCGCGCATTGTAAATACGCCGATTACTTACCCCTAAAGCGCGAGATAGGAGGCATCTTTTAAGGTTTCGTTGTTAAAAAAAGAAGCCCTATTTTTGTAAATTTGTATCAGATTATTTAACAACTAAGAGGTTGCTAGTAAATTTTCATAAAATCTACAAATGCCCAAGGCTTAACTTCAATCTTTACACAGAAAATAAGAAATTTATTGTGTTACGAACGTCTCTGTATAATGATGTCTTGAATACATTAAACTTAGTAGGTAGGCGTGTAATTGTATTATAATGTGTTCACATCAAAAACCGTACTAGCCGAGCCCGAATCATGGCTTTCAACGCCTCTCATGGAGTCTCAGATACATTTCAGTGGTGTGAATATGTTGATACAATTAGATGTTAGTTTAATACAAGCCAAATCAAATCACTATCCACAAAGTCAAAGTAAAAAATTTTATTCAGTACAAAAACAAAATGTTTACTTAATGAACGTCAAAGCTATTAGTTTCACAATTAAAAGATTATGTGGAGAAGAAGCTAACCAAGAAACTCCACATTAATTCTTTTCAAAACAGGTCTTAACTTAATTAATAGAGTTTTCAATTTAATGTTACCCTACACTAGACACAATCGTCCCCGTTAACATTATTTAAATACCAGATATCTTCGTCATCCAAATAATCTTTAATGTAGGCTTTTTTGCACAGAGTATGCTTAGCACATTTTTCAAACCGCGTCGGTGGGAACTCTAATATATCTTGAGGAATCTTGTTGTACAATACAAGTACAGTGCCCTATAAAAGATGTATTGACTTTTGCAAGTCTAAATCGTGTACAATTTATGTTGTTTCCTAGCATCAACATTATGATGGCTACCAATATTTTCTAAATTATTAATAATGTGTAGTACTTCATCATCATCATCATCATCATTATCAGCCATTTGACGTCCACTGCAGGACATAGGCCTCCTTCGTGGTTTAACCATAACCATGAGGGGTTTTGCCATAATCGCCACGCTTGGTAGGCGGGTTGGCGATCGCAGTATGCGGTTGGAATCTCAGGAAGACGCTGCTGCCCGTCTCCTGGTAATTTATTTCCTTAGTCACCTTCTACGACATCCACGGAAGGAAATAGAGTGAGGCTATTCTTAATCCGGCGCCAAGGCGTAGTACTTACGATAGTTTCAGTTCCAAAATTTTCAAAATTGTTGATTTTTTTTGCTAGCATACATAATATTTTCATAAATGTGTTGACTTGCAACTGTTAAGATGTTAGTTTCTTTAAAGAAATCCCTTAACTAATCCCTCCTACCTAGCTTGTAAATAAATCGGATCGCTCTCTTCTGCAACACGAAGATAGTTTCAATGTCTGCTGCTCGACTCTACAGTAGTATACCGTAAGACGTAATACTATGGAAGTATTAAAAACCTATTTAGAGGCTCAAAATTCCACCCATGCCGGGATTTGAACCCTATGTGCTAGTTTTACAATATGAGGACCCATTGCAATTTTGCATCGATTGTATATTCTACCAGTTCTAGATTTTCTTTTTCGAGTACATTGTCGTTCTGAACTAAAGTTGGGCTTTAACGGTCTTAGTACGCTCGGACCGTGTGCGTACAATTTTAGTTGAATTCGACGACGCGCTCGGTCCGAGCGCACTGACCGTCGTATAATCAACTAAAACTGTACGCACACGGTCCGAGTGTACTGAGGCCATCGAAAACCGGGTTAATACTGAAAGTAGAAATACGAGTCCCTATTTTGCGAGCTAGTGTTTCAGTCATAGCTGGGTTGGAGGAAGCAGCAAAAAATGAATTGAGAATTGTTCTAAAAGTTACGACAATCTGTAAAAATTAAGTAAGCAGCAGATACTTGTCCAGAAACATCATTATTTTCTGTATAAGTGATCTTAATTAAGACTGTTTAAATAGAATTGTACCTACAGGTATCAAATTTAGTGCACCCTAGTCAATTTAGTAAATAAATAAATAACTTCGGCAAAACACAATCACTTTTCCTGGTCCCAAACTAGGATACCATGTGCTATAAGTAACTAGGCAAAAACATCGCAAACAAAAAAAAAAGTATGAAAAAACGTTTAGCTATTTATTTAGCACTGCGGCCCGTCACTAGGTAAGCCTGTAACGTGAGTTACCATTGTAGACATCAACATATTGGTTCGAAAGACAGGAAAGCTATACTTAATAGGTTTTTGATTATTTCAGTAACATTATTTTATACGTGTTCGACTTATAAAACCCCGCAAAATATTTTTATTATTTAATTTATTTGTGAGGTTTTCTAAGTCCTGTTTGGTCTAACCACAGTGTCACTGCAATCTAATTTTGAGGCAAGTTTCCTATCCTATCCCAAACCAGACATCAATCCCAATAAAATTAAAGTTACCTTCCTCCTTGCAAATTAGTCCGACTTGTACTTTTTCATACGGAGTAGACTTTTGACAGTTCATTTTTATTGCAGAACTTAACAGAGCCTACATCGACTCAGCCGCGGCGCGCTACAATCTCGTTTCAAATTTAAATTGAGCGCGGACGTGTTTTACAATTCAAATACCTACCAAGCAACTTGGACACGGCGAAAGGTGAAAACTGCGATAAAATATACCGAACTTGATCCCGTCCAAGTGGACTTTTAATACCTTTTAAATAAACCCCCACTTCCCTATTCGTTGCGGAGTTTGTGGAGAATATATTTGGGATTTTGATATTGAATATTGTAGACTCTACAAAGTGTAGGCTTAATATTCGGAAGGTGAAGAGAATTAAATTTTTTTACTTTGGGTAATTTGATATACTTTGAGAAAAGTGACAGAAACTTTTATGGAGTCTTGATTTACTAGGATCGTGGCAATCTCTGCCTACCCCTCTGGGTTACATGTGCGGGTTTATATATGTATGTGAACTCTGAGCAAATTTTTTGCAGGTTAATATATTAGGGGTTAAAGTATGAAATTGCCGTTTTATTGCAATAGGTTCTTTGAATTGACATAGAATCTTCATGGTTTGAGGTTTTCGAATGAAACTTTTTTCAAATGGTTTGTATGATGTTCTTTTTTTAAAAAATGTGAAACATTTGAATATCGACTTTCAATTGTTTTTGTTATTCAATTTAGACAACAAAGATGGATACTGCGAAAATTCGAGTGATTATGAGGCACCCATTTTTCGTATTTTTTTATTTTATTGATTTGACGCAAGTGAGTCAATATTGTGGCTAAAGTAACGTTAAACCATGCCGCTAATTCCTGGGTAGTTTGACTAGTGTCGGCTTCCACTATCTCTCTTAATTCATCGTTATTCACCTGTGTGGGCGGTCTTCCTCGTGGCTCGTTCTTTAAGTCGAAATTTCCATCACGAAAGCGTCTAAACCAAAATCGCACGGTGCGTTCATTAGTAGACCCCTCTCCAAACGCAGCATTGATATTGCGGGCTGTTTCTGCCGCGTTAGTTCCGCGTCGGAACTCGTATTCAAAAATCACTCGAATTTTTGCAGTATCCATCTTTCTTGTCTAAATTGAATAACAAAAACAATTGAAAGTCGATATTCAAATGTTTCACATTTTTTAAAAAAAGAACATCATAGAAACCATTTGAAAAAAGTTTCATTCGAAAACCTCAAACCATGAAGATTCTATGTCAATTCAAAGAACCTATTGCAATAAAACGGCAATTTCATACTTTAACCCCTATTACCTTTCAATATTTTTGTTTTTTTTTAAACATACAAAGAAACAAAAAATACTACAAAAATGTCAACCCTTTAAAATTAAATTCATTCGCAAAAAGCCTTGGCCAAATATAAAAATGGGATATTTAAAGTTATTTTGGTAACTTTGTGCAGAAACTCATTAGAATCTTGTTGAAAACAAAAAAGGGCTGTAGCCTCTTATACCCAACAATTTCTTTTTAAATACGAGGCAAAATGCAGTCCACGTGACCTCACAAAGTTTCATATGCGCGTATTGTGCATATTTGTTTGCGATGCAGAACTCGCTCGGATCGGTTCAAGGGCTCTCCGAAGCATCAATATTGACGTTCGACGGAGCGATCGTGAAACTACAAATACGCGAGTGCACGCTATGGAAAAATGCATATTGCGTTTTGTATTATAACCACACGTCAAGTAGTGCCAGTGTTTGAACACAAACGTAATGTACAGCTTTTCTCCCAGTATGAAGGTTTTGCAACATTGTACGGCCTTTATGTTTCAATAGAAGGGTTTTAAATAAAAAAAAAATACTAAAAAAAAACAGTGGTAGCCTAGTGGGTAGAACATTGAACTCGGAAGTGAGATACCCAGGTTCGATTCCCAGTGCGGGCTACATATGACTTTGTTTTCTAAGTTATGTACATTTGTGAAGTTATAGAAGCAATACCACTCGCCAACTGTGAAGGAAAACGTCGTGAGGAAACCAGAGTGTCTAAGCTATTCACATACCTCAGCGCTTGATATCGCGATGGGCTCGCCTGGTGATTAAGCCCATACTCTCTCTCTGAAAGAAGGCCTGTGCCCTACAGTGTGAATTATATAGGCTGCTTATATTACTACTTGGACTGAAAATAAGAACTCCAAACTCAAGACTAACCCTGCAGCATCAGCTGAGCGTACTACCCGGTAGTTAGTTATTTACATAACATAACATAACATAACATAAACTCACGCCTGTATCCCAGAGGGGTAGGCAGAGACCAGGGAGTGCCACTTGCTACGATCCTGACAGATCACTTTTGCTTCCTCAACATTCATTAGTCGTTGCATGCACGCACGCCGGTTTCGGGTACTTTTTATCTTGCCCTTTGTTAATACATCCTCTATTTGGTCGAAGTATGTCCGTCTGGGTCGTCCCTTACCGGCCCTTCCATCCATATTCGCTCGATATATTTGTTTTGTCAATCTTTCTTCCTTCATCCTCTCCACATGTCCAAACCAACGCAACATTCCTTTCTCAATTCTTGTCACTACATCCTCTTTCAGTCCACAACGTTCTCTAATCACACTATTGCGTATCCTGTCATTCAAAGTAACGCCAGACATACTTCTCAAGGACCTCATTTCTACTGCATTAATCCTACTTTCTTGCTTCTTTTGCCATACCCAAGTCTCGCTAGCATACATAAGTGTTGGGACTAGCACTCCATTATGGATAGCCAATCTAGCTCTTTTGGAGATGTTGTGGCCACTCACAAAGGAGTGCAATGCACCGTTTACACAATTTCCTGCTTTTACTCTTCTTTCTATATCACCTTCACACTTGCCATCCCTGGTAAAGAGGCTCCCCAAATAGACAAATTCTTTCACTTGTTCCACCCTTTCACCTCTAATTCTTATCTTGCACTCAGTCATTTCATCATCCTTTTCGAACACCATTACTTTTGTCTTACTCACATTAATGTTCATTCCTTTCCTTTTAAACGCCTCATCCATTACTGCTACTTGTGTCTGCAGGTCTTCAACCGACGATGCGCACAAAACCTGATCGTCGGCGTATAACAAGCATTTGACCAGTAGCTCACCCATCCTTATCCCAAAGTCATTCTCTTTCAAATCAGTCAGGCAACTGTCCATGAATAAGTTGAACAACCATGGGGAGGCGACACATCCCTGTCTTACACCCCTGCGAATGCTAAACCAGTCAGTATACGCCCCATTAATCCTAACGCAAGCACTGGAGTCTTCATAGAGAGACTTCAGAGCTCGCAGCAAGACGCTGTCCACCCCATACCTGGACAGTACCGACCACAGGTCATTCCTCACCACTCTATCATAAGCCTTCTCCAAGTCGACGAACGCACAGAAAACCCTCTGACTTTTGGCCAGAAGTTTCTCCACCATCCGCCTCAAGGAGAAGATTTGGTCCACACATCCCATTCCCTTTCTAAAACCCGCTTGCACATCCCATATTTATACCTGATTTATTATTTATACCTGAGATTTCCGCACTTAGCCTCATATTGGGGCCATTATACGTAGCAAGCGCTAAGTTATGTAAATACCTCAGACACTAGGGTTTCCTTATGATGTTTTCCTTCACCGTTAACGAGTGGTATCGCTACTATAACTTCACAAATGTACGTAACTTAGAAATCAAAGTCATTGGTACATGCCGGGATTTGAACCCACGACCTCCCGAATGAGAAGCCGGCGTTTTACCGCTCCGCTACCACCGCTCTGTACCACCCGTTATCAGATAGCCTAAACTTTTTTTAAAAATTCATTTAAAAAATAAAAAAAATACTTTAATGTAGTACACAATTTCATTATCATACATGTTAGTTAGTCAATACTGATGTTCGTGCACTAATTCTATGATTCTATAATCTACGATGAACTTCCGTTACTTTTTAATCGGAGTCCGCAGTCAATAGAATCCTTTCATGCGCTTGGATTGGATCAAATGTTAGGAAAAACCAAATAGATTTTTTTTTACCAAAATAATTGCCTTTATCGGAACTGCTGTTGCAATATTGGCCATTTGCAGTTTTTATGTGGCAAGACACGAATTTAGCAGGAAAAGTTAGGAGAGCTTTTTGTGCCGGATTAGTTTAATTTTTATTTTAAACAGCATGGCAAATATCGCTTTCTCACATCAGTTGGTACATTATACGAATAAAAAATAAACTTAGAATGTTAATCTGCCGCAAAATATTTTTAATCGAATTTTCTTATAAGAAACAGGTAGGACACTTTTTGCAATAAAGTCTAACACGATCGAAAATTGTTTACGTTCGCGCACCGTTTCCACCGAAAATCGAATTCGCATAGGGCGTCATTGCTTGCGACGCGACAGGCTCTGATTGGCAGATATTCAAATTGGTAACTAATGAGATAGCTTACGGTGTGTGGGTTTTACGATATTCCATGCCGTGGAGGCTAATATTTCTATCCCCAGCTGTGGGGGTGCGTCGGGCTTAACAGACCGCGGAATCACGAGAAAAGTGCCTTAATATATTTGGCGGGAGATTTTTTAACGGTTCTGCTGGGTTACGTTAACATTGTGGTGTTCGAAATTTGAATTTTTTATAGATTTTTGAATGTTTTTTACTCTTTCTTTGCGAAAGAAGATTTGTTATGGAAACAGAAGATTTTATTGAATTACGGCATCGTACACACCTGCTTATGTCTAAACATAATATTTGAGTTTTGAACAAATTCAACGGAAATGGGTCTTATATTTTAGAAAAGTTTTAAATCGGGATTACGAACATTGGCCGAAAATGTTTGTATTTAAAATTTCCAACATTATTCGCCAGGGAAATACATTGTGCTTTTCGGTTCAAATTTACACAAGTGCTTCCCAAAGCATTTTGTTAGAGGTATTTTGTAACTCCTATTCTCATGTTTTATTATTAGACAAAACTGACCTCGTTAGAACCATTTAAAAAAATCTAGTAGGGTCCTATCACTAGAGACAACTTGTACTAAAACGAGAATAACTTAGGTGATTCCACCAATAAGCTTTACGTAGCTCTAATGGAATACGTCCCTTGAGCGCGGTAACTCTTCCGCTTGCGAGTCGACGACAGTACTAGGCTAGGGAGCGCGCGGTTTGCGTTTAAACGACGATATATATCGCACTAGGGGCCAACACGCATATAGAAATTGCAGCCAGTGACTTTGAACTTAGTCATTATAGTCACAATAGGAAACAGGCGGTCACCAAAAATAGGCAAAGCTTGTTGGAAAAAAGAAGCAAAATACCGCGGTAACGTGAACATTTTCCGCGGAGTTTCGAATTAGGAACGCGGTTGGACGTTTCTTTTTTTTGTTGTCGATGGCTGTTGCTTTTTTTATTTGTCTTTGTCATTTTATTACGTAGTTGACGGTTTTAGAATTGGTAGGTTACGCAATTAAAATTGGATGAGAGTTGTCGAAACCAATTCGAAATTACAATTTCGAGAAATAACAATGCCAATAATGTACGGCCAACATCCGTGTACAGGGTCGTCAAATTGCGGCACAAAAAAATAAAATAATCTTTTTAAGCAATAAAATAATTTGATTTCAGTAGTAGAGTCTATGAATACCCGTACTAAGATTGCACAGCCAGTTATAAAATTGATGTTATAGAAATAACTTAAAGACAATTCAATTCAATTCAATTCAAATATTTTTATTCATTGTAAAAACAGAATGTTTACTTAATGAACGTCAAAGTTGTTAGTTTCACAATTAATGGATTATGTGGAGAAGAAACTAACAAAGAAACTCCACATTTATTCTTTTCAAAACACGTTTTAACTTAATTAACAGAGTTTTCAACTTAAAATATTAGTCATGAATGTGTTGAACACTAGTCACAATCGTCCTTTAAATAATATTAATCTACTGTTTAATGCCAAACATCTTTGTCTTCTAAATAATCCTTGATGTTATAGTAAGCCTTTTTGCACAGAATGTGCTTAACACATTTTTTAAATCGCGTTGGAGGTAACTCTAATATATCTTGAGGAATTTTGTTGTAGAACCTTATACAGTGCCCCATAAAGGATGTGTTAACTTTTGCAAGTCTAAATAGTGGAAATGACAATTTATGTTTATTTCTAGTATTAACATTATGGTGGCCACCAACATTTTCGAAGTCTTTGATATTTTTTCTAACGTACATAATATTTTCATAAATGTATTGACATGCAACTGTTAAGATGTTGGTTTCTTTGAAGAAATCTCTTAGCGAATCCTTACTACCTAACTTGTAAATAAATCGGATGGCTCTCTTCTGTAAGATGAAGATCGTCTCAATGTCTGCTGCCCGACCCCACAGTAGTATGCCGTAGGACATAATACTATGGAAGTAACTAAAATAAACAAGCCTAGCAGTTGCAACGTCAGTGAGCTCTCTAATTCTTTTGACTGCATATGCTGCAGAACTAAGCCTGTGTGCTAGTTTTACAATATGAGGACCCCATTGCAATTTTGAATCGATTGTGATGCCTAGAAAAACGGTATCTTCTACAAATTCTAGTTTTTCTTTTCCGAGTACAATGTTGTTTTCAACTAATCTTACGTTTGGTAAGGTAAACTTTATACATTTTGTCTTTTTGGAATTTAGAAGCAGATTATTTGCCGTGAACCAATCCAACACACGCGAGAGAGCATCATTTGCATCGTCAAGATTATTTTCTTGTCTCTTAATTTTAAAAATAAGTGACGTGTCATCTGCAAATAATACTATCTCGGACATGTTTTGTACCATAAACGGCAAATCATTTACGTATACAAGGAAAAGGAACGGCCCCAAAATTGATCCCTGTGGTACTCCCATTTTTATTTGTGAACCTGTGGATTTTATACGATTTATGTCCGCTTTTTGAACCCTTCCTTTTAGATAAGATCTCATCAGTTGTAAACCTTTCCCCTTTACTCCGTAATGCTCTAGTTTTAGCAAAAGTGTCTCGTGGTCCACGCAATCAAATGCCTTTGACAAGTCACAAAAAACACCTATAGCATCCCTACGATCCTCCCATGCACTATAAATATGTTTAACTAGCAAGACACCAGCGTCCGTCGTCGACCGTCCCTGCGTGAAGCCGAACTGCTGGTTATGGAGAAGTTGATAATTATTAAAGTGCGTAAGTAGTTGAACTAAAACAATCTTTTCGAATATTTTGCTCAATACGGGTAGGATCGAGACTGGTCTGAAATTTGTGGGATCGTGTCTATCGCCACTTTTAAACAACGGAACGAGCCTACTGTATTTCATTAGGTCAGGGAATGTACCCTCACCTACACATTTGTTAAAAATTTTTGCTAAATGAGAAGCGAGGACATCTATTACTGAACTAACTATGATTACTGACATTCCCCACAAATCTTCCGTTTTTTTAAGATTTAATAGTTTAAACGCTTTAATTACGCTATGGGGATTAATGAAGTCGAACGAAAACTCGTAATCGCACGAGGGGACATTGTCTTTTAATAAACTTGCAGCAAGATCAGGAGACGAGTCTAAAGGAGCCGTAGTTTCAATTGGAACATTTGTAAAGAATTGTTCAAAGGCCGCAGCAATGTCCTCATTTGATGTTATTACTTTATCATCTATCTTTAGAGAAACAGATTTCTTTCACCAGTACTCGAAATTACATTTAGGTACACTTCTCATTCAACAAATCGGCAAACACTTCAGTGATCTGAGTGACTGAGGTATGCAAACACGTCAGTCACTCAGGCCTCCTCACGTTGTTCCTTCACCATTAGCGAGGGTATTGCTACTATAAATTCACAAATCACGACCTTCACGATCCCCCGTGGGTTCAAATCCCGGCATGTACCAATGACTATTTTTTGTAAGTTACGTACATTTGTGAAGTTATAGTAGCAATACCACTCGCTAACGGTGAAGAAAATCATAGTGAGGAGACCTGAGTGATCGAGGTGTTAGGCTACCTCAGTGCTTGAAATTGGCAGTCCGCGGTGGGCACGCGTGGTGAGGAAGCCCATACTCTTTCTCTAGGGGAAGGCCTGTGCTCTACAGTGGGACGTGTATTGGCTGCGTTGTTATAGATAATAACATACGATAGCTATTATAAAGGCATTTTCATTTCGCTGTGGCTTTTAATACACTCAAAATTCATGGTGTATAGTCCACATTATTATTATTATTTAAAAAAACCGGCCAAGTGCGAGTCGGACACAAAGGGTCCCGTACCATTACCTATACAACATTAAACACAAAGATGGAGAAAAAACGGCAGAATATCACGTTTGTTGTATGGAAGCCTCGCTTAAATATTAATTTTATTTTAATTTAATAATTTAAATTTATAGCGGCAACAGAAATACGTCATCTGTGACAATTTCAACTGCCTAGCTATCACGGTTCATGAGATACAGCCTGGTGACAGACATACAGACAGACGGACAGTAAAGTCTTAGAAATAGGGTCCCGCTTGGCACCCTGTGGGTAAGGAACCTTAAAAAGAAGACACTAATAACATTGACCATTAGTGAGTTCTGATTAGAACAGTAGGAGATTCTTATCCCCAGTTTCTCGTACACTAACAAGCTGTTAATCTACTGTTAACAGCTGTCAATTGACCAAAGTGCATATAAAAAAAAACCACTGTAGATTAACAGCTTGTTAGTGCACGAGAAACCGGGGGTTCGTTAATTAACATTAATTGGGCGTAAACTTAACCATAACAATTCTGATTAAAAATGCCATTAAAAGCAACCCTTAAATTTCTTAACTCCTAACACTTTACCCAGCGATCTCTGTCTAGATTACGAAGGAAACTCTTTCACTTCACTCTGAGGAAACAAACTTTATTGTTCTATAAAACTGGGACATAAAGGCAGCCATTAAAAGTGGCATCTCTCCTTAAATTAACCAGAAAACGCTTCTCGGTGATCCACTAACTGTTTGGCTTTAAAATGAACTCTTTGTTACGGTACGAACAATTCGACTTTTAATTAATATAACTAATTATTGTACAAATGTACAAATAGCCTTTTGACTTTTTTCAAAAAAATTAGGCTACAGGGAAAACCCTTAACCCGATCGTCTTTGTTTTAGGCTCAAGTTGTAGCTGACTTAATTGTCCAGAGACATTTTTCTCATTTTTTTTATATCATTCTTCGTTTTCAAAATATCGAGCGCCAAAATCAGAAATTCGGAATTTTTCCTTCACTATTTCGGCCATAACTTTGTTTCGTTTTTGACTTTCTCCAATAATTCTTTTTGCACCTCACAGCTGTCGTGAATACGCGCCTTTTGAGTGTTTAAATATCACGTCTTCATAACTCTGCGAGATATAAAGGAATCGCATTTTTTCGTGAAATCGGAGCCTACACTGGAGCGAACGAAAAGACATTTCCAATGTCAAAACCTCATTATTAATGATTTATCAGTAATGGTATACTTAACGTATTTGTAAATATTCGTGATTTCCGACTTTTGGCTCCAAACTGTGGAGTGGTATGAAGTACTATAACGTTGAAAAATGATTTTTTTATGCTTAAGAGTCGGCCGTCCGATATGCGTAAACAATTAAAAAACCGACCGGCGCTGGCCATAGTTTTTTACGATTTTTATTACTTTTTGTCGTGATATTGTTTGTTATGCTGAAGTGAACTAATTACTATAACATCAAGGATTATTTAGAAGACAAAGATGTTTGGCATTAAACAGTAGATTAATATTATTTAAAGGACGATTGTGACTAGTGTTCAACACATTCATGACTAATATTTTAAGTTGAAAACTCTGTTAATTAAGTTAAAACGTGTTTTGAAAAGAATAAATGTGGAGTTTCTTTGTTAGCTTCTTCTCCACATAATCCATTAATTGTGAAACTAACAACTTTGACGTTCATTAAGTAAACATTCTGTTTTTACAATGAATAAAATATTTGAATTTGAATTTGAATTTGAATTTAAAAAGAAAAGAAAAAAAAAATTTTGCGCGTTTTTTTGTTTAAAATAACACCATATTTTTCATGTTTAAAATATCACGATTAAAATGTCCCCTTAGACACGGTGAATGAATTTTAAGTCACCCTGTAGATGTGATATTATTATTTCTCTCTATGACTAAAATACCAAAATGTATTTTGCAATGCAACTATGCAGTTCACTTATAGGTATTTATGAGTCATTACGGGAATATAGTTTCGGGAAAAAAAATTCTGAGCTTAGCAGCTCACTGTGACTGACATAAATGGATTAAAATTGTATATTTTCCTGCAATATAGCCACGCTGCCGTTGCAAACATTCAGGGCACTTCCACAATGCATAGTTACTGACGAAAGATATATATCGAGCGAATGTGAGTGGAAGGACCGGTAAGGAATGTTCCAGGCGGTCATACTTCTACCAAATAGGGGATGTATTAGCCAAGGGGAAGATAAAAAGTACTTACACCAAAACCGGCACGCCGCGTGCGTATATGGAACTACTAATGATTATTGATTTAGCGAAAGAGTTCCGCCAGGATCCTGGCAAGGGTATCTGCCTAGCCCTTCGGGATACAGGCGTAGGTTTATGTTATGTTTGTATTGGTATTTTTTGCATTGTTACTAAAACACGTCAATTTGAGTTTATCATTTACACGACTGTACAAGGACTTCTACGAGGAAATTTAAAATTTAGTACGATACATCTCCTTTTTTGCGCTGTCTAATAGATAACCTTTAAGCCCTCGCTTTACAAAATAAATCATTGTCTTACATTTAATTTCATAAAAAATATGTAAGCCCACCAGGCCGCCCATTGTACTTTTTCATTGTAATTTCATATTGTATGTCTCGCTTCTTGTGTGCAATAAAGAATATTCTTATCTTATCTTATGTTGTCTTATCCCACATCGTGAGGAACCCCGAATATCTGGGGTGTTCACATACCTTAGTGCTTGTAATTACCAATTCGCGGTGGGTAAACGTGATTATTAAGTCCATAATCTTCCTCTACGATAAGTCCTGTGTGCTGCAGTTTATATAACAGAACCCAACGTAAAGGTAAAGTATCAGGTTTGGAAGTTTGGATGTTTTGGATTTTTGCCACACAATCGCGAATAAACAACTAATGGATTTGGATGAAATTTGGCACGTTTATGTACATACATACGAACATAAATTCACGCTTGTATCACTTACTGTTACTTAGATACCACTTACTTCTAGCTCTTCTCAAAATTCATCGCTGCATGCACGCATGCTGTTTTCGGGTACTTTTATCTCGTTTACAAACATAACTTATACAACAAAATGGACGCTAGCACCATTCACAGATGTGCACACACACTTACAGGCACACACGCACACACATTTCACTAGACACACTTGCATGCTTAGTTTTTAACTAAAAAAAAAACAAATAAATATATTTATGCCACACCTGGCCAAACTTTGAGGCCAAGTGACGACATAAAATTGTGTACACAACACGGGCTGTAAAATAGAAAGCCCTCTAACGCATATTTATTTTACGGCCCTAGTTATGTATTGATTTCCAAAAAATGTAAAGTGAAGTAAATGTATAATAAGAGACCTACCCATAGTTTTAAGCTTAGATTTAACTTTGTAAAATTATATTGATAAATAAAATAATACCTATAAGGATTGGATGTAAGAGAGCGGGTCTTTTAACACAGGTATTTTTACTTAAAAGAAGGCCCCTGCTAAACCCAAATATTGAAGTCTATGGTTACACAATAACTCAGTCCCTGGTCTCTGCCTGCCCCTCTGGGATACAGGCGTGAGTTTATGTTATGTTTTGTTATGTTATGTTATGTTATGTTATGTTATGTTATGTTATGTTATGTTATGTTATGTTATGTTATGTTATGTTATGTTATGTTATGTTATGTTATGTTATGTTATGTTATGTTATGTTATGTTATGTTATGTTATGTTATGTTATGTTATGTTATGTTATGTTATGTTATGTTATGTTATGTTATGTTATGTTATGTTATGTTATGTTATGTTATGTTATGTTATGTTATGTTATGTTATGTTATGTTATGTTATGTTATGTTATGTTATGTTATGTTATGTTATGTTATGTTATGTTATGTTATGTTATGTTATGTTATGTTATGTTATGTTATGTTATGTTATGTTATGTTATGTTATGTTATGTTATGTTATGTTATGTTATGTTATGTTATGTTATGTTATGTTATGTTATGTTATGTTATGTTATGTTATGTTATGTTATGTTATGTTATGTTATGTTATGTTATGTTATGTTATGTTATGTTATGTTATGTTATGTTATGTTATGTTATGTTATGTTATGTTATGTTATGTTATGTTATGTTATGTTATGTTATGTTATGTTATGTTATGTTATGTTATGTTATGTTATGTTATGTTATGTTATGTTATGTTATGTTATGTTATGTTATGTTATGTTATGTTATGTTATGTTATGTTATGTTATGTTATGTTATGTTATGTTATGTTATGTTATGTTATGTTATGTTATGTTATGTTATGTTATGTTATGTTATGTTATGTTATGTTATGTTATGTTATGTTATGTTATGTTATGTTATGTTATGTTATGTTATGTTATGTTATGTTATGTTATGTTATGTTATGTTATGTTATGTTATGTTATGTTATGTTATGTTATGTTATGTTATGTTATGTTATGTTATGTTATGTTATGTTATGTTATGTTATGTTATGTTATGTTATGTTATGTTATGTTATGTTATGTTATGTTATGTTATGTTATGTTATGTTATGTTATGTTATGTTATGTTATGTTATGTTATGTTATGTTATGTTATGTTATGTTATGTTATGTTATGTTATGTTATGTTATGTTATGTTATGTTATGTTATGTTATGTTATGTTATGTTATGTTATGTTATGTTATGTTATGTTATGTTATGTTATGTTATGTTATGTTATGTTATGTTATGTTATGTTATGTTATGTTATGTCATGTTACACGATAACTATATCTGAATTTTTTTTTTGGCTTTGACTAATAAATCCCCTTTTCGGCCGACGTATGTCCGCCTCGGGCGGTCATTCGCTGACTTGTTATTTAATGGTTATAGTTCAAAATATAAGTCCGTCGCTTTTCTACCTTGCTGCAGCTGCACCAAGCGGTAGTAGGTCCGGCAACTGGCGATAACATCAATCACGGAATATGACGATCTCCGAACGGCCGACGCTTTTATTGCCCCTTTTATTATATGACAAACGCCGGACACTGGATTCTGGGCAGTCATTCTGGCAAAAGCGTGGAGCTGTAAACGTAAACCACAAAGTGCGGAGTTTGTAGGTAGCAGATGGTTCAAATCTTGGTAGGTACCTGTCTCAATATGATAGCTCCTGTTCGCAGATTCACGTGGAGATAGAGATGTAAAGTGTATAGTTTGAATATAGAAAAGCAAATATTCCAAGCAGAAAACGGGACGATATTCTTGCATCGGTAAAAAGTACATAAAAAGGTGCAGATGATAAAAGACCTTGAAATATGGTAAACGGGAAAAGGCCTATTGACAGCAGTCAGTAGACCAACGAGAAAATATTGATGTCTGAGAAAAACAATAATAACTTCTTTGTAACTTCAAGCGTTAACCAAACATTCGAAATCTTTGGAGGCGTTCGTTTTCAATGAAGACTTCTAGTGGAGAGTCGGAACGTGGAAGTGGAACTCCGATCAAGACGAAACAGAAATTTATTTTGCAGAATGAGAGCTCGGGATGGACCACGCTGCCTAATTCACTTTCGGAAATAAAGGAAGAAATATGAGACGCTTTAGTTAACCTGAATCTAAATTTTTATTTGAATTTCCTAGAGAAATTAAATAGATAGTAAATTAGTGTTTGCCCATGGCCACTTATTGTGGCGATGCAGAAACGATACAAGTGCACAATCGTAATAATTCGGTAGCACTGCTGTGGCTAGTCGTATATGTACCGTCGCCAACTTAGCCACGTTTTTGTATCGCTTCTGTATGCCTAGCGGTTCAGTGGACAGAAGGTGGCGCGTTTGTCGCGATGCATCGTTGTGAACTCGATAGAAGCGATGCTGTGGTGCGTTAATGAAACGCGTCCATCTTGTCATCGTCCAACGGTAGAAAGATTAGAAAAATGTGTAATTTATATCAAAAATTCTGAATACGTCATAGAGACATACTACTGACTAGAGTGCAAATAACAAAATTACCTTTTATTTCTATAAGGTTTGTAACCTTGATAATTTTCAGCCACTTTTTCGGTTGTACGTTCTTACAAAATTTGTTTGGAAACGTTACTTTAAAACTTCCTAATTGGTTTCATCTAATATAAAAAGAATGCGTAAAGATAGCATTCACAGAAATCACTTTGCACCCTATAATCAAAAGTGTCAGGAGACAAAAGAGATTAACAAATTGAGCATACGGCCTTGAATTTAACTACGGTTAAATGTTTACTGTTAAAATTTTAATTCGAAGCCCATAGTTTTCATAGTGCTTATTGTAGTTGTAGTATCAACTATATGGGATAAGCATCTAACTGGCATCATAGAAAAATAGTGTACTATAAAAAAACTGGAATAAAAAATAACCAGGAAGCCGACAGTCGCGTTGTTGATAATTTTGTATTACAGTTTTTTATTGTCGTATGTTAGTCAGTTTGGTATTTTTATATATTTATGTTGGGTTAATAATTTTATGTAACCTATTACACTGGCGCATATTCGTCAAAACCTGACCATTGGTTAAGGAGTTATGAGGAAACATATTAATCTGACTACTGTGTATACATACATACGAGCCAAACACATGAGGGCTTCTCTGTGCGTGAAACTTTCTCATTGGTCAGATAATATACAAAACAGTATCAATAGATGAATCCACGTGGTTTTCCTGCGCGTTTTCAAATTAACCCTGCCAATAAATCAGCGCCAACACAGATCTACGGAAATGCTCTCTGACCTCGTGTTTATGACGTTCTCGGGAATAAATAAAAATTCCTCGCGCTGTTCCGAGAGCTTTATTGTCTCGTTGAATGATCCTGTATTTATTATTAAGGCGTGTGAGATTTACAAATTCTGAGAAATTTTGAGAGAGATTTAAAAATACGAGTATGATAAACCATTTTGTACAGTTTCACATTACGCGAAATATTCTTTGTGAATCTTATATTATGGCAACAGTATCCTATTTTAATATTATACATTAATTAAAATTTAAGCATTAACACTTTTCAGCATTTTTTTGTTTTATAATATGTTTTAAAAATATTCTTATGTTACGAATTCGACAGTAGGTAGTATTTAGATCGTTGGTCGCTATATTTAAAGTGAAAGTAATAAAATATCCGACCATGTGGTGTACTGTATTACTCTGATTTCATAAGGTTTATTTATTAACAAATACTTTAACGAGTTATAGTAAACATAAGCAAAGAATGCAAATGACAATATTATGACAAGCTGGAAACGTAACACTACTCCAATAAAGTTTTTCTAAAATAATATAGTGATATGCTTCTTGGAAACAACGCTACATTAAACTGAATTGCGTAAGCGACATCAAAAAGTGACTAAGGATGAAAGGTATGTTACCACAGTAATTATCATCTTAGTGCCTTTATTAACAACGGCGCGTTTACATGAAAAGTTACCGCCGATCAATAATTAAGAACGACCTTAAATATTTCGTAAGCGAGCCAAAGAGAGACAAGATAAATACGGGTAAAAGAATCACTTTGAAAAATCTTTTGATAGCTAAAAATATATAAAATATGGATTTCGTTGTCCAATTATAACTTATTGCGTATATTAATTAAGGAAGCTAGTACATTAAGCAAGTATAAAAATACTTGTAAAATGAGACGCAGCCCTTTCATAATTGAAACGGTGTTGTAAAAATAGTCGTGAAGTAATTACGATAGTTGAATCTTTTCAAAATTAGGAAACTTTTTATCAACGTGGAACCAAAATACACACCATTAGGTAGTTACGAAATTTCACGTAAATTTCATCTTTGAAAATAGTGAAACTTTTGTAAGCACTATTTTCAAAAATTCCAATTTTTATTCAAAGTAACGCAGAAACATTAATTTATTGAACATTACAAGTAAAACTAGGTGTCTCTTTCAAAATCTGGATCATTTGGAGAAAAAACGGAGAAAAAAACTCATTAACACATTATTAACTGAAAATGAAGTAAGTGAGTAAATTATGTTAAGTAATAAACAATTAACAAGAGAGTTAAGAAGCACAGTATGCTGAAATACAAGCTATAAACCTATTTCAGCAGCAGAGGCTATAAAATAAAAGACATGTTATTATGTAAGTCTAACTTTTAGTAATAGATATTGTAGAAGTAAAAGTTTGTTTTGTTTACATGTCCACACCATTTCTGGTTATTGAACCAATCGTAACCAATCGAACGTAATCTTATCTTATGTTATCTCATGTATTCCGGAATTAAGCTAATAACGTTTGACGTGGTTGCAACTGTCAATCGATTTTATAAGTAAGAATCGAAATAGATATAGTATTAGATTATGTCTGGCCTGTTTTTCACTCAGATTTTCACTCACACAAAAGGAGAGGAGAATGACTCCTAACGATTGATGCTCCTTGACAAGGAATAATTGAAATATGCCCATGTTCCCGGTCAAGGAATGCTGGCTGAACAGAAACCTCCCTCGTATAGTTAGAAAACACGATTCATCTAAAACTTTTTAGTAAAAAAACCGGCTAAGTGGTTGTTGGGTCACGCGCAGTGTACGGTTCCGCAGAAAGAGGGTTTTTTGATTGATATCAGGATTTTTCTTAGTTTATATTAACTACCTACTTTACATAACCAACAACTTCTTCAAAGCAAATTTTTATTGAAATTTGTAAAAAGTTTTCCTTTTATAAGTTGATCGACTGTTACTCGTTAACTTGTAAAAACCTACTCAATCGTGATAATTTTCCTTTTAACTTCTTTATTATGTACTACCATCCTGAATTTTTTCAAGTTTTACAAACAGTGGTTTGGCCGCTTTACTCAAACGAAAAATTGCTGTTTAAAGCTAATATTTCCCAAATGGATCTCTGAATCGAAAAATTGTTTCCTTCACCCACAATATTGTTGAACAACCAATCCAATGATCTGTGATCAACGCACTTAAAACTGACAAAACAACCTCAAACTCGAGCGCGCAAAACTGATGAAGTCTACGCTTCGACCAGTGTCGGCCCAAATCCAAAACCTCGAAAGCTATTAAATTGAGCTTCAAAATCGCTTCAAAGGCCTGAAAATTGGAGAAAATGTGGACGATATCAATAACGCGTTCCTAGAAACTGTCTAAATGGTCGGGTCCACTTTCTATAAATCCCACCGTACTAATAAAAAGTTCTCAGACCACACCCTCAAAATCATGGAAGAGCGGTGAAAACTGAGGCTACGCATGACGCATCAGAATATCGGCGACTTAATAGGCAGATCTTGGAATCGTCTTGGGACGCTTCACTACCGGCCGTATTGAAGAAACTAATAAAAGGACCGGGGCTCTAACGTCTTTTCCAGAGATCTCTCTATTAGCCAAAGCTGACTCTCGAAGTTGAAGAACGAAGTTCCAGAAATTTTGAGAGAGGTCGAAAGATTGTATGAACAGTTATATAAGTCCTCAAAACAACCTGATACAAATCTAGCCCAAGACCCTCGAGCTGGACTAACCCGGCACTACAGCGAGAACATTCCGGTCATCAGCATGTACGAGATTAGAATGGCTCTCAAACAGCTCAAGAAAAAAAAGGCACCAGGTGATGAAGGAATTACAGCTGAGCTATTAAAACTGAATAAAATCTGGTTCTTAGGGTTCTCCAAAAGTTATTTAATTCCATCATTCTCGAAGGTAAAATGCCAGAGGCACGGAGCAGAAGTGTGGTGGTACTTTTCTTTAAGAAAGGTGATAAAACCCTGTTAAAGAAATATAGACCCATCTCACTTCTGAGCGATGTCTATAAGCTGTTCTCAAGAGTCATTACAAATCATCTCGCAAGCAAGCTCAATGACTTCCAGCCCCCCGTACAAGCCAGTTTCCGAAAAGGCTTTAGTACGTTGGACCACATACATACGCAGCGGCAAATTATACAAAAGATCGAGGAGTATAATCTACCACTATGCTTAGCGTTTGTAGACTAAGAAAAAGCTTTTAATCCGATCGAGATATGTGCGGTACTTGAATTTCTCCAGCGGTGCCAGATCGACTATCGCTACATCGAAGTGCTGAAGTATTTGTAAAGAAACTGCACAATGTTAGTCCAACTGCAGGATCAGAATACGAATCCTATTCCTTCGCAGCGCGGAGTGAGACAGGGAGATGTAATATCGCCGAAACTGTATACAGTTGCACTTGAAGACGTATTTTAACTTATGGACTGCAAATGATCTGGCATCAACACAAATAGCGAGTACATCACTCACCTTCGATTCGCCGATGACATGGTGATTATGGCTGAGACGCTGAAAGATTTGAGTTCAATGCTCAATGACCTGAACAGGGCTTCTAACAAAGTGGGTTTTAAAATGAACATGGACAAGACTAAGATAATGTCGTACTCCCATGTAGCACCCACTCCTATCTACGTTGGCAGCTCTGACCTCGAAAGTGTCAACCACTTTGTATACCTGGGACAAACAGTCCAGTTAGGCAAGTCCAACTTCGAGAAAGAGGTCACTCATCGAATCCAACTCGAATGGGCAGCGTTTAGGAAAATAAACCACATTTCGAGCTAAAATACCTCAGCGTCTCAAGACACTGGACTATAAACAATTTGTGTTGCCAGTGATGACTTATGGATGTGTGACCTGGTCGCTGATTGGGCCTCATAACAAGGTTCAAGGTCGCCCAACGAGCAATGGAGAGAGAGCTATGTCAGAAGTTTCATTGCGTGATCAAATCAGGAATGAGGCGATATGCGGAAGAACCCGAGTTACTAATATAGCTCGAAAAATTGCTCAGTTGAAGACCGGACGACGCGGCGTTGGTAGACCCCCCCAGATGATGATTACGGTGACAGGGAATCGCTGGATGCGGGCGTCACAAGACTGGAAAGCTTAAAAATTCATGAGGGAGGCCTATGGCCTGCAGTGGGCGTGAAATCGCTGATGATAATGATGATGAATCCAACTATACTCCACTTTCCGGGATAGATGTAAAAGAAATATTAATATGTTGTATGTAGGTGCTAAAGTTCACTTTTCTAGTAATAATTGTCTCTGAGCCAAGCCGCGGACAGACAAACAGACAGACTGATGGACATGGTGAAACTATAAGGGTTCCTTGTTGACTACGGAAAAGATGTAATTAGCAGATCATAACCAATTTTTTATGGGTACACCATTTTGTCCCATATTGCATTCTAACAAAAAAAAAATTTTTATACACGTATCCATAATATATTAGTAAATAATAAGAACTTACGGCTATGTTAGTAACTTAACTATGTATACTATACTAAAGCTTATTATTTTCACTGACGTGTATTAAATTACGTGTGCACAGCTGGCCAGTGTCTAAATAATGAAATCCCAATAATGAAATCGGACAATGTGGTAAAGAATTATTGCTGAAAAAGTTGTTGTTACATTCTCACCCAGGCATATTGGCTGTATTTCCAGTCACGTTATATCAAAAGTGGTACCACTAATTTCGGCTACAATAATTAACTATAATTGGCTATAAATCTACCTAGGCTAAATAACCACAGTAAAAAATACGAGTAACGATACCCAAGCAGTCATTTTGGTTGTATTTTACTTAGCGATACTTGGTTCATTATCTTCCCAAATTAAAGAGCCCGAACCGCCCCGTACCAATTCCTTAATAGATATAACTTTACTAATTGAAATGTAATAGGACCCCTTTGTGGGATCACACACACTCTAAGGTAAATGCGGCTATAATGGGCTCCGACACAATGGAATTATCTGAATGGCATTTTAATGAATTGTGATAGAGACCGGATTAAGGCCTACTTCGGCTTTGGATAGGGGTTGAGTTTGAGTTTTGAGCCGCGACGCGGCGTCGCAGCGTCGTCGCGGCGTGCTTGCAGCACAATCGCTACGCAATCGCGGCAAGCTCTCTGCGCAATCGCATCGCTTTCAAATCGCTCGCTAATAGCTAGTGTGATAGGTCTGTTACTCTTATGTTTCAGATGGAGAGTAGGGGCTTGGATTAAGGAGGCGATACATATGTACAACACGGTGTTTGTATCCCCTTTTTTCATCGGTTTTCCTATTACATAAGGCCAAGACTGTAGAACTTCGTTTCCGTAAAAAGTTTAATGAATTGAAAATTGTTATAAAAAATAGAGCTTTTTATTCAGCCTATGTACGTCCCATAGCAGGACATGAACCTTTTCCCAGAGAGAGAGTATACCACGCGTGCCTAGCGTGGATTGGCAATTTTAAATGCTAAGATATGTAGCACCTTCAGACACCCAGGTTTTCCTTTACTGTTTGCAAGTGGTATTGAACTTCACAAATGTGGGTTACTTAGAAAACAAAGTATTTGGTTCACGCCGGGATTCGAACCCACGACCTCTTGAATATGAGGCCGACGTTCTACCACTGCGCTCAAACTTTCTTCCTTCATTCTCTCCATATTATTATGTCCAAACCAACATAACATTACTTTCTCAATTCTTGTCACTGCATCCTCTTTTAGTCAACAAAGTATTAGCGGAGGGCAAGATAAATTACTTATCTAGGAAATATGTACACACAGTGGAATCAATCTTCACTGGATAAGCAGGTGGCATCGTGCACTCCCCTTTAGTAGCGTCTGCATCGAATAAGGCACCTCCACAAGCCATTCTTACTATTGAATAGGAAGATTTTATAGATCTCTTGCGAGTCTATTCTTAACATTGAAAGGCAGTCATTATAGAGGAGGGGCGCCTGGATGTTACCGAGTCGACTGTGCTCTGTAGAACTGCACTTGAACGATCATTCGATCCTTTATTCAAGGTAAATAAGTCGCCATTAGATAAACTCGTTACTTGTAAAACCTTGTAAAGTATATACTTTTATAAACCTATGAAGAGGCTAAAAATTCCACCCATGCCGGGACTTGAACCCGCGACCTCTGGCTAACCGTGCCAGCGCTCTCCCAACTGAGCTAATGGGCGAAATTTCGAACCTCTTCACAAACTTCTCTGTATTACGTACAGGCAGCGACATCACGCAGAAGTAATTTACATCACTTGCAATCTAAATAGGTTTTTAAAATGTGAAAATTTTACATTTTTATCCGAACACCTTAAAATAATAAGAATATTAATAATAACAACTTCCACACAACACAATCGCTTGTGCCAAACTAGGATACTCTGTGCTGCGGGAACTAGACAATGACACCACAAACATGGAAATACACCCAGACTGAGGCCAATAATCCATGACCTCCGGCATCAGCGTAATACCGCTAGACCAACTCGACCGTTAAATAGATAAAACGGAAGATATATAGATACAAACGAACTCTTGCGCACAGGAATTAGGAATTACAGTCTCGTACGTTTCTATCGGAATATCCCATTATATTACATTGCCCACCATACTTCGGTATGTGGCACTGGGAAAAGACGTTATAATAAAGAAAAGGGCTTCCCCGAATGTCATGTCGTCAGATAAGACACGGCTTTTATTCCCCTTTCCCGAGGCACGGGAAACTTCAGAATGTAATCAATTTCGGGGGCAAAAATGGCGACTTTTTCTGTGCCTCGAATGAGTTGTTTGCCGATCGGATGACAATTTGTGTGCTAAGAAACGTTTCTGAAATGAAAGTACCAAATTGGTGGGTGAAATCTAGGTTTTTTAATCTTGCCGAAGGTTAAAAAACTAAGAAACCGTTTTCATCATTATTGAAACCGCCTACCAATAATTCTCATTTTCCAAATTATCATGAACGGTGTAGTAAAATAATAAAATGTTTAAGACGTAATAATAATTAGGTACCTATTAGGTATTTATTATCTTACTACTTTTTGAGCAATAGCCATGATATTTCTTATTGATTCACGGTGCAAAATCAACCGAACGTTTATTGAAAGGTCCCACATAACCCTCATTTTGTTTAAATGTTTCTGCTTGTGAAAACAAAAAAAGGAGTGAGATTTGGGAGGGCTTTAAAATAACCTACAGCTCGAAAATGCATGGAACATAATGTATTTTGTGAATTCGAAATTGAATAAAATTGTTCTGACGAGTAGATTCTCCAGAAAGTTTTTTACGTTTTTTGTTTAATTTTTCTGTTTTTTGAGGAGAAATACGTACTTTGATATACCCATAATAGTCTATAGGAAAAAAATTGTAAAATAAATTAATAAAATGAAATCAGGAAGAATATGACTTCATAAATAGTACAACTTTAAATTCAGTTGAGTGATATACCAATATATCTTTACTACTAGCAATGCTACAGTGAAGTGTAGAAAATAATATTTACACGAGATTTTTGTGGAACAAAAGAATAAATTCATAGAGAATCCAATAAAACAGTTGACGACCGAAACTACGGCGTAGTAAAACGCTACGGCATTCGTAGCGCTACGGGTGCTACACCACGAGGTTTTGTGGCTTTCTGCTACGAAGTTTTAGAGAAACTTGAGCGCTCGCACGCGTTTTCATCCTTTAGTACAACATTTTATTAATTAACCCAGATAAAGTTAAATAAGTCAGTTTCGCGAGACCAGAAAATCTACAAGCCTAGATAATGAAAATGTACACTACTACATTTTACTGCTGCTACTTCAGACTACTACGTATATTTTATTCAAGTTGATTAACTGCTCATCAGGTAAATGTTAGAAACAGAAATTTCATATCTAGGTGTTTGAAAATAAATGAAAAAAGGAACACATCACAAGGAAAATGTACTCCAAAATGAACACGCGAAAAAACCAACAAAGCGCCAGAACAGGAAACCTCCAGAAAATCCTCTCGCGAACTCTAAAGGGATTAGCACAAAGGGCGGACCCTTTACTTCAGATAACAATGCCTGCCGTACACATCCGTCGATGCCTCCTCCAATTAAATATGCGACTCAATTGATGCCGTGCACAATACCTAGACGTATCAAGTAGGCCAAAGAAAGGGCGGGAATTACTGCGCATGTGTGAATGTGGCACGCAGCCTCGCCGGCAGTCGTGAGTGGTCAGTCACACTGTAACCGTGGACGGGGGACCACGTGTCAAACCTCTTTTCAGAGCTCGTCCTAAACATCGAGACGCGATTAAAATCACATTAGCACCGAACGTTGCCATTTGCCAAAAAAAAAAACATGGTTCGTCGAAGGCAGTTAGTTAGCACGGACATGGATAATTGCTAGGTATGCTGCTTGTTAAGTGGACTTAGTTTTTTCGGGGGTGTTCGAGTGATTGGGTCGTGCGATGGTGCGCGATGGGTGTGCATGGATGCTGGCTAGTGTGGCTTCTGGTGCTGGAGTCGTGCGTGACGCAGAACCACTATCACCATCAGTTTGCTGTGCACGTCCCTGCTGGTTCTG
Organism: Yponomeuta evonymella; assembly: GCA_963969515.1. NCBI lineage: Eukaryota > Metazoa > Arthropoda > Insecta > Lepidoptera > Yponomeutidae > Yponomeuta > Yponomeuta evonymella. The sequence continues at coordinate 4,511,601 of OZ018357.1, forward strand.
AGGCGGTCGAGGAGTTGGCGTTTCGGCATGGATTCCTCAATCATGGACAGGTGAGATTAGAGTCGAGTTGGAATAGCTGCGCTTGATACCTTGGCACTGTATAGGGCTAACTCTATTAATTGATATTTTCCTGTTTGTTTTAACCAGTACACTGTTCTGCTGGAAGGCGATCACTTGACTGTTTGAAAGATAATCTAATTGGCTAACATCAAAATATGTAAACTTTTCCCAAATAATCTCGATGGCCAGTAACAAGTACTTAAAAAAGTATGTTGACATTTTTTGTTTGGAAAATCTGTGAATTTGTTAATTTAAGAAATGTAATACAAGGAAGCATGGAGCAAAATTTTGCCTTGTATTCATCATCATCAGCCATTTGACGCCCACTGCAGGACATAGACCTCCTTCGTGATTTTCATAACCATGAGGGGTTTTGCCTTGTATTACTCTAAACAAAAAAAAAATGTTCCATCTAATATATAAAAAATTCGGGTCACAGTGGAAGTCAAACACGGCTAACTAGAAAAAAACTATGCTGGAAGAATTAATCAGAGACTAGTGGCAACGACTACCTTTAGTAATAAATTAAGCATGGAGCTTACATTGTATAGAATACTCGGACATTTTAGTGCCTGGGAGACATTTTTTAGGTCGAGAAAGCTTGCCTAGCAACTTAGTTGGTCAAATCACACTATTTTCCTTTACTGCTAGCGGTAAGTATTACAGCTATAAAGTCACAAGTGTACTCAACATTGAAAATTCAAGACATGCATATCTAGCTTTATAACTAATAGAAAGCTTTATAACTGCAGGTATTCAGTTGTGACTATATTAATAAAGGTCAAGTAAAGTACCTCCAAACTTGATAAAATTCTAGGCTGGCTGGAAGAAATTTCTTTTAAAATAAGTCTGCCTTTGCACAATTTTTTTTTTATCACAAGCCTGTTATTTAAGTTTTATTTTTGTTAATGTTTTTTATTGTGCAAATAAACAAATAAGAAGATTTAATTCAATAACGCAAAAAAAATAATTACAAGTGATTTCTTTTATCAAAGTAATTGGCGGGCTTATCGCTTAGAGCGATCTCTTCTAGATATCTTTTGGATAGGGAAGATTACGGGAATATTATGGTCGGTAGGTGGATGTGCATAAATAACACAATCGAAAATATATACAGGGAACTCGAATAATTTATTTTTTCCTTCAATTCTAAAACGGTTTTTTAACACTGACTAAATCCTACACCCCACAATCCCTTTTGAGCAAGGTTTGATTCCCGTAAGGGCCCGCACGCCGACCGCAGGGCTCTTTTATCCCTTCGCCCTCATACGGAACGAAATTGCCATAAAATCTTTTATGTGTACTTTGATAATACAGTTTACCGAAGGCCCAAATACGCCGATACAAAGTTGAGGCGAGGTTGAGTGAAGAAAGTGCAGATAACCTCTTTGAGATAAGGACATTTTTCCAGACCCTTTGGAAAAATTGTCTTGCCTGCACTTGATTACGCATACGCCTTCTAGGTAGTTTAAACGTCTTTAGGTGATATCGGTTTTCGTTCAGCGGTTAGTTTGTTATGAAAGGCGAGATTGTTTGATTAAATTTAAACAATTTGAGCGCAATCGTCTACGTGAGATATTTATAATGTTATTGTTAATTTGAAACGTTACTCTGGGAACACGCTTATACAGGTGGTTTAGATTTTTTGCACGCTGTATAACCGTCTTTAATCTGGTTAATCCGGGAAGACGCTTATACAGGGTGTAAAAAAAATTAAACCACCTGTATCCAAAAATGGGGTCAATAACAAACAACTTTTTACAATAAGGAAAACTTCGAAATTGCAAAAAAGTTCGATCCTCAGTTTTAACTGTCCCTAGTTTCTAATACTTATATATAATATAAAACTAGGGGGTGAACCCCCTGCGCGCTTCGCGCGCCAACCCCCAGCCGCTCCGAGCTTCGCTCTCCGCGGCGCTCGGCCTAGGGCCTCGCTAGACACTTAGGGTAGGGATTTGATAAGTGGGAACATGTATGGTCTCGGCCTTCGGCCTCGGCCTGAACGGAGCTCGGCCTTCGGCCTCGCCGCGGCGGTGTTCTTGGAGCCCGCTTCGCGGAGCTCGGCCTTCGGCCTCGCAAGTTTGTCCCATCTGGCTTTTGCGTTGTTGCTTGTGAGCCCGAAAATGTATAGTCTCGGCCTTCGGCCTCGGCCTGAACGGAGCTCGGCCTTCGGCCTCGCCGCGGCGGTGTTCCTGGGGCCCGCTTCGCGGAGCTCGGCCTTCGGCCTCGCAAGTTTGTCCCATCTGGCTTTTGCGTTGTTCCTTGTTCGCCGGAAAATGTATGGTCTCGGCCTTCGGCCTCGGCCTGAACGGAGCTCGGCCTTCGGCCTCGCCGCGGTGAGGTTCCTCATCCCCGCTTCGGCCTCGAAAAATGGTTTTTTTGAAAAAAATTTCATCTTTGTTTCAAATTTTGTACTAAAAGTCGATTTTCAGTACAAATTCTCCATACAAAATTTTCTCATTTTCCATCGTCGATATCTCGGCCGCCATCTTGAAAATCCAAAATGTCAGATTTTTCTCATATACCCGGGTCCTTTGACAACCCGATGCCGTTTAGGGCGCGTCTCTAGCATATGCCCAGTTGGCTGCCGACTTTTTTGCGCAGAGGTCGATTTTTTGGGCGGCCATATTCTCGCCCCTATTTTGAATTTCGAACGTTCAAAATTTTTTTTCAAAATTAGATCATGAAACAAACACCTGTTCCAAATTTCATCCAAATCGGCCAGTAAACAAAAAAGTTAGCCCATTTGTATGGGAGAAGGCGTTCGAAATTCAAAAATCGGCTTCATAGGATGGCTGTATATCATACATTTCCTACAACTTTCTCATACAAAATTTTCACGTAGCTCTTACCGTTTCCGAGGAAACCTATAGATGATCAGTCAGTCAGTCAGTCAGTGAGTATACCGGGTTGTAGCTATATATATTAGTAAACTAGGGGGTGAACCCCCTGCGCGCTTACGCGCGCCAACCCCCAGCCGCTCCGAGCTTCGCTCTCCGCGGCGCTCGGCCTAGGGCCTCGCTAGACACTTGGGGTAGGGATTTGATAAGTGGGAACATGTATGGTCTCGGCCTTCGGCCTCGGCCTGAACGGAGCTCGGCCTTCGGCCTCGCCGCGGCGGGGTTCTTCGTGCCCGCTTCGCGGAGCTCGGCCTCCGGCCTCGCAAGTTTGTCCCATCTGGCTTTTGCGTTGTTGCTTGTTCGCCGAAAATGTATAGTCTCGGCCTTCGGCCTCGGCCTGAACGGAGCTCGGCCTTCGGCCTCGCCGCGGCGGTGTTTCTAGGGCCCGCTTCGCGGGGCTCGGCCTTCGGCCTCGCAAGTTTGTCCTACATGGCTTTTGCGTTGTTGCCTGTTCGCCGAAAATGTATAGTCTTGGCCTTCGGCCTCGGCCTGAACGGAGCTCGGCCTTCGGCCTCGCCGCGGCGAGGTTCCTCGTCCCTGCTTCGGCCTCGAAAAATTGTTTATTTCAAAAATTGTTCATTTTTGTTTAAAATTTTGTACTAAAAGTCGATTTTCAGTACAAATTCTCCATACAAAATTTTCTCATTTTCAATCGTCGATATCTCGGCCGCCATCTTGAAATGTCAAAATGTCCGATTTTTCTCATATACCTGGGTCCTTTGAGAACCCGATGCCGTTTAGGGCACGTCTCCAGCATGTGCCCAGTTGGCTGCCGACTTTTTTGCGCAGAGGTCGATTTTTCGGGCGGCCATATTCTCGCCCCTATTTTGAATTTCGAACGTTGAAAATTTTTTTTCACAATTAAATCACAAAACAAATGCCCGTTTCAAATTTCATCCAAATCGGCCGGTAAACAAAAAAGTTAGCCCATTTGTATAGGAGAACGCGTTCGAAATTCAAAAATCGGCTTCATAGGATGGTTGTAATTCATACATTTCCTACAACTTTTTCATACATCATTTTCCTCTAGCTATTGTCGTTTCGGAGAAAACGTATGGATGAGTCAGTCAGTGAGTATACCGCATTGTAGCTTTATATATATATAACTAGGGGGTGAACCCCCTGCGCGCTTACGCGCGCCAACCCCCAGCCGCTCCGAGCTTCGCTCTCCGCGGCGCTCGGCCTAGGGCCTCGCTAGACACTTGGGGTAGGGATTTGATAAGTGGGAACATGTATGGTCTCGGCCTTCGGCCTCGGCCTGAACGGAGCTCGGCCTTCGGCCTCGCCGCGGCGGGGTTCCTCGTGCCCGCTTCGCGGAGCTCGGCCTCCGGCCTCGCAAGTTTGTCCCATCTGGCTTTTGCGTTGTTGCTTGTTCGCCGAAAATGTATAGTCTCGGCCTTCGGCCTCGGCCTGAACGGAGCTCGGCCTTCGGCCTCGCCGCGGCGGTGTTCCTGGGGCCCGCTTCGCGGAGCTCGGCCTTCGGCCTCGCAAGTTTGTCCCATCTGGCTTTTGCGTTGTTGCTTGTTCGCCGAAAATGTATAGTCTCGGCCTTCGGCCTCGGCCTGAACGGAGCTCGGCCTTCGGCCTCGCCGCGGCGGGGTTCCTGGGGCCCGCTTCGTGGAGCTCGGCCTTCGGCCTCGCAAGTTTGTCCCACCTGGCTTTTGCGTTGTTGCTTGTTCGCCGGAAAATGTATGGTCTCGGCCTTCGGCCTCGGCCTGGACGGAGCTCGGCCTTCGGCCTCGCCACGGCGAGGTTCCTCGTCCCGGCTTCGGCCTCAAAAAATTGTTTATTTGAAAAATTGTTCAATTTTGTTTAAAATTTTGTACTAAAAGTCGATTTTCAGTACAAATTCTCCATACAAAATTTTCTCATTTTCAATCGTCGATATCTCGGCCGCCATCTTGAAATGTCAAAATGTCCGATTTTTCTCATATACCTGGGTCCTTTGAGAACCCGATGCCGTTTAGGGCACGTCTCCAGCATGTGCCCAGTTGGCTGCCGACTTTTTTGCGCAGAGGTCGATTTTTCGGGCGGCCATATTCTCGCCCCTATTTTGAATTTCGAACGTTCAAAATTTTTTTTCACAATTAGATCACGAAACAAACAACTATTCCAAATTTCATTCAAATCGGCCGGTAAACAAAAGAGTTGGCCTATTTGTATAGGAGAACGCGTTCGAAATTCAAAAATCGGCTTCATAGGATGGCTGTAATTCATACATTTCCTACAACTTTGTCATACATCATTTTCCTCTAGCTATTGTCATTTCGGAGAAAACGTATGGATGAATCAGTGAGTGAGTATACCGCATTGTAGCTTTATATATATATAACTAGGGGGTGAACCCCCTGCGCGCTTACGCGCGCCAACCCCCAGCCGCTCCGAGCTTCGCTCTCCGCGGCGCTCGGCCTAGGGCCTCGCTAGACACTTGGGGTAGGGATTTGATAAGTGGGAACATGTATGGTCTCGGCCTTCGGCCTCGGCCTGGACGGAGCTCGGCCTTCGGCCTCGCACGGCGGGGTTCCTCGTACCCGCTTCGCGGAGCTCGGCCTCCGGCCTCGCAAGTTTCTCCCATCTGGCTTTTGCGTTATTGCTTGTTCGCCGGAAAATGTATAGTCTCGGCCTTCGGCCTCGGCCTGGACGGAGCTCGGCCTTCGGCCTCACCGCGGCGGGGTTCCTGGTGCCCGCTTCGCGGAGCTCGGCCTTCGGCCTCGCAAGTTTGTCCCATCTGGCTTTTGCGTTGCTGCTTGTTCGCCGAAAATGTATAGTCTCGGCCTTCGGCCTCGGCCTGAACGGAGCTCGGCCTTCGGCCTCGCCGCGGCGAGGTTCCTCATCCCCACTTCGGCCTCGAAAAATTGTTTTTTTGAAAAATTTTTAATCTTTGTTTAAAATTTTGTACTAAGTCGATTTTCAGTACAAATTCTCCATACAAAATTTTCTCATTTTCAATGGTCGATATCTCGGCCGCCATCTTGAAAATCCAAAATGTCCGATTTTTCTCATATACCTGGGTCCTTTGACAACCCGATGCCGTTTAGGGCACGTCTCCAGCATCTGCCCAGTTGGCTGCCGACTTTTTTGCGCAGAGGTCGATTTTTCGGGCGGCCATATTCTCGCCCCTATTTTGAATTTCGAACGTTTAAAATTTTTTTTCACAATTAGATCACGAACTTAACGTCCGTTCAAAATTTCATCCAAATCGGCCGGTAAACAAAAGAGTTGGCCCATTTGTATAGGAGAAGGCGTTCGAAATTCAAAAATCGGCTTCATAGGATGGCTGTAATTCATACATTTCCTACAACTTTGTCATACATCATTTTCCTCTAGTTATTGTCGTTTCGGAGAAAACGTATGGATGAGTCAGTCAGTGAGTATACCGGATTGTAGCTTTATATATATATAAAGCTTTATATATATATAATATAAAATATATACACGAAACATTTGACAAGACATTACATAAGAAATAACATGTACGAAGAAGAGTTTATCTCTGTAAGAGATTTCTTCCAGCAAACAGTAGCTAGTTCATTTATTAGTTTTCTTGTTTAATTCTTAGATAAGTTAGGTAGTTCTTCCTAGTTACGTATATTTCTTAATAATGATCTAGATTTTGAAATGGACTCCTAGTTTAACTTGTAACGTTCATTATGTTGCAGTTTCTGTGCTACTTTGAATGAAAAAAAAAATGATTTGATTTGATTTGATTTGTAGTTTGTGGTAGCATCAACACTATATTCATAAACTTCATCTTATGTATACAGCGGTGGTAGCCTAGTGGGTAGAACATTGGATTTGAAAGCAAGAGACCCAGGTTCGATTCCCAGTATGTACCTATGGCTTTGTTTTCTAAGTTATGTATATTTGTGAAGTTATAGTAGCAATACCACTCGTTAACTGTGAAGGAAAACATTGTGAGGAAACCTGAGTGTCTGAGCTATTCACATACCTCAGCGCTTGAAATCGCCAATCCGCGGTGGGCACGCGTGGTGACTAAGCCTATGTAGGCTGGTTATGTTGTGTATGTTATGTATTTGAATTTTACTCACGTTTCAATCTTCGTTGACAGTAACAACGAATGTTATGAGCAAGCTTACTCAATGTACTGATGACGCATGACACTGTCACAGACAACCATGTAATTGACATGGACGGGGTCTCCGGGGTAATAAAATGTCTGAGTATGTGTAGCGCGAGCCATAAAAATCGTAATTTGGCGCTGTCTCGCGGAATTTACATAGTTATTTGTGTGTTTAAAAGGAGTGTCCCAAGCTTGTGCATTTTATCTTAAAAATGTTATTAAGAATCACCAACACTCTTAGCAAACTTTACGCAGATATTTGAAACGTATTTTATTTGTATAATTTGTCTGTTTCAAATGACACAAGCATGTTTCAACATGACTGCCTCGTTGGTCTAGCTCTATCACGTCTGATTACCAAGCTGGACGTCGTGGGTTCAATTCCCGTTTCACACTTTGTGATATCCTTGCCTGGTTACCATAGCACAATGTATTCTAGCTATACATTGTATTATATTATACTCTATTGTATTATACTCTATCTCAAAAATGTTATTCTTTTTTTTTTATAAGTACCACTTTTTTAATTCAGGAAAGCCGAGAGACAAGTAAAAAAACTGGCCAAGTGCATGTCGGGCCACGCGCATTGTAGGTTCTGTAGTTGGCCATAACAAGAAAAAAAAAACATCCCTAATTTAGGGGTACCTAGGACCAGTTTCTGAATTGAGAATTTCGCTAAGTAAATAGTTAGTTCTTCGAATTTCTCAGAATAGAGCATGACAGAACGTTACTTAAGTATTTACTTAGTTAAATTCTCAATTCGGAAACCGGCCCCTAGCAATTTTTATTTTTTTTATTTTATATATTGTTTTGTCGTCGTGATTAATATGTATCTGTATTTCAACTGCCAATGCAAGGAAACAGATTATAATTGAACACAGTGTACTGAGATTCCTACATCTCTGTAAGAATTCTCATACCAATAAAAATAAACTTAGATGTCAAGTAAAATTTAATATAAGCAACCTAAAGCAAGATAAATAAATGATTTATCTATCTATCTATCTATCAACCTATGTATGTCCCACTGCACGGACGGGCCTTCTCTTAGAGAGAGAAAATGTAAACCATATTATGTACAAATCATTAATTACGTAAAATAAACTCACGCCTGTATCCCAGAGAGGTAGGCAGAGACCAGGGAGACCAGGGACTGCTACTTGCCACTACCCTGACAGATCACTTTCGCTTCATAAACATTCATTAGCCGTTGCACGCACGCCTGTCCCGGGAAAAGACGTCCTAGGCGGACATACTTCGACCAAAGAGGGTATGTATTAGCAAAGGGCAAGATAAAACATTAATTAACACAAATAATTTCCGTTACTTACTTACTCAAGTACCTTTGACTTTGTTTATTTTCAAAGTTACGTACATCTGCGAATTTGTCGTAGCAATACCACGCGCTAACTGTGAAAGAAAACATCGTGAGGAAACCCGCGGTTAGGTTGGCTCCGCATGCATTGACTTGTCTTTCCTACGCTGGCTACGCTTACTACATATAAAAAAACCATGTCCCAGGAACTGCAGCGTCCGAGTGGTCCCTTCGCCCATCTAATGTGAGTGAAGGTGTCATTGAATGCTGTATAAATCATCTCATTGCGTAGATGCAACGTTTTTACTTACGTAACATTTATTAGTTTGCAACATGACCCCCACTTTAGACGTCACGGTAATTGAATAGTAATTTTCACAAGCGACATTTAATTCAATTGGATGAAAGCCTTTTCCACAACGATAGTTGAAGGGTAGAATAAACATCAAACATTGTGTAATATCGTTATTAAAAGCAAATTAAATTCAACCCAAACCGTAGAAACGTCAGTATGCTACGTTACTTTAAATTAATTTGTAAATCCCATTAGGACGGGTTAAACCTTTCTGTAACTCTTTAGGTCAACCTTTCCATAGAAAGTTTTAAATAGGTATATGATGTTTGACTTTCGACCCAAACGTTGTATTATTAATGAAAGGTACCACTGATAACATTTTAATAAACGACGTGAGAATTACAAGTAAGTGAAACCGGCAAAACATCATGAATTTAACCCTAGACACCTGACGTTCGTTGTTTCGACGAATAAGCGGCAGAAAAATTGTTGTATCTTTTTGGTGCGTGTGCGGATAACCGTCTCTTGTCAATTCGATGTTCGTCACGGCTTTGCGAGAGGCAACGTATTCCGTCAGCCAAATACTATCGTTTTTCGAAGTTGTACAAAAATATGTCGCAATTTGTGGTGAACAGACAACTGATTTTTGTACTGGATGGTGCAAAAAGTTTTTTTTTTCTGATGTCTACAGTTTAGGTTTACCCTAAAAAGGAACCACAACTATATTAAATTTCTTTTGTAATAAATTTTTCCATAAGAATGTCGGTTTTGATCCGCAGAAACGCGTGCCATTTGAAACAGAAAAAAATGACGACAAATTATTTTATAAAAAATAAAAAAAAATAAAAATATAAAATAAAATAATTTTTATATTGCCCTTTGCTAGTACGTATTTGGTCGAAGTATGAATGTTGAGGAAGCGAAGGTGATCTGTCAGTACCGGGGCAAGTGGCAGTCCCTGGTCTCTGCCTACCCCTCTGGGATACAGGAGTGAGTTTATGTATGTATGTAATATCTGCAGGTATATATACATAGATAACACTATTGTACATAAAAAAAGGTAACCACATAGGTATTAGATCTTCATTTGCTTGGAATTTGAATAAAAATATGCGAGCACAAGCGTAGGCCTGTTGTACACATCAACTGCGACTCCCCAAGATTTGCTGGAAGAAATCTCATAGAGATAATGTCGCCTTCGTACGTGTATTTTCTTATGTAAAACCTATTTTCGAGTGCAACAAAGTGTTATAACAGAAATGTGCTACATTTCTCTTATAACACTCCAATCTCTTTTAAGCACAAATTTCGCCGCATTCTTATTCATAAGCAATAGAATAATGTTAAGTAATCCTGTCATTATTTTTATAAATATTAGATTTTTATTCATGAATGACGTTATTGAATATCTCGCATTATAATTAAAACTTAGTAAAAATTAAAATTAAATTCAATTAAAATTATTTTTTTTTTCATCATCATCATTCAGCCACAAGAAGTCCACTGCTGGACATAGGCCTCCTCCATGGATTTCCAAAAAGACCGGTTGGAAGCGGCCTGCATCCAGCGTCTTCCTGCCACTTGAATGACGTCATCTGTCCATCTTGTGGCTGGTCGTCCCACGCTGCGCTTGCCGATATGTGGTCTCCATTCGAGAACTTTTCGGCCCCATCGGCCATCAGTTCTGCGTGCTATGTGCCCCGCCCACTGCCACTTCAACTTACTAATCCGCTGGGCTATGTCGACGACTTTCGTTCGTCTACGGATCTCATCATTTCTGATTCGATCTCGTAGAGAAATTCCGAGCATAGCCCTTTCCATAGCTCGTTGCGTGACCTTGAGCCTTCTTATGAGGCCCATAGTGAGAGACCACGTTTCAGTGCCATAAGTCATCACTGGTAACACACACTGGTTGTATAATTTTGTCTTGAGCGATTGAGGTATATTAGACGAAAAGACTTTTCTAAGTTTCCCGAAAGCTGCCCAGCCGAGTTGGATTCGACGACTGACCTACGTATAAATATAAAAGATAAGTACAAAAATATTGTCCTAAATGGACATAAACGTTTTTTATATTAAAATCTGTATAATTTTCTTAATTGGCACAAATGTATCTATTTATTAATTTTTAATTAGTAGTTTTAAGATTTTTTTTGCGGTAAGCCCTACCTGCATGACACGTTTTCTTCATTTGGCGTGGAGGTGCTATTTGAAAACCAGCGCTGTTTCAAATAGAAATAGCAAACGCTAGACAGTATCATTGTCACACGCACACTCCTTTATTTTTTAATTATTGTATGTAAGCATGTTGTTTTATGGCAATAAATCATTCATTCATTCCTTCAATCAACAGTGAAACGCTTGCCTCACGTTAGAGGGGTGGTGGGTTCGATTCCGTCGTATACCAACCGCTTTGATTTTAAGTTACGTAATAGGCAATGTGGCGGAATTAATATTCGCAATATTGTTCACACAATTTGTACTACATTCAAATTATCCACAAGAGGAAAGGAAACAAAATAATAATAAATCGATTGAATAATGTGAAGAGAGGGAAGAATGATCAAAAGGAAGATGGAAGTTCGCGAGTTGAATAAGAAATCATCTTTTCGATCTGAACACAAGTCTAAACTGCTGATAGAGTGTTGTGCCCAGTTCCGCAGTGACAAACTCTTGCACTTTACCCGTCATACGAAAGTACAGGGCCTCGATTCTGTTAGTGCATTGTAGTATAATGACAGGTGCACTGTCGGGTCACGTGACGTGTTTTTTCGTACCATTGACGCCTAGAAGGTTTGATGGGTGTGCCCGCGTAGACTTAAAGCAGCCATGAAATGAAAACCGCCATGTTCATGCAGTTGTCATGTTACTACAATGCATTAACAGAATCTAGCCCCTGTACCTACACTTAAGCATGTATCCGCGAGGGGTGGACAGAAACCAGGGTTGGTCACTTGCCAGGATCTTGACCAACCTCGACCATTCTGTCTTAGCGAATCTACTATAAATACACAAATCCACGTAATTATGTTCTTTTCGTTGCACAAACCCGTGCTCAGGACAATATTAAATAGGCCTCTAAATAGGTTTTTAAAATGCACGTAATATTGAAGGGCTTAGTGCTTACATTTATTTATTTGCTATTACTTGCACTCACGTAAATAACCGGTCAAGTGCGAGTCGGACTCGCGCACGAAGGGTTCCGTGCCATTATCTATACAACATTTGAATATCGAGCAAAAAACGGCAAAAAAAGTCACGTTTGATGTATGGGAGCCGCCTTTAAATATTAATTTTATTCGCTTTTTAGTAAATGTTGTTATGGCGGCAATAGAAATACATCATCTGTAAAAACTAACTATCACGGTTCATGAGATACAGCCTGGTGACAGACAGACGGACGGACGGACGGACAGCGGAGTCTTAGTAATAGCGTCCCTTACCCTTTGGATACGGAGCCCTAAAATGACTTAGTGCCATAATTTTAGATACATAGTTGATGCTGGAAACTATAACCAAGGTCTTTTGGTTGTAGGACGAGGTTAAGCCTAGAATTTTAACAACATTTCAGTGTGATTTCGATTACTTTCAGAAGGTGCTTGTTTCATGTTTTTTTTTCAGTTGCTGTGAACTAACTTCGCCCGTTCCGGACGCAGCATTGTTTGTTTGTGTTCTAAAAACAGTTTTTAATGTTCCTCTTTGTGTGTCAACGGTCCAACGATTTTGCTCTGAATAAGCTTTTTAGGGTTCCGTAGTCGACAAGGAACCTTCAGAGTTTCGCTATGTCCGTCCGGTCTGTCTGTCCGCGGCCTAGCTCGTAGACGATTAGTATTCTGAAATTTGAAAGCTGATATTTGGTATAGACGTAGATATTAATCAAGCCGATAAAACAATAAAATCTCCAACAATATTTTTAATTTTATTCACAGCTAAATTGAGGAATCAATTTTTTTTGTCGTCTACCATAGTATATAGTATCCATAGTATATAGTATCCATAGTGTAGGGTATCGTTGGATTGGTCATTTATAAATATTGTAAGTGTAGGAAAACCATTCGCTTTAGGGATCCGTTTGTGAAATATTAAGCTTTAAAGCGCAATTTTTTATCAGAGGATCGGGCGTCCTCTCTCTCCCAGCTGAACGGTTGATACATAAATAGACAAAAAAAATTGTTGCTGTACCAAAAACACACACAATAAAGATTCAGATTAGTAGCAAACCCCTCCTCCTACGGCGTGGCCCAACACGCACTTGGCCGGTTTATTATTGGAATTTGCACAGCCTGCGTTACGTGGGTTTTGTTCACCTTGTGCTGACAATGAATTTTCGTCATACAAATCCCAGATAGTGCTCGTGCCATCCCGTGCTATACCGCTCGCGGTATCTGACACGTGATTATACAAGCAGATACCAAGAAGTTTGAACTCGCAGCGAGATAATGCTTGCTTGAAAATAAATGTACCTAAATCAAACTTACCTCACATTCATATTCGGCCTCACATTCGGGAGGTCGTGGGTTCGAATCCCGGCGTGTACCAACGACTTCATATCTTAAGTTACGTACATTTGTGGAGTTATACATTTTTGATGTACATTTTCGAAGTTGCTTTATTTGTAAAAACGATATTGTTTACAAAAATTAATAGATTAAGAAATCCTCAAAGCCTTCAAAATGTAACTTCAAAAACAGCTCTACTAACTAAAAGCGTAATTGGACTAGCTCCAAAGATTTATAATAAAGTTCCGAATAATATTTAAAAACCTTGAGATTAATCATTTTAAATTAAAGCTTAAATCGATTCTGATTGACTATTTAAGTGACAAAGAATTCTGCAAATAACCTTTTAGCCACTTTAACTAGGAGTACCTATATATGACAAACTTTTATTGTGATTTTTGATGTCTTGATAGACATCAATTTGACCTAGTAGTTATTGCATGTTAGATTGTAGCTAATGAAAATATTTGTATTTTTAGCAGAATGTAGAGTACATATATGTATTTACCAACTTATATATCCACCTACATTCCACAAATAAACGATTTTGTATTTGTATAGTAGCAATACCACTCGCTAACTGTGAAGGAAGACATTGTGAGGAAACCTGAGTGTTTGAGGTGTTCACATACCTCAGCGCTTGAAATTGCCAACCCACGGCGGGCACGCGTGGTAATTAAGCCCATACGACACATACATCTTCGAGAGAAGTCCTGTGCCCCGCAGAGTACGTTAAAAAAAACTTCCTACTCGTCATCTTCATGATATCTAAGATAATCACCATACTGGATACGTTTAAAAATGATTGATACGTTTATTGCACTTATAGTAACCGTGCAATGCGGTGGACTTAATGCCATGAACATTTTATTTTATTTTATTTTTTAAGTATGTCCGTACCGATGGAGGCTGGATGAGAATGGGCGAGGACAAAAAAAGTGTCATGTTTGTGGGGGTCTATGTTCAACAGTGGACGAATGAGGCCGATGGATTAGACTGGGTCGAAGGACAAACAGGATTATCTATTCTAGAATAATATATGAACCTATCACACGCCATAGATTTAGAAAGAGTAAGACACAACATAACATAAACTCACGCCCGTATCCCAGAGGGGTAGGCAGAGACCAGGGACTGCCACTTGCTACGATCCTGACAGATCACTTTCGCTTCTTCAACATTCATTAGTCGTTGCGTGCACGCACGCCGGTTTCGGGTACTTTTTATTTTGCCCTTTGCTAATACATCGCCTATTTGGTCGAAGTATATCCGTCTAGATCGTCCCTTACCGGCCCTTCCACCCACATTCGCTAGATATATTTGTTTCGTTAATCTTTCTTCCTTCATCCTCTCCACGTGTCCAAACCAACGCAACATTCCTTTCTCAATTCTAGTCACTACATCCTCTTTCAGTCCACAACGTTCTCTAATCAAACTATTGCGTATCCTGTCATTCAAAGTAACACCAGACATAAGAGTAAAAAGCTGTTAAATATACGATGACGCTTCGCACTTGACCCAAATATCGGAAATAGGTATATTAAGCATCGGTCACACAGAGCGACTAATCAATGCGACTGTCATACTCGTACACAGCTAGTTCTACACGGGAATTTCGACCGTCAGTGCGCATTCGCAGCGAGTAAAATCGAACAAAGAAAGATTTATAGGGGACGGTTCCCTCAAAACTGCTTCAGACGTCTAGCGGTTAACAAGCTTGAGTACCAACACATAGGTCACGGGTTCGATTCCCAATGCAGGCCGCCATACTTGATTTGTACAATGGCCTCAGTCTGGGTGTATTTTCGTGTTTGGATGTCCTTGCCTGGTTACTATAGCACAGGGTATTCTAGTTTTGGGACCAGGTAAAGTGTTTGTGTTGTGTGGAAGTTACTACTATTAAGTACCTAAGTAAATAATGAATTGACTAATACATACTTACATAAACTCACGCCTGTGTTTTAGCGTCTAGATAGGTTTTTAAAATTGTCCTCAGTACGGATTAGTGCAACAAAAAGAATACAATCACGCCTCATCCCAGAGGCGTAGGCAGAGACCGTGGACTGCCACTCACCAAGATCCCAACAGATCACTTTCGCTCCCTCAATATTCATTAGTCGTGGCATGCACACACGCCGGTTTCCGGTACTTTTTATCTTTCCCTTGGCTAATGCATCCCCTATTTGGTCGTGGTAGATACTGCTCACCTGTATAGGCGTGAGTTTATGTATGTCTGCATTATCATAGCATTATCATCATCATCATCCACATCCACATCAGCATCATCATCATCATCATCAGCCCACCTCCCACTGCTGGGTATAGGCCTTTTCCCCATTAAACCATCTCTCTTGGTCTCTCGCCATTCATGTCCACGGGCCCTTTGACGGCTTGCTCACATCGTCGGACCATAGGGCTGTTGGTCTACCTACTCACCGTGACCGCCTACCGGTTCTAGGCCGCTGATATGCGCGTGCGACAGACGTCATGTGCAAAGGCTCTCAGTTGTTACTATTTCTATTCATCACCGATAATCCCCCAAAGGCTAACGGAGAAATCGAAAGCGGTTTTCACGGAATCCTTCTTCATGAGGTATGTCTGCGAAACAAGGCTTCGATGAATTACGCCGAGTCACGCTCCGTTCATACCGACAGCGTATATTTCAAATGAGTTATTCATCATCAGACGCGTCATGTGTTTATGTGTACTACACAAATATAGTGTGACGCTTAGTGAACCGTACGGCGTAATTTGATGGGATTCGCGGCTTAGGGTTCCGTAAATGATATAGCTTATAGTTAGATAATTCACTTAGGTTAGGTAATTTCTTTGAAACATTAAATAAGAGTGTGAGAAAGCTCACTAAAAACGGCCAAGTGCGAGTCGGACTCGCGCACGAAGGGTTCCGTACCATTATATATACCTACAACATTCGAATATTTCATACCATTTACGAATATTTCTGCCTGTTACTGTGATTAATATCGGACAAAAACCGGCAAAAAAAAATCACGTTTTTTGTATGGGGGCCCCCCCTTAAATATTTATTTTTCTGTTTTAGTATTTGTTGTTATAGCTGCAACAGAAATACATCATCTGCGAAAATTTCAAGACAGACTGACAGACGGACGGACAGTGCAGTACATGCCCGCACTGGGAATCGAGCCTGGCTCTCTCGGTTCCGACTCCAATTTTCTACCCACTAGGCTACCACCACTCTCAAATAATGTACACCTTACTGTATATACTTTTAGTGAAATAAACAATTTTTACTTAACTTGCTTTACTGAAAGAGAAAGAAAGGAATATTGCGTTGGTTTGAACCTGTGGAGAGGAGGAAAGAAGAAAGATTAAATAAATAAATATATCTATCAAATTTGCGTGGAAAGGCCCAGGCGTCGACTACATAGAGAATGTGCTAGTAAAGGGCAAGATAAAAAGCACCTGGAACTATATCCACTGTGTGTACATATTTCCTACATAAGTAATTGATCTTGCCCTTCGCTACTACATCCCCTGTTTGGTCGAAGTGTTTCCCCTGCGACGTTCCTTACCGCCTCTTCCACCTTCAATCGGCGAACGCGCAAGCAGTGACTAATGAACCTTGATGAAGCAAAAGAGCTTTGCTAGGTTCGTAGTAAGCGGCAAACCCGGACGGGTGGGCAGACCACCCCTCCGCGATGCAGGCGTGAGCTTATGTGTGTAATTTAAAAGTCAGTGCAGGTTTTCGAATATTTCCAAATATATCTTATCGCATCAGGATTGCACTGGCTTTATAAAGAAGAAGAAATACATTTATTTAACGCCACATAGACATATAAAAGACGTAAAAGAGAAAGAAAAAAAAAATAAAAAAAAAAATAAAAAACATGGCAGAACAACAACTAGGGAACACGAGCTGTGTCCACGCGGCGGTAAAACGGCCTCAGGCTCAGTAATTGCTGCAGGTCTGCTGCCTACAGTACTGATTTTCAGCAAGGGCCTGGTCTCTTTATCAATAATCTCTCACACTTATACTCGTGCCTTTGGAAAGCTGTGTGCGTGTGCGTAAGCCTTAGTTTGATTAATAGTCCCAGTATTATTGCTTAGAATATGGTGTCCTATTGGAGGGTACATTTGCCGCTGATTGACTGATCAACCAGGATTCAGGTCACTTATGTCGCTTAGTAGAGATTTATGTGTATTGATATTAATGTAACTTTCTGTACAGGTTTATTGTAGTTGGTCGATATCAATTTAGGTGGAATTTGTATCATTCGTCATCTTGACAGTACTATCAATGGCACCTGTACTCAGCTCAGATACACTTTCCCTGGATGTTAAAAAACTTTATACCAAAAATCGTTTCAAATATTAACACTAGCTTCCACACAACCCTGTGCTGTGGTAACAAGGCAAGGACCTCACAAACATGGAAATACACCCAGACTGATGCCATTTGTAAAAAAAAAACCAGACAAGTGCGAGTCGAACTCACACACCGAGGGTTCCGTACAAATTTGTAGGTACTTACATGTTAGGTATAAATAGTTCAGGAATCGAGCCTCGCAGTTTTTTCCAAGCATTTCCCGAACTTCAAAGACATTTTTTTTAATGATTTCATTATAAATGTTTAGTTAGCTAAACGGCCGTATCTCTTTTTTACGTGACTTATAAGTTTGATTTTTTTACACCTTCAAGGTATTGTAGACCTGAGTATATGGTTTTAATTACAACTCGATACCTCCACCTGTTCCCAAGTTGAAGGCTCTCGATAGACAGACGGACGGACAATAAAGTCATCCTATAAGGGTTTCGTTTCGTTCCGAGGCACGGAACCCTAAAAATGTGTCAATCGGCAAAATAATGTCTCTCTAGTTATTTGCTGGTCCCATATGCGTTTTTCACTTCATTGATCAAAGAAATAGCCAAAGAAATATTTTAGAGGTTTGTTTACATCTATAGAAAGCCTACTTGGTACGGAGTGTATTTCGTACCGCGTATGAGAGATGAGAAAGAGTGTTAAACAGTTCCGTCATGTTTTTAACCATTTTTATTGTAAACACATAAAGCTTATTTTGAATGTGAAAAAGTTTTAATGGAATGACTAGACTAGCTAGCTATATGGTTGGTGTGTTTTATTTGTTGTTTGGCCTCTGTGACCAAACAAGCCTGACATTCATATTTTGTTAGAGCCATCATCAAAACAGTTGGATGCCTGACTAAGTGTTATTTACTACTAGACGGTCGTTTAAACTTATAAAGAACACTTTCATAACTTTCATAGCTGTTAATTATGATCAAATTTCATACAGTGGAAACTTCAATTTAATTTACTATTTCTTTATTTACTAAAATTTAGTAACTTCGATTCCGTCCATGTATTGTATTGTAGTACAATGACAGCGTGAACACGGCGATTTCATTTCATTGCTGGCTTAAGTCTACGCGCACACGTATCAAAATATCAAGCATTGTACTATATTGCACTAACAGCATTGAGGCGCAGTTTTTTTTATCATTGTTTCGTGCAAAGGCTAATTATAGAATGGGAAATTTCTATAATGATACTTTACTTTACACTTTATACTTTATTGCACACATAAAATTACATGAATAAAACAAAACATTTACAGAATTAAAAAGTGTACATGGCGAGCTTATTTCAGCAGAAATCTCTTCCAGCCAACCCTTGATGTGGTGATACGAACATTATAAACAAGGGAGGAAAGTGTACAATAATTATTACGTACTATATTACAACCCAGTACAATCAACTGTAGCGTATGCGCGAATGTGCGAACGTGTATGGTATACACTTCATTCGCGCATGCATTGTCGTTTCGGCGCACGCACTAAGAAACAGATGACGGGCCGGCAACACTCATGGACGAAAAGGAAAACACCGGGCACAGGGTACTTTTAGCCGGTGGGAGTGGAAATTGAAATAGCAATAGTGCGTGCGTGCGGCGCCGGTAAGGTTTAGCTTGGTGAGACATTAAATACCGCAGGAATACACTACAGATACTATTGAACTTTCACGCTCATGACTCGATAATCAGATCCAATTCTAAAGACCCTTTGAATAAACGGAATACGTACAATGTTCAATAACTCATAAAAGCGCCTCAATTAACAACCAAGCGAATATGACCCGTCGTATATTCAATTCTCAGCCTTTTGACGAGTCAGTATCGATTCTAAGGCAATACACTCACAAAAACAGTGTCCTTGATCGTACAGGGCACTTGAAAGGGACCGATGGCAGCGTAAGGACCCGGAAAATTGCTCGAGGTGAAGTTTGAGGGTGAGGTTACAGAAGCCAGTTGAGAGCGGAAACGTTTGTTACCTACCAAGCAAATAATGTTCGAGAACAGGCCAAGTGTGTATCCTATTCTGAAATTTTTGTGCCATCATAAATATTATTAATTGATTATAAAGAACACCAATAGTGCGCAGAATAAACAAAGAAATTAAGTAATATATCAAATAGTTTTAGGCCTGATCTGTACATGTACACCACTATTCACATACATATTATAATATACATAGAATATCCTTAAAATAAATATTCAATCAGCCCGTATTAGTCCAATAGGCTTCCCCCAAGGCACGCCAGTTTTTCTATCCTCGGCATCCTTACAATGTGAAGCTAAAATTGCAAAGCAACGAGAAATAAATTTTAAATTAGCACATAAGTTAGCAAATAGTTATTACACAACTAGGGCCGTAAAATAAAAAAAGGCCGATATCGCAGAAGTTTAAGGCCCGAGCCGCAGGCGAGGGTCATAAATATGCGATAGAGGGCTTTCTATTTTACAGTCCGTGTTGTGTACACAATTTTATGTCGTCACTTGGCCGCAAAGTGGGTTTTCCCGTACGAGTAGCGTGCGGAAAAACCAGCTTTTTGACCAGGTGTGGCATAAAATATGTTTTTTTTTCACTCACCCTTAGTGAGAGTCTGACTCCCACTTGGCCACTAATTTTATGATTTGGTGTTTATAGGAACTGCACTATAGTGCTCATCAGTTTCCAGTTGATCCGTTTAGTTGGGCGGTACGGAATAAGGGGTCTTATCATGTTTGATACTTGTGTACGTATCTTACTAACGGTTTTATCATACAGCAAAAACAAGACGTAAAAAATTACGTTTCTCATATACTTACTTCCCTAAAACTTCTATTTATTTTTTAAGTTTTATTGACCAATTTGCCTTAATAACGATTCAAGAGATAAAGCGCTCATAGTTCCGAAATACATAGACGGTGTAGACATTCTATTTAAGTTTTGAATTTTTTTTTTATTTTTGTGCAATAAAGCCTAACAAACAAACAAACAAACAAACAAACAAACAAACAAACAAACAAACAAACATAGTAAGAGGGTCCGTTTGCAACAGTATATTTTTATTAAACACGCTCCCGCTCTCGCTTTGCTTATAGCCCAGCTTGCTAGGTTAGATCCGGCCTAAGGACGCGACTTTTATTATGTTTTGTTAACCCTACTTCTATCCTTTGTAAAGTATTAGGTACGCTGTTGTTAAGTATTTTCTGTTAGGTGTTTTTGGGAACTGTGTTTTTAACAAGGCTTTCGCTGTTGTCTTCGATTTGTTTTGTGATTGAAGTGGCTGTATGGTTTGCCAATATTGGAGTCCCTCTTTGAATTATTATTATTGAAATAAAAGGTCAAGTATATAAGATTACATTAGAAACAGACAGTTCTACTCCGGCGTTTAATTATGATAATAATGGATTTGTAAGTCTACGTACTTCTGATAAAAATAACAACAATGTATTTTACAACCACGAATTAGCGTGGGGAGAAGATTTCAATTAGCTAAGACGTTGATTCAGGCGTAAAGCATTACTAAGTCCCAAGGTAAGAGAATGGAAATTATTGCCGAAGAGAACGTTTTAGACTAAACGGGTCTAATCGCAATTATATTCTTTTTGTTGCAGTAACCCGTGCTAAAAATTCCAAGAATGCCGGGACTTAAACCCGCGACATGTGGATAACCGTTTTTATAATCGCGATTGTTTATAAGGTGTGGTGTTAGCCCAGTGGGTAGAACTAAGGACTTGGATGCGAGAGACCCAGGTTCGATTCCCAGTTGTACGTAACTTTGTTTTTTTTTTTCAAAGTTACCTACAACTGTGAATTAGTAGAAGCAACACCACAGGCTAACGGTGAAGGAAAATATCGTAAGGACACCCGCGGCTTGGTTGGCTCCACACGTATTGACTCATCTTTCTTGTGGGCTAGGTCAACTAAGCTGTCAGGGTGGTATAGGTGCTGGGCAAGCCTACTCCACCTAAAAACAATATCCCAGGCACTGCAGCGTCCGATGGGTCCCTTCACCCATAATCTAGTGTGAGTGACGGTGCCACTGGCCGCTGTATAATCTCATTACGTAGATGCAAAGGCCAAAGTTTTTTTTTTTAACTTAATCACTTAAGTATTTTCGAACTAAAACTTTCGTAAGTACTACACATTATTAACTTAATTCCGGATTTACTTAATTGGTCCGACTCTTCCGACAAAATACCAAGCAAGTGAATCCGGAATTAAGTTAAGTAAGTACCTATTATAAAAAAAAAGTTTCCGTTTCATACGAGTCTTAAATATGCGCGGAATTACGAAAAACGTATACATATGACGGATCACGTCAAGACATTTAACAGACTTTAAAAGAAGCGTAAAAATTAAAAGAATAAAGTTCTTAAGAAAATTGCTCTTTTTAGTTTTTTTTTTGCTGTCTGCACTCTTGCCAATTGAACACCTTCAGTCGTATGTTAATAGACTGTTAGCGTACGAGAAATCGGGGATAAATATTGATCGGTTCAAATACATCCATATTTTGAAATGCATCCTTTATGACAATAATGATGTAATAGCCGACAAGGTAGTTAGGTAAATAAAATAAACTTACGAAAACAAAGACATAAAAATATATTATAAGCTCTTGTTATACTCCACTAATTGAAGATTTGTTTTTATCAACAGACTGCGTGGAATAAAAACGCTTTCTAAATAGAAATGTCGCTGATTTACCTTCCATGGACTGCGCGGGGACCTACTACAAAGAGGCTGGGAGAAACTTAAGTTCAAGAAATAATAAGTATTTATGAAACAAGAATATCTCTATCTATCAGTTAATAGCTACCACATTACTTTATGATTTTTGAAAATAAAAGTCTTATACTGACCAAAAACCACTCAGCCAACGCCAATGGGTCTAGAATCATGAAATTTGGTGCAAGTGTTGTTTATAAATCGTAGATGAGTACGATTTTTGAAAATTCAGCGCTTAGGACACTTATACGGCCGTTGACGTGTGCCGACGGCAGCCGTCGACGTGTGCTGAGGGCAGCCGTCGACTCGCCGATAGCAGTCGCCGACATGTCAGCGTCGAATATCCGCGTCAGCGGTTAAATTATTAAAAGATGAAAGTTAGTGAAAAAGAATTGTCATGGAATACAGGGTCTAGTAGTCTAGTAGTCATATCTTCGTCAATAGCTAGATTGTAATGCAATCCTGTTTACCTTAATTTATCTTTGATGTAGCGGACATAGTTTGATTAGGTACCTTGTACCTTTACCTTTTTTGGGAAGACAAGGGGTTTATAATGATGCACTCTTTAAATTGATGCAAATGGTTCTGTAGGTATTAGTCAGTAAATATAACAAATAAACTGTAATAAAAGAGATAGAGAACACTTTACTGCAAACCAGAAAACAATAGAATTGTTAATATTGCAACATTACAATATTTATTTATTTAAAACAGTATAATATTACATAGCCGAGATAAAAACCGACATCGTTAAAAGTTTCACAGATAAACTTTTCCGGTTGCCTTGATTCAATCATCATTAATACAATTTAAGTAAATATATGGCGCGCACAAACTAGCCCACTTATTCCATTTTATTTGTAGTTTGTGAGTAGGGGTCATTCGCCGTAGTTAAGGAAAATACTAGCAGAAATAATAAGTATCTATTTCCATGGAGCTTCCTTTGTCTGAGAGATATCGTTCTTAGCTCTACATTTACGTCATTGTATTGTTGTTCATAAGTTATTTCCCCTTCTTACCCACGGTCCACCTCCTGAGACAACCCAGGTGAACCATGGGATTTTTTTTACAACGGACCATCATTGTTCTCCTGGGTGTTCCTTGGGAAATATTTTTTATCCACCGTACACCTTGATATCGAAAAATTAGAGCCTTTTAATGTTTTATCACAGAGGTGCACCGTTTAAAAAAAAACCCCACGGTTCACCCAGTCGGTCTCAGGAGGTGAGCCATGGGTAAGAAGGGGTTATTTTGCTTACTGAAGGATGAAACACACCAACGCGGTGGCGGTCCATACATACGACGTTTACGTTTACCATTACCGCATACCGTTGGTATGTTTCATCCTTTAATGGTTTCCAGTGGTACTCTAATTCAGAGGAACTGTACAATGGGGAACAAAAGTGGCTTCTGCGAACCAATTTAAAATCGTGTCATAAGATTTATGTCAGAAGTTATTTCTTATTTCAATGTTGTGATTTTACGGTCAGGAATACTCTGATTATTTCTGACGAGACCCATGCGATAAGTCGAATTTCCTTGGTAAGGTTTCGTGTTTCTCAGTTTGTTTTTCAACTTGTTTCGATAATGTCCTGAGCTACGGAACGAACCATACTAGTCCTAAGATCTGTGGATTGAGTATCAAATGTCGCCATCCGACATCAGACGAAGGTCGACTAGGTATATTGGTGACCGAATCTTGAGTCTGAAGGGGCAATGGACGGGATACCAGCCGGTGGGTAAGACGGCAGGTAGACCAGAGATGTAACGAAGTGGCTTCCGAGAGCCGGACGACGGTCAGTGAGTAAAACAACAGCCCGATGATCGGTCAGTCAAGTCAAAATTGTGCCCGTAGAAGCGGATGGTGAGAGTACGCTAGTCTGGGTGTATTTCCATGTTTCTAATCTCCTTGCCTGGTTACCATAGTACAGGGTATCCTAGTTTGGGGTCAGGACATATGATTGTGTTGTGTGGAAGTTATTATTAGAGATGGTGTGACGGGGAAAAGGCCAGTAGTATGCAGAAGATGGCTAACGATGATGACGAAGGTGCTGAATTACTATTGTATGAACTTATTTCATAAGTTCTTCTTATTGGTTTGAGAATAATTTTAATTATTGTTATTTGGGTGCATACGGGAATAATACAAATACATTATTGCAAGAAAATAATAAAAGAAAAAGTTACTTTTGTCAGTGATAGTTAAAAACATAGATGTTTAACTGGCGCTTAAAAATGACCCTGCGTTCAATTATGGGAAGACGGACGGGGCTTGTCAACTGTGTTACCCATCGGAGCGAGTTCAGTATGACCTGGAAAAATATCTACGCACCTGCCACAGGCCGACCGACATCTTGCGAGGTACCTTAATATTTCGACGGGTTATACATCATGAAGTCAATAGTTTGACGTTTTTGTGTAAACCCGATCAAAGTTGCGCTATCATTTACTATCGCACAATTAACGTTCACGTGGTCATGTATGGCGCAAAGAATGAGCCAATCATAGAGTGATTTAGGGCCAGTTGCTGAAAAGAGAATTCACTAAGTAAATACTTAACTGTATTTACTTAGCGAAATTATCACTGTCACATTCTTACTGTCTCTTCAAATTTCTCAGAAAAGAGCGTGACAGAACGTTACTTAAGTATTTACTTAGTAAAATTCTCAATTCAGAAACCGGCCCTTACTCTGCAGCACATGTTGAGCTCACTTCATTGGTACAGAGTAGTCGCTCGTAGCCCCGGCTGCCTGAGTGATCTTAAACGACCACGAAGGCTAAGCAACACTGGGCGCGTTCAGTGCATGGATGGGTCACCGTCTATGCCTAACGCTAGTGGCATTTTTCCGAGCGGTTCCGTGCTTCGCAAGGCACGTTAAGCTGTTGGTGCCGGCTGCCGTCGATAGATGGCAGTCGTTAAGCCAAGTCAGAGGCCTTAGGGCGGCTTGACAACTTCTGACAGTAGACGAGCCACTAGTCTACAAGCCTCCACCAATCCGGACTTGGCCCCCGTGGTAGAGTATGGCCTATACCTTCCTCAGGGAAGAGACCCGTGCCCCTCGGCGGGGACATAATGGGTTGATGATGATGAATCGAGAGGACAGGACCGATTTTGGGCCGAAGAAATACTTCTATGGTTTTTTTATTCGTAGAATTAAAACACAGACTGTATGCAAAACCGTTTTTACCAATACAACAACAAAAAAATTCTAGTTAAACCTAAGATTTCCGCACTTAGCCTCATAGTTGGGCCATTGTACGTAGCAAGCGCCTAGGGTTTCCTCACGATGTTTTCCTTCCCTTGAAGCGAGTAATATTGCTTCTACAACTTCACAAATGTACGTAACTTAGAAAACAAATTCATTGGTACATGCCAGGTTACGAACCCACGACCTCCCGAATGAGAAGCCGGCGTTCTATCGCTCCACTCCCACCACTCTTCATTCACCCGCACCTCATACCACCAAATAGACCGATAAATCGCCTACTGCGCTGCTTCACTGCAAGCGTTCTTTTTACGTGACGCGACCTATATATGCGGTTAAAATTCAATACAAAAATATTATTGCATGAACTTATTTGCAATAAAATAAAATGGCAAGAAGTTATTTTCACATTCTAAAACACAAACAAATACAAACAGGTTACTTTTTACCTATACCTTCAGTCCTTCATCTGAGAGCGCGTGCAGCACTCATTTGGGTAAACGTGGAATCATGCAAATGCAGGGTGAAACGATCGGTCGCGCGCTCCACATTTGAATTTTCGCATTAACCGCCGTTCGCTGGTGTTGTACGGCAGATGGCGGTGGCGTGCTTTACGACATTATGCCGTGAAATATCGAAACTCGATGTTATCGTTTCGTGAAATAATACAGTTGGGTTCGAACAAATGGGTCAAGGGTAAGTGGGAGGTGTATGATGCTTCAATATAACTCTTTGATGTAAATAATATTGCAGATATTTTCACACACTATTTTACTTTACATAAGCTCACGACTGTACCCGGAGGGGTAGGCAGACACCAGGGACTGCCACTGGCTACGATCCTGACAGATCACTGTCGCTTCCTCAACAATACAGTAATGTATGGTACCCAGCCACCCCCGATTCCAAACGCCTCTGCTTCCGTGACGATAAAAAACGGCCAAGTGCATGTCGGGCCAAGCGCAATGTAGGGTTGCGTACAAAGAGGGTTTCTTTTTCTGCTTTACAGTACTAACAACTTCATCGAAGTAATTTTCAATGGATTTTGTACGAAATTTTAATTTTATAAGTTGGTTGCCTATTATTCGGTAAATAGTAGAGCCTACTTATCTGTGATACTTTTTCTTTCAAGTTCATTATATCTGCTACTACCCAGGATTTTTTCACGTTTCTACAATTAACCGTTTAGCCAGGAGAGGGGAGGACGACGACACCCTACTCGGACAAAAAATTGCGCTTTAAAGCTTATTATTTCGCAACCGGACCCCTGAATCGAAAACTGGTCTTACTACAGCCACAATATTTTTCAACGACCAATCCAACGATACCCCACATGTTCGGGTAGACGAGAAAAAGAAAATCATCCCCACTTTTCATTTCAGGGGAGGTACAGTAAAAGAAAAATATGTTCGAACATTTTATTGTATAACTTTTTCAGCGTGATAAATATGTATACACACACGAAATTACAGCTTTCTACTACCACCGGTCTTTACGCTAGGCCGCGGACGGACAGACAGACAGACAGACATGGCGAAACTATAAGGGTTCCTTGTCGGACTATGGAACCCTTAAAATGGGCTCCAACTTAGCATACTTAAGTGGTGTATGATATGTGCTTTTCTGGATCATAATCCAACAGGTTAAGACATATCGGCTTCTTGTAATGGACTATGGAAAGATAACAGGAGAGTAAAACCAGGCTAGATATATAGAAGGAGAGCTTTTCGCTTTAGTTGACACATATAATATTTAAGATCATTAGAATATACAAAATTATCCCCCGAAAATTTTGCAGACTAACACTGCGAATTTTCTCCTCGGGTTACTGTAAATATCCAAATTATTTATTGAAATTATTTGATTATAAAATTTGCTTAGTTTCCGTTGAAATATCTGAATACAAAAGGAGCACAAAAGACTTGTAACTCTTTTGTATTTCTCCTTTTATACTTACTGAAAATGTTTAACACAGCTTAAAACCTATTTTAGATCCTATTTTGGTTGCTGGGTTAGTAGATTCAGGACCTAGGAAAAATGACTGTGTTTTCGTTTCATGCCGGCTGTTGTATACTATGTAAGTTAGGTATTTAAGATTTTTTGTGTATCTTTATAATATATGGCGTGCAATAACGAGTATTAATCTAACCCAATCTAAAAGTTCGTTACAGAACAAGTTACAGAGGAAGCAAGATTTTGCACAGTCTTCACGTACTCGCCATTAACATTTTACGTCGTCGTTTGAAACGACCTATTAAAAAAGGTTCAACACCCTTTTACGTCGCAGTGGAGTCTCTGTACTATATAGAAGCCAGAGATAAACTCATAAATTGCCTTAAATATTGGTTTAACTCTAAAACGCGTAATTCATAAAATATGTGTTATTAAAAACTGCTGTAGTTCTACGATTTGCGAAATATTTTTGTTAAATTTTCCATTTTTTTAAATTGATGTATGAGGTGTTACGGTGTTATGGTGTTTTCGTTTGTGGTGGTGCCGTTTAGTAGATAATGATACTACCAATATGTGCTAAGTAAGTAAAATAGAATGGACTATGTATAGAACAATAATTTACAGGAGGCTGAATATGAGTATTTTTATGATTTAACTTTTTTTCTGCGTTTTCATGTCTACTATGGTGTAAATTCTAATATAATTTTGAAACCCCATTGACGTGTTTCACGAATTACGCATTCAAGAACTAACTCTGTATATTTTTAAATGAAGGCAGTGGTGCGTGTATATACGAATACTCCCCTTGGATCCATTGACCAAAACGTGTATTCATTTGTTAATTAACAGGTGGCTAAACCTGCGGCTAGGGCAAAATTCATGTAAATGAAACCCATATTTAACCCTAGACACCTAACCTTTTCACATACCCTATAATACATAACCATTCGTCAATACAACGACCATGTTTTGAAGTGTTAAGTTTTAAATAAAGCTTTTTTTGTTATTGGTACCTCTTCCAGCTAGCGTAGGTTAGCCTAGACGGCAAGATCTTGCTGGTCGGAGTTCAAGGCCTGCGCATGCCTCTTCACGCTTTTATCAGCCAAATGCAGGTACTAGGCTTGGTCATGGGTTGTGCATCTCGCAGTCATAAGACGCCTCCACTTCAGTGAGGAAACCCCCAGCTGCTTTTTGAGGCTTGCGCTAAACGTTACATGGTCACTGTTGGCATCCCAAGCGACCGGAGGTTGGAGCGAGCGAAAAATAGCTATGAATTGAGGCGTCTTTCCAGGCCTTGGTCGGACTAGAAGCCCCGTATTCGAGGTTCGAGGCGCCATTCCAATTACTGCCCACTTTTGTTCCCGCCACACTCGCGGAGCCATTGTCGTCTTAATCATTCTTAGACGGGGAATATTTTCATTCGTTTCATCCCGCTCCTAAATGGGAAGACCCAAAAGTCCCAATGCTTTAATTAATTACGTCGGTTTATATTTTGTGCAGCTTTGACGTTAGAAAACAAAATTCAGCGGAAAACGGAAGCCGTTCGTAGATCGGTTCATACTACTATATCCGAAATTATGCGAAATGCGAAAGTTTGTGAAGATGTTTGGATGTTTATTACTCAATCATGCAATAACTGCTAAACTGATTTACATGAAACTTGCCGTACAGATAGACAAAGATCTGAATTGAGACATAATATACTTGATATCCCGGAAATGCGTTCCCGTGGGATAAAATTTATTTTATGTTTAAAATAGATGGCGTTGTACGAGCGAACGTTGTGTTTGAAAAATAGATGGCGTTGTGCAAGAATCGTATAAACGAACGTTGTGGTGGTACGAAGTTTGCCGAGACAGCTAGTAGGATATATACGGAAGAGCGGTTGAAAGAAATAAATAAAGAAAGCAATACATTTATTGGGACAAATTAACACATCGCCAGAAACAAAAGGCATGCCAAGTAACATAAATACAAAGGAAAAAAAGTCAAATAAATAAAAGATACGACAAGGCAAAGTCAGAGTGACAGAGTGCATCCTGTGGTGTGTCTAAATTGAATAACAAAAACAATTGAAAGTCGATATTCAAATGTTTCACATTTTTTTAAAAAAGAACATCATAGAAACCATTTGAAAAAAGTTTCATTCGAAAACCTCAAACCATGAAGATTCTATGTCAATTCAAAGAACCTATTGCAATAAAACGGCAATTTCATACTTTAACCCCTAATATTTATGGTATCTCATGTGAAACACTTTGCATGCGCTATGCAGTAATGCCAGAGTATATGATATACGCACAAAGTTGACACATGCCATAGACATAAGTAGCCTATACCTATAAGCGTCGCACTGCAGGGCATAAGGACGCGTGCCCACCGCGGATCGGTTCGTTCAACAAAAATCATTGTTCTCTCCAACGACAATTTTTGCCCAGTTTCACAGTGGACAATATCATCGGACTGATATTTTTATACATTTACTAAGGCTGATGTGGGAACGTTGTATAAATACTAGTTCAACAATTTCATGCAGAAATCAAATCAAAATTTTATTTCAACGTAAAGAATTTACATTCTGTTTGCTGAATGTCAGTGTACAATGATAGCCGCTGCTTTCAGGCAGTATTTTTGTTACTGTTACATGGTAGCGACACAACTACTATTGATCAGTCATTCAACTTGTATCGCCGGCGGGAATCGAAAACCAAACAACGATTGAGATTTGTGCTGAAATAAGCTATGTACACTTTTTATTTTTCTGTAAATGTTGTGTTTTATTTATGTGTTTTTATGTGTGCAATAAAGTATAAACGAATACAAACATAATGAATCAATATCCACATTAAAATATTCCAATCCAATCAAGCCCATTTTCGTCCAGTGCTGAACATAGGCCTCCCCGAAAGCACGCCAATTAATACCGTCCTAATTCACCTAACCAACTAACCATTATCAGCAATCTGCGTCAGATCGTCGCTGCAGCGAGCCAATAATGGGCATTCTTAGATGCGAAAAACTAAGAGTTACTGAGAGTAGACCACTTACCCTCATTACAATAATTGACTGTACTGGCCACTTCAGTCTAACCTTGACCAGTAGCCTATTTATGCGCACCAAATCCTGAGCGATTTCAATCCTCTGACTGTCAAATTTCATACTAGTTAGACAGTTAGACGATTGGAATCGTCCAGGATTTCGTGCACGTAATAAAAGGGCAGGGCAGCTGCTACATTGCCAAAATCTCGTGAATTAAGGTAATTAAAATATTACTTATAAATAATCGCGATTCGATCCGTTTAATATACAACTATCCTCAGCTGACTTTTCTAGTTTCAATTAGTTATAAGTTTACTTGCGCCGAATTGTATATCCATGGTCATTGGGTACTTCGACTTTAAATTTAATCTTTATCATAATCATCAGCCCACCTCTGCCTGCTGCTGGGTTCTCCAATACAGACAAAGACAGAGTATGGGCTTAATAACCAAGTGTGCCCACCTCGGAATGGCCATTTCAAGCGCTGAGGTGCGTGAACAACAGGGTTACTTGTTTTCCAGCGGTTTCTTTTAAATAAATAAATAAAAACCGCTTTGGTAAGGAAGCATAAATACTTTATACCGTTTCATTATTTTGCCTCCTTTTCTGTACATTTTCGACGCGCCTCATTCTAAAGAGCTATTTTCCCTAACGGAAGTATTTTGATCTTAAGAAATAACGTGGAAAAATAACGTTTTTTCTCGAAAAGGTACACGGTAAAATTCCGACTTGACTTTGCTTGAATTTTTATGTTCAGTGTTTAGCATTTGTTTTTGTGTTATGTAGCATTTGTTTTCGCCACTGAAATACTTAAGGGGGCGCCTATCGAGGCGATTTCCATACAAACGTACTTCGATTTTAATTTACAAACGACATGTCGAATTGCAACGAAACTTTTCCAATATAGTGAAGGACATAAATCGAGGTTCATTGTGCATTGTGCTTACAGTTGAGAATACGTAATTTATAAAAAATAACTTAGAGCTTCATAATCTTTCTCATTTTCAAATCATAATCTTTCGCACTCCTCGTTACGACTTTCTTTCGGTCGGGGGAGATTAGTGACAAAAATACTTTTCCACTGATGAGGTTTTTCAGTGGGGGAAAATAGAGTAACTTTAATATGTAAGGAATAAGGTAAACATTTATCGCGGAAAATAAATAGAAAATATATATGGACGAACTTAGAGACTCGTCCTTTTTAGAGTTCCGAAGTCGACAAGGAACCCTTATAGTTTCGCCATGTCCGTCCGTCTGTCTGTCCGTGTATCCGTCTGTCTGTCCGTCTGTCCGTCTGTCTGTCCGCGGGCTATCTCAGAGACGTTTAGTACTAAAAAGCTTAACTTTGGCATAGACATACATATTAATCACGCCAACAGGTAGAATAAAATCTTTAAAAAAAAACTAGGTAACCCCCTACACCTAAATTAGAGATGCTTTTTTTTTCAACTACACCATAGTGTGGGGTATCGTTGGATTAGTCGTTTAAAAATATTTTGGGTTTACAGAACATTTTTTATTACAGACAATTTTTTTATTTAGAGTTCCTTTTGTGAAATATTAAGCTTTAAATAAAGCGCAAATCTTCGTCCAAGTAGGGCATCCCCCTCTCTTGGCTAAGCGTTTTATTGTAGAAACGTGAAAAAATTCACGGTAGTAGCACATATAACAACTTAAACGAAAAACTATGACGGCTAACTAGGCCTCACAAATTAACGAGTAATCGGCGACCAATTTAAAAAAGGAAAGATTGGTACAAAATCCATTGAACATTACGTTGATAAATTGTTAGTTCTGTAAAGCAGATAAAGCCCCTTCTTTCTACGGAACCCTACATTGCGCGTGGCCCGACAGGTACTTGGTCGGATTTTAAAATGAGATGCAAGAATTTACTCTAAGAACATGTTTTTAATTATGGTTTTCTTTGTTACAGATTGGGAATCTCAAGAACTTCTACCTACTTTCACACCCGCGTATAAGTAAACGCTCTTTGAATGCCAGCAAAGAGTACCACAATAGACTTAAGGATGACCCACAGGTAAATAAATAGTTCAAAAATATATGGACGAACTTAGAGACTCGTCCTTTTTAGAGTTCCGAAGTCGACCCCAAACGTAGGGCGGCCCCCACTGGGAATCGAACCCACGACCCCCGGCATGGTAAACAGACGTGATACCGCTAGGCCAACGAGGCAGTAAATTTTCATCAGGTATTTTTTTCTTTTCTGATTACCACATTGGCGTATATAATAGATCAGTTTATATTGGCCTCTTTATTTATATTATTTATCTGGTAGGTCGATTTTAAACTCATGAAAAGTGTAGAGGGCGTTGTTAGGGTATTGAATTATAGATTAATAAAATTAGTGTATTAACCTTATTGAGGTTACCTATTGTTTCTGAGATTAAATAATAATAATAATAATTTATATCAGATATACCCCCAGTTTCTCGTACACTAACACGCTGTTAATCTACTGTTAACAGCTGTCAATTGACCAAAGTGCATACAAAAAGGACTACTGAAAGCTGTTAATAGTAGATTAACAGCTTGTTAGTGTACGAGAAACCGGGGGATAAAGATCCAAATACAAAATTAACACATATAGACAAAATCACAATACGCTTAAAAATATTAATATTATTAGTTCTAATTATGCATTAATTTTAAGTATTAAGCCCCGTTTCTGAATTGAGAATTTCGCTAAGTAAATGGTTAACTGTGGTGCTTTCTCTTCGAATTTCTCAGAAAAGGGCGTGACAGAACGTGACTTAAGTATTTACTTAGTGAGGGCCCTTATCCTCAATATTAAGTTCCAAGTAATATTTGTACTATAAATGTCAATGAACTAAAAGTGAGTTCTAAGAAGACGGTCCTAAAATATTTACATGACTTCAACTTCCTTAGTACTATCATAAAGATCGGTACTCTAGTTTCATTAATCTGTTTAAATACTAACAAAGCATTTACATTTTTCATGGTTTTAAAAATGATCCATTATGAAGGTGTTGGGGTGCTCTTTACACGGCCATGCATAAGAAAGCTCACTCGCACGGTAACCCCTATTCAATGAATGGTAATCTATAAGTATTTCTAAGGAAAAAAGCCGCATTTCCTTGTATTTCATTATGGAAATATCAGAAATCCCTATTTGAATAATAATAAAGAATAAATAACATGATTGAGAAGCGAACGTCAGTAGATACGTAGGCTATATTTAGAATATTTTAACTATAGTACAATAAAAATTAACTTTTTTCTAAGACTGGAAAGAGGATCTGTTCAGTATTTACAGTATTAAAATTTATAATGCGCGCACGCAACGACTAATGAATGTCGATGAAGCGAAAGAGATCTGTCAGGCAGGATCGTGGCAAGTGGCAGACCCTTCGAGTTAGAGGCGTGAGTTTATTATATTATATATAATTAGTTTATTATATATAATTATAAACAGTGAATAATATTAATTTTTGATTGTAAATAAATATTGTAGCTTACTAATTAATATAATTTATAATATTGCAAAATAAAAAAAAAATACCATGGATGAAGTAATCAAGCAAGTATGAAGCCTGACGACCTCGTGGCGCAGCGGTAGTGCATTTGCATACCATGCGAGAGGTCCCGGGTTCGAATCCCGGCTGGGGACAAAAAAAAACCCCAGGTCTTGGATGTTTACATGTTTGTGATGTCGTTGTTTCCGATTCCCACGACACAGGGTATCCTAGTGTGGGGCCAGAAGCAATGTATGTGCCTGTATGTAAATGTTTATGTTTATGTTTAATTAGTAATTATTTCAATAAATCAATCAGTGAGCCCCTTTCCGTGTGGCGCCGGATTAAGAATAGCGTCACTCCATTCCCTTCCGTGGACCGTAAGGAAATCAATTAGCAAGAGTCGGGCAGCAGCGTCTTCCTGAGATTCCAACCGCATACTGCAAACGCCAGCCCGCCTGCCAAGCGTGGCGATTATGGCAAAACCCCTCATGGTTATGAAAACCACGAAGGAGGCCTATGTCCTGCAGTGGGCGTCAAATGGCTGATGATGATGATTCACTGATGAACATAGGCAGGCATTAGGCATCCTCCAATGCACGCTACTTCTTTTTGTCCTCGGCCATCCTCAAGCAGCCGCTTCGAGCAATCTGCCTCAGATCGCCGGTCAGGCTTGTGGGCGTCCCATGCCGTGTGGTCTCCACTGGAAAACTTTCACACTCCACTGCCACTTCAACTTGCTAATATTATTGTCTTATACAGTGAACAATTCGCAGAACATACCAATATTTCGCAGTAGATACCAAAATCGTTCATCATCAACCCATTATGTCCCCACCGAGGGGCACGGGTCTCTTCCCTAAGGAAAGTACAGGCCATACTCCACCACGGGGGCCAAGTCCGGATTGGTGGAGGCTTGTAGACTAGTGGCTCGTCTACTTTCAGAAGTTGTCAAGCCGCCCTAAGGCCTCTGACTCGGCTTAACGACTGCCATCTATCGACGGCAGCCGGCACCAACAGCTTAACGTGCCTTGCGAAGCACGGAACCGCTCGGAAAAATGCCACTAGCGTTAGGCATAGACGGCGACCCATCCATGCACTGAACGCGCCCTGTGTTGCTTAACCTTCGTGATCGTTTAAGATCACTCAGGCAGCCGGGGCTACGAGCTGTTCCAAAATCGTGCCAAAATCGTTACTGCAGCAATTTACTAAAAAAATAACAACTTTTCTAGGGTTCCGGACCCAAAGGGTAAGACTCCGCCGTCCGTCCGTCCATCGGTCCGTCTGAAACCATGTGTTCTCATGAACCGTGATAGACAGTCGAAATTTTCACAGATGGTGTATTTCTGTTGTTGCTACAACAACAAATACCTACTAAAAACAGAATAAAATAAATATTTAAGGCGGGCTCCCACACGAGAAACGTGATTTGTTTTGCCTTTTTGCTCGATGTTAATAAAGGCAACGGGTAGACGCTTGAAATATTCCAATGTTGTATAAATAATTGTACGGAACCCTTAGTGCGCGAGTCCGACTCGCACTTGGTTGTCATTTCATGAAGGTTTCGTAACTTGATGGGCATGTTAATTTCAGTACGATTAAATTAGCTAATTTGAATACTGTAAAGTTATACCTACCCAAGGTATTGAAGTTATAAAATGTCGCTGACATAATTCTAAAATTATAGCTGGAAATTATTTAGCGCAAGCACTCCTGATAAGAACACGGCCATTACATTGCTCAATCGAGATCACTGAACTTTAACAGAAGCAGAATATTCGTTAAAATACGCTTATTGATACAGTAAGCTATTTAAGGGGCTACATGACTAACGCACTTTGTCTTAACGCAAAAGAGTTTAAGCCATCATGTATGGCGTAAGCAAGCACCTTATATACACCACACTAGCTAACTATTTTATACACAGATCACTGGCCTTTTCTCAGAGGGAGATAGAGTAATCTTACTATATAGTACAGATTTAAGGTTGGTTATAAGTTCTCCGACGTTACCCCTAAATGAGGTATAAATTAGATGTCTATTTTAAAATATATCTTTATTACTCATACTCGAAAAGTAGGTCTGAAGTTTCCTGAGGAGCGGGTTGAAAGTAATACTTTTCAGCCCAGGGAAAATGGTTTTCAAGTGACAGCTGTCAAATTATAAAAAAAAAGTAGTTCTATTTTCTCAATTCTGCTGAACCATGTTCCGACTTTCTACACAGCCACTCAATAACAGCGCGATGTAAAATTGAAATAACATAAAGTTATGTATTAATTAAAGAATATATTTTAAAAATAATTTTATTATAATTTAATTTCAACAATTTCTTTAAAATAACATAGATTTGGGCAAAATATTTACCATTTTTTCTATGACGAAAATGAAAAATAATGGCGAAATAGCTGGCTGGCCACAGAAAAAAAATAGGCGGGAAAGCGTCAATCCGATCTTCATTTATTTTTACGAGTTGTAGAGTTTTGTGTGTTCTTTAGCTAATTCATGTTTTTATTTTTACATTCATTTTATATTTGTTATAAAAAGCACAGTGTTTATCACGGGTTAAAGACTTATTTAGTCCCTCGAACTATTGACCCCGTCTTTGGACTGAATACGTTACTTTCACCGCTAGGGTAATAATGTACTATTAACTCTCCAAAGGTTACTATTTTAAATCTATAAAATATATTTACTTTTCAATGTCCTATGTCGGTCATCGGTCGTCACTGAATGTGTTAGTGACGTCAGTTGTCAAAATTCTATTAATAGAATTTGTATTTCCGTAATTTCAAAAATGCCTACTTATCCCCCAATTCGCGCAGTAATAATTCTCAATTAAGTCCGTGCGCTCGGAGAACCTAGCCTTAAGCACGCGTTATGTAACAATACATAACTTGCAAGAAACTTTGTCATGTATCAGATTGTTTTGTTCCATGATTTTGCTCAGAAGTTTTATCTAATACATAAAAAAAGCGTTTTCCTCGCAATTTACGCATTGCGGGTTGGAATGTTTCTGCGTAACACGTTTCAATTGAAATTGTTAAATCCCTCGCAAGCCAAATCGCGGGCACAGATAATAAAAAGCAGCAATTTTATTTTTTTTAGTTTTATAGCTTTATTCACATACCTCAGCGCTTGAAATCACCAATCCGCGGTTTGCACGCGTGGTGATTAAGCCCATACTCTCTCCCTTAGAGAAGGCCTATGCCCTACAGTGGGACGTATATATGCTGCTTATGTATGTAGCTTTATCATTTCGTTTGCCGTAGCCCATTTTAAGAAGAAATCTGTCAAAAAGCTCCTTAACTGAAGACGGGACATGCTTCAACAACTTATTGAAACAAAAAAGAATAATTATTTACGTAGCCGTCGAGAACAAAGACATTGGAGAGCGTGACCTTTATCATCGTTTCTTGTATTCGTGGTTTATTCTTTTCCAATAAGTTTTCTGCGAATGTTTTTTTTTCTAGTTAGGTACTTTGATTGAAACACGGATGGAATTAAATTGTCATCATCATGATTATCATCAGCCATTTGGCGCCCACAGCAGGACATAGGCCTCCCTCATGGTTTCCCAAGCTTCCCGGTTAAATACGGTATTTGACATGATCAACCATAAATTATTTCGTATGCTCGATTAAAACAGAAATTACAAAATATCTCGGAAAATTTAGTCAATTACGAGTTATTACAATTTATAAATAGATTAAACAAAAAAGAGTGCTCTGAAATGTGACGTCATAAGCAAGTATCTTCATACAAAATTCCGTTTTAAAAGTAACTCATTTGATATTTTGTCAAATATCCAATTTATCTTTATAATTACACCAATTACTATTTACGCAAAAACGGCTAAACGGATCCGGATGAAATTTTGCACAGGGATAGACTATAGTCTGGATTAGCACATATGCTATTTTTTATCCCGGAGAAATACACATCAAAATTACCACGCGTACGAAGTTGCAGGCAGCAGCAGCTAGTGAGTTACAATTAGAGAGCTTGGAAGCCTTGTTTCGCTTCTATGCAAGTGATACATTAACCCACAGTTGCTCATAAACTAAGAATCTGGTAATGTGCTGGTAACACTAGTTAGTATGTTTCAGTAGTCGTGCAGTACACAGTAAGTTCGTACTTTGGCCATTTGGCAGCTGTTTAAAATTGTTAGTGTACGACAGGGCAAAACAGGAGGGAGGTAAGATAAGAAAGAATATTCGTTATAGTACACTAGAGCACATGACATAAAATTTTCATAAAATTTTCCAGACAACCCTATGACGGAAAGTTGCTGTAGCAAAATGAGACGATATGGTTATGAGTAAATGTAAACAAATCTAGAAATTTACGTTTAAACTAGGTACTTCTAAATGTTTTATCAATTTGAAACTGTTTAAGGTATTTGTTGTAGAATCTTTTGATAATACGCAACTCAGCTAATATCTGTATCGTAATATCTGGCACGGCTAGCCAGAGGTCGCGGGTTCAAGTCCCGGCATGGGTGGAATTTTTAGCCTCTAAATAGGTTTTTAATATTTAATTTTATAACTGTATCGTGTTTATCTAATATCGCTAAGTGTAGGAAATATGTAAAAACTTGGGTGCTATAGCATTAACCAATTACAGCAATACAGCGAAATAACGTTTAACAAGCCAATCAGCAGTCTGGATTTAAAACATTGGAAAGAATGAACTCGAATCTCAGCGAAGATTCTGGGATAAAAGAGATATCATTCTGGATTTCCCTTTTATCCGTCGCTTCGCTTATATCGTAGAAAATTCAATAAGATTCATATTATCAAGAGATCCCGCAGCATAAATATAATTCAGATGAGGGGCGTAACTACGCGCACCAAATCCTGAGCGATTCTAATCGTCCAACTGTCAAAATACATACTAATTTGACAGTTAGGCGATTGGTATTGCTCAGGATTTGGTACGCGTAATAAAGTCGCAGAATCAAATCATCATCATCATCAGCCATTTGACGCCGACTGCAGGACATGGGCCTTCCTCATGGTTTTCCCAACCATGAGGGGTTTTGCCATAATCGCCACGCTTGGCAGGCGGGTTGGCGATCTCAGTATGCGGTTGGAATCTCAGGAAGACGCTGCTGCCCGTCTTCTGGTAATGTATTTCCTTACTCGCCTTCTACGACATTCACGGAAGGAAATAGGGTGACGCTATTTTTAATCCGGCGCCACACGGATTATAATAATATTAGGGGTTAAAGTATGAAATTGCCGTTTTATTGCAATAGGTTCTTTGAATTGACATAGAATCTTCATGGTTTGAGGTTTTCGAATGAAACTTTTTTCAAATGGTTTCTATGATGTTCTTTTTTTAAAAAATGTGAAACATTTGAATATCAACTTTCAATTGTTTTTGTTATTCAATTTAGACAAGAAAGATGGATACTGCGAAAATTCGAGTGATTATGAGGCACCCATTTTTCGTATTTTTTTATTTTATTGATTTGACGCAAGTGAGTCAATATTGTGGGTAAGGTAACGTTAAACCATGCCGCTAATTCCTGGGTAGTTTGACTAGGGTCGGCTTCCACTATCTCTCTTAATTCATCGTTATTCACCTGTGTGGGCGGTCTTCCTCGTGGCTCGTTCTTTATGTCGAAATTTCCATCACGAAAGCGTTTAAACCAAAATCGCACGGTGCGTTCATTAGTAGACCCCTCTCCAAACGCAGCATTGATATTGCGGGCTGTTTCTGCCGCGTTAGTTCCGCGTCGGAACTCGTATTCAAAAATCACTCGAATTTTCGCAGTATCCATCTTTCTTGTCTAAATTGAATAACAAAAACAATTGAAAGTCGATATTCAAATGTTTCACATTTTTTAAAAAAAGAACATCATAGAAACCATTTGAAAAAAGTTTCATTCGAAAACCTCAAACCATGAAGATTCTATGTCAATTCAAAGAACCTATTGCAATAAAACGGCAATTTCATACTTTAACCCCTATTATTATAATCATCATCAGTCATTTGACGTCCACTGTAGGATAGGCCTCCCTCCACATAGGCCTCCCTTGTTTTTTAGTAAATAAATAAAACGAACTTAAGTTAAAAAATACTTCGGCATTTGCATTTACGTAATTAGATTATTTATACAGCGTCGGACGAGTGCATGAGACATTGTTTTAGATGGAGTAGGCTTGCCCAGCACCTGTACCATCCTGACAGCTTAGTAGGCCTAGCCTACAGGAAAGACATGTCAATAAGTGCGGTGCCAACCAAGCCGCGGGTTTCCTCACGATGTTTTCCTTCACAGTTAGCGTGTGGTATCGCTACTACAAATTAGCAGATGTACGTATGTAAGCGGTAGTAGCCCAGTAAGTGGTGGTAGCCCAGTGGGTAGAACAATGGATTCGGAAGCGGGAGACCCCTGTTCGATTCCCAGTACCGGCATGTAAATAAGTTGTTAGTTGTTAATTAAGTTAGGGATCCCGTTTCGTTTCCAATTATATCCACTTTAATTGTTATTATAACATAACTTAGAACAACGGTGATTGAACGACAAATGTTTCTAACTGTAATTTATTTTTACTGTGACTGGCCTCTGGGAGTACGGCTCAATGCTTGCAATACCTACTAATCTGAATTGGTAATCACTCCAGCTATATAATCCTATTATATAAGTAAATTTTATGTATTTAGGTATGTTTATTGTGTTATAGTGTGTATTTTATATGTATTTGGTATGTATCTTGTTATAATAACTATGTAATTTTATTGTAATATAGTTTATATAATTATTATTATTTATTAATTTTTGTATCATTGTTCTTGCAATAAATCTTTCTTGGCACTACCCCTTGCACTATCCACATAACCCAAGGTTAGCTGGAAGAAAATACTTACTAGTATTAAGCTTGCCTTTGTACAAACACCCCTTTTGTGGAATAAAGTATTTTTGAATTGAATTAATTTAAAAGAGAAATATAGAAATCAAAGAGCGATATATTATGTTGATATGCACGTTACCGGTTGTATATCTACGAAGGCTCTTATCTACATCACAATTTCCAAGTGAGCATTATAAAAACTTATAGGTACTTTAGACTCATGGTAATTTCTGAAACCAAATTGCACCCTGAAAGCCGATGATTACTGTCGAAAATAGCCCAAGGAAATTACCATTTTTATAGGTAGCTTCGACTGCGTTACATCGTTGTCATGTGTGTTAATGTTACTTCTATTCAACAACGAAATAATGCGAAAAGTGAAAACCGTTTCGTTTATTGATAGTTAAACATAACATAAACTCACGCCTGCATCCCGGAGGCGTTCCTGACAGATCTCTTTCGCTTCATCAACATTTGTTAGTAGTTGAATGCACACGCATGCATGCATGCACATGCATGCGCACACGCCGGTTTCGGGTGCTTTTTATTTTAGTTTCTTATGTATCTTTTTATCTCAGTGGTATTATCTTTTTATCTATGTTTGATAGTCTCAATAAAAAAATTAAATTTTTTTTTTAAACACATTACCGCGTCAAGTTGTAAGATTAAACAAAAAAAAAGTGGGAATTTTTAACTTTTTCTTTTTGAAAGTGGTTTAAGGATTGATATTGAAAATATTGTTTTCAGCTTTTACATTTTTTCAAATATAATTATTTTGAGTTGATTTCTCTGACACTAGCATGTTGTAAAATACATTTAAAATACTTTTAAAATGCTACTGTCACTGCATTTTATTAGAGGAGTCGTGTTTTTATGAATAACACTGTAAATTGTACAAAAAAGGGCCTTTGAACTTGTATTCCGTGGCAATTTACCTTCAGAAATATTATTTAAATGTCGACCCAAATCTGATCCGTGCGGTAATTACTTTTGCCTAGTTTCCCCAAGTTCCGATGTTTATTGTTTCTGCTACGAGGAATAGGAAAAATGGACTGTTATTTTATTATTATTGCGACTACAATTACACGATGATGCCATAAAACTGTAAGATATGTATAAAACAAACAATTGTATAAAGTCATAAAAATTTTACATGCATATTTTATGTAATTGCACAACCAGTGACGTTTTCTATAGATTAATACCTATAAAGACAGAACATTTGTTACATAATTTGCAATCTACTCTGTTACGTACGTAAGCAGTGAATTGTCTAGGTACTTTATTTAAATGACCCGATCGGGTCCAGCGTAACAATAGTTTTAATGGTTTTTCCTTAAGGTGATAATCTAACAGATCACTTCGATCTTAATTTAAATTAAATTTTGATCCAGTTATGCTTGCACAAGTTGATAGACTTTTTTTGCCGTTACCCAGATTTCGGCTGATATTGTGTTTTCTGCCTGTATTTTGTTTCGTGATTTTATGTTTTTGAGTATTGTGTCGTCAAATAAATATATCTTTCTATCTTTCTTTCTTCCTATATGAATGGTCTGTCTAGTAGCGCCAAGTATTATACCTGATAGTTTCTGACTGATTAATCTGACTAGTCTGATTATATACGACCACATTGATGGCCAAATTTCAATTTACCCAAGGTGTGAACTATGGTGACTGACATAGCATATTTAGCATGCTGAAGTGGCAGCGGGCTGGTCACATTAACCGAAGAACCGGTGCGTGGTCGATGTGGTGCAAAGATCCTCGAGTGGAGACCACGAGCTGGCAAGCGCAGCGTAGGACGCCCACCAGCTCGCTGGACCGACGATCTGAGGCAGATTGCTGGCAGCGGCTAGATGACATGAAAGAAAACTAAACTAAACGAAACGAAACGAAACTAAATGAAATGAAATGAAAAAACTGAATTGTAAAACGGTTACTAAATATAAAAAGAATTCATCAGCAGCCCTTTGACGCCCAGGACATAGGCGTCCCTCATGGTTTTTATAACCATGAGGAGTTTTGCCGTAATCGCCACGCTTGGCAGGCGGGTTGGCAATCGCAGTATGCGGCTGGAATCTCAGGAAGACGCTGCTGCCCGTCTCCTGGTAATTTATTTCCTTAGTCGCCTTCTACGACATCCACGGAAGGAAATGGAGTGACACTATTCTTAATCTGGCGCCACACGGAGAATAAAGATAATATTATTCAACGTAAATGTAAATGTTACTTTTTCAGAACTTGTTGGAAAATATTAACGGAATCGGTAACTGTTCTTGAATCTCTAAAATACTTACTGAACCATATTTCATATAAATTTATATATTTCAGTTGTTTAAAGTACTGTCTATCTGAATTCATAATATTCAATTCTTTAATATTAAAGACATAATCTCCTGTACCTCTTGAGGGTTGACTGGTAGAAAGAGCCATTAGAATAAAGTCCACCTTTTGTATACTATCTTTGTGCAATAAAGTAATTGTTTGTTGCATAATAATGATTATTATTATGATGACGAAGATCAGTTATGTTATTATTTCACATAAAAACACAATCACAAACTTATCTTTGCAGTAAGTTGTTTCCTTTTGAAGTACGGAACCCTTGGAAACTTCTTGAACAAAAAAAAACACGCACTAAAAAGTTTCGAACTGTTATTCGATGATTTTCTCAACAGATCTTTAACAAAATTCTTGCCCTTTTCTAACAAAATTAGCTAAAAATGTACGGACTAATTGAGGACTTTCTTCCTTTTTTAAGTCGGTTAAAATGCGTAAGCGGACGGAAAATAAGCCGGTTCTACACCATGAAATTTGTGAGATTTGAAAACTGTAGTTAAATGAACGTGTCTTAGCAGTAGCTATCGAATACGCTAGTTTTTTTTTAAGAGAACTATGAGGAGCCAGCCAGAGCGGTGCGCGCGCGCTGCGGGTCCGCGGGTCATTGTTCTGGTAGACAATCAGTCTACCAGACTGATTGAGTAGATTGATAGACGGTTAGGCTGTGCCAATTGTACGTAAGCGATTTTTTTTAAACAATACTTCTTAACTTTGAACAAGAATTCTCAACTCATTTATTTTTTTATTTTACTTTTTTGCACACATAAAAGACAGTACCCGGATGACGAGCTTTGCTCGTTTTTTTCTGGTTATTCGTGTTTTTTTGAAATTATATTTAGATACGCTGAAAAAAAGGGGGAAGAAAAAGGAAAAAAATAATCGGACACTGAACTTGAACGGGTCTTCCGGTTTCGGGACCGCCGGACTTCCCACCTGAGCTATTACAACTTTGTAGATCGATCGAGGCGAAATTTACCTTCGTATTCTAATTATATTGGAGCAGTTTTTCATTGCCTGAAAACCCTGACAAAACAACGTTTTCTAAAAATGAAACCTAGCTAGATCGATTTATCGCCCCCGAAATCTCCTTATACTAAATTTCATGAAAATCGTTGGAGCCGTTTCTGAGATTCAGATTATTTACGATATACAAGAATTTCTCGTTTAAAGG
This sequence comes from Yponomeuta evonymella, assembly GCA_963969515.1. Taxonomy (NCBI): domain Eukaryota; kingdom Metazoa; phylum Arthropoda; class Insecta; order Lepidoptera; family Yponomeutidae; genus Yponomeuta; species Yponomeuta evonymella. The sequence goes on from OZ018357.1 coordinate 4,555,862, forward strand.
TATTAGATACAGAAAACACAAATTCTAAATAGATGGCATTTTTATTACTAGTTACATAACCACAGCTGCCACCAAATGCAAACCACCCAGATCTCAACGTGTATAAACCACCCAGATGTCTTTCTTTTCTTTCTTTCTTTTGTTTTGCTTTTTTTTCTAATTTGCATCAGAGTAAACATCAATTTTATTTTGTCTATCTTTAAAAATGTATTGTTATAAATATGTATAATATATAATATACATATATATTAATATACCTTATCTTATTATATGGTATATATCACCGTAATTATTAGTATGCATATAATTAATAGCAAGTATTAGTGTGTATTGTATTACATCATTGCTAAAATAGTTATTTTTATAGGTGCCTCCCTCCTTATAATACATTAGTTACTTATAAGTACCTTCATCACTTTCTTTTTGCACGCCTACCTCAATTTTTGCCTCTAGTCTACCTCCTGCAGGTTGACTGGTAGAAAATGCCATTACCTTATGTACACTGTCTTTGTGCAATAAACAATTAATAATAATAATAATATAAGGGTTTCGTTTTTTTTTTCATTTTGAAGCGCGCAACCCCAAAAAGGAATATGATGGTAACATAATGACTACGTCGTACTGTACTATATTATTGTTAAATTCTCATATGCAATTCCTGGTATGCATACAATAAAGAATATTCTATCTATCTAGGTGAGATGGGTGATGCAGCAGAGAGAGCTGAGGCGCACCAAGCGGGACCACCAGTGGCGACCACGCCACGTGCTACGGCAGTCCAGCCCGCCACCCTTCCCTGACCCGCTGTTTAAGGAGCAGTGGTATCTAGTAAGGGTCTCGTTAAATCGTTCTTCTTCTTTGGCGATGCAATAAGATGTCTTCGTTTTTGATAGAGAAACATCACATAAGTCGTTCATATTGTTTAAATATAAATAAAGCGGTGGTAGCGGAGCGGTAGAATGCCGGCTTCTTATTCGGGAGGTCGTGGGTTCGAATCCCGGCGTGTACCAATGACTTTGTTTTCTAAGTTCGTAGATTTGTAAAGTTACAGTAGCAATACCACTCGCTCACGGTGAAGGAAAACGTCGTGAGGAGACCTGAGTGTCTGAGGTCTTCACATACCTCAGCGCTTGAAATTGCCAATCAGCGGTGGGCACGCGTGGAGACTAAGCCCACACTCTCTCTCTGAGAGAAGGCCTGTGCCCTGCAGTGGGACGAATATAGGCTACATAAAAAAAGAGATTTTGTTTTCAGTTTAAACTTTTGTTTGTTGGTTTAATTATCGATACTGAAGAAAAGGGTTTCAAGTTTTGTATCATTTTAATTACATTGAAATACTATTAGTTGTAATAATCGATTCATTGTGTTACCTACAAGGAGCTAAACTATTAATTACGGTTCTTATAATGTTAATTACGCTCGGTTGCTAGGTTTGTTTATCGACCTACCGTAGTGTTTATTCTGTGCTCTCATGTTAGTTTGGTTAATGTGAGCAAAATGTTTGCGGAGATACAGATTTTCTCACCATACTGGTGTACAAACTGATATGACATGTAGCGTTAGATATATATAATAACGAGCTGTTATGATACGTCTAACTCGACACTTTGTATTCATTGAGATATTGATTTTGCTCATATCGGGGACATTAATGTGAGTTTGAATGGCAAATGCGGATCGACAGTATAAACAGCTCTTCGCTTAGTCATGGACGCTGAATTGATTTACAAACGAAATCTTTATTCAGGCTTTTACACTTTAACGATTTTTAGCACGTGGTTTTTACCATAGGAAGTCAACATGTAACTTTACATAAAACTGTTCTTTTGGTGGTCATGACTTTACTGACATAAATTCTAGAGAATCGATACTAATTTTGGTAAGCACAATATTTGTTTCAGAATTAAAACTCGTGAGCGTGATGTGGTATTTGTGGACGATAGATCGCTGACCATCCTTTTCACTTTCTTTGCAAGTATAAAGAAAGGTCAGCTTTACGCTCAATCCCAAGGTTGCCCGTAACATAACTAAGTAGTTTGTTCACAACAAAGCTACGCAAACGCTGTCTCTCCGTCTGACGTATCGGCGCATAAGTATAACACGCTTTATTTATTACAGAACGGTGGTGCGGCCGACGGGCTGGACATGAATGTGGGTCTTGCGTGGCGGAAAGGGTACACTGGCAAAGGCGTCGTTGTCACCATTCTGGACGACGGCATTCAGCCTAACCATCCCGATCTGGCGCAGAATTATGTGAGTGTCGTTTTGGAATGCTACCGCAGTGCATTACGTATAAGCAACTCGTATGATAATATAAAAACGTACAAGTGTGAGGAATAATTAATGTGAGTTTCTCCACGCTTTTTTAGTTAAATGATTCTGCCACGTGCAGGTAAAACAATGAAAGGTAAATTTTATTATATATTGTTTGATTAACAGACGGAAGAGAAGTATGTCTGGTGTTACTTTGAATGACAGGATACGTATTAGTGTGATTAGAGAACGTTGTGGACTGAAAGAGGATGTAGTGACTATAATTGAGAAAGGAATGTTGCGTTGGTTTGGACATATGGAGAGGATGAAGGAAGAAAGATTGACGAAACAAATATATCGAGCGAATGTGGGTGGAAGGGCCGGTAAGGGACGATCCAGATGGACATACTTCGACCAAATAGGGTATGTTTTAGCAAAGGGCAAGATAAAAAGTACCCGAAACTGGCGTGCGTGCATGCAACGACGAATGAATGTTGAGGAAGCGAAAGTGATCTGTCAGGATCGTAGCAAGTGGCAGTCCCTGGTCTCTGCCTACCCCTCTGGAATACAGGCGTGAGTTTATGTTATGTTATTACAATCTTAAGAATAAAAGATCTCAGTAATCGCAAACGAAACTTTCAAACCCGCAAGAGCCACGCCCAATACTTTCCCGTATCGATTACACACAAGACGCTTACGCGCCAAACAAACTTAAAGCAGCCTTCATCAATATTCATAGCTCCGCTTTCCCACGTCCCAGCACCGAACAACCCTCTAATATCGACATTTCAATTGTAGGACCCAGCCGCGTCCACCGACATTAACGGGAACGATACCGACCCTACGCCACAGGACAATGGGGATAATAAACATGGCACCAGATGCGCCGGAGAGGTTGCCGCGGTTGCCTACAACCGTTACTGTGGAGTCGGTATCGCGTATAATGCCAGTATAGGTGGAGTACGTATGCTGGACGGCTTAGTTAACGATGCGGTGGAAGCGCAAGCGCTGGCATTCAACCCCCATCATATTGATATTTATAGTGCCTCGTGGGGCCCGGAGGACGACGGAAAGACGGTCGATGGACCTGGCCCTTTGGCTAGGAGGTATGTGTCTTAAGTATCTTTGTATTTCTGTGGAGATTTACTAACCCGGGTTTGTCACAAAGTTTCATCTATGCAAAATGGTCTCAGTCTGACTTCAATTCAAAGAAAATGATGACTAGAGCCTGTATAAGTCATCTGATATAGATTAACTTATTTATTAAATGTTAATTTGGCCCAGATATTTTTGGAAGTCTAAAAGTATTATAATTTTTACAGAGCTTTTATAAATGGAGTAACGAATGGAAGAGGTGGCAAAGGCTCTATTTTCATATGGGCTTCAGGCAATGGAGGTAGACACACAGACTCATGTAACTGCGATGGCTACGCCAATAGCATATTCACCATTTCAATATCCAGTGCTACGCAAGGAGGGTACAAGCCTTGGTATCTAGAAGAATGTTCCTCAACTTTGGCTTCCACATACAGTTCCGGGACCCCAGGGAGAGATAAGAGTGTAGCCACAGTAGATATGGACGTCCAACTGAGGCCAGACCACATTTGTACAGTAGACCATACTGGAACCTCAGCGTCTGCACCATTAGCAGCTGGTATTTGCGCCTTAGCTTTAGAAGCCAATTCTTTATTAACCTGGAGAGACATGCAGCATCTTTTAATCATGACATCACGGTCTCTACCATTAGAAAAGGAAGAAGGATGGATAGTAAACGGGGTGAAAAGGAAAGTAAGCCATAAGTTTGGCTATGGCTTGATGGACGCAGCCCAAATGGTCACGCTAGCTGAACAGTGGACAAGCGTACCGCCCCAGCATATTTGTAAGTCACAGGAAATAAACGAAGACAAATCTATCGAGACTTCGTTTGGCTATTCTATATCTGTGCACATGGATGTGAACGGATGTAGCGGGACGGTAAACGAGGTCAGGTATTTAGAGCACGTTCAGTGCAAAATATCGCTTAGTTTCTTTCCGAGAGGCAATCTACGGATTCTGCTCACTTCGCCAATGGGAACCACATCGACATTATTGTTTGAAAGGACTCATGACGCGACGAGTTCCAATTTCGATGACTGGCCATTTTTGAGTGTACACTTTTGGGGCGAAAGCGCGGAGGGCCGATGGACTCTCCAGATCATTAACGCTGGAAACAATCACGTCACTCAGCCGGGGGTCCTGAAAAAGTGGCAGATAATATTTTACGGCACCGCAATTAATCCGGTGAGGCTGCGGAGCAAAAGCTTTTACAACACGAACAACATTTACCAGGACGAGAAAGCGTATCACATGAATGATGTCTATGACGCCTCTGAATACTCGCATTTTCTCAATGAAATTGAACTAGGCATTCCAGACCGTCGCAGCAATCCTAAAAACATCCCTTCGGCTCAACGGAAAAACGTTTTAGCTGATGCCAATGACAAGCAAGTTCAGCGCCTCTGCGATCCTGAATGCGACTCTCAAGGGTGTTACGGAAAAGGCCCGACGCAATGCGTAACTTGCAAGCACTATCGGTTGGACAACTCATGCGTTTCTCGCTGCCCCCCACGTAGCTTCGTCAACCAAGGCGGAGTCTGCTGGCCTTGTCACGAGTCCTGCGAGACATGTGCTGGGGCTGGACAGGACTCATGCTTGACCTGCGCCCCGGCTCACTTATTAATTGTAGACTTAGCTGTGTGCTCACAACAGTGCCCTGATGGTTACTATGAGGATGCTGACGCAAACGCTTGCTTTCCATGCGCGGAGCATTGCGATACGTGCACTGAAAAAGCGGATCAATGCGCGTCTTGCGCTCATAGTTATGTTCTATATAATGGGTCCTGCTTGGCAGCGTGTCCCCCAGGGACATTTCAAAAGGATGACTTCGCCTGTCAGCCCTGTCACGGGAGCTGCGAGTCGTGTTCGGGGTCAAGCGAGAATGCCTGCGTCTCGTGTCCGATCGGACACTTTGCGTTCAATGGAAAATGTCTGGAGAAATGCCCTGTCGGGTTCTACGGAGACACGCAAAGGAGGGAATGTTTGTCGTGAGTATTTTTAAACTGCACACATTTTTAGTTTCAAATAATTTCAATTCGGAAATTGTAGAATTGAATTGGAAAGTAGACACGCTTATTATGCAAAATTTCGTTTTTACATTTGATCGCACTCCGTGGTTAGTCTTTCGTGTTCTCATTACCCGATCGTATAAAAGTAAAGGAGTTTGTTTATTACTTGGAATCTCTGCAAAATCTTAAAAAAACAAGCTTTCATTAACAATTTTTTTAGCACAAAGCAATATTTCTTGCTACTTTTCATGTCAAATTCTCATTCAGTTATTTTTTGGAGAGGTGAGCTGTGTATCTGGATAGGTACTTCAGCAAAGGAAAACTGTCAGATTTATTGCAAATTACTGATGAAGACAAAAAACTGTGTGCAATGTTAAGTTTGCTTCGCAGCAAGAAACACTCACCAGCGAAAAGTCTCTTTATAATGTTTGTTTTTTAGGTGTCCAATCGGCTGTTCAATTTGTAGGAGTGGCGCCTGTTCCGTTTGCCAAGATAAATGGATTCTAAGTAAAGGCGGCAATTGTGTCCCACGAGGCAATGAGAAATGCGACACCAGTGAGTAATCCCCTTGCACTAAGATAGCTTTTCAGCATAATGGATTTGAGATATTAAAATGATTTTCACTTTAATTTTATAACTTAAAGGACGTGCCAGATCTTTTTTAGGGTTCCTTGTGCAAAGGGTGTCAACCGGACCCTATTTCTATGCCTACAACGCCGTTTTGTCTGCTGATCTGTCGGCCTGACCTACAAATGGCGTTTTTTCTAATGTGTTCTTATGATAGATTACCCCAAAAAATCTATAAAAACGAAATCATTTTTATGGGTTGGATGTATATAGATAAAGTCGGTAAAAGTTGTTTTGCTATATTAATTAATAAAAAACAAATAAAATAAAAATCAGCCTGCGACTTAATCCCAGGCCTACCAAATATACACAAAAAAATTCATAAGAATCGGTAAAACACTGTAACATAAGATTTTTACATATTAGATACAAAACATATACGTGATTTTTTGACGTTCTTTTTTTATTTAATGTAAAAACGGAAATACTTATATACAAGTGTCAAGCTTAGCATAATTATTAACGCAGTCTCTATAGTAACTTTAATAACAAATTTGCCGGCCAAGTATGAGTCGGACTCCCCCTAATGTTCCCGAACTGAATAAAAGAAAACAAGTTTTGCAAAATAACACGCTGCAATCTGGGTGATTTGAAAGCCGTGGTTATGTAGTTAGTATGCCATCAATTTTGAATATTATTTTTAAGTATAGACATAAATTAAAAAATAAAAATTGAGTTGAAAAATATTATTTCAAGTTGAGAAATCTTGTTTCAAAACATTCGCGAACAATTAATACCGCTTCTCCATCTATCAGAACAATGACCTGCGGAGCCGCGGCGCGTGCGCACCACTCTAGCTGGTTACTAGTTTTAAATATCTATGTATTTCTTTTTTTGACTCTGTATTAAAATTCTTTTGTGTGTTTTGTGTGCAACAAATAAACTGTTTCTATTCTATTCTATTTTAATGGTTCACATAAATTCAAGTTTGTGTACGATAAAGTGCTTTGTGCCTTTACATTAGATATGTACCTATCTATCTAATGTAAAGGCACGTTCATTTTGCTATGGGTTTCCAACGACGCGGAATTTATGGCGTATTGGTAACACGGAACCCTTGGTGCGTGAGTGTGACTCGCACTTAGCCGGTTTTTTCTAAGAGCACCGGAAAAGAGAACCATGTTAACGTGTTTTCTATCCATTTTAGGGTTCCGTACCTCAAAAGGAAAAATGGAACCCTTATAGCTTGAAATCGGTATCGAGTTGAAGTTAAAACCACTCAAGTCTGCATTCCCTTGACGCTGTGAAGAAAACAAAACTTCTAAGTTAACGTAAAAAGAAGATACGGCAGCAAAATAACACTCAAGGGAATAAATATTTATAGGGTACTTTCTATTGACCTAGAACAATAAAATTTGGCGAGAATAGCGTCCTATCGTACAGATACAGTAAAAAATCTGGAAACTATACATTTTTCATTAAATAAAAAAAAATAGTCTTTGAAGTTCGGGAAAAGCTCGGAAAAAACTACGAGACTCGATTCCTGAACTATTTGTAATATGTAAGTACCAACCTACAAATTTGTACGGAACGCTCGGTGCGCGAGTCCGACTTACACTTGGCCAGTTTTTTTTTTATTTTCTGAGTCTGTCATTGTATTCAAATATTCATATGACGCTTTTGTTAAGATATGAAATTCCGCACATCTTTATTTTTATTCCAATAAATCCTTACACATGTTAGAGTGTACTAGCAAGAACGGTATGACAATAAACAAAGTTATTTTTAAGTAATTTAAAGTTTTTTTTTTATCGTGGGTCTAATGGCACAGTTCAATTCTTTTTCATGCAAATGCATTCACTTTCTGTCAATCTTCGCATTTTTGTTAACAGGCGAGTACCACGAGGGTGGTAGATGTAAAAACTGTCACTCCACGTGCGAGAAATGTAGTGCCCCCAACGAATGGGACTGCTTGTCTTGCAGTAGCCCTTTGCTGCTACAGGGTACCAGGTAAGCAGAATGTGCCACGTATTGATTAAGCCTGGGCTCTCCGAGCGCACGGGTTTGTATGGAGCTTATTGCGCTGCATGCGCGAGCGAATAGTTGGGGAAATAGTAATGCCTATTGACATTGCAGAATTACAAATCCTACGAATAGAATTTTGACGACCAAAGTCACTAACACATTCAGTGATAGTAATTTTGGTATATTTTTTACTATCCAAAACTCAGTAAAGCTCAAATAAAAACATATCTAGTGATAATTAAGATTCACGTTCGCGATTTCTTTTGATGCTTTAAAGTTTAAAAAATCTTAAAAATAATGACCGGCGGCCCGACACAGGACATTGAACGGTAATATTTTTTTCAGAAATTAATTACAAACCGTTATAGAGTAAAATGAGCTTTGCTTTTCTTTTCTTTATTTGTAACTATGAGTGGTATCTTTCTTGTGATGTGTTAAGTTGTTACAATAAATGCTTTTCTTTCTTTTTTATTATTTATTGATTGTGGGTCGATTAAAACTGACAAATCTATCTTCAGTCTCTTTTTCACGAAGTTAATTACATTTGTATGGCGGTTAAGACTCAATGTAAACAGCATAAGCAGCCTGAGAACGGAGGCAGAGTGCAGAAGTGCAGAAGCAGAGTGAAGGAAAACATCGCGAGGAAACCTCAGTGTTTCAAGTGTACACATGTCTCGACGTTAGAAAGCGCCTATCCATGGCGGGTACGCGTGGCGATTAAGCCTATATACTCTCTTTCTATGATAACAAGTTAGGTAAATGAGTTCTGATCTTCAGACTACACAATAATTTTTTTAATAGCAATTGGTCAGTTAACTACGAACGTAAATGTCAAGAAGCAGAGTCATTAACAATGTTACTTTTCTCTCTAAATAGCTGTAAAAATAAGTTCGATGAGAAAAAATTTCGCTCGTAGTATCAAATTATGACGAACCAATCTCCAATTTTAATAATTGTTATAGAGTAATTCAGGTATCTCACTTAATGTCTTTAATGGCCCTTTTAGATGCGTAGCCGAATGCGGCCAAGGCTTCTACCAGACGGCCGGGAAATGCACCAAGTGCCCCCACACCTGCACTTCATGCGTCTCACGCCTGAACTGCACCTCTTGCGGGGGCGCCTTGCGCCTTCAATCCGGTACCTGCCGGGCTACATGCGCCCCCGGTTACTATCCAGACGACGGGACTTGCTCCAAGTGCTATTTATCCTGTGAGACCTGCACGGGACCAAGGAGAGACCAGTGCGCGGCATGTCCGCCTGGCTGGAGACTCGCAGCGGGCGAGTGCAGACCAGAATGCCCACAGAACTTCTTTCCCTGGGAAGCCAGCTGCCGGCGTTGCCACCATTACTGTCAGGACTGCAATGGCGCCGGCCCGCAGCACTGCACGGCCTGTCCGCCCCATTTTGCGCTAGAGGGCGGCCTGTGCGTCGAGTGTCTTAGCTCGCAGTACTATGAGGGGAGGAGTCGCAGCTGCAGGCCCTGTCACGACAGCTGTAGGTCGTGCTCAGGACCTGGGCCGACGAATTGCGTCAACTGCGCGCACCCGCTGAGGTTGGACCGGTAAGTCCTCACGTGTAATGTTTTTTTTCATACGTTTTGTATCCGACTCTTACAAGCTTAAGATGATTTTTGCAAATTCGGAAAATTCTCAATTCTTGAACTTTTATCGGAAGAGTCCGACCAGGTTTTGTTCTTATTTGAAGAGCTTAATCATAGTGAATAAAGACAGAGACGGACTCTTCCGACAAAAAATCAAGTAAGTGATTCCAGAATTAAGTTAAGAATGTGTGGTGCTCACGAAAGGCTTAGTTCCAAAAAAGGTTCCAATGCTAAGAAGTCGTCATTAAATTGTGAAATTCTCCCATGTAGAATTTTAACTATATTGCATTCTAACTTTCAAATCTTATGACGATTTGCAAAAAAAAAACTCAACGAAAGCGTCGACAGTAAAAACTAAGACAAAATCGGTACTAAAATTTCAACGCGCCAAGACTTAACGCTAACCACACCTGAATCATCGATCCGTCCGCCTGCTACAAAAGCAACATTTTATGACCAATGGAATATTCATAGGGACAATAGCGGCACGTCTTGGAGGCCCATCAATATTTGATTCCTTGTCAATGATGGCCTGACCTGACCTCCCCAATTTAAAGAGTTGCGTGGGCGCGTGGAAGTATTGCTAAGACCAAGTTTGAATAATATTGTGCGTGAGAGTGACCAGTATATTAAAGTAATTAAATTATATGATGAACTTGATTCAACACATAGGTACCGACTTCAAGGCGACTTATGAGTTCGCCATCTTTAGGGTTCCGTAGTCAACAAGGAACTCTTATAGTTTCAACGTGTCCGTCCGTCTGCCTGTCTGTCTGTGCGTCTGTCTTGCCGCGGCGTAGCACATAGATGACAAGTACTAGGAAGCTGAAATTTAGCAGATATACATATTAATCACGCCAATAAAAAAGTAGTTTAAAATCTATCGTTTCGATTCGAATCGTTTTAAAATATTGTGAGTGTAAAAGAAACATTTTTTGATTTAGGGATCCATTTGCGAAATAATGAAGCTTTAAATTGCAAATTTTTGTTAAAGCAGGGCGCCCCCCCCCCCCTCTCCCGGCTGATTGTAGAAACGTGAAAAAAATCAAGGCAATAGCCCTTAAAACTATCATGGATTAGTAGGCTTTACAAGTTAACGAAGAATAGGCGACCAACTTATAAAAAGAAAACTTCGTACAAACTTCATTAAAACTACTTTGATGAAGTTGTTAGTTCTGTTAAGCGTATTAAGAACCCCTTCTTCTACGGAGCCCTACACTGCACGTGGCCTGACACGCACTTGGCCGGCTTTAATTTCAACTAAACTATCCATGATAACTAATAGCGGTTATCATGGTGTTAGGCGAATGTACATACTGGCCTTGGACACTCAAGTCGAAGCCATTATGAAAATTATACGTTCCCAATAGATTTATATCTATCCGACTTAGATTTCGTGTCACGTATAGTAGACAGCATATCACCTTTACATACGTGCACTCTAATAAGTCACGTTAAGGTCGACTTTGCAACAAAAATGTAAAGGTTGACCTGCTATCGACTGTAGAGTCAGCAGATTAACATTTTCATGCGTGCTTGGCTAGTCACTAGCAACTTTATAGTTGTTAATCAGTGCTTCAAAAAAAACATAATTATCTAGCCTTTCTTCATTAAACATTATCGGGCTTATTTGTAAAAACACGATTTCTCTAAAGCACCCCATAAGAGGCAGTTTATTTAATCTGTGGTTACGACTTATCCTTGTAAAATCTCCACCACAGACTATTTTATTTAGCGTTTTTTATCGTGCTTTTTATGAATAACACCGTAAAAATCTGACTTTGACGGCAATGTACCTATTTGGAATAGGTCTTTTTGTAAGAACAGATGTAGATAATTAGATATACGAGAATACTAATAAAGAGTCCAAATATGGAGTCCAAAAAAATCCCACCAGGATAATGAAAAGCTAGTCAAACACATGACGTGACACAAGCAGTCAAAGCAACTTATAATCGAGAGCGTGTGTCGTAGGGCTTAGGCTACTCTATTTAGTAAACTGCCTTCAGCATGGAGGGTACTTTCCATCAACATAATTAAATTTCAAACGTTGAAGAATTAACTTCTAACAAAATGTTGTTAAAACATTCTTTATTTTTTATACAATTTGACATTGTATTCATTGAATTCACTATTTCTTTATAGTTACAATCTAATGAATGTTGAGGAAGCGAAAGTGATCTGTCAGGATCGTAGCAAGTGGCAGTCCCTGGTCTCTGCCTACCCCTCTGGGATACAGGCGTGAGTTTATGTATGTATGTATGTATTACAATCTATTAATTTAAGAATTGTAATTTTTTAAAGATGAATTTAAAAAAAAATTTACTTTATAAAAAATTTACGCCAAGCATAATGGCTAAAAATATAACACATTAGCGCTTTTTTCATATTTAAAAGACTTAAGGGCCACGTTTTCAATAGTCGAATAAAACCTGTCATTATCATCATCACCCTATGCTTGTCCACTGCTGGACATAGGCCTCTCCTATTGCACGCCACTGAGCACGGTCCTCGGCTACTCTCATCCAGCTCTTGCTTAATACTTTGAAAACTTAACTGGAGAACAAATTGCATGCTATTACTGTCTGAATCGTACGACAAGACAGTGACAACATCAGTTTTATTCTCCAGTTAAGCTTTATCTGACTATTGAAAAATCCGGTCTTAGTAGGTATGTTTGAGAAATAAGGTACATGTGTTATGTATTCAGCTCTTGACTGTATTAAAAAGTCACACTACTAAACCGGCGCGAATACGGAGCAAATTAATACTTTGTCTCCTTTGTTAAAACAGTATCGCTTGTTAAAAGAACAAGGTCCTGAAGCTTGATTGTTTGTTCCAGAGTTAATCACAAGTGCTTGCCGTGCTGCACAGAGGGAATGGTTTCGTTTTACTTGAGCATGAATCAAACTATCGACTGCTGTCATTGTGATAAAGATATTGGTACGTTGCATTCCATTAATGCTTTGGTGTTACTCTATGAGATGATGATAAATTTCTATAACAATTACGTGCAAAATCAACTTGATTTTTTTAGTTAAAACATGAAATTCTAGCGATGCTTTTGAGTTATAATAACGTCCTAAAAGCGCGAGCATTTCGAGTCGATTAACAAAGCTATTAAGAATTGTAAGAGTATACTCGTATTTCATGAATTTGGCATGGATCCGTAACGTAAGGTCACGTAAAGTTACGTCACACATCGCGTTAGTTCGACTAAATGAGATCGACAAACGAACGATCGACTAAAGGTCAGCTTGGCAAGCAAAATATCGATTAAATTTTACTTAAAAATCGAAGTACGAACGATAGCTTAGCAAATGAAAGTTCGGCTGAACATTAGAAAAACTAAACATAGATGAAACGTTCAGTCGATAGACAAAACACCAAGTGGAAGTAAGCTTAGCGCTCTTGATTGTCGCTAGCCATACATCGCGGTATGATTTTTCAAAGACATAACTTTACTTACAATCCGATGAAAGAGGCGAAGTAATCTAGCCTAACTCAAACTTTCTAATAAAAACTGAATTTGCACGGCTAGTTACTCGTTTACTTTTTCATTTTACAATTTTCCGACGTTTCGTTACTTTTAAAAGTCCCGTGGTCTCGGTAGAATAAGACAGGCGTCTTTTTGAAAGCATTAACTGTTAGTTTACTACCCTCGTAAAAATTACAAATAAATAAATATTATAACATACGTTTTAAAAAATATTTTGGACATTCACTGCACGTAGAATACAAAGGCAATGCGGTGGACTTTTTCTGTTTGTCAACAAAGGAAACGATTAAAGGAAACTAATTAGATACTTTTTTCTTTAGTGACGCAAAATAATCACCCAATCTAAAAAATTATAACTAAAACTAAATACACCCACAACAGTAACGTCTTAAACAAAAACAATAATATTAATAATAGCACTTTAATACCTAAGTACCAAGTCTCCGACCCAAAAGTCAGCGTTGCCACGCTGCACAGCGAGGGAGATCCTCTGCATCAGCCCCGGAGCGGTTGTCAAAATCACAGTTCCTCAAGCGTCGCCCTAACTCCTTAATTACTCACGTAGTATTCACGTAGTCCTCAATAAACAATGTTTGCTCCCCGCCCAGGTGGCTGCCTGAACGGCTCCACGGCCGGTAAGCGGCGCATTGCCGACAACCTCGGCTCCCAGATCCTGGCGTCTCACTTCGTCAACGCGGCTTCGTCTTCGACCGACGCCCTATGGGACGGCCGCGCCATGATGGCATGGGGCGCATGCGCTGCGGGCATCGTGGTGTTGACGCTGGTGGTTGTTATGCGGGTGAGTGCGCATTTAGGCCTGGCCCTGGATTCTGTCAACTATTTGCTTATTTGTATATTTATTTCAGAAAAATCCGTATTAGTAATATAAATTCAAAAGTATTGGTAATAGAAAGACTTACATAATCAGCCTATAATCATAGGGCGCAGGCCTTCTCTCATAGAGAGACAGAGAGAGAGAGAGAGTATGGGCTTAATCACCACGCATGCCCACCGCGGGTTAGCAATTTCAAGCATTTAGGAATGTGAACACCTCAGACACTGCGGTAACACATGCGGTGGTGGCGGAGCGGTAAAAGGCCGGCGTCACATTCGGGAGGTCGTGAGTTCGAATCCCAGCATGTACCTATGTTTTCTAAAGTTACATACATTTGGGAAGTTGTAGTAGGAATACCACTCGCTAACTGTGAAGGAAAACATCGTGAGGAAACCATTAGTGATAAACTATTATTTTTTAATGACTCGCGATGCTCATGCATTTAATAGATTTAATCGCAAATCGAACTTCTTCTTTTTTTTGTTCTTTGATTGATCGGTTGGACGAAATCAACTGACAGTGGAAAATATACACAAATTTATTTTTAATCTCACTAGAGATAAATAGTCGTGCTTAATTTTTTTCTTTACGACTTATACTTTTCATGATATAACCTGTTAAAAAGTCATCCTAGTCACGTGGTACCAAATCACGCCACACAAATCGGGCTCTAACTAGGACGCCACTTTGGCCTTTGTATTTACGTAATGAGATAATTTATACAACGTCCAGTGGCACCTTCTGTCACACTAGATGGGTGAAGAGACCACTCGGACGCTACAGTGCCTGGGACGTTGAAAACCTCACGATTTCGGATGTTTAGGGATATTTTACTATAGCCTGTTTATTATTTGTATACTTTATGGGACTATTCGCGATCTCGTCGGGAATTAAGGCAATTTAAATTACCTAATAAATACTGCAATCGCCAACCCGCCTGCCAAGCGTGGCGATTATGGCAAAACCCTTCGTGGTTATGAAAACCACGAGGGAGGTCTATGTCCTGCAGTGGGCGTCAAACGGCTGATGATGAAATTACCTAATAAACAATTGAAATTAGACCCGTTAAACTTAGAAATATGTATGAGGATCGCGAGTCATTAAAATAACCCTGTATATCATCTAAAACAGATGCTTTATTTGCAGCTCGCGTCAAGGAAGCGCAAACGCCGCAGCGTGTTTTCAAAAGCGGTTTACTCCCAACTGACCTCGGTCGACGAGGACCTAGTTACTTTATTAGCGTCTAGTACGACACTCAAAGTGTCACCGAATTCAGAAAATGAAGTCGAATACTCGAGTATATTAAGCACAGGAGAGTTAGAGGAACCAACTTAGCGATGTGATTAAAAAAATGTCAATATGCATATTTCTAATAAGAATTTATAAACGGCAGACTGATATGTAGATTTGATTGAGAACAATTAATTTACGATAGAAACGACACAGAAACATCATGTTGCTTGTCACTCTTGATCTTGAATACGATAAGACTTCCCACGCTCCTATTTTTACTTTATTGGGGTTATCGGAGTAACCACAGTTTTCTCAAACACAAAAAAGCGCAACCTATAATATTTGATGTTTGCGACAATCCGAATGTGATGCCAGAATTTGGTGATCATTAGAGTGACCAGAGCATTATATTTCGTGATCAACTGTAAAATACAAGTTAATTAAATTAGCAGTCTATAATATGCTGCGGTCTAATAGCATTAATGTATTTTCTTTATACGTCTCGATTATTTTACCAAGATAAGTAGTCACTTGTTGCTCCATGTCGTTTCTGTCTGCCAAAAAGCTATTCAAAACAAAGTGTTTGTGGGTGATTTTGCTTATATTAAGATTATATATTTTCTATGCGTACATTCCCAAAAAGCGACAGGTGAAACATGCTCTGAGTTCACAAGAACTTTTTCTACACTAGAAATACGGCCCGAAGGCAGCGGCTAACGTAGTACATTGATATTCAGCAAACAGAATGTAAATTCTTTACGTTGAAATATATTATTGTTTTCTGATTTCTTAGATGGATTGCATAATTGTAAATGACTAGTGTCATTTACAATAAATAATTTACATCCTTTATCTATTTACTAGTGTCCATATAACGCGAAAATTTTAGTCATTCGCAGAATATCTATGCTATCCTTAATAACCCTGTCGCTTTGATTATTACTGTTATTAGTGCTGCAAGTATGTGAAGCAATTAATTTAAACCGTGCAAAATAAAAGGACCAGTGTCAAAAATATTTTTATGGGACCTACTTAGATTATAAATTTTCCTTGTTATCTTCACAGTTCTACGTATTTTAATGTTATCAACGGTTTTCGTTAGCTGGTGTTTCACTGTTTAGATTTTAAAAAGTAACATATCTAATATGTATAAATGAAAAAAAATATATACGCATCGTTTTTCTGTAGAGATTGACAGTTTGGTTAACCTAACTTCTTGTAAAGACCGCAAAATTGTAAATACGCTATTCGATGATCAAAGTATTTGTGTAAATACTGTAAAATAAACGTGTAAATATATCGATGGTTTTTATGATGGAGAGCGTTGTTTTATTTACATACCGACTAAGTAATTAGGTGATTGAGTATTTGCAGTAGGATTGCAGTAGCTATGACTATACCATATAGTATTTTATTGATTTAGTTGAATTCATAATAATCGATAGGACAAACGATACAATGAGACAACATACAACACCCCCTGTTTCTCGTACAGTAAGATTCCGTTAATCAACAGCTAAACATATTGTGTCACTTGGCCAAAGTGGATACAAAAAACAACTGACAGCTATTAACAATAAATTAACAGATAGTTAGGGTACGGGAAACTGGGGGTTAGCAGGCCAGGGCCTACACGCCGAACCGTTTGCTTTGAAAGCAGGCAAGATAAACAAATTGATGGCAGCATTCATACACACATCTATTGTAAACTGATATTGTAGCCTTACATAATTTGTTAATTATATATTAATTAGTTGAATAAATATATCGAATACAACAGCATCCAAATTTGCGCTCTTTTCCACGAAAAGACACCGTAAGTACGTAATTGTTCCCAATTTTGACGCAGATTAATTTTTGCCTCGTCGAGTGCTCCGCCGTGAACAATGGATGTCCCCTATTAATTAATTATGGCGAATGAATGAGATACGATCGGTTCCCTTGGAGTAGTGTTTCCTAATCTTTTTTCGATGAAGTACTACTTTGATTATTTTGTTGTTAGCATCAGGCGGATTTCCCTTATGGACAATTAGGATCGGGCCGAGGGCGGCCAGAAATCAGGGGCGGCTAGGTTGAAAACATGAAACTAAACTTAAACCACAGTATTTACACTATGAGTTAGGCATTAAAGTATTCAGACAAGAAACAGAAATAAGTTTAAATCAATTTTTTTAAATCCGGCCTAGTGCGTATCATGTAAAGCGCATTGTAGCGTTCCATAGAAGAGGGATTGTATCTACTTTACGGCACTTTATTAGTTCATCAAAGTAATTTTTGATAGATTTTGTACAAAGTTTTCCTTTGATGAGTTGGTCGCCTATTACTAGTTAATTTGTAAAGCCTATTTAGCCGTAATAGTTTTTCTTTTAAGTTCATTATATTTGCCCTGAATTTTCTCACGTTTCTACAATCAACCGGTTAGCCTTGACGGGGCGCCCTACTGCGCTTTAAAGCTTAATATTATAAATAAAAGTAACCCGAAACCGGAAAATGGTCTTCCTACGCCCACAATATTTTTAAACAACCATTCTAACAATAGCAACGACATAATCATACTACGGTGTAGAGGAAAATAGAAAATCGAATAAGTTAGCTGTAGGGGATTTTTTTGTCGGCGTACTAAATATGTATCTCTATGCCAAATTTCAGCCCTCTGGTACTTATCGTCTCTGTGCTAAGCCACGGACAGACAGACAGACGGACGGGTATAGAAAAAATATAAGGGTGCTTTGTTGACTACGAAACCCTAAAAATATAGTAGGTGTATCTGTAATATTGTTTCGTATTCCTTATTTATCTTCAGGACCTAACTTTTGAACCGATTTCGATAAAAATTGGCAAGAAAGTAAATTCATACCAAATTTCAATGACGTGAGAAGGGGCGCTTAGTTGTAGATGGCCTAGAGCGGTTAAGACTACAAATGCTTTGGTTAGCAAGGACCACAAGGAGTAAGGTTCGCGTTTCACCTTTGAAATCCTTTTCAAAATTTTGTAATGTCAGAATACCTGCACGGATGTATTCATACTATCTCATTTAACGCTTTCATTAACATTTCGCTAACATTGCTTTCAAAATATACATTTATACATTGTTCATTATACAGGGAAGGAACTACGAACAAATTTTACTTCTTAATATATGGGGACGAGTGATTTTGAGTGATCCTGAGTGATCTTAAACGATCACGAAGGTTAAGCAACACAGGGCGCGTTCAGTGCATGGATGGGTCGCCGTCTATGCTTAACGCTAGTGGCATTTTTCCGAGCGGTTCCGTGCTTCGCAAGGCACGTTAAGCTGTTGGTGCCGGCTGCCGTCGATGGATGGCAGTCGTTAAGCCAAGTCAGAGGCCTTAGGGCGGCTTGACAACTTCTGACAGTAGACGAGCCACTAGTCTACAAGCCTCCACCAATCCGGACTTGGCCCCGTGGTGGAGTATGGCCTATACCTTCCTCAGGGAAGAGACCCGTGCCCCTCGGTGGGGACATAATGGGTTGATGATGAATGAATGAATGAATATGGGGACGAAAGAAGACTTAATTTGCCTTACGTAGAGGCAGGGTCAGAAAGTGGTGAAAATCGTCTTATGTAAGACATGAACAATCCCATGAGAACTTTTAATATTTGCTGCTGGGCACATATTAAAAGTTGCCGTGCTGTAGCTGCGGACCGCTCTCGAGGTGCTTATGAACCATGCCTGGATCGTGGACCACCGGTTGGGAACCACTGTCTTAGAGAAGCTGGCCTCTGTATACGGCCGGTATGCGTGTTCCCAAATGATGCACGTTGAAACCCACGGTTTAGAAGTAGTCTGACCGGGCTGTCTGTATCTCAGGGTATGAAAGTATCTAGTACAAGTTATCAATCTTCATAAATCTATTTGGTTCTGCAAGCATTGAGCTTGATTTTGATGGAATAATTGAATCGAATGACCCGGTGGATTTTTAGTCTCAAAGTATTGTAATTTATCAATACATCCATAATATTTGTTTTTTTATGGTTTTGTTTTTTTTACACTTGTGATTTTTTTAGTACTGTTAGACTTTTGTTATCCTGATCAAATGGCCCTGTAATTCTGAGTAAGAATCTTTTGAACTACAAATAAGTAAGATATATTTGTAACTGGAGAGGTTAAACCGATGAATAGCCCTTAAAATTTTACTGAGCATCTATTTAAAACCTACCAAAAGTCAGCGAGGAACTTTGGGCACTACCACCAATGAGCTCGTAAATCTTACGGGAATTTGCGGCAGTGAAAATATTCCCAGGTGAACATCAATTATAGTTATGTCACACACGGGCGAGGAGGTCCAATTTTTGCTAATAAAATTAGTAACAGATAAGCGAATAGAAACAAAATTTTTTCTTCGTGCCTGAGCGTAAATTAGTGTAAATTTAATTTTCTTTAGTGGTCTAAACCACTGCAGACATTGGTCGGTTGCATAAATAAATAAAGGTAATAGAGTGATATGTAAGTGTAGCAAAGGGGAATGAACCTTCCACGCCTTTTCATGTGTCCTCATTAATTAAGACGTTTTTGCTTCACTGGGTAAGTTCCCGATTTATCAATCTTCAGGATTCATTTGTTCTGTAGAAAGTGCGTACAGAACTATATTTATGTTTGCGAATCTTACCCCCCCTTTCTTATACTCTAACAATTGCTCTGTCAGTTGACCAAAGCACATAGGTTACCAAAAAAGCAACTGAGAGCTGTTCACAGTAGATTAACATATTCTTAGTGGTTTTTCCGAAGGTTAATGTTTTCAACTTAGTCCCTTGACGGATTTGCTTCAAGAAAAAAGTAGTAAAAAGTGCGCTACAACTCGCTAAATAAAAAAAAAATCTAACAAATTAATTAAGAAAAAGGTTAACTCATCACAATCAACAAAAATAGTATATTTACGCACCAAGTTGCGTTTCTTTCATCATCATCATCATCGGCCTACGCTTGTCTACTGCTGGACATAAGCCTCTCCTATTGCACGCCACTGAGCACGGTCCTCGGCTACTCTCATCCAGCTCTTGCCAGCTGCCCTGCGAAGATCATCGCTCCACCGAGTCTGAGGACGTCCTACACTACGTTTACCGATCCACGGTCTCCACTCAAGAACTCGCCTTCCCCATCGGTTAGCAAATCTTCGGGTGATATGGCCGGCCCACTACCACTTCAGCATGCTAATTCGGTGGGCTTTGTCGGTCACTTTGGTTCTCTGTCGGATGACCACGTTTCGAATTCGATCTTTCAGAAAAAGCCCGAGTATAGCCCTTTCCATAACACGCTGAGCGACATAGAACGCAATAAGTCGCATTCCTTTATACTCTCCAAATGTTCTTCTTCGTTTTTTTAATTTGTATCACCATCCTTATCCTAATTTACAATTTTTACAGATGACCGTTTCGTATTCGCTGTTTCGAAACTTCAGCTTCGTTATTAATGAACGTTAATAAAAATCGTGATTTCAATTCAAGTGAACCTCGAGATACTCATAAGCATAAGCAGCCTATATACGTCCCACTG
This sequence comes from Yponomeuta evonymella, assembly GCA_963969515.1. NCBI lineage: Eukaryota > Metazoa > Arthropoda > Insecta > Lepidoptera > Yponomeutidae > Yponomeuta > Yponomeuta evonymella. The sequence continues at coordinate 4,576,494 of OZ018357.1, forward strand.
TAGGGCACAGGCCTTCTCTCAGGGAGAGAGTATGGGCTTAATCACCACGCGTGCCCACCGCGGATTGGCGATTTCAAGCGTTGAGGTATATGAATAGCTCAGACATTTTACTTCACCGTTAGCGAGTGGTATTGCTACTATAACTTCACAAATGTAGGTACGTAACTTAGAAAACAAAGTCATAGGTACATGTCCGCACTGGGATATCGAGTGCGAGATACCGAGATACTCCTTTCATTTAAATTATTTATAGATTCTAGATAACTATCTTGACTTTATAAATAATTTAAATATATTTATGTTGTATATTTAAGGGATCTAATCGCGATACTATTTTGTCGGGATTAGATTCCTTATATTCTATTATTTAAATACTACTTCTTTTAACGTTTGCTGATTCTCGGCTGCCACTGACCTTCATAGAGATAGGCTCCACTTTTCAATGGGGATGGTAGCACGAAACTATTTACGGAAGGCGCCACTGAGATTTAACCCGACAATGTTTGTTTTGTTTTACATGTTCTGTTTATTTTCGGTTTATTTCATGAAGATTCGACATAAGAATGTAATGCTTTTAAATAAAAAAGAGAAGGTCATAGTTTAAGCCAAAAGTGAAAATGCAAAGATTTTTTATAAGTACTGCAAAAGGAAGACAAACTGTAATACAAAGGTAACCTCAAAAACATTTTTTAAACATTTCTTGGCAGAAATAATCAAGCACCTTTAATTAAATACCTCTTTACAGGTGATTTGTTAATTTTATGGTGTAAAATGCTCAACTAACTTAGTACATACAATACAGAAATATGTACAGTACAGAAATATTTTTTGTATTTGTTTACTGGGTTCATAACCTAGAAATTTTCTGGTATATAAGATAAGATTTATTTATATGCAGAACATACCTATACTTTGGTATAAGTTGTTTTTAAATGTTAATTAATTGTTGCAGCATGTTTTGCCACTGAGGCGTAAAAATATTTAAATATAATACAGTTTTAAGGTGTAAAGAATTACTGGGGTTATGTAAAATTTCATTATCTACAGTATACTTGGTAATTGTAAATCAATCTTTGTCTAGGTTCCAAAGGTTTTCTAGCCACATTTTTTTTTATTGCAAACAGAGCACCAAATACTCAGATACTGATTTTTTTTGAAAAAATTTACTTCACACATCTCTGGGTACAAAATTACAAATATTGTTCTTTTCGTATACAAACAATGAAGAAAATGGGGCATCCTCCAATTTGAATTTTTTGTCAGTTGCCATACCATTTGTAAAGTCTCTTTATGTGTCAAAATTCTCAGAAAACACTCACCCCGACTAGAGATGGCTCTAGTCGCGACTCGAGTGCGGCAACACTGTCGCCAGGCGACAAGGCCGCAAAGCCACAAGGCCAGAAACTGTAATACAATTCCTTCCGAAGCTGTACAAACGCGACCCGGTAACTGCGGGTCGCGACTGCCCAGAACGAATGCTACGTTGAGCAATAAAAGAAGCGAACTCATTAAAAGAACAAAATGAGCCACCGATAAATTCGGCCATTTTGTCAGAATGATTGTAAAAAAAAGATAAAGCGGGTGTTCCCCTAATCGTTTTCCAGTCACCTTTGATCATTCCAAGAGGATTCGATAAGAATCGCCAATGACCGTCGGCAAAAGCATTTACGACCAATAAACGTTGATCCCTCTCACCTTTAAAAGCTCGTGACACCTCTTGAGATATCAAAGATAGTGGAGAAAGATTGAGGGTCAAAGCTGCCTGGTCAGTATTTGAGGTGAAACAAATCAATAATTCAACGCCTTTGTGGTGACAGGCTCTATTGAAGTTTTTGTTCCATTAATTTCTTTCCTTTTAAGTGCCAGTTACAATTTAGACGTCTGCGAAGAAATTGCGGAATTAAATTGATAGACGCTGTCGTTGGCAATGAAACGAATTTAACACCAGAAATTAATTGTTTCACAATCTCTGGTTATTGTTTTTGATGTTTAAGAAATATGAATTTCGTAAAGCGGGAAATATTTCGTTAAGAAACCGTGGCAAGTGGCAACCTTTTATCCTTACCTAACCCTTTGAGACATAGGCGTGAAGTTTACTGATGGATGGACAGACATTTCTCTAAGGCAAGTAACCAATGACCATTTGAGAAATTATAGGAGTAATACCACTCGCTAACGGTAAAGGAAAACATCGTGAGGAAACCTGAGTGTCTGAGCTACATACCTCAGCGCTCGAAATCGCCAATCCGCGGTGGGCACGCGTGGTGATTAAGCCCATACTCTATGTTTAGTACTTACTTAACAAGAGTTTGGTTGCTGGCAACTTTAGTTAGCATGCCCTCTCTTTCTCACTACTCAATATGGCGGATAGACAAAATTGTGTGTGATCTCGTGAATAAATCCTTTAAAACCTTAAATGCTCGTTCACCATTGCTAAACCCCTCATAGAAGGCTCCCACACTCTCTCTCTCTCTCTCTCTCTGAGAGAAGGCATGTGCCCCACAGTGGGACGTATATAGGCTGCTTATGAAATAACCAATAATAATAATAACAATGCAGCCTATATACGTCTCACTGTAGGGCATAGCCTTTCTCTAGGAGAGAGAGAGCGTGGGCTTAATCACCACGCGTGCCCACCGCGGATCGGCAATTTCGAGCGTGGAAATATGTGTTTAGATACTCAGGTTTCCTTAAGATGTTTTCCTTCACCGCTAGCGAGTGGTATTGCTAACCAAACTAGCAACAAATTAGCAACAGTATGGTGCGGATGACTGAAATAAAAAAATCGCATAGCAAATGCGCGAGCTTCAGTAATGATGATGAAAATGTACTGAAGCCCGCGCATTTGCGGGCCTCTCTCATGGTTTTTCAAGCTTCCCGGTCTTGTGCCGCCCGCATCCAGCGAATCCCGCCTCCGGTCCGTGGTCGAAATTAAATATTCTATAAATGCGGGCATTTGATTGCAAGCTAAGTAACTAGCCTTGAAAGAAGGTTGATGAATAAAACCTTAATTCGGTAAGAAAAAAGAGTGATTGATACACACTATCATATAATTATAATTAAGTATATCGCCTACGACAGGGCTACATCTAGATCCGGAGTTACTAAATTGAAAACTAAGTGGCTTACAATGTGATCATCGTATTGCCAGACAGTCGTTTGTCAGGATGACAAATACGGCGGTGTCGCCAATAAATAGGGATTCCCGGCACAATGTTGCCAGATCGCAATCGTTAATCATTTTTATTTCCGTAATTAATATTAAGACTGCTTGTAGGGACACAGGGCAGGGAGTAACGGAAGTATCGTGCGAAAATGTTACATCCGCCGTTTCTCTTATATAAACAATCTATTAAGCTACTGTTACCAGCTGTTAGTTGGCCAGTGTGTAGGAAAAAAAACCGGCCAAGTCCGAGTCGGACTCGCGCACCGAGGGTTCTGTACTCGTGCTCGGTGTGGTTAGAATACATAATAAGTCCTACAAACACGACAAGTTGGATGCCTGTACGTATTACATATGCAGTTTTTAACCGGCTAACTGTGAGTCAGACTCACGCACGAGATTTGACCTATACGACATTTGAATATTTGAAGCGTTTACCTGTTGCGGTTATTAATATGGAGCAAAAACCGGCAAAAAAATCACGTTTGTTCTATGGGAGCCCTTACATATTTATTTTCTTATGTTTTTAGTATTTATTGTTATAGCGGCACCAGAAATATATCATCTGTGAAAATTTTAACTGTCTATCACGGTTCCAAAGATAGAGCTCCTTAAAGGTCGGACGGACGGACAGGCAGACAGACATACAGTGGAGGCAGAGTAATAAGGTCCCGTTTGGCATCCTTCGGGTACGACGGAACACTAAAAACAAGTCAGATTTTGACAGTCGATTAACATACAATATGTTAGATACAATACAATAGTGTCCATCTTGTGGCTGGTCATCCTACGCTGTGCTTGCCGATATGTGGTCTTCGTTCGAGAACTTTTCGGCCCCATCGGCCATCAGTTCTGCGTGCTATGTGCCCCGCCCACTGCCACTTCAACTTACTAATCCGCTGGGCTATATCGACGACTTTCGTGGCAGGAAGACGCTGGATGCAAGCCGCTTCCAACCGGTCTTTTTGGAAATCCATGGAGGAGGCCTATGTCCAGCAGTGGACTTCTTGTGGCTGAATGATGATGATGAATACAATAGGTACAGAGGACAGCAGGTCAACCGTTACATTTTTGTTGCAAAGTCGTCTTATTTCGTCGCTCGTTATTAGAGTGTACATGTGTAAACGTTGATGTGCTCTCGACTGTATTAGAAATCGGGGCAATTAATCTACTTACACACTTTTCTGAATGTAAGTCAGTCACATTAGCACAGTCTGACAGATCTTGTCCTAAATCAGGTCAGGGTCTCATTACACCTCATTACATAAACTCAAGCCTGTATCCCGGAGGGGTAGACAGAGACCAGAGTTTGCCACTTGACACGATCCTGACAGACCTCTTTCGCTTCATTAACGTTCAGTAGTCGTTACATGCACGGACGCCTGTTTTGGGTCCTTTTTATCTAGGGCCTCACTTCGAATGTAAATAACTTTGTTTTAGGTTTATAGATTGGAAGATTGCTGGTTGCGGCTGGATGAGGATGGCCGAGGACAGGAATAATTGGCAAGGGCTAAGTCCAGCAGCGGACGAGTACGGACTGATGAAGTGATTGAAGGCTTATGAGTATATAAATACATTCTCCCAGAAAGCACAGACTGGAATAATTAACCGCTTCACTTGTTAAAAGTCTTGATCTATAAAATTTTATATTATTTGTTGATATTGAGGGATCTTCTGTACATTTACTCCCAACAGGCCTCTGCCGGCGAATTCGTGAAGGCTATAATTCCTTCAGAATAATTGTTTTTTTTTCTCCATTCTTTCTTGCAATATTTGGCTAAACGAGGCGAGTGTAATGAGGTCATTTCTGTAATAATAGTTTATTTTTCATTCAAGCCACTCGAATTTATTTTTATGCTACTCAAATTCAGTAAAGATCTTTATGTAGGTAGTTGCAGATATCAACTGTTTAACTCAGATGTTATTAGAGAGGCCTAAATATGGATCTTTATGTAGGTACTTGCAGATATCGACTGTTTAACTTTGATGTTATTAGAGAGGCATAAATGTGGAGTTTCTTTGTTAGCTTCTTCTCCGCATAATCTATTAATTGTAAAACTAACAGCTTCGACGTTCATTAAGTAAACATTTTGTTTTTATAGTGAATAAAAAATTTTGACTTTGACTTTGACTAAACAGACAAAGTATGTGTGGCGCCGGATTAAGGTAGTGTATTAGAAATTGCGCGTTTAAAGATAACCTTGTAGAAACTGCTTCTGTACTATAAAACATAACAATGACATAACTCTCGCCGGGATCCCGGAGGGGTAGGCAGAGACCAGGGCTTGCGGGTTTGCCCTTCTGCACTATATAGACCAATATTCTACCGACACCACAAAACCTGAAGGAAGCCGCGATTGAATTAAAAGCAAATAAAGTGCGCCCCTCGAATCAACCCCGCATCGAACTTATAATATCAACAGCGAATTTCAATAGCGACTTTAAACTCCTGCGCCCAGTCAGGCGGCAAATTGAGAAGTGGATTAGGCAAATCACTTTCCATCGGGCGGCCGACGAAGTTTGCCCTTTTAAATTTTATTATCCCATCAGCTGGGCCGCCTTTACATTCTGCTAGCTGCTAATCTTTCGGGGCTTTGTAGTTATTGGCCGTTCGTCTGCTTAAGGCGTGCTACTGTTGCCCTTCTACTAGCACCACCAATGAAAAAAACAATCGTATCTTCTTTTGCAGTTATCTTTAGGACCCACGATAAAGAACGTAGGATCACGAACCTGGGACTAGATAGCATTTATGCCAAAAGCAGTCGTTTTTGACGTTAATGCTATCTAGTTCTAGGTTTTTTTGCCTTGGGTTCACGGCCGTGGGTCCTAAAAATCACTATTAACATGATTGAGAAATAATTGTGACACTTTTTACAAAAACGGTACGTGAAAAAAAGCGAAAACTGTTTTGCGAATTTTGCAAAATCTGTAATTAACTAGTTTGTTGTGCTGCCAACAAAATTGTATTTAATTTTGTGCATTTCGTTGCCGGCAGCGTTGAAAATTGTTAAAAAATGCAAATTTTATGCAGTACTCCAAAATATTCCATCAGTAAAATAAAAGAAAATAGAATAAAAATATTCCAATTTGAATAAAACAAATATTCGAACATTCCAAGCCCAATGTTGGATGTTCATCCGACTCATGTCTTAAAACATCCTCTAAGCCATTGATTTTCCAGGCTTGGTTCGCTTGGAAAAAACGTTACGAACGTAATAATGCTGGAAATTCGTGGCTTTCGATTAATTAACATCCACTATGATATCATTTGTCGCCTACTTATCATATTTTATAAAACGCAGTGTAAATGCACCTTTTAGTGTCCGAAATAAATTTCATCTTGATTGTGTCCAACTGCTAGCTTGTGGTTTTAATTAGGTATGGACTTACGAATCTTAATCGATTTCGACAATTCTTTTTTTTTATCAAATAATATAACGTCTCATTGGTCCCATTTTAATTTGGCGAAGATCTGATGAAGACTTTAAGAGATGGAGAACGGAAATCTTCAATTAAGGTAAATAAGGCCTAATGGGGCCCATCCTTTAGTTATATCCGTATTATTCATAAACTAACGTAAAAGTAGTCCCAAGGTAATTTGGTGATGTTCTGGTGAAGACTTTCAGAGGTAAAAATTTAGAACTTCAAATTTTGTAGCAACGAATAAGGTAGGGTAAATTATGCTTGTAAAGGACTTTGTTTATTTTTCTCCCGCTCCTATGCTAAAAATTGAAAAATAAAATTTTTTAAACAAAAAAATTAGGGCGTCAAATGGCTGATGATGATGAAACAGAAAACAAAAACCGACTTCACAAGACTACAACACTAAAAAGTTAGAAATAATTTAAAAGAATACCCTTAAATTAGAAGTATGTATACATGTAGGTATTTTAAAAGTGTAATTTATAGTCGGTGCCCACTTTCACGACCAGGACATATGTCCTTAAATATATATTTTGTTTATTAAGTATGCAATTGTAACAATGCTATGTAATTAATTTTCTAATTTATGAGTTGCAATGAAAAAAAAATATTAATTTAAACAAAAATGTTTTTTTAAAAAGGAACGTATGTTGGCCGTAGAATATTTTTATGTAGCTTATATACGCCCAACTGCAGGGCACAAGCCTTCTCTGAGAGAAAAAGTACGGGCTCAATTACTACGCGCGTCCACTGCGGATTGGCAATTTTAAGCACTGAGGTATGTGAACACCTCAGACTGAGTGTGTTTCCTCACGAGTGGTATTACTACTACAACTTCACAAATATACGTAATTAAGAAAATGAAATCGCTGGTACATGCCGGGCTTCAAACGAACGACCTCCCGAATGAGAGGCCGGCGTGCGTTCTACCGCAATGCTTTCACCGCCACGTAAAATATTATATGAAAATTTATTTTTATGATGTTAGTAAATATTTACATTAAATTTATTACGATGTACCTTAAAACCAATGAGGGCTTAAAACATTTTGTGTAAGTAGGTATACTCGTTCTATCATGTCTTTATTACACCTCATTACGAGCAAGGATTAAAGCCCGTGGGTATATAAATTTCATCAAATTTAATAAAAGTTTAGTGTACGTGCCTAACCAGTTTAACAAGACCACTAAGAGTGCCAGTTATATATGTTAAAAATCATAGACGGAGGATCTAATGAAGCTGGTTTACCTAAAGCGATAAAATCTCGGCTTACGCAAGTGCGAGTGAAGAAACGCGAAATATTGACTACAAAAGATAGTCTCAGTACGAAGATTGCAAAGATCTAGCACAAAAAGACGTTTGCGTTAGTGTGTCTACGTGAAACTAGAAAATTAGTCATTGTATCATCATTTAACAGGCTATCTTAATCTGAATTGCGTTGAGGAATTTTCCGATGACTACGCATGATAGTTGAAGAATAAAAAATATTTTTTTGCAGTTATTTTTTACGAAAACGCAAATAAATTGAATGAAGATCCATTTATTATCTACGATATGAGTTCCTAAGTAATTAAATAACGATTTGTTAATTATTATTTTCTCAGTACTTCTGGTCGCTCTTCTTACAAATTTCCAGATTTCTCAATTTATTGTCAACGAGTTCTTCTCAAACTTATATCTTAGATAGTAATTTATCTCTCTTCGTGATAACTGAAATTTGTAGGTTTGATTTGTAGTTTGTAGTTTGCGATGCATCACATTATTTGCTTACGTCAGAAACAAATCCCAGAAATACATGAACTGATTGCATACTAACCGGTTTCTCGCTCTTACCTGTAATGGAGGGAAATGCGGTAGAAAGAGACGGTCGGAGTACGTTCTGAAATGAATTAACACGTGTGTTATTAATAATGTTACCATTCCGTTCCCAATATCTAAAACATTCATACTACGAATACTCAGACCCGATCCATATCTATACGTTATGCAAAATGACCTGTTATTTTTCGTAGGTATAGAGATCGATTTTTTTTCTGCTAATGAGAACGGTCTTACGTAGTATTACTGTTTGCTTCATTAAAGGTGGGGCGCTATTTTAATTTAATATAATCGTTACTCCCGCCAGACGGGGACCGGGTACGCTGGACAGGCTACTCCTCTTCAGTGTTTAGTTTCTAATTATCTCTAATCGGACTCAAGCTGTGACGTCTCAACTTGCACGTAACACCTTATAATTTATGAAGCGTTTATCAATATTCAAGTTATCTCTTTTAGAAAATGAATCTCTTTTAATCAATTTTAATAATCTCTTTTAGAAAATTCGATGAAAAAACGAAATCTAATATGTTTTTTTTTGTTTTTAGAGTAGCTTAATTTTTCACATTTTTTGGACCCCAAAAACTCCGAAAAAAATATGTTTATGGCTTATTTTTTTAAGTTTTATTGAGTTTTTCTATGTCTTCTTTGGTATAAAAGCAACGCCACTTCCAACTAAGTTTGACGCAAGTTCCCCATTGTTATTTCGTAATCAAATCGACGGTCCACACCAGCTAAGTCAACTGAATCTCTAAGTTACTAATGTTGTATTTTTTACTTATGTGTAATAAACGTATTAGTAATAATAATAATATCAAGGCGAGTAAATCCAGTATTTCCTCTCTCTGATCGTGTAATGTTATGATGGACAGATGAAATAGAAAAAAATGGGTAAGTAATGTTAAGAAAACAATAAGCTGCAGAATATAGTTACGCTTCTGTAGTAAATATATTAAAGCTTGGTATATTTCTGGTCGTAACTTTAATTTCATTAGCCCTAATTATTCCATTGACCGCTGTATTCTAGTCTAATAAACTTTGCAGTGGAGGATTCTTTTTGTTGAAACGATTTTAGGACCATTTCAAATCCGGATGTTTAAGACATGATTTATGCCGTGGAAAAATTTATATCATCCATCGATAACTTTCTGCAGAGTTTCAGAGAGCAAACAGTGTCGGCAACTTTTTTTAAGATAACGTAATTATAACGTAGCAGTAAAAAAATATAACGACCTCGGAGGTATATAGGGTGTATCAAAATCCCTCAGAAATCATCAGAAAATCAGAGGTTTTACTCACAAATATAAATAATTTTAAGAATGGGGAAAACTTTAAAATCGCGATAACAATATCTGTTGTTTCATACATTTAGGTGTCGCAGATGGTAACCGCTGTAACTTGTTCCGCCATTTGGAAACTTTCCCCACAGTGAAAGTTGTTCATGGACGAGTAGAACTCCCTATTTTCATATGTACATGGGGATTTCATTGTACCCTGTATAGGTCACACGTTTGATTAACATAGCAGCAGTACTTCGATTTGTATAAATGGTCATTAGGTGATTGGGCGTCGTGAAAATGTGGGGAAGGCAAATACGGTTATTTCTGCAATTTCCGTCATATTTTTTATCGGGTTCTTTTGTGCGTTTTTTCTCCGATGGAATTACTAAAAAGTTGTCGAACATTAGGGACCATACATCTCTTGTTGAGTAATTTTGATGGAAATCTGAAAGGGCTTGTTTGATTCCTGTTTGATTGTATTTTGATACTACGGAAAGAATTTGGGTAAAAGAAAAGGTGCTCTACTCACAGAGTCAGCTCTACCAGGTCCCTGGAAACAATCCTTACAAGATTTCACAGGGTTATTTCAGTCTTTAGCACACGCCGACCGTTAGTTTTGAAAAGTAGATTCTACATAACAGTTTTTAACGTGCACACTGCGTAGTGAATAGTGAAAGGAGTGTGTGAATGGATTGAACGAATCTATTTTGTTAATTCATTCAAATTGGTGCGGGGGCGCGGGTAATGCAGAGCGTTTAGTCTCCAACCCAAATAAGTAATTTAGATTGTACAGGGCTAAAAGTCATAAACTTTTAACAATAATCTTTGAGCGCTGTGCCATAAAAATAAAAATACTCATTGATTTGTATGATGTAAACATTGATTTTTATGGTAAATAAATATTTTCACTTTCACTTTCTAGATGTATTAAGTACGTTTTACATGCAAGTAAAATGTAAAGGTTGATTTGCTGTCGACTGTAAAAGTCTGGGTGCTTTGTTTCTGATGTCCTTGACTGGTTACCGTATCACAGGTTATGCTAGTTTGAGATCAGAAAAAGTGATTGTGTTCAAATAAAACTTGGCACCTTGTGACCTCGGGTTTCCGAATATGACCTCCTGGCTTGAGACGTGTCTTCAAGCTTAGTCGACTGCCAACTAAATCACATTTCCCCGATAAAAATCTTTCCATTTCCACTGTTTTAAAAGCCAATTCCACCTGAGATAGCCTCCCATGATAGCTCGTAGCATCGTGCTTTTTCTAGTTGTTAGGGTGGTAGTTCATTTCGCGTAAGATGCAGCAATACGACTTAATTTCGCACTGTGAAATATTTTTTATTTAAAAAGCGAACAAAGCGGACGCGCTGGTAAACGGTCAACGATGTGACTAAGCAAGCATGAAGTTCGTTCTATCATAGATATAATGTTTTTTTTTTTGTTGTTATAAATAGGTACTTTATTTTGTTTTTAGTATTAATTTTATTATAAGTAAAAATCTATTTCACTTTACTTAAATTTTAACATAAAAAGGGTTAACTGACGTCTTCATACAAACCTATGTATATTTTTCTATTTTAGGTAATTGAAACTTTATAAACACCAGCATCTCAAAGGCCGTGTGGTGTCATGGTCTCAAAGTTAAGTGATTGTTTTGTGAAAGATTTTTCTTCTTTCATTTGATATTCCTCTCATGTGAAACTCTTTCTCTGTTCTCTATTCCTCTTGTATGAATTCCCTATGAAACTCTTTTTTTTGTTTTGCCACGTCGGGTAACAATGATCTTCTTGAATATATTGTTACGGATTTATGTCTAGCACGGCGCGCTATGGGCCTCATAAGAAGACTCAAGGTCACGCAACGAGCTATGGAAAGGGCTATGCTCGGAATTTCTCTACGAGATCTAATCAGAAATGATGAGATCCGTAGACGAACGAAAGTCATCGACATAGCCCAGCGGATTAGTAAGTTGAAGTGGCAGTGGGCGGGGCCCATAGCACGCAGAACTGATGGCCGATGGGACCGAAAAGTTCTCGAATGGAGACCACATATCAGCAAGCGCAGCGTAGGACGACCAGCCACAAGATGGACAGATGACCTCATCCAAGTGGCAGGAAGGCGCTGGATGCAAGCCGCTTCCAACCGGTCTTTTTAGAAATCCATGGAGAAGGCCTATGTCCAGCAGTGAACTTCTTGTGGCTGAATGATGATGATGATGATGACGGCGCGCGTTCACCTTAAGCATTTAACTACTATTATGTTATATTATTTTTGTTCCACTAACCTTGCTGAGGATTTTAGAGGCTAAAAATTCCATCCATGCCGGGACTTGAACCCGCAACCTCTGGCTAACCATGCCAGCGCTCTCCCAACTGAGCTAATGAGCAAGTGCAGGCATCGGCGAAATTTCGAACCTCGAAATTCTCGAACCTTTTTGCCCCAACGGTCATCAGTTCTCCAAGCCATGGGCCCCGCCCACTGCCATTTCAACTGAGCAATTCCTCGAGCTATATAAGTAACTCGGGTTCTTCTGCGGATCTCCTTATCCCTGATTCGATCACTCAGTAAAACTCCTAACATAGCTCTCTCCATTTCTCGTTGGGCAAACTTGAGCCTTCTTATGAGGCCCATAGTCAGCGACCAGGTCCCACATCCGTAAGTGATCACTGGTAACGTTATTAACTTAAAAAAAAAACTATTTTAAAACTATGTATGAAATCAATGTGAAAGTATTTTAGTGAATATTGCCGGATATTTGCTGTGCGTATCCACCTTAAGCATTTAAAAATGATTAATATGCTACTCGTATGTTCATCTCTAAATAAAAGAATTACCCGGAAGTGTAGTGCGCGCTCACCGTTAGCGCTTATCCACACGTTGGCCCAACATTCAAATGCTGCGCTCATCTAGCTAAACGATCCGGCCGAATGAGCCCGCCTGGAAGCGAACTTATCTCGCTGAAGCATTTGTTTCCTTCCACAAGATGTGTTTCGGATGTGTAGCGCGGTGGCCACGGACGGGGCGGCGAGTTGTGTTGCCATTTTTTGTAGCCTATATACGCCCCACTGCAGAGCACAGATCTTTCTCAGAGAAAGAGCATTTAGAGCATTCATAGTGCCAGCCTGCATGTACCCTCTAATCATCATCATCATCAGCCTATGCTTGTCCACTGCTGGACATAGGCCTCTCCTATAGCACGCCACTGAGCACGGTCCTCGGCTACTCTCATCCAGCTCTTGCCAGCCGCCCTGCGAAGATCATCGCTCCACCGAGTCTGAGGACGTCCCACACTACGTTTACCGTTCCGCGGTCTCCACTCGAGAACTCGTCTACCCCATCGGTTATCAGTTCTTCGGATAATATGGCCGGCCCACTGCCACTTCAGCATGCTAATTCGGTGGGCTATGTCGGTGACTTTGGTTCTCTGTCGGATCACCTCGTGATCGACAGAGAACCGACAGAAACCCTCTAATGTGTAGTGTTAAATGCAATTTATAATATAATATATTGTGTCTTTAGCTATAATTACTAACATACATAGCTTTTAAGCCTACTAGGTAATTAAAATGAGTGTAACTTATTTCAAATAAAATAAATTATTATTATTATCATTACCACGCGTACCCACCGCAGATTTTAAATTTAAGAAGAAGAAGAAAATAATTTATTTCAACAACAGAAATACACAATACAAAAAGGTTGTTTAAGTACAAAATACACGTTATTAATTTAAAAAAAATTACAAAATGTACCGCAATAAACAGTATGTCAAAAAATCACAAATAAATAACACTACATACATCAGCAAGGATATTACGGCCACACTTGCGATTTCAGTAATATACCCATTTTTCGTGTCAGCTCCAAACAAATTTTTCTTCAAAACAAATTCTTACTCGTCCGTTTGCTCTCTAAATTGCCTCTCATCACATTGTTTAGTGTAGTAATGAGGAATAAAGTCTATTTTGAGAGAAAAAAGTGTTATTGGAAAACTTAAGATGAAATGCGATTCTCAGCCTACCGTGCGCCGGTGACGCAACAATACAAAAAAAAAAACTCAGTACTTTTAAGTTTATAGACTAGTAAAAAAACCCGAACACGCGCTGGCGAGCGACGGGCAGCCGATGGGCACGTCACGAGAACGAGCTTTTTTGCACTTATGTCGTAGTCTTCGTAAGCGTAAGCGTTAAAGGACTATTTTAAATTCCAATCGTGCCGCCCGCACGTGGCCGGCCATTTGTAATAGAAATAGACCTTTGAGTATGCGACAATCCGCTCTCCTACCAATTTCGTGACGTCCAGCTAACTGTTTATCTTGTGTCGCTGGGCTAGTGGTAATCTGACTTTATTGTCACTGCGGTGGCTAATGGCATTTTTATGTGCGAGTTTGTAAGGGCACGCACTGGGTGTGAATGATTAATTGAAACTATAGTCTGCTGCGTAATACTGTAATAACGTTTCGCGGTAATGGATTTAGGGGTGAATGTGGAGCGGTTCTTTGCGATGTACTAGGGAAATGGGTGGATAAATAGACTAAAATATATTAAAAAGCTGGGATGTCGTCGTTGACAACTCTAAGTCAGAAGGTACCTAACAGTTTTACATTTTTAGGGTTCCGTACCCGAAGCGTGCCAAACGGGACCCTATTACTAAGACTTTCCGACTGTCCGTCTGTCTGTCACCAGGCTGTATCTCATGAACCGTAGTAGCTAGGCAGTTGAAATTTTCACAGATGATGTATTTCTATTGTTGCTATAATAACAAATACTGAAAACAGAACAAAATAAATATTTAAGGGGGGCTCCCATACAACAATTGTATTTTTTGTCGTTTTCGCAGCCCCTATACTTTCTCGATATTAATAAAGGCAACAGGCAGAGTATTTAGTTATTTATATTTGTTTTATAATATGCTTTCTTCGTACTGTGACTTTTAATACTGTATTGCTTTGCTTTGTATCATCATCATCATTATCATCATCATCAGCCGGTGTCAGTCCACTGCTGGACATAGGCCTCTCCCAAGACACGCCACTGAGCTCGATCTAAGGCTCTTCTTTCCCAGTCACTGCCCACCGCTTTGCGAATGTCGTCGCTCCACCTGGTCACAGGGCGTCCTACGCTACGTTTGCCGATTCGCGGTCTCCACTCTAGGACCAGAGTGGAGACCGGAGTGGAGTGGAGACCAGAGCGGAGTGCTTTGTATACGTGTCTGTATCTTATGTGAATAAATTGTTATATATCTATCTATAAAATATAAATAATTAAATTATAATATAATAAATATTTAAGGGGGTTTTCCATACAACAAACGTGTTTTTTCTCGCACTTTGTGTCTAATGTTGTATAGATAATGGTGGGGAACTCTTGGTGCGCGAGTCCGATTCGCACTTGGCCGGTTTTTTTGCTTACTATACATAACGCTCGAGGCTTGGGACTAAGATAGATCGATAGATAGACAGATAATACTTTATTGCACATCAGCAATTACAATAACTTGCAACATCCGGCGGATAGCTTGAACAAAAATCTGTGCAGTTCAAACCCATCCTGTTTGCGATCGAATCGAAAATGCTGCATTGTCGAAGTACGAAGAATTCTTTGTGACATACCTCGTTTCCCGCCAATGAGATCCGAAATAATAACCCGAATCGATAATACGAACTGGTACTTTAGGGAGTTTCGGCCGTGGTCGATTTCGAGCATGCTTTGTATCAAAGAACTAGTTTTTGAAGCGATGCACGTGCCTTTTCATTGTTGAGAGTATCACGGTGCATTTATGCATATAAACTGCAAAACTCCTTTCAAAAATCTTCAAGTTGTGACGTCACAGTTAGAGTCCGATTTTTATGGCGCTTTTTTGTACCACGTAACTAGAATGATTTTTCGACGGGTCACATTATGAAAAGTGTTAGTCGTAGAGAACAAAGTTAAGCATGGTTATTTTATCTTTTAACATGGCCTCTGCAGTGAGATTATACTATTTTTGTGCAAGTTTTCCATTTATTTTGTCTTATATTATTTAAATGTGATTTACAGTTATTTAATAAATATACACTAATTTGTATATGACGACCGTCCAAGTTAACAAAGCTACGTGTCAAGAAAAACGTAGTAAGGAAGACTGAGATTTTAAGTTTCCCTCGCTTTTACGTATACTAACAGTCTGTTAATATGCTGTTAACAGTTACCAGATAATTTTTGTAGGCACTTTGGCCAACTGACAGCTGTTAAGAGTTAAAATATTGTTAGTGGATGAGAAATCGGGGGTAAGGCAAGGGGGTAAGGCAAGGGGGTAAGGCAAGGGGGTAAGGCAAGGGGGTAAGGCAAGGGGGTAAGGAAATTGCTAACCTAATATGGGCTGGAGTGATCATTAAGGTCTTACTCTCTCTTTGAGGGGAGCTTGGGGGTCTGGAGGGGTCTTTGCTCTGCACTAAGTAGTGTACAGATATTTACCTAAGACTGGTACAGTGAAACACAGTGGTGTACATATATTTAACTAACATTGGTACAGTGAAGCACAGTAGTGTATAGATATTCAATTCAATACAATTTATTGCGATAAATTACAGTAAATAGGTCTTAAGTAGGTATTAGAAACTTAGAAAACCAAGTCGTAGGTACATGCCCGCACTGGGAATTAAACCTGGGTCTCCCGCTTCAGAGTCCAATGTTCTACCCACTAGGCTACCACCGCCTAGGCCATCAGGGTCCTAATTATGCGCGCCAAATCCTGAGCGATTCCAGTCATCTAAATGTCAAATTCCATACCAATTCGACGCCTGGAGTTGCTAAGGATTTGGTGTGCATATCTATTCTGTAAAGAGACGTCGCTATCGGCGAGAAAAAAACCATTGTCCACTTTTTGTTTCTCTTCAAACTCCAGTTTCCAATCACCAATTACGATACTTGTTTGTTTGTAGGCAAATAGGTACAAAATAACACACATCCCATTAAACGCGTTTCAGTTAATCGGGCCGAAACTTAATTACAAATCGCTTTGATGTTCAACTTATTAGAACATCTGCTTTTAATTAAATTAGGTGCCTACTTATTGTAATTCGATTCATTAATTTTTCGACATCAAACGCGCCTTATATGTACCGAAACGTTGGTCTTAGGGTTGCGTAAATAAATTTATTGGAAAACTAACAAGTGCTTACTTACGTACGGATGCATAGTAAACTCACGCCTATGTCACGGGGCCCGCGGGGTAGGCAAAAGGACGCTTTGTTACTTTTTAGTTGAAATTTAAACATTTCAAATGCTTGGTATGCTGCGCAGCCCCTATATTACGCGCGTTAAATCTTGAACGATCCCAATAGTAACATAACATAACATAAACTCACGCCTGTATCCCAGGGTAGGCAGAGACCAGGGACTGCCACTTGCTACGATCCTGACAGATCACTTTCGCTTCCTCAACATTCATTAGTCGTTGCATGCACGAACGCCGGTTTTGGGTACTTTTTATCTTGCCCTTTGTTAAAACATCCCCTATTTGGTCGAAGTATGTCCGTCTGGGTCGTCCCTTACCGGCCCTTCCATCCACATTCGCTCGATATATTTGTTTTGTCAATCTTTCTTCCTTCATCCTCTCCACATGTCCAAACCAACGCAACAAGCCTTTCTCAATTCTTGTCACTACATCCTCTTTCAGTTCTCTAATCACACTATTGCGTATCCTGTCATTCAAAGTAACCCAATAGTGTTACTGTTAAATTCGACACTAACTGCTATAGCAAACATCAGGATTCCTGTAGGTTTTGGTGCGCATAATCTAGGTCCCTGACCTTCACTTTGATATATAGGGTGTCTCAAAAGAAAGTTTATGTTTGAATAGCTTACTACGTAAACACAAGGAGTCTGAGTGGCGCAATCGATTGCTTTGTTTCAAGAAATTTTATCCCCAGAGCGTCCTTCTTGCGTTTGATTTGCGACAACTTTATAAATACTATGCTTAACATGATTTCATAACTAATAAAAAGGCATTGTTTTAAATATTCCGAATATCTATCAAATAATTTGAGCTTGGAAAATTTAAATACAGATCACTGATCTAGTTTAAGCTACATTCTTTTCAAAAAATTATATTATTTTACGTCCGTGTGGCGCCGGATTAAGAATGGCGTCACTCCAATTCCTTCCGTGGATGTCGTAGAAGGCGACTAAGGAAATAAATTACCAGGAGACGGGCAGCAGCGTCTTCCCGAGATTCCAACCGCATACTGCGATTGCCAACCCGCTTGCCAAGCGTGGCGATTATGGCAAATCTCTTCATGGTTTTCATAACCATGAGGGAGGCCTATGTCCTGCAGTGGACGTCAAATGGATGATGATGATGATGTTATTTAACATTTAGGTACCATTATAATTGTATTACCATAATAATTAACTCAGTAGCTCGGCCAATATATTACGCGCACCAATTCCTGAGTGATTCCAATCGTCTAACTCTTAGATTCCATACAAAATTGCTATCGCAAACGTCAAGATTCCGTCATGATTTGGCACTCATATATAGGCACTTTTACATCTTACCAAGATCTTGCTGATATTGTGTGATTGTTAACTTTCAATTATTTTGTTTGTTAAATAAGTAATAAGTCCCACTAACAAAAATTTCAACAACAATGTAACAATGGACTCGGAGGCGAGAGACCCAGGCTCGATTCCCAGTGAGAGCATGCACTTTTGTTATGTTCAAGGTTACGTACATCTACGAATTAGGAGTAGCAATACCACACGCCAACAGTGAAGTAAAACATCGTGAGGAAACTCGCGGCATCGTTGACTCCGCCCGTATTGACTTGTCTTTCCTGCGGACTTGACCGACTAAGCTTTCAGGATTCTATAGATGCTGGGTAAGTCTACTCCGTCTAAAAATAATAATATCCCAGTTACTGCAGCGTCCGAGTGGTCTCTTCGCACATCTAGTTTGAGTGAATGTGCCAATGAACGCTGTATAAATCATCTCTTTGCGTAGATGCAGCGGCCAAAATTTTTTTTACAAAAATTCTAATAAAAAAGTCAACAACTTGAACGGGAATGGACATTAATTCGGGATTTTTTCCTTTGCTGTATATGAAAAGGGCGCTAAATTGGATAGCCCTACGTTCTTAGTTTTTACTTCAGTTGAGATATTCATTCATGATTTTTGCTTTCAAAACCTTCTCATTCTAAAAGGGCGTAAAAGCGAAACGGAACGGAATCATAGTCGTATTCCTAAACATTGAAGCGTGTAAAAAAAAACTCACTGATTTCTGCTTTGACGTTTGACGTATTGTTTTGGACTTGTCTTTCTTGTGTTTTCATCGGATTAATTCGAGTAGGTATATTTTTTTCAAAGGCAACAGATTAATCACTTTTTTGATAGATACGAATAAATGATATTTTCTGACTCGGTATTAATCTGTGATGGTGTAATGATCTGTATCACTGAGCGAAAATAAATAAAGAAATTATTTTCTCGAAAACTACAGCACCTAAAAATAAATGAAAAATATATTCTTATTTAGTGATCGCTCATATCCATATCCTAGAAGAAACTTTCTTGATTCGTGACCCTAGAAATAATGTCCATTCTTACCGCCGTAAAAACAACGAAGTGGGAACATTCTTCTTCTTTTTTGAACCCCTTTTGTTGTTCTCATGCATCAATAGTTCACTTCACGTCAATCAAGCTGTTCACATGCAAACGATTCACTTGATGTATTCCCGAAATTATAATTTCGAGCAATTTGACGAGGGTCCCTGGATCGTTGCTTCATATTTTTTGACACATTCTGGTGACTCTACGGGCCCACCAAGTATTATTATTGCGACCTCCATATTTTACTGGGCTCCATTACTTCTCGTTTGTGAAAGGATGGCTTGTACATCAAGTGATGGTGCTCTCTTGTTTATTATGAAAGTGACAAAAATAATAGTGACATTCCTTAAAAAAAAAAACTTTGGCCTTTTGCATCTACGTAATGAGATGATTTATACAGCATCCAGTGGCACCTTCCCTCACACTAGATGGATGGACTAACCTTCCTTAAGAACCCTGCTAACTCTTTTATAATGCTAACAGTTCCATAGTTGTTACGAAATAAAATAATGAATTATCAACGTGTCACGTTACCGAGGGTTATGTGAAGGCATAACCCTTGGTAACGGAAGCTAAAGAAACAAAAAGAGAGATTTAGAGATCTAAAAATGTAATCATCAAAACCCCCTAACCTATAATTAAACAAAAAAACTTAATAATAATAAAACATCAAAAAAATATGTACAAAAGCAACCTTAGGTTGGAGAGGCAGGCCGTGGAGTCAGGTCGCGGAGACGGACAGGCAAGTTGTGCAGGCAGGCCGTGGAGACGGGCAGGTAAGTGACGGAGACAGGTCGTGGAGACGTAGAAAGGAATTCAGGTAAGATTCTTGAAGTATGACTCAGGTAACTCTTCAAACAGGGTTCAGGTAACTCTTCGAGTAGGACTCAAGTGAGATTCTTCAAGTAGGACTCAAGTGAGATTCTTCAAGTAGGATTCAGGTGAGATTCTTCAAGTAAGACTCAAGTGAGATTCTTCAAGTAGAACTGAAGTGAGATTGACGTAGAGTTCAAGTAAGACTCTCAAGTAGGACTGAAGTGAGACTGACGTAGGGCTCAAGTAAGACTCTCAAGTAGGGCTGAAGTGAGACTGACTTGGAAAGCCTTCTTGGGCGGCTTTTATACCCCAAAAATAGTTCGATTCTAATATTCAAATTTGATCTGAATCTGCGTCAGAATTCTTCTGGAAGTTTCTGGATCCTGTTCCAAATCCATAATTTCAAATTCTAGATCTTCTTTCTCTTTCTTGCATTAAATTCATAATTTCGATTTAGAATGCGAGTAGTCTTCTAGAAGTCTCCATAGGCCAGAAGTTTCCTTATTCGACCTTCTTAGTATGACGATTATTTGACATAATTTAGAAAAAATAAAGAACAATATTCAAATAAAAGAATTATCTGACTACCAGTTGAATCGTTGACAGTAAAGCAAAATACAATATTTACAATGTGAAAAGTGGAAAAATAATTAGAAATACGTATTAGCTTTGAAATAATATCAATAAACCAATCTTATGTTTTCGTTCGTGATAACATGAAAGTGTTATGAAATTGGATTTCAGTGGTTCCGCTTGGACAAAACGTAAGTCTTTTTTGCATTGATAGAAAGAGTAGGGTGCTAGGCAATAGAATCGCGCTAGACGCGTAAGCTAATCCCTACAATACCCCAAAAACCCCGAAAAAAAAAAAAAATATTTTTTTTTTATTTTAAATTTTTTAAATTTAAATTTATGATAAAATATTTACATTTTATTTGTCCTAATTTGATAAAGAACAAATAATTAGATAATAACTATCTCTACACATTCAACGCATCTATCATAGTTCTATCATTCATACATCTCGCAAACGTACGTTGGGGTAGGGTTCACATTCAATGACACAAACTCCAGAGAAGTTATTATTGAGTCACACTCTCATGACATTGGCTTATTTTCAGAGTCGTCATCCGCTCTATCTGAAGACTCGAGCTACAATTAAGAGGAATCAACCTCAAGAGAAAAGAAACACCAAAGTGTTTAGAGTAGAATACGAGTTTTCTCTAGTATAGGGAGGACTAGGAATATGTAGTTAACTTTAGATGTTAACTACTAAGTTTAAGATAAGGAGCTTTAAATAGCTAAAGAGCTTATTTAAAGAAATAAACTAATATTAAAAATTGAATAAAGCTACTATTTACACTTTAATGTCTTTTATATGCCAACGGCTTTGAGTACCATCGGGGTTTTCTAATATGTACACTAAAGGAGATAATTTTTGTACAACTTTACATTTTATGTATTTAGGGGCAAGTTTGGCACTGAAGTAATTGCCTGCATTGCTAAGTACATAATTTTTCCGCCAGACCGTATCACCGACGTCAAATTCTTTAAAGGAATGTCTCAAATTATAGCGAGCCGCATTTTTAGTATGGGCTGCGTGAAGAGCTACCTGGACCTTGTCGTATATTGAGGCAAGTAATCCAATATTATTTGCATATATGTCTCTAGGCATGAAAGTAATTTCATTTAGATCATATGCTTGTGAAAAGAATGTACCGGAAGTTACTGGTTCGCGACCAAAAACAAGAAAGGAGGGAGTAAAACCTGTTACGGCATTTACCGAATTGTTCATAGCGGACTGTATTACGGGTAAATGTAAGTCCCAAGATCTATGATCTTCACCAACAAGAGAAGCTAAGGCTGTGAGTATTGTTTTGTTATATCTTTCAGTAGGATTGACTTGCGGGCAGTAGTTAGGATTAAAGTTAGCAAAAGGAACGCTATATTTTCTTATCAGGTTGTGAAATTCCCTGGATTGGAACTGTGGACCATTATCCATGATTATAGTTTGTGGTACACCATGTACAAGAAAGACAAAGTTTTCTAAGTAGAAGATAATGTTAGAAGCTGTAGCTCTTTTTATAGGAAAGATTAAAGAGTACTTTGAAAAACAACAATTCACTACAAGGATATGTTGGTTTCTTTTTCTGGTCATCGGTAAAGGGCCTATTAAGTCTAGAGATATGCATTGGAATGGTCTGGAACAGATTTTGGGTTTGCCCATAGGGCCGTAAGGGGAATGATTGGAGTGTTTGTAAGCTAAACACTGTTCGCAGCTAGATATAGAGTTAGATATATCTTTAAACATCCCTGACCAGTAGTATCGTAAGGATAACTTCTTATAAGTTTTGAAAATTCCTAAATGAGGTTCTGATGGTGAACCATGATGTTCTCTAATAAGTGCCTCTCTTTCAGATAGAGGGGGAACTTCTTTCCAAATAAAATCGTCAGTAAGAGAGTAAGGAGAGTGAGTGCAGCGAAGTAATTTATTATCTCTGACGGTATAATTTGGATAACTGTCTGGGTTATTCCGACAATTTAGAAGAAGTCTTTCGTAGTAATCTTCAGGAGAAGAAGCATCATCTAGTGAAATTGGGGCAATCGATTTAAGTGGAGAATTAGAATTATTAGCACGTGAGAGTAAGTCTGGAACAACATTTTCCTTCCCACGCTTATGTTTAAGATCAATATTGAAGGCTGAGAGACGAATAGCCCATCTAGCTAATCTTCCGGAAGGATTAGATAAGTTGAGAAACCATTTCAAGGCAGCATGATCAGTGAAGACAGTGAATTTTTTGCCATTATCGAGATAACATCGCCAATGTTCAAGGGCAGTGATGACAGCTAGAGTCTCCTTTTCGGTAGTGGAGTAGTTTTGTTCATGTTTATTAAGAATTTTACTCATGTAAGCAATAACAACTTCTTTACCATTTTGCATCTGAGTTAGCATTGCGCCTATACCGTAGTTAGATGCGTCACAGTGAACAGCGAAAGGTAAATTAAAGTCTGGGCAGGCGAGAACTGGAGTAGTTACTAACAACTCCTTTAATTTTAAGAAAGAAGCGTTAGCTTCAGGAGTCCAACAAAATTTTGGGGCATTCTTTCCAGTTGCCGAGAGTTTATTGAGAGGAGCGGCTAAGGTGCTGAAATTAGGAATGAAGCGTCTGAACCAACTACAGGTGCCATGGAATCGTCTGACTTCTTTTTTCGAGGTTGGAGTTGGGAAATCGAGTATAGCACGGATTTTATCAGGGTCGGCACGTAAACCGTATTCATCGACTACGTAGCCAAGATATTTAAGTTCTTTTTTGAAGAATTGACTTTTTTCAAAGTTAATTGTGAGTTTAGCATGAGTTAGTTTCTCGAGGACTTTGAGTAAGAGAGAGATATGTTCTTCAAAAGTTGAACTAACGATAATTATATCGTCTAAATAGCAGAACACCTTGTATTCAAATTCAGGTGTGAACAAGGTATCCATGAGTCTTTGTTGAGTAGCAGGAGCATTCGTCAGACCAAAAGGCATGACTGTAAATCTGTACATTCCTCTACCGGGAACATAAAAGGCAGTTTTATCCTTATCAGCGGCATTTAAAGGAACTTCCCAGAAGGCTTTAGCAATATCAATGCTAGAAAGATATTTAGCATTTTTTAAGTGGTCTAATATTTCATTCATAAAAGGGAGGCTATAGGCATCACGGCGAGTAATAGAATTTAGTTTTCTGCTATCTACGCAAAAACGCCATTCTCCATTTTTCTTTGGAGTTATGAGGACAGGAGATAGCCAAGGGCTTTCACATTGTTCGATAACCTTCCAGCTCACCATTTTATCAACTTCGTTAATAAGTGCCTTTTGTTTTTCAGGAGAAAGTCTATAACATCGTTGTTTGATTGGAAGATTGTCACCAGTATCGATTTTATGACAAATCAGATCAGTACGTCCAAGTTCGCCCATTTGTTCGAATGAAATTAATTTAAATCGAGCAATAATATCGTCAGCGATATTTTTTTGTTCAGCAGTTAAGAAATTGTAAGGTAAAACTTTCTTATCTACAGAAGTAACTACATTGCATTGTAGTTGTTGGGAGAAGGCGGGGCTAAGAATGTTGGGAACAAGGTTAAATTCTTTCCAAAAATCTACCCCAAGGATAATAGAAGGATGTATTTCGGGAAATACATGAAATCTAATTATGTGCAATTGATTGTTAAATGTTATGGGTAAATCAATATAGCCAAGCGATTTCACCTTATGGTTATCAGCTGTAGCAACAAAAATAGAGCACGACTTGGATAAGGTGTAGCCCAATTTTAAGATTTCGAGATGAGAATTGTTACCAAGTATTGAAATTGAGCTGCCGCTATCCAATAATCCGAAGAAAGGAGAACTATTCAAGAGAATTTTAAGAAAGGGCCTAGCAAAGTCCTTCTCGTTTTCATAGAGAATAGTAGAGGTTTTGTAGAGTTGAAAGAAATTTCTGAGGCTATGAAGCCAGTTCTGCCAATCTTCGGGATCAAAGTTGGAGGGTTTATCTAAGTCGTGCGTAATTAGTTTTTTGAAGTGTTAGGAGAGCCTTCATAAGTATTGCTGTTACATTTCGGACAGTCAGAGACTTTGTAACCTTTGAGGCCACATTTGAAGCAAACTAGGAAACGAGGTTCAGGACAAGAACTCAATGAGTGGCCATTAGTACGGCAGCGGAGACAAAATAAGTTAGAGGTGAATTTTTTCGAGATGGAATTCACCTGTCTTTTGTAGGAGTTAGGTTTGTAGAATCCTGGGGTGTGGGGTGATTTTTCGCTCAAAATAGAGGAAGGTTTAGGGGCAGGTGAATAACTAAATTCGAGTGCAAGGGAATTTTCGGTTGGTTTAGGTTCTTTGAAATTGCGGTCCCTGTCTAAAATGTGTTCATAGTTCTGGCAAGCAGAGATAAGAGAGTCGATAGAAGTAATTTCGTTAAGAGCTACGAATACAGAATAACATGGCCGAATGTTGCGAAGAAGGATTTTGAGTTGTTCAAATTCGGAAAGTTTATTAGTTAAACGGTTAAACATGCCAGACATTATGGAGACGTAGATAATAATCGTTTCAGATTCTCCTTGTGTACGAGAGTTAATGGCGGATAGGAGTTTAAAATCATAATCCGTATCGCCGAAATCTTTAATTAAAAGTTCACAAAG
This sequence comes from Yponomeuta evonymella, assembly GCA_963969515.1. Taxonomy (NCBI): domain Eukaryota; kingdom Metazoa; phylum Arthropoda; class Insecta; order Lepidoptera; family Yponomeutidae; genus Yponomeuta; species Yponomeuta evonymella. The sequence continues at coordinate 4,601,756 of OZ018357.1, forward strand.
ACGATCCCACGTTAAATCGTGATGGCGAGTTTTCTGAAATCTAAGCCAATGGAGTGCTTTATCAGCAAAGATTTCGTAAGATTGATCGAGGAGTCTATCTTTAGGAATCTGTCTAGAAATCCTAAATTCCTCGAGTTTCATTAAAAAGGACTTAGGGCAAGAAGTGCCATTGTATGTGAGTTTCTTAAGTTCCGAAATAGTATTTGGTGAGAGGACTTGACTAGGGGAGGGGGTAGGAGTAACGTTAGGGTTAGACATAGGAAGAGATCTAATTTCCTGAAGACAAGGAGAGGATTGAGCAGAGGTGAAGGATAAATCTTCGAATCTTTTTTCTAGTATTGTTAATTCGGACTGTAGATTCGTCAGTCTTTCTTGGAGGGTAGGGTTTGAGTCTACATCAATACGCTCCAAGCGGAAGTAAAGATGATTCAAATAAGTTTCAATTTTTTTTGATAATAACGTTGAAAATTTTTGTTCTAATGTTTGTAATTTGGACTGAATGTAGCGGAAAGTAACTTCGGCCTGATCAATGTCAGTATCATTAGGAACGGTAGAAGTTACAATTTCATGTGCTGGTGTGGTTTTAGTGAGGGGATCGATTTGTTTTTTAAGATTCACAAGGGATTCTGCCGGAGTTTCTAGGCGAATACGTATTTCATATTCCAATTCAGGCTTATTCAAGTTAAGATAATTAATAGTTCGAGACATTTTACAGAAAGAAAAATAAATTATAAAAAGATTAGTGGGGCCGAAAGGAATATGCCAAAAAAAGCTTTACTTTAGAATTTTGAAAAGGTAGTTCTGATGATTATTACGTTGGGCGCCAAAACTGTCACGTTACCGAGGGTTATGTGAAGGCATAACCCTTGGTAACGGAAGCTAAAGAAACAAAAAGAGAGATTTAGAGATGTAAAAATGTAATCATCAAAACCCCCTAACCTATAATTAAACAAAAAAACTTAATAATAATAAAACATCAAAAAAATATGTACAAAAGCAACCTTAGGTTGGAGAGGCAGGCCGTGGAGTCAGGTCGCGGAGACGGACAGGCAAGTTGTGCAGGCAGGCCGTGGAGACGGGCAGGTAAGTGACGGAGACAGGTCGTGGAGACGTAGAAAGGAATTCAGGTAAGATTCTTGAAGTATGACTCAGGTAACTCTTCAAACAGGGTTCAGGTAACTCTTCGAGTAGGACTCAAGTGAGATTCTTCAAGTAGGACTCAAGTGAGATTCTTCAAGTAGGATTCAGGTGAGATTCTTCAAGTAAGACTCAAGTGAGATTCTTCAAGTAGAACTGAAGTGAGATTGACGTAGAGTTCAAGTAAGACTCTCAAGTAGGACTGAAGTGAGACTGACGTAGGGCTCAAGTAAGACTCTCAAGTAGGGCTGAAGTGAGACTGACTTGGAAAGCCTTCTTGGGCGGCTTTTATACCCCAAAAATAGTTCGATTCTAATATTCAAATTTGATCTGAATCTGCGTCAGAATTCTTCTGGAAGTTTCTGGATCCTGTTCCAAATCCATAATTTCAAATTCTAGATCTTCTTTCTCTTTCTTGCATTAAATTCATAATTTCGATTTAGAATGCGAGTAGTCTTCTAGAAGTCTCCATAGGCCAGAAGTTTCCTTATTCGACCTTCTTAGTATGACGATTATTTGACATAATTTAGAAAAAATAAAGAACAATATTCAAATAAAAGAATTATCTGACTACCAGTTGAATCGTTGACAGTAAAGCAAAATACAATATTTACAATGTGAAAAGTGGAAAAATAATTAGAAATACGTATTAGCTTTGAAATAATATCAATAAACCAATCTTATGTTTTCGTTCGTGATAACATGAAAGTGTTATGAAATTGGATTTCAGTGGTTCCGCTTGGACAAAACGTAAGTCTTTTTTGCATTGATAGAAAGAGTAGGGTACTAGGCAATAGAATCGCGCTAGACGCGTAAGCTAATCCCTACAAACGTTATATATAACTTCCACACAACACTTACTGGTCCTGGTCCTAAACTAGGATACCATGTGATGTACCCGTTGGCACCAAGCAGGGACACCACAAACATAGAAATACGCTTAATGGTTATCGTAATATCATATTAAGTTCTGAGAAAACCTGTTATTTTGTTTGTCCATGGGTTCTCTCCGTTTTGTTATTTACACTTTCGAATAAGCTGTTAGTTTTCCAATAAAACCATAAAATTAATAAAGAACACGATTCCTTAAAACACTCCTCAGAGTCAGTTTAAATAGTCCGGGATAAAGGGAGAATCGTAACCACAGATTAAAGAAACTGCCTCTGAGCAGTGTCTTAGAGGAATCGTGATTTTGTAAATAAGACTATTAGAATTTTTTTAAATTGCGTGTCACGCAAGGAAAAAAATGCCCACAGTTTTTGTCCCTTGAAAAGGACAAAAGCCTGAAGGATACGTTGGATGTTTTGTTTGTATTCCATTTGGGGGGGGGTTATACATAATAGCACCGTACCATATTCAGCATGATAATACCGATAAAGTAACTTGAAATCAAGTTCGTAAGCAGAACCCAGACTCAAGTTGTATTTGCATCGGTCTTGAGACTTCGGTCTTTGATTTTAAAAATAATTATTGATCGTATGTTATCGTTGAGTTTCGTACCCTTATGTTGTTGTATAGTCGGGTTTAAGTTTCGGCTCTTAGATAGTTGAATCATATTGCCAATTCTTTAATAAAAACCAAATACCAATATGAAAATAGAAATATGTGAAAAAGAATTAATTTAACTTTCGCTTTAGCAATCCTTCTCGCTAATCGTAAAGAAAAGCAAAGTGTTTGAGTAGTTAAATATTTTTCGTAGTTTTTTCGGTAATGAAATGGTTAACTTCGTTAATCGCTAATCCGTTACTAAAATAGTTAATTTTGTTAAACGTTAAAGTGTTACATTTCGGAACATTTGACGAAAGTTAACGTTAATCGTTAATCCGTTAACATGTGATAAAAAATTGCATTTTTTATAGTTTTGTTAGTGATTTACTTATAAAAACTGCTGCTTTGGGTTCTGAAATAAATAAAAGTCGTGAATAATTGGAGTGTTCAGTCATCTGGCATAATGTGGATATTCCTCTTCATGAACATTAACATGTTGAATTTCGCGTCTGAAAGCGAGGCTCGTTTTCTACCCTTTAGCCAATATGTACTGTATAAAAAAAACAGTACACTCGTCAGTGCACACTTAGTAATGAAACGAATCGTATGAAACTTCTTCGCACTTTTCTCACTCACATGCGCCGGCAATACACACATTTACCTACCTAGGTTTGAATGACTAACGGACCGAACGTACTTATCAGAACGTTTTTCGAGGCGCGGCGCGGCGTGTGGGATATCTTTTTAGTAAATAGTAGGTACTGGATTAACGATAAACGGACTTTGGGAAACTTAACGTAAGCTAACGAGTCCGTTAACATTTTTTAAAGTTTACTTAGAAAATAATCCGTTGGTCAAAATGTTAACTTCGTTAATTAACGATTTAATGCCCAGCTATATTACAACGGGACGTGGCTTGTGCGCCGCTTATAAATGAGACAATTTTCACACAGTAAAGTGAATAAAGCTTAGTATTTCCTTGCCTGGTTACCATAGCACAGATACCCTATGCTATGGTAACTAGATTAGTTAAGTGATTGTTTTGTGTAAAAGTTATTTATTAGACTGCCTCGGTGGACGAGCCGTTAAGGCACTTAACTACCAAGACAGAGGTCATGGGTTCGATTCCCACAGGGGGCCGCCGTACATTTGTACAAATGGCCTCAGTCTGGGTGTATTTCCATGTTTGTGATGCCCTTGCCTGGTTAGCACAGGGTATCCTACTTTGGAACTAGGTTAAGTGATTGTGTTGTGTGGAAGTTGTTATTATTATATTATAGAGCCACCTAGGGCGACATAGAAATATCTCGCGACACACTTTTCCTGTCGTGCGAAGCAGCAATCAGCCTCGCCGTTGCTAGAAAAGTTTTTTAGTTACAAAAGTTAATGCTAACGCTGTTTCTTTCTGTTCCATGTTTGACATTAGTGACTTTCTTTTTCTGGCATTTGCTCGTACAATATTTCTGCGAAATATTGATTTTAGAGACAGTTTAAACAGCAGCAACCAATTACAAAGCGATGATTAACTTCTTGATTTTTTTTTTGTTTGTATGAGATTTGCTCCTTAAAAGGGAAGGGGGGCGGGCTTCTTTCCTTGTTAGTATTTAAGTAAAACTTACAAAAAGTTTACTATAATACTCACAACAAAATAAGCCCAAAAAAAAACAGGTACAGCATAATTTTCAAATTAATTTAACCTTAATTTTAAGCCTGTCCGGCAAAAACCCTATTGAATGACATTGCTACAATATCTTGAAAAACGACATGTTTACATGTCTCAGCCTCCTCTATACTACCCAAGTCACGTTCAAGAACAAGCCTCTAAGAACAACCCGGGCATCCTTTCTTCTCGCAGAAAGGCACTCCATGACCGCGGAATCCTGTCAAGTCAGGCTGGGCTGACAATGGTCCGGATGCCGTCAGATTTTTGAGGCCAACAATGCCCGAAGGCTGACGTAGATTAATGACGTCACCAGTGGTCAGGCAGCGTTAGTACGCGCATTTCTGACAAATTTTCCGCCGTCTTGCTCCAGGAATTTTGATCTTATTGTCACCTCAGCGCTTGAAATTGCCAATCTGAGGTGGGTGATTCTGAGTGGGATGGGTGAAAGGGTTCCATGAAGTATAACTAATCTACCGGCAGCAATAAAAAAAAGTCATATCTGTTTTTATCGTTTTTGCAAAAAGTGTCTGACCAATCTCCTCATTATGTTAATAGTGTTTTTTAGGACCTACGACCGAGAAACTAGGATCGCAAACCTGGGAGTAGATAGCATTTATGCCGAAAACGGCCGTTTTACTATCTCGTCCTGAGTTTTTTTCCTTACGTTCACGGCCATGCCACGAACACAATTGAGAGATTGGTCTGACACTTTATCGAAACCGATCTGCAAAAAAGATATGATTTTTTTCCATTCGTGGCATTAGTGTTACTGCATGGAGACTCTAAAATTCTCTCTCCCTCTCTCTCTCTCTCTCTCTCTGAGATGCCTGTGTCTACAGAGGGACGTATATAGGCTGCATTACAATAAAGACAATCAATGTGCAATAAAGTATAATAATAATAAAGACAAAAGTAAAAAGGGTCGATATCCACCCCAGACATCGGATTATTTCCTTTCCCCGAGATCATTCCGGAATAAAGACAGTTTTAAGGCGGAATTGGTGGGCGGAATACACGGTTTGAGTTGGGTTTTAGCAATGAATATTGCGTAGACGTCGCACGCGTTGACCCGATGGAAAGTAAATGGCTAAGAGCGAGATGAATTAAACTAGTGCTTAAAATAAAACGTTTAAAATCATCATGAATAATTACACCAAAAACTGAAATCGGACCCAACGCCAGTTAACGAAACTTTAGTGGGGTAGGCACATTTCGTTTGTTATTCAAAATTTTTTTGTTACATACAACCAACCTTATTTTAATTTTTTGGTGTGTGTAATACGGTTTTCTTAAATTAAATGCCTAGGTCAATAAAAAATGGCGTATAGTTCTTTTTCGCGTTTCACAGGTCTTAAGATACGCGAGAAATGTAATTACTGCCATGATAGAAAACTCATCATCTCTGGTAAAAGATAATTTTTAATGTCTTCACTTCATTAAAACAATATTTTACGAGATCACTCAAATTTTGATAAAAGCTTTGTACATAACAAGCCGCCACTCGCAGCTGGTGACGTCACCGTTGGCTCTCGATTTGAATGAAGCGTTTTTTCACAAGGTACTTTTCGACGGATTACGTTAAGAAAAATATTAGTTACACAGAAATAAAAATTATTTTTATCAGAATTGTTTGATGTTTATTTAAAATTCTTTAACATTCGGTTGGTTTGATACCTACGACTTAGTTTGACAAAACCTGACTATACATAAAGTAGACATGTTTTATACGTCCTACTAAGAGACATGCCAGTGCGCGGAGAGAGACGGTCTTGAACATGAGAGTTTGGTCCTTAACACGACGCGTCTCCACAAGTCTTCACGGTGGATTGGTGATTTCAATACCTCAGTCCTTGAACGTGCGATAAAAGTGGCTGAAAACCCCAGACAATCAGATTTCCTCGCGAGGTTCTTCTTCACAGTGTGCGACTTGGTATTCCTAGTGTAGACGCATTAGGTCTGCCGTATTGTACATTAGGTTACGTGATCATCATCATCATGAGCCATTTGACGCATAGGCATCCTTCGTGGTTTTCATAGTCATAATCTCCACGCTTGGCGGGCGGGTTGGCGATCGCAGTATGTGCGGTTGGAATCTCAGGAAGTCGGTGCTGCTCGTCTCCTGGTAATTGATTGCCTTAGTCGCCCTCTACGACATCCACGGAAGGAAATGGAGTGACGCTATCTATTCTTAATCCGGCGCCACACGGAACATTAAATAATAAATAATAATATAATTACGTAGGTATAAATGTTAGGAATTTGTAATTATAATACCATTAGCTATATTTCCGTTGAACTTCATTCTTTTTCTTGGTTTTTTCTCTAACCTTTTGTTCTAATCTTGGTATACTTTTTGTTCCTTTTTTTCATTCCCGGGAAAGAACCCGTTTCCATTACAATTATGTCAATCACTAGCTTTAATGGAAAATATCGTTGGGAAACTAGCTGAGAAACCTCGCTAATTAAGCCCATATCATCTCTTTCTAAGATAATGCCTGTGTTCTACATTGGGACATTACTGTGCTTACTTTACTTATTGAATGGTAATAATGCAGTGTGGAACGTCCCTTTCTAAGGACTAGGCTTTCTCTCAGTGAGAGAAAGTGGTAGAGAGTATGGTTTTATTCACCAAGCGTAACTACAAAGGGTTATCAGTTTTAAGCGCTGAGATATTTGAATCCCTCGAGGAATTAGGTTTCCTCACGATAATAAAACAACTAGACGCCGGCTTCGAAATTTATGATTGTACCTAGGTAAGAAGTATCTCTATCTGTGTAGTGCTTTTTGAACATTCTACTTTAATATTAAGATATATAGTGAACAATTTATTATATTGTACTTTATTGAACTGTTTGTTGTACATTTACTGACTGAAATGCTCAATTCAGAATCTATTGATGAGCTTTTCATGTGTAAGTCAGTATTTCAGTACAAAATAGCTGTAATTAAACTCAGATAAGTAGCCATACAACTGTCTAACAGCCTCATCTGACACTAACAGGGTTAGAGCGTCTATTCTAAAAAGACTGCGCAAATTTAATACGTAACTTTCCGAGAGAATAGAAACGAGTTCGCGCGCTTTAACTCTAAGCTCAAAGAATAGTAGCCCGCATCGACTGCCCCTGTTTTGTTTAAGTCCGTCGTTATTCTTGATGAACTCTATTGTTTTGGCTAAAATACCGAGCCAAATGAAAGGATTATTCATTTCACTTCGGCATCAAAAGGCGGCTTCTGAAGTTTCACAACTTTCCGTTTGATGGTTCTTCATATAAATTGCCGTTAGGATGGAGCGTCTACTCTGTAAGTTGAAATTTAAGATATAGGTTTCCATCTTGACTCGTACCGCTAGATGGCGTGCCGCGTAACACTTGCGCAGTTTGAGGTGAAAATTAACGCTTACTTATAGACGTTTCACGTCAAACCAACGGCCGCGTAACCCGACAAAGCCCCGCCCGCTTTTTTTTTACTTTTAGTATGCAAAGAAAGTAATGACAGCTTGTAAACTACGGTCTGTGGTACTTATTTATTACAGGCATTGTCACTGGACTTTTTTTAGCAAAAAACTTCTTAGGCCCTCTTTTTCCGAACCATTTCGCTTGGGTCGGTGACGTTGATACTTGGATACAAGGTGTATACACGGCTCCAGACGGTCGGTCTCGTTGAATCGTGTAGTAAATTCCGATAGTGAGAATGTGTAGACTCTACAACAAAGTTGTAGAAACAACAAGTTTGGAAGTCGATATCTTCAATGCGCATTATGCTAAATTTAAGAGATGCTCTGCCAATATCCTGAATTCATTGAGTTGTATGGTCTTATAAAAAATGTATGTCCCTAAAATTTAATACTTTATTCAGATACTCAAATTTACACGTGACAATGTTGTGTGTGCATGCTTTAGACCACAACTTAGTATTCATGTCAAATTATTACTTTTATATCGTGTCATGGTTGTGATCTGTTTTGTACACCAAATAAAATAAAATAAACAAAATAATTCAGTAAAAGCATTCTAAATTCAGAAAATCATATAAGTCTTTACTTTTATCGTGGGTTCATAAGCACAAAACCACTTTTTTATAATCATTGAAGTTTTTTATAATCTTTTCTTAAAAAAATATGGCAGATTCATAATTACTTACTAAACAAACTTCTGACATATAGGAGGTAATATACCTCGCTTCACCTCTAGATGGCCTTATTGGTCTAGCGGTATCACGACTGATTGGAAAATCCCGTTGAAAAATAAAAAATATTTTTAATAACAATAATAACTTCCACAAAACATAATCACTTGCTCTGGCTCTAAACTAGGATGCGCTATGGTAACCAGGCATGTACATCAGAAACATGCAAATACATCCAGACTAGCGCCAATTCCAAACACAGTTTTTATCGGTTTTGACATTTTGATGCAATTTGCTAGAGAATGGTTAGGGCGCTTATACACGGGCGACACGTGTGCCAACTTCAGCCATCGACTTCAGGCATTGACGCGTCGACGGCAGGCATCGACGCCAGGCATCGACGCCCTGACGCGGATATTTGACGCTGCCATATCGGCGACTGTCATCTGCCGGCGGCTGCAGTTGGCATACGTGTCGCCCGTGTATGAGCGTCCTAAGTCACGCATTTAATAAATGTACTATGAAGTGTACAAATGGTCTAGTATCAGTGTTTATGTAAAATGATGTACCTACCTAGTTTTTTCACTCTCCTGAAAAGTTACTTTTTTTTATACATAGTGTTAGAACTTAAGAATAGAATGATGATTGTAATATTAAAAACCTGTTTAGAGGCTAAAAATTCACTCGGGGCTGCATTGCCTGTACGTAATACAGAGAAGTTTGAAAAGAGGCTCGAAATTTCGCCAATGCCTGCACTTGCCCATTAGCTCAGTTGGGAGAGCGCTGGCACGGTCGCGGGTTCAAGTCATGGCATGACTGGAATTTTCAGCCTCTAAATAGGTTTTTAAAATTGTCCTCAGCACGGGTTAGTGCAACAAAAAGAATATGATTATACTCGTAATATTGTACACCAATATTGCAGCGATGTTACGAGTATATAAGCCGATGAGATGAATTTATCGAAACAAGGTCTGTAGTAGGCCCCTCGAACGATTAATGTTGGAGCCTCCGCCCTGTAATGCCACGAGTGCGGCGCGAGTGATAACTTTTTTTTCTCTTTTTAATTTGAAATTGGAATCGGCATCCTTTTCTCGTGTAAGTAGGTGGTTTCCTTTTTTATAGCCTTCAGAGTAAAGTGCTCTCTCTATCTTGCCAGTATTGATTTCTTGAAAACTTAATGGCTTAATGGCTTTTGTTTCTCTGCTTTTATTCCTTATTTTGATGATCGCTGTAATTTTTCCATTCAACGGCCTTTCCCGGTGTAACCTAATGGTAATTTCACATTACATTTTCTATGTTATTTGTTATGATCTAACCGTTTCCTTTAATAATAATAATCGATTATAAAATGTTAATATTAAAGATTTCGTTATATGACACTGATTTGAATTACGCAATGTACATAAGCTGAAAAGTACATAAGTGCTGTTTTTAATACGTTTTTGCAGAAAGTGGAATTTCTATTACCACTTTTAGAACCTCGGCCTACCTTTTAGGCCCTAAAACCTACGCCTAGAAATATGACTTTATGAGATTTTTTTCCAAAGACGGCTGGTTTTAGCAGTAATCAATGACAGTCCTAGGTTATTGACCCTAGGTTCCAGGCTGTTGGTTCTAAAAATAGTTGTCACCATTATTGAGATTGATGACGTTCACTTTTTGCGAAAACGAATTGCAGAAAAAGTTTAGTTTTTTTCCGTAGTTGGTGCTAGTTAGCATAGCCCCTTAATGAAGTTGTAGAACATAGTATCCTATCATTTTCATTTTGTGTAGCCTATATTCGCCAGACAGCAGGGCACGGACATTCTCGCAGAGAGAGAGAGAGTATGGGCTTAATCACCACGCGTGCCCACCGCGGATTGGCAATTTCAAGCGCTGAGATATGTGAACACCTCGGACACTCCGGTTTCCTCACGATGTTTTCCTTCACCGTTAGCGAGTGGAATAGCTACTAAAACTTCACAAATGTGCGTAACTTAGAAAAGAAAGTCATAAAATTTTTGTTTTAATTACATTTTATTTCAACAGTACATGGTCTTTGTATTTCCACCCAACATTTTGCTAAATGATACGAACAATTTCAAGTATTTACTGTTTAAAACAATGATAGTAAGGTCTCGGTTACATTGAACCGGCGCTTCTCGTGCCCTTTATATTAATTTCAAACCATATTTTACGTTCCTTGATACATAAAATAATTCTTATTTTTCGTATTTGAGTACCTGTAGGTACACATATGTAATGTACAAAACTCTCCTGTCACAATGTTTGTTATCAAACTCCTCCAAGAGTGCTTCACCGATTCTTATAAAATTTTTGGTAGGTCTGAGAATAGGTCGTAGGCTAATTAATATGGAAAAACAACGTTTGCCGGGTCACCTAGTATTTGTATAAACCTTGCATCATATTCCACGTTTTGTCCGTATTAAATTTAATTCTAAGATACGAATTACAGAATTACAGGTGAGTTTTAATGTACATAATCATCGTCTTTAATGCAAAAAATGGTAAATGAATATTAACAAGCAAACTAGGATATTTTTGTTTTTCTTGCAATTTCTCTCCTGTCGCCGTTTGTCGCCTATCAGTGCCAATATGAATTCTGTCTAGACTATGTATGTAGATTTCCTCACGTTTCAAATCTTTATTTGCAAGGCATCTAGGACAATAATTCATATTTTATCCTAAGGCCGGCCTGCGCTGACATTATTTGACGGCGCTATGTATCTGTTTATCAAGAAGTTAGTGAATAAGTACGAAAATCTCTTCCACCATGACATTTGTAGAATTCATTGACGGTGAAAACGCAATCAATTAGTTACTTTTATCTCTAGATTTGTAAGTATTTTGTTTATTTATCAAGTTTCGGTGTCGGTCGGTGACAAAATGGAAAGAATAATAGTGTTGTTTGTGAAAACACGTTACTTTAACATGCTCCTCAAATACGGTTTAAAAATGTATTTTCTTTTACCCAAGAATATTTTGCATTTGAGAAATTGCGTTTTTTTTAATAACACCGTAAAAGTAAACATAGTTTTTTGTATTTCCAATGTGTCTAAAGCCTAAACCGACCCATTTTATTCCCTCAAACTGCCTTTAACAGGCTCGGGAGTGATCTTAAGCGAAACATTGTCTCTTAATATAAAGTTGCGAAATTATTACTTTGTTCATTAGTGGTGTCCCTTGGCGCCGGACGATTTTGTTGGGGCTGTAAAAGTGGCTTGGGATCGCTCCGTAATTACCCAAAACTCAGCCTATTTTAACCGACATATAAAAAAGGGGTCTCAATTCAGTGTGTACATTATTTTATTAATTTTTTGGCTTTTTTTTATTAAAACTTAACCAGTTTTAGCCGACATGAAAAGTAAAGGGTTCTCAATTCGACGCATATGTTTTTTTTTTTCAATTTATTTTTTCAGTACCTATCTCAGTCTGTTTCAATCGACATTAAAAGTGGAGGAGTTTTTAATTCGACGCGTAGGTATTTTTTTGGTAGTTTTTTGGCTATCCCTATCAAATCTCAAGGTGTCAAAGATTATTTCTTTCTTCGAATTGGTATACCATCCAATTAGCCCCTTCTTAATTGAGTGAAGATCTTGTGAAGACTTTTGGTGATGAAGAAGATAGTTCTACAATGAACAATATCAGATTATGCTGTATGTTTCATAAAATGTGTCGTCCCTAGGTATGTTATTAGAACTTAGTAGACCTTCAAAAAAGCGGAGGAAAATTTTGAATGGATAACAGCAAAATACTTGTTACAGCTTAGATATTTATTTATTTGTATATATTTTTAGGCGGGCAGGCGTTAAGCACATAAAAATACAAAGTTCCTATCTAAATGGGAGTTTAGTCCAGCCTGACATCCAATAACCAACCGGTTAGCAACAACATTGATGAGATAATGTCAATACATAAGTATTTACTTTCAACGTAGTTTCAACACGTCGTAAATTTTTCCCAATTTAAAACAATTACACTAAAACAAACAGTAACTAAAAACTTATTTTGACACATCTTGAAAAAAACATTTTAACTACATCTTAATTAGTGAAAAGTATACGTTTTTTCTTCGATCTAAAAAAAATGTATTTCAATCAATGGTGTTCGTTCGTAAGTGCATCACTTAAGTACGGGTGAATCGATTGGGTTTTTTATCTTTGTATGTTTGTAATATAGTTTGTTTAAGGATTTTAAGGAAAGACCAATTGGGAAAGATGCCAAAAAATGGAAAATTCGGGAAAAAATGGAAAACATAAAATTTTGATAAATCAACGTCTGTTTATTCATTATATATTACTGTGTTTATACATTATAAAAATAAAAACTAACTTTAAAACACTACAGTACTAAAACGTACAGAAATCCTTTAAATTAACATGACCTTTCAATTTAAAGAATACATAAATCAAATAAAATAAATAAACATCAACATAAACATTTACATACAGGCCCATACATAAATAAATAACTTCCATACAACATATTATTATAATCCATACAACTTGTCCTAGTCCCAAAGTAGGATACCGCGTGTGCCATAGATGCATGGTACATGATTTAGATTATGTTCATCATCATCATCAGCCATTTGACGCCCACTGCAGGACATAGGCCTCCCATAATGATGATGATGTTGTTGCCTACTCGGACAAAAAATTGCGCTTCAAAGCATAATACTTCGAAAACGGAACCCTGAATCACAATATTTTCCAATGAGCAATCCAGTGATGCCCCACATGATGGGGCGGACGGATATGGCGAGACTATAAGGGTTCCTTGTCGAACTACGGAACCTTAAAAAAGTATCTGCCAATTGGTTAATTTTGTTAGTAGTAATAGCAGTTTGCTAGCTTATTTCAAACCGTACTGGTACGTTTTTGTGTTGAAACAAAATAAAAATAAAAACTTTCAGAACTGCAGTTTACTACTGGCACGTTTACGCCATAACAAAATGAAAAAAGAAACAGCTACGAAGTCACTTTTTTTTGCAACAGCTGAACTTTCACAAAGTGTAAAGCGAGTTATAGTAAAAAATAATTTACATATCTCTTGCTCTGTAAGTAGTCACTTACTTCCCTGAATGCCGGGGTGTATGGATATCATTACAGCATAGGTTTCAAAACATACCATGTAATGTTAACATTACAGCATACGTTTTGGAATTTGAAAATAGTAGTTTATGCAACTGTCATATAATGAAGGGTATTAAAACACGAGTGTGAGTTTATGAAACGAGCGCAGCGAGTTTCATAATAGTAACGAGTGTTTTAATACCCGTGTTATATGCAGTTGCATACACTACTTTATCTTCACTAATGCAATTAAAAATTAAATTCACGCGTACGTGTATAATCACAGTGATTTTGCCGCCATTAAAATTTAACCTATGAGAGCGCAGCTGCGCGCTTTATTAAAACGCGACCAACCTAATTGGCCCTGCAATCAAGTTGGTCGCGTTTTATTGATGTTATAATGAGATTTTACGATATCGATGTGAATATTATACCATTATGTGAAATTGCTTAAATTGAGTGTTTTGTTGTCTGCGCTATAACAGTAGTAATTATAAGTCAAGTATTGAAAACATAAGTAGAATGTTACAACATTAGTGTAGATAAAAGGACTGTCATACCCATACTGCAAGAAGAATATTTTTTAAAAGTTAATATTTTCTTTCTCGGTATCGATTATTTACTCGAATCGGAATCGAGACAATTTATATGAAGATTTTATTTTAAATATCGAACTATTTGTTTCGCAGTCACATCGTATGGTAATTGAAATCAATTTAAAAATCAAACTGGCCAGCACGATTTGACGCGCTTGCGTGCCATAAAATCGTGAAGAGTAAAAAAGTCAGTCGACTAGCTAGGCGCGAAAGTAAATGTTTTTCGTGTTTTGGAGTTCTTTCTCAAAAGTCCTGCTTTCTTGTTTTTTTACCCTCCTCACAATCGATATGTAAAGCAGAGTGTTTACCTCGGGTGTAAGCATCAATTGCATACTCGGGCTAATTAGCGCCCTCACTGCGCTCGGGCGCCAAAAACCTCGTATGCAATTGATGTCCTTGGTTAACAATCTACTATTAAATATTGCGCTTCTAAATTCAAAAGTTATTGCCATGCAAACATACATAAATACAAATACATAAATAAATACAAAACATGCACAAATACATAAATAACAACGCTACATAAGCGTATTTGTCGAATAGTCTCTATATTATAATACATATATGGTGTTAGGTAAATGACCGCTAACATATCAACTACTTGAGTATGGCATGAGAAAAAACCTGTCTTCTTACTTTCCTTATACCGTATTCGTTAAATTACAACGTTGTATCAATTTGTTTTTGTTTGTTGGTTTTTAATCAACACACAGTTATCATATTTTTAACACAGCAGAAGAAAACACTGTTTGATAAACTGGGTCATGCACTGTAGGAAATAAAGCACTTTTTGCATTGACACTGATTGTCGGCGGTCGAAGCATAAATCACCGATCCTCGGTGGGCACGTATATAACCTAACTAACCCCCGGTTTCTCGTACATTAACACGCTGTTAATCTACTGTTAACAGCTGTCAGTGGTTTTTTTTTTGTATGCACTTTGGTCAATTGACAGCTGTTAACAGTAGATTAACAGCGTGTTAGTGTACGAGAAACTGGGGGTAAGGGTAAGCCTCTTTCCCCTGGAATAAGCCTTTCTTATTATGGAAACTTGCAAGTTGTGGAAGATGAAACTACACAATTCTCTATCTCTCTTCCCAGCTATTGTCCCACGTTTCCTTATTTTCCCCCTCCACTTCGCCTCATTCATGACCTCGTTTATCGAGGCTCCGTATTCTGTGACATTTTTCTTTACTACATCCATCCAGTTTTCGGTCTTCCTATGAAACTGTATGAAAACTCCACCGCTAATTAATAGAATTTTTTCAATCGGTTTCTTTTTAAGTATACAATTTTGTACCTTTAAAATGCATGGGCAGTTTTACACACGGCGACGCGTCAGCGATACCGCAGTGCAGTCACTACTCGTCTAACTTTACACGCACTTGCGATTTTAAGCAGATATGAATGTCAAAGTCAAAGTCAAAAAAATTTATTCACTATAAAAACAAAATGTTCACTTAATGAACGTCAAAGCTGTCAGTTTCACAATTAATAAATTATGAGAAGAAGATAACAAAGAAACTCCACATTTATTCTTTTCAAAACAGATTTGCTTAATTAACAGAGTTTTCAAATTAAAGTTACACAACAAATCGTTCCTGTTAACATTATTTTAATTCCAGACATCCTTGTCTTCCAAATAATCCTTAATGGTATAATAGGCTTTTTTGCACAGAGTATGCTTAATACATTTTTTAAACCGCGTCGGTGGTAACTCTTATATATGTGATCTTCTTAGCGTGTCGATGGAAAACAAATTATATTAAAGTCTGTATTAAACAGTTGCGGCCCGGAACTTTGCGACGCTCTGACTGCGTTATCACTTGCAATCGTTAGGTCCTCCTGGCATGCAGGGCACGATGAAAGACGGTCAACGTAGGTGATGAAAACGCATCACATCATCAATTCAAACGTGCAAGACATCGTCGTCCATTTCCATCCGTGGATGTCGCAGAAGGCGACTAAGGAAATCAATATCCAGGAGACGGGCAGCAGCGTCTTCCTGAGATTCCAACAGCATACTGCGATCGCCAACCCGACTGGGAAGCGTGGCGATTATGGCAAAACCCCTCATGGTTATGAAAACCTATATCCTGCAGGGGGCGTCGAATGGCTGATGATGACGATGATGATGAAGACATCATCTAGTTGTTTTTATTTATTCAAGGAATAAAAATATTATAATAACTTTCACACAACACATTAACTTTATCCTGGTCCAAACCAGGTTACCCCGTGCTATGGTAACCAGACAAGGGCAAACACGGAAATACATCCAGACTAAGGCTATTTGTACAAATGTACGGCGGCCCCCAGAGGGAATCGAACCCACGAACTCAGGCATGGTAGTCAGACGTGATACCTCTAGACAAACGAGGCAATCAGTTTTACAATATCATATTTTATCACACAAAAAACCGTCAATGAAACATTTGTATGTTTATCTGTGAGGTGAGTTACAACCATCTGTCCTGATGTACCTACACTCGCGTATGCATCGATGCAAATATGCGTTTAACATTTTAATTAACAAATTATACTTTAAAAACCAGCCAAGTGCGAGTCAAACTCGCGCACGAAGGGTCCCGTTTCATTATTACACAACATTAGACACAAAAATTGAGAAGAAACGGCAAAAATTCACGATTGTTGTATGGGAGCTTTATTTTAATTTAATAATTTATTTTTAAAGTTAATATAATATTAAATATTCTGTGAATACTTCAAGCGTCTACCGGTTGCCGTTATTAATATCAAGCAAAAAATTACGTTTGTTGTATGGGAGCTCCTTTAAATATTTATTTTATTATATTTTTAGTATTTGTTATTATAGCGACAACAGAAATACATCATCTGTGAAAATTTCAACTGCCTAGCTATGAAGAAGAAGAAGAAGAAGAAGAAAGACATTTATTATACCAACAAGATACATCACAGAAACAAAACAAGCACACAAGCAACATAATATGCACAACAACAGAAAGAAAACTTAATACACAACAGACAAAATGAATAAATAAAACAGGACCATAGATGTAGCCTGTGGTGTATCTACATTGCCACAAAAGGCAGCTGACTCAGCTATCACGGTTCATGATATACAGCCTGGTGACAGACAGACAGACGGACAGACAGACAGGCGAACAGTGAAGTCTTAGTAACAGAGTCCCCTTTGGCACCCTTCGGGTACGGAACCCTAAAAACATATCATACACTCAGGCCTGTATTCCGGATGGGTAAGCAGAGACCTGAGGCGAGTTTCGTAAAACTACAATTCGTAGTTCATTACAAAATTCGATGTACATTGCGCAGCAGATACTTGCTAATCTGTGGCTTAATCGACTTTTCAATATACATCGTATTGTCATAATGAACCATGAATTGAATTGACAGGCCCCAGGGTTTTCCACTTGCCACGATCCTGACAGACCACTTTCGCTTCATCAACATTCATTAGTCATTGCACGCGCGCACGCCGGTTTCTAGTAATTTTTATTTCTGTTATACTTTTTAGGGTTCCGTACTCAAAGGGTAAGACTCCGCTGTCCGTCCGTCCGTCCGTCTGCCACCAGGCTGTATCTCATGAACCGTGATAGTTAGACAGTTGAAATTTTCTGATGATGTATTTCTACTGCCGCTTAAAACAAAACAGCTTAAAATTAATATTTAAGACGGGCTCCCATACAACAAACGGTCAACGATGGTCTCAAGCGCGACGTTAACGACCCTTCCCAATAAGGGCCCTGTAGCGTTACGTAAGCTGCCTGTAACTGAGTTCGAGGAGACTTACTGCAATGTAAAATTTTACATCTGCATTGTCCAGCAGAATACTCGCTCTCTGAAAAAAATCGTTTTAGCTAGATTGGTCCTTTGCCAGCGCAGCGGATGGCGTATGTGAAAGGCTGACACTTTCTGCCAATGCAGTGAGTGAGTTCTACAATGGAGTTTCGCATAGTTTTTCCAGTTTACAACTTTTTTGTTTGACAACATTCCAAGTTACTGTGGACCACTCCGTTGTGTAATTTGTAGTAGTTTCTTATTTTTTCCTTGTCCAGAGATTCTGATTCAATTCCTAGAATATTTCTTTATTTTTTATGTAGTCAAAATACCTCTCACTGCAGGGCTAATTATTATTACCACGCGTTTCCACTGCGGTAGCGTAGCGGTAGAGCACCGGCCTCACATTCGTGGAGGAGGTCGTGGGTTCGAATTCAATGGATACCAATGGATACGATTTTAAGTTACGTACATTTGATAAGTTGTATTAGGAATACGACCCGCTAACTGTGAGAGAAAACATTGGGAAACCTGCCTGACAAAGGTCTTCACATATTCTGTCTGAAATGGCCCAGAGTATAAGGGCTAAAATATATTAGCGGTCACAAAATTACAGACAAATGGAAATACACAATTTTATTTTTTCGTAGTCTGAAAGTTATTTAACACATTCAACACATAAAACAGAAATATAGAGCCAGAGCTACCTTAATAATTTAGATTTTTTTTAAAAACCTACTTACCAATTGTTTTCCATCCAAAGGTTGTAAGGAAGATATAACATTCAGGGATCCGTAGTCAACAAGGAACCCTTATAGTTTCCCCAAGTCCGTCCATCTCTTTGTCTTTCCGTGGCTTAACTCGGACAAGTTTAGTAGTAGAAAACTGAAATGAGCACAAATATATACATATTAGGGGTTAAAGTATGAAATTGCCGTTTTATTGCAATAGGTTCTTTGAATTGACATAGAATCTTCATGGTTTGAGGTTTTCGAATGAAACTTTTTTCAAATGGTTTCTATGATGTTCTTTTTTTTAAAAATGTGAAACATTTGAATATCGACTTTCAATTGTTTTTGTTATTCAATTTAGACAAGAAAGATGGATACTGCGAAAATTCGAGTGATTTTTGAATACGAGTTCCGACGCGGAACTAACGCGGCAGAAACAGCCCGCAATATCAATGCTGCGTTTGGAGAAGAAGAAGAAGAACATTTATTTCAACAACAGAAACACACACATACATTAACCCCTATTATTAATCATGCCAAGAAAACGGTAAGATATTTTTTTTAAATCAATTTTAGGTTTCTCTGCTACACCGATGCTGCAGCGATAATTTTCTCGTCTACAACATAGTCTAAGGTATTGTTGAAGTGATCGTAAAAAAATATTGAAGGTTTAGAGAAGCCATTATACAATACAAGGACGCGTTTGCAAAATATTAAGGCTAGAAGCCCAAATTTAGGTTAGAGCAGAGCAAAATTAACTCTTAGGCTAAATATTTGTTAGCAGAAGAGTGAGAAAATTAAGGTTAGTAGCATTTATAACGAGAGTAATAGGAAAACTATCACAGCTAAGTAGGTTTAATAATTTAACGAGTAATAGTCGGCCAAAAGATGATCTTTAAACAAATTCCGCCAAAAATTACCAAGAAAAAATAACTTTTGTTATTTAAACCGTGATTTTATTTAATATTAATTAAAAATCCCTCCTTCTAAGTCCGCCTATATATTATAACGGTCAACTACGGAACCCTACGTGCGGCCTGACACGCACTTGGCTATGTTTTAGTGATATGGGGGACTTCCAACTCTTATCAGAGAATAACTTTTCGTTTTTTCCTTTTTTGTCTACATATAATCACGTGTTCTTTACTCTACACTGCATGAAAATAGAGTTTTAATCTGCCCACAAGGACTGGTCAAGCGCAACATTGTAAACACAGTATTCTTTGCAGTTAGCGAGGTCATTTTCAGGAGCAGAGCACGTTTCATTCTTGGCCGTTTTTTCGCCGGTTTCACTCAGCGCGCTGCGGTCAGCCCAGACTCCTGGGAAATCAATGCGTTGTTGATTCCATATCCATTGATTTTTTTTCTCATTCATGGCCGCCAGCTCTGCAATAAAACTCCTGTGATAATGTAGATACAGTAGACCTCACAGCGGTGTGGTGTTGTAAGAATATGTTATCCCTGATAACGCAATATCTAAACGGCAGGGGTAGTTTTTGTCTTTCTTATAATAATAACCTTTTTACATAAGAGCTTCTGCGGAGCACGGGTCAGCTCTCAGAGAAAAAAAACACATTTGCGCAAGTTTAGACATTTTACTTCCAGAGAGCTTTATCCATTCTGCGTCTAAATAACAAACCCGAGGGCCTGTACCACCAGCTGACCTTAATCTTTTGTTATTATTATTATTAATAGTAAAAAATACAATGGCAATGTGGCCATCTGTACAGTCGATAGCACATAAACCTTTACAAGCGTGCACTCTAGTCGGTTACGTTACGGGTGACTTTGCAACTAAACTGAAAAGATTCACTGATCATGTTTCGAGAGGCACAAATCCTAATTTACTTTTGTTTTTTAGGGTTCTGTATCCAAAGGAGGACCCTATTACTAAGACTCCGCTGTGCGTCCGTCGGTCCGTCTGTCACCAGGCTGTATCTCAGGAACCGTGATATTTAGACAGTTGAAATTTTCACAGATGATGTATTTCTGTTGCCAAATACTAAAAACAGAATAGAATTATTATTGACGGTCGGCTCCCAAACAACAAATGTGATTTTTTTGCCGTTTTTGGCTCGATATTAATAACGGAAACAGGTAGACTCTTGAAATTATTCAAATGTTGTATGTAGAGATAACGGTACAGAACCCTTCGGCGCGAGTCCGACTCGCACTTAGCTGTTTTTTTCCACTCCACTAGTTTATTATACGTCTCTCTCTCTCTCTCTCTCGCCTGTGCCTTGCAGTGGGACGTATAAAGGCTACATAGATAAAAAAAACTATTTTAGTTACCTTACGTAACAGACATGGATCCTTACGTCTTTTTCATCATGGTAAATGATTTGACAATTTCTAGTGGCAACTCGTGAAATGACCAATGTGCATAGGTGAAATGATCAATCAGTCGCTGTAGTGCCTGGGACGTATTTAAAGATACGTCTAGGAGTATTTTTGCGATGAAGTAACCACCAAAGTAAGTCGTGTGACAAATGTTCTAACATGATTATTTTAAGCCATGAAGAATTCATGTAGTGTGTTGTTCATTTTATAGTGCTACTAGTATTGGTAGTTACATATACTGGTGTGGGGGTGACGGGATAATTTATAGTTCTGTGGAGGCACAAATAAAATATCAGAAGGTTGCTTATCGATAAATTTGGTCTACACAAGAGGTTACACACAGATATAATTTCGGATTAAAACAACTACACTCCTCGAGGTTCGGAGGACGACTTGTCCCTGAGCGGGTCGGGGACGACTGGCTGGACAGCTGGACACAGTCGTCCGCGCTTAGT
This sequence comes from Yponomeuta evonymella, assembly GCA_963969515.1. NCBI lineage: Eukaryota > Metazoa > Arthropoda > Insecta > Lepidoptera > Yponomeutidae > Yponomeuta > Yponomeuta evonymella. The sequence goes on from OZ018357.1 coordinate 4,623,147, forward strand.
CGTTGCGCTATGTTACTTTGTTGCTAAAATGTTGACTCAGCGTTTTGAGTCCCTACACTGGGTTATTAGCCTGATTTGAAAAAAAAAGTGCTGTCCTACACGAACGATTTTCAGTATCTAGACAACTGGGAAGTCGCCAAGAAAGTATAGCGGTTCTGTATTAAAATCCCCTGTGGCATTGTTAATAAGGAACAGCTGATCCAAACCAAAATCGCCTTGTCTTCTAGTGGGATGTAAGAAAATAAATAAAAAACGATTAAAATATCCAAGGACCTGCGTGGGCTCCAGGCAGGAACCTGGCAGGAGACAACGAAGGATAGAGACGAGTGGAGACTTCTTGTGTTGGAGACCAGGACCCACTTCGGGTCGATTTTACTTATTACTTCGGCTAGATGTCGCTGGCTCGAAATTTTGCCGATGCCTGCACTTGCCCATTAGCTCAGTTTGGAGAGCGCTGGCACGATTAGCCAGAGGTCGCGGGCTCAAGTCCCGGCATGGGTGGAATTTTAGACTCTAAAAATAGGTTTTTAAAATTGGCCTCAGCACGGGTAAGTGCAAGAAAAAGAATATAAATTTTTACTTATTACGACCATTTGTGCAAATCAAGTACATTGCATACTTACTCATTTATACTTTAGCTCACCCGTTTAATATTTATGCTTTGTTGTATTTCGTTAAATAACTGTATTCTGTGAGTAAAATATGACAAACAAACTAACGTATCAATAAAGTTAGGATTGTTCAGTGATTTTGTTGGTTTTACGTCTCTATTTCATTGCTGCGTATTTGCTTTCGAACGTAGCAATAATTCGACTTTATTAAACAAACACGTTTCGTTGTTTGCACACAAAGCTATAATTGGGAAACTCTATTTGATAGCAAGCCTTCAATTTTAGTTCATAAAATGTTTCTTTATTTTCTTAACTTAAGCTACCAAAAATAATATTACAGTCCAACGAATGTAAATAAAATGAATTATTCTTTAGTACAATAATAACAAAAACCACACAACACAATCACTTGTCCTGGTCCCAAACTAGGATACCCTGTGCTATGGTAAACAGGCAAGGAAATCACAAACAGGGAAATACACCCGGACTGAGGCCATTTGTACAAATGTACGGGGGCCCCCAGTGGGAATCGAAGCCTCGACCTCCGGCATGGTACCGCTAGACCAACGGAGTAGTCCACGTTTACGGCGTATGAGATCTTTACGAGATTAATAATTAATAATTCATTCTGTGTGTATATCCATGTTAGTGATATCCTTGGCTAGTTATCAAAGCAAAGGCAGCCTTCGATTTGATAACCAATCGCCTAGAAGGCTGTCTTAGATTGAGACCAGGACAAGTGACGTTGTTGTAAGTTATTGCAAAATTGTTATAGTTACGTTACAGGCGATGTTGCAACTAAAATTGATACGAGGGTTGGTAAATGATAGAATATCATAGATAGATAGATAGAATATTCTTACTGTCTTACTAATAAATATTTACACACTCAGTATAACAAGGTTATAACAAAAACTTTACTAATAAACGCTTTTTGTCACTTTCATGCTATACATCCGTTATAACGGCTGTATAATTCGTACGCTTAATGTATGTGCACCAGGAACTATAATATGTTCAAGTTCAAAACTGTGGTTTTATTTCACTGTAGCGAAAACTTCGATGAATGCAAAATGAACAGAATAAAATATAATTTGCAAATACTCAAACTCTATTCGTAACACAACAAAAAGAAAACAAATTGAAATAAAGAAGAAACTGGACTTAACTAATACTTATAAAAATGATAAAAATATGTAAACGACATAAATACTTAAAAGTTGTCAGTAACCGTGTCCTGTCAAAAGGTAAAGTAGCAACTAGGATCCAAAACAAGTCTAGAAATCGGTGGCGTGATTTTAAATTTGAGTTTAAAATGATAGGACAGAATGAAGTATATAGCAAAAATGGTGTAACAAGGTTTACAAAATTACAAAATGAGAGCATTGATGTGCTGACGACTGGATCTATATTATGGTTATGTATTCTTTACAGCGGTGATAGCCTAGTGGGTAGAACATTGGAATCGGAAGCGAGAGACCCAGGTTCGATTCCCAGTGCGGGCATGTACCTATGACTTTGTTTTCTTATGTACATTTTGTGAAGTTATAGTAGCTACCTATACCACTCGCTAACGGTGACGGAAAACATTGTGAAGAAACCCGAGTGTCTGAGCTATTCACATAACTCAACGCTTGAAATCGCCAATCCGCGGTGGGTACGCGTGGTGCTTAAGCCTATACTCTCTCCCTGAGAGAAGGCCTGTGCCCCACAGTGGGACGTGTATAGGCTGCTTATGTGTGTTCTGTAGATGATAACACTTTCCCTTTTTTCTTTGCTCAGGAAGCCTGCTCGTATTTAAAACTACCTGCCTGCCTGTAAGAAGTGCTTCATTGGAAATCTGTTATTTACACTCCACTTGGCGTTACGAGTGCTCCCCGGAGTGTGAAGCCTGAGAACATCACTTTTAGGGTTCCGTATAGCGAATGGGTTCATAGAGTTACAAATGAAGAGGTTCTGCGGCCTTTCTATCAATCCCGAGAGCTCACATTGACTAGACTTAGGAGCAAGATTTGATACACATATATCATATAGCGGTGGTAGCGGGGCGGTAGGACACCGGCCTCACATTCGGGAGGTCGTGGGTTCGAATCCCGGTATTTACTAATGACGTATATTTGTGAATTGTAGTAGCAATACCACTCGCTAACTGTGAAGGAAAACATCGCGAGGAAACGTGAGTTTCAGAGGTATTCACATACGACAGCACTTGAAATTGCCAAGCCGTAGTGATTAAGCCCATACTCTCCTCTAAGAGAAGGCCTGCGCCCTGCAGTCTGACGTATATAAGCTACATAAAAAAATACCAGGCAACCGCAATTGTGTCTCTGTTTTATCTCAGAGATATCAAACCAGTCTCGCTCCCTCGTACACTCTGTATGGAACTCTCTATGAAAGACTGAGATAGGTGACGCGGAATCACGGATTTGCGGTAGCTGTCCTGTACTTTGTTCGGCTAACATCGGATGCATTCGGTCAACTCATCAACTCTTTTAACTCACCAACTCGGAGAGCCGTATGAGCCGGATATAGGTAAATAATAATAACAATATTTTATTTCAGAAATCAAGATCCAAAATTACACATAACGAGAGAAAAAATCACAATACATTTAAACAGAACAAACAAACAACGCACAAATCACTACAATCAATAGACTCGATCTCGCCTCTGAGATTTAAGTGTGAGTTGGCGCCGTGAAGAGGCTTAAATTTAATAGATATGGGATATAATATTTCCTTCTTTGTGCACAAAAAAGCAGATAATTATGATTAAGATACAGTATGATCAAGAGAGAAAAGAGCATATGAAGGGTGTCCCGTTGGGCGTCGGCCGGTTGGACGCCCCAAGTATAGCTTGAAAGATGCGGTGGAAAGAGACCTGCGTGAGCTCCAGGTGGATGATTGGAGGGAGGCAGCGCAGGATAGGGAAAGATGGCGTCTTTTGGTTGCGGAGGCCAAGTTCCATTTTGGGTCCCTGAGACAGAATAAATGAATGAAAAGAGAACAGACACGAGATAATATGATTATTCCCTTCAGTGTCACATTTTATGCAAGTCTAACATTGGAAATAAAAAAGAAGCACTCACTTGGGTTATGTGCTATGAATCGATCGGTAAAGACTTCTTTAATTTATCATGATGGGCGAAAGCGACGAATAAAGGCGCGTCGGCAAAAAAAGGAAATTATGGCTTGGTAACAGGCAAGAATGAACTTTAGTGGCCAGTGTCGCAGATCTATTTCGCTTTGTAAAGAGAAAAGAGGAATATGAAGAGTTGACGGCCAACCTGCAATAGTGGAGAGGCAGTGAAAGAAAACGAACATCAAATGACAGAAGCATTTTCTTGTAGACATAAAAAAGGACTGAAAATATGTGTATAGTGTTCAACCAAGTTTTAGTTCGAATTCATATTAAGTTAGTACAGTCGACCGCACATCGACCTTTACAAGCGTGCACTCTACTCGGTTACCTTGGGGTCAACTTAGCAACAAAAATTTAAAGGTTGACCTGCTATCGACGGTTCAGGTGACATATTTTTGAGACTTGAAAGTTTTTCGAACGGATAAAACGGTGGACCTGAAACTCATAAATTTTGCCCTCACTTGAACAGTTGACAACAACAGAGAATTGAACAGAAGTTGTTCCATCCAGGAATCACTAACTTTTATTTGACATTAAACATTATTTTTGTCTATGGGATACGGCAACATACCTTTTAAAAATTTCAAATTTGCACAGTGCAAAGTTGCGCCATTCGGTGTGAGTAACAGTAACATTTATGATATCAAATCTTCATTAAAAACAAGCAAATTCTGGACGAAGCCTCTCTCAAGCAAAAACTTGTTTAAACATCCGGGGGTCGAGTATCTCTGGGTTATTCCACATTGGTCAATATTATACAGGTTGCTAGTAAGGTACTACTAGGTAATATACCTTAGTATATTATAGATACAGCGATATCATTCCGATGTAGAAAAAACCTGTTCTGTGGAGTTGACGTTTGTTTCCTTACTGACCAGTGACGTCACTGATTCCTGTGCGACGCCATATTTCCAAAGATAGCGTTTTGGGGGCGTATTTGAAAAGTGACATTTTATTTGCTCTGCAAGTGATGTAAATTGCTTCGGCCGGGTATCGCTGCCTGTACGTAATACAGAGAAGTTTGTAAAGAGGCTCGAAATTTCGCTAATGCCTGCACTTGCCCATTAGCTCAGTTGGGAGAGCGCTGACACGGTTAGCCAGAGGTCTCGGGTTCAAGTCCCGGCATGGGTGGAATTTTAGCCTCTAAATAGGTTTTTAAAATATCTATATTTATTAAATTCCATTTTATTATTCAGCTTTTGGTTGGTTGTAATATTTTTTTGTAAATACTATTATATATACTATATAATAACAGTACAACTTATTGTAAGTCTTATATAAAATGGATTAAAGCTTGGTTGTAAAATAATCGTGGAAAACTGCACCTTCAGTTGAACAGTAGTCTTAGGTTTATTTAGGCTTAGGCTTAACCTTAAAGGTGATTTGAAGTGAAGTGAATTGAATAACAGTTTTATATTTATGTCTTTATAGTGATTTAAAATTTTTTGTTACATTTGTGCTGATTTTATATAGCCTATGACACTCTTGAAAACACGACACGAGCACGAAACACGAGTTATGAGGGAACATAGAATCGGACATACTTACGTACATATATAGATACGAGCCAAACACATTACACTCCTTGTGGGCTCCGCCGCTGTCGGGTAAAACGGTTTGGTTTCATCATCATCATCGTCGGCCTACACTTGTCCACTACTGAAAATAGGGCTCTCCCATTGCACGCCACTGAGCATGCTCCTCAGCTACTTGCTTAGCTCTTGCCAGCCGCTCTGCGGAGATAATCGCTCTGGTTTGGTTTACGACACACATATTCATACTTCCTAGTTTCCCTTAGGAATGTTGGTAGTACCTAAAGTGAGATTTCGTTAGAAGCACGGAACAGAAAATCGTCAACCTATTAGCTATATTAAAAACCTGATACTAAGGAACTATTTATAAATATCCCATGTTAGGCCGGTTCTTGTTATTATATAATGTATTACTTAAGATGATTTAAGAAAAGTGGTCAGAGTGGAAGTTTTTCGCTGCCTTTCTCTCCACTACAATTCTAATCGAAGACAGCGGATAATATTGTACATTGACATTCAACAAACAGAATGTGAATATTTGGTTTCGGATTTCTGATTATAAAAGGTGTAAGGAAATCTCAATCAATACGAACAATTTATACTATAGGAAAGACTTTGAAATCACGAAAAAAATATCAGCTGTTCTGTGTGAGTGGTAACGTTAGTATGAAATAGATGATACAGATTTTCAAGTAAACGTTCTCTTCAAAATTATATAACTTCACTTTGAACTCTCATGGGGCAGCAAAGGTTGATGAGGCTCCTATGTCCATACATTAGTCCATTGTCTTTTTGGTACTTTTCACAGTACACTGATGTCTGGCCTGTTTGGAACAGCCCTTGCAGGAGGTAGGTACGAGTATATTGTTAATTTACGGCGCCGCTTAATTTTCATTTGAGCCACTTAAGTATCACGGTCTTCTTTGCTCATTGGCCAAGGGGCAAATTGAAATTTGTAACTTACCCCCGTTTGTGTACTCGAGTGTCCCGACCTCATGCAGCGGAATGGCTGTTCAGTAAATTGGGTTTGAGCCCGAATTTAATAGTGGAACGTTTATAGATGAACTCCATGATATCGTTATTTGACAATGAGTGTTATTTTTACCATTACAAGGTGGATTTTAATCATCGTCAGATCTTGTTATCCATCACATCGTCTACCTACTACCGACCCCTTACTACGGAACTGAAAGACTCTTCGCATCAATATGTAATTAACAATAACAAGCGGTGGTAGCAGAGCGGTAGAACACCGGCTTCTCATTCGAGAGATCGTGGGTTCGAATCCCGACATTACCCGTGACTTTTTTCTAAGTTACGTACATTTGTGAAGTTAAAGTAGCAATACCACTGGCTAATTGTAAAGGAAAACATCGTGAGGAATACCCCATCGCTTGAAATTGCCAATCCGCTTCCTGAAAGAAGGCCTGTGCCATACAGTGGGACGTATATTTTTTAATTTTATATTTTTTTGTATTTCTCTGGAGGTCCGCCCACATCGCGTGACTCGCCGGCCAGTCGTAAACCGCTCGCACTAGAGTTTCAGGTCATAAACTATGAATTGTTGTTTTATGAAATGCGGCCCAGCTCACCTTTCTGGTGCACAGGAGTAATATAAATTCATTCCTAAGCTTCTATCATGCTTAAAAATTAAAAATATCTGTGTAATTTCCTTTTATATGTATAATAAAGTGTTCTCTGACTATCTATCTAAGATTAAATCGTTTAAAAGACTGTAGCCAAAATTGAAACGTAGTTATACAAAAAACGTACTTAATTCCAGTGGTATATCACACTTAAGCCAAAACAAAAAGCCTCCGCCTGCCATCTATCCCCCTTAATTCGCCTCGCTGTCCAAACAGCGCATCTTTAAATACACAACAGCAATTGCGCCATATTTATTCACGGTGGTAACTATGCGAACGGAAGGAATTCAACGCCACAAACAGCCAATTTGCTGCCATTTTGGCAAATATAATTGGCGAGTGTTGCCCGCGGCATGGTTATCTTTTTCCTGCCGTAGTGTAATGGCTGAGAAAGATTGTGGACTTGGTGAGACGTGCAAGGACGCGTACTACCTATTGTTGATCACTTTTTTTTATGTAGCCTATATACGTCCCACTGTAGGGCACAGGCCTACCCTCAGGGAGAGAGTATGGGCTTAATCAACACACGTGCCCGCCGCGGATTGGCGAGTTCAAGCGCTGAGGTATGTGAATAGCTCAAACACTCGAACAGTCTATATACACTGAAATCTGTGAGGTTTGAAAGCCACGGTTATGTAATTAGTAACTAAAACTGCCATGTATTTATTTTAAATATAGATGTAAAATAAAAAAAAATATTTGAGAAATATTGTTTCCAGTTGGGAAATCTTCTTTCAAAAATTTTGTGAACATATAGTACCGCCTCTCCGTCTATTATAACCATGCCCCGCGGACCCGTGGTACGCACTTACTGCTCCTACTAATGGTTCTCATAGGTTCGAGTTTGTATCGAGATGTTGCTGGAAAATGCCCTTTAAAAAAAACTTGCGTATTCGATAGCTATTGTTAAGGCACGTTCATTTTGCTATAAGTTTCAAACCACCCAAAAGTCATGTTGCATTCGTTCCACTAAGGGCCTTCTCTCGGAGAGAGAGAGAGAGGGAAAGAGAGAGAGGGAAAGAGAGAGAATATGAGCTTGATTACCAAATCTCAAATATTAATGTCCACATTTCAAGTACACGTTCCTTTGAGTTCACGTTGCATTCACTACGTTGGCAAACTAGTCCATATCAAAAGGAATAAAACATTATACTCTATCGGCTGTTGCATTGCTTATAACTTTAGTAATATCAATAAACTTAAGGTTCATTCTAAATGCAGAGATTTCTTCAAACTAGTCATTGAATGCCTCTTTGGTCTAGCGGTATGACGTCTGATTACCATGCCGGGGTCGTGGGTTAGATGCCCACGATTTATTTCTTACTGTAAAGCCTTCCTAGAGAATAAACGCTGACGTATGAAGTACTAATGTTCTCAGTTCAACAACAAATGAGGATGCTTCGTGACGTCACAGTTAATCCGCCACAATGTGCGGGGTACTAATTGTAAGTACGCTTAGTCGAAAGCTGTTAAATCATCATAATTGTAACACATATTGTGTGACACCGGCGATGCTAAGCCAGGACATTAAAGTATCAGGCGTGATGAATGTGGACGTGAGCTAATGAATAACAAATGAAAATTACAGAGCCCTCCAAAAAGCAATTTGTAAGCATAATATTTCATCAAATAAACCGGCCAAGTGCGAGTCGGACTCGCGCACGAAAGTTTCCGTACTTCTATACAACATTTGAATAATTCAAGCATTTACCTATTGCTGTAATTAATATCAAGCAAAACACGGCAAAAAATCACGTTTGTTGTATAGGAGCCCCACTTAGATATTTATTTTATTCTGTTTTTAGTATTATTTGTTATAGCGGCAACATAAATACATCATCTGTGAAAATTTCAACTGTCTAGCTATCACAGTTCATGAGATACAGCCTCCTGACAGACAGACGGACAGCAGATAACAGCGACATACATAGCCTGAATATGCATATCCATCATCTGACATGTCGTCATAGTGACGTATTGTTTTTTGACATTAACAAGTTTGTTAAGAATTACTTCATGACGAGAGATACTGTGTACCTCTCTAAAAACAGTCGACGTAAGTTAGCCAGTCTATTGGCTTATAATATTTTTGACTCAGTTGTTATAGGAATTATAACACAAACCAATGAAAACGACAACCGTGTTACTAGTATTAGTAATAATTTAGGAGCGGGCTCAAACACAGAATCGATGGATTTAAACGGCCATCGCAGACAAAGGAAAACCCTAAGTTAGGTCTAAATTTAGTTGCACAAAACATACAGGGTTTTTCCGGCAAAGACAATTTAATTGAACTATTTTTAAAGGATTTTAATGTAGATATTTTGTGTTTAACAGAGCACTGGCTGAAACAACCTGAAATGTCTTTCACTTTAAAAGACTATTTAGCAGTAAGTACTTTTAACCGACAGCACGCAATAAGAGGATGTTCAATGATATTTGTAAAAAGTAGTTTAAAAATGAAAGAAAGAAAAGACATTGTCAGTCTATCTGTTGAACGCTTAATTGAGATCTCGTGTGTGGAATTGGATAGGTACATAGTTATGTGTGTTTATAGGCTGCCACAATCGAATTATAATGAATTTGAATTAGTTATGGAAGACGCCTTAAAACGCCTATTTACTAGCAATAAGAGCATAGTAGTATGTGGTGACTTCAATATAGATTTGTTAGTTGATAGTTCACTGAGAACTAAACTCACTAGTCTGTTCAGGTCATTTAATTTACATTATTTATTTACTGAACCCACTAGGACAACAGCTACTAGCGCCACTTGCATAGATAACGTTTTTTGTAATTGTCAATTTATAGAAAAAAAGGTCATACATAATTTACAGTCCGATCATAGCGGGTTATGGGCAGTTCTACCGTCAGTACTAGAAGAACCTTGTAATGAAGTAATTTGTAGACCAATAACAGAAAAAAAAATTGAATTATTTAAAAGAAAATTAGGCACACAGTTAGATTCATTAAATTTTGATAGCACTGATCCGAATACATTATATGAAGTGCTGTTTTCGACCATATCAAAACAATTTGAACAGATATTTAACGTAAAAAAAATTACAGGGTTAAATCGCGGTTTCTCAGAATGGGCAACGCCAGGTTTACATAGAAGTAGGAAAAGGCTTTATGAATTGTATGAAGAGAAACAATTTAATCACGATCCGACGTTCAGAGAGTATGTTAAAAAATATTCAAAAACGTTTAGGCAAACTTGTTTAGCAGCCAAATCCATTAGCATAAGTAAACAAATTATGGCGTCAACTAATAAAATCAAAACAGTCTGGCAAGTAATTAGCAAAGAGACAGGCAAAACGAGACCTAGGGACCAGATATTTGCTTTAAAGGTAGAAGGGAATTTAGTCAATTCAAGGGAAGACATAGCAGAAATATTTGAAAATTTCTTTAAAAACATACCCCTCAAAATAACGGCTAGCTTAAATTCTTCCCCTCAATCAGCCGAAACTTTACTTCTGGAAAGTATAAATACATGCAAAGCTGACTTCCAATTCACTCATATAAGTCCCTTTGCTATTGTCAAAATATTTAAAGAGTTAAACTTAAAAAAAACCGAAGATTTGTGGGGATTATCGGTTAAACTTATATCCACGGTTATCCATATTCTAGCACCTTACCTTGCTACAATTTTCAATAAATGCATTGACCAGGGAACCTTTCCTAATCTATTAAAGTTAAGTAAAATAGTACCCTTATTTAAATCTGGCGATAGTGAAGATCCCAATAATTTCAGACCAATAGCAATATTGCCGGTCCTAAGTAAAGTTTTTGAGAAAGTAATTTTGCATCAATTGCAGACTCATTTTAGTATGAATCAGCTATTTCATAAGAAACAGTTTGGATTTACGAAGGGCCGCTCAACGACGGACGCAGGCATAGCACTAATAAAGCACATCTTTGATGCGTGGGAGGAGGCGCAGGATGCCATCGGGGTGTTCTGTGACCTGTCCAAGGCGTTCGATTGCGTCGACCACGAAACGCTCCTTATAAAATTACACCGATATGGTTTAAGTAATAAATCGCTAGCTCTTCTTCGATCTTACTTAACAGACAGAACCCTAAAAGTAGATATCAATAGAGTTAAATCCTCAGGATCTAATGTAAAAGTAGGAGTTCCTCAAGGTTCTATACTAGGACCGTTCCTTTTTTTGGTTTACGTAAATGATTTGCCCTACCTAGTAGAAAAACTATCGCAGATAGTACTGTTTGCTGATGATACTATTAATTTTTAAAGTAAAGAGAGGTTTAGGTAATGTTGACGATGTAAACAATGCACTATCTACAGTTCTAAACTGGTTCACGGTGAACTATTTGATGTTAAATGCGAAAAAGACAAAATGTGTCAAGTTCTCCTTGCCCAATGTTAAAAATGTTGACACGTGTCTAAAAATATCTGGTGAGAAATTAGAGCTGGTAGAGTCCACACAATTTTTAGGCATAACAATAGACTCAAAACTGCAATGGGGTCCGCATATTGAAAAACTATCGGGTAGGTTGAGTTCAGCTGCATTTGCAGTTAGAAAAATTAGGCAACTTACAGATATATCGACTGCGAGGCTGGTCTATTTTAGTTATTTTCACAGTATTATGTCATATGGGCTGTTATTATGGGGACGGGCAGCAGATATAGAAACAATATTTATTTTGCAAAAAAGAGCAGTAAGAGCAATTTACAACTTAAGCAGTAGGGAATCGCTAAGGGAGCGTTTCAAAGAAATAGGAATTCTTACACTGGCTTGCCAATATATATTCGATAATATAATGTATGTTCGTAAAAATATAACCATGTTCAAATTAAATAGGGACGTCCATAACGTAAACACTAGAAATAGAAATAAGCTTGCTTATTCTAAATTTCGTTTAGCCAAGGTAAATAAATCGTTCGTAGGCTATTGCGTTCGTTTTTACAACAGAATTCCAGAACATGTTCTATCCTTGTCTGAAAATAAATTTAAAACATTCATTAAAAAATCGCTATGTAAAAAAGCCTATTATAGAATAGACGAGTATATGAACGATATAAGCCCTTGGTAGTAAGCAAATTCCACTGCGATTTCATTGTTATTTAATTATTAATATTATAATTTATTTAATTTTAAAAACGTGTACTGACGACGTGATTGCACATTAATAACTATAGTACACATTTTATAGCTGACAAGAACTCAATCTGCAGGTTTGCTAAAGGTCATTCGAATGGTGGCGTGGTGGCCGGGTCACCTATCTCCCTCTAAAATGGTTGAGACTGGTGATGGCTGACCCCTGCGTTATGCTCGTGAACGGGTGCTGTTCGTGTGTCTGGCCGCAGCATTACTGTTTTTCCTACTTTTGTAAGAAGTGTTATTTTGGCTTTTAAAGTTATTAGTGGCTATCACGGAATCATATCATATAGGCTTTGATGTATAAGTTTAAGATGATTTGAGAAAAGATGGTCAGAGTGGAGTTTTTTTTTCCCGCTGCCTTTTTCTCCACTACAAATACGGCCCGAAGGCAGCGGCTAACATAGTAACATAGTACATTGACATTCAGCAAACAGAATGTAAATTCTTTACGTTGAAATAAATTATTGATTTCTGATTTCTGATTTCTGCAGAGTCTTAGTAATAGAGTCCCTTACCCCTTGCGTACTGAGCCATAATAAAAAGCCGGCAAAGTACTCGTACTCGTACATTGTGGAACGCGTACACTCGACAGTAGTACTCTTACATTTATCAAATCAAAATATTTTTGTTCAAAATAACACAGAAACTGTGACTCAAAGAACGTTACAGGTTAAACTAGGTGTTTTAGTGACCATCAAATTATAAGCCATATTATAGCACAGTTAGTTTAAGAAAGGGATTGAATAACTATTTAGTTATACGTTTAACGGGTCCGATAGCGATTATTTATTAGGTGAACTATAAAATTGTTACTGTTTTTGTTAGTATTGAATATCTACGTGTAGACCACTCTCTTACGTAATCTGAGCGAAATATTGTAAAACCGAGAAGTTTTGTTATATAGTCCTAGTTTGTAATAAAGAGACTGATGTAAAATCTGTTTTTTGACAGTTACCCAACTATCTTAAAGAATCAATGCTCCAGACGATAACTTATTAAATATAATGTTCATTACCCATAGTCGGAAAGTAGCTCTGAAGTTGCCTGAGAAGCGAGTTGAAAGTAATACTTTTCGGCCCTAGGGAGAATCGTTTTCAAAAGACAGCTGTTAAATTATTTAGAAAAAAATAGTTATAAAACTCAAATTAAAAAAGAAACAGGTCCAGCTTTACAAATTTACGAGAAAAAAAATAAGGCGGGAAAGCGGCAATCCGATCTTCATTTGTTGTTTCGAGTTGTACAGTTTTGTTTGTACTTCCGTATAGCAGACTTTGTATTAACGTTTTAGCGAACTCATATTTTTTTTTTGCTTTCCTTATATTCCTAATGAAAAGCACAGTGTTTACCTCGGGTGACAGACTTATTTAGTCCCGAGACGAGGTTTAGAGAATAAATAAGTTACTTTCACTCCTAAGGTAACGATGTTATATTAAATCGTGGTGCAGTTGCCAAGATTCTTATTACCTATTTTTATAGGTAAGTATAGGTAAGTAGTTCCGTGTGGCACCGGATTAAGAATAGCGTCACTCCATTCCCTTCCGTGGATGTCGTAGAAGGCGACTAAGGAAATCAATTACCAGGAGACGGGCAGCAGCGTCTTCCTGAAATTCCAACCGTATACTACGATCAACAACCCGCCTGCCAAGCGTGGCGATTATGGCAAAACCCCTCATGGTCATGAAAGCCACAAAGGAGGCCTAAGTCCTGCAGTGGGCGTCAAATTGCTGATGATGATAGGTAAGTATATGTAATAACAAGAATTGTTTATTTCAAATAACAGGATTTCTCGTTTAAGAGCCCTACAGTAGCGTGACATTCACACGACCGTCTCAAAGAATTAACCCTCGCGGCGCTAACTTATTTATTTGTAGGTAACGCCTGAGGGGATAACACGCAGTCTCCCGCCATAAATTCTTAACCCCAAGACAAACTTCCCACTGGCGGTAATTAATGGCAACACTGCCACTGGGCCTTAGTATAAGTTCAAAATACGCAGGATGTGTAGAAGATTCGTCTCTTCATGATACAGAGTTCATACTATGAAAACGTTGCGTTAGAAATCTAAATAAGGGTGTTTTTATTCAAATCAACACAAACTGTGTCTTAATGAACGTTAAGTAAAACTAGGTGTCCATTTAAAAATCTAGACCATTTTGGAGAAAAAATGGACAAAAAAATCCAAGCTTAGTCTTTTTCAAATTTGATCCTTAATGATTAACTGTGTCTGACTTGGCGTTATTGTACCACGTGGCTATATTGACTTTTCGATGGTTATATTGTGAAAAGTATTAGTTGTAGGGAAAATGCGAATGAGTATTTTTATGCGGGACATTTTTTTATTGAAGTCTAGACGTAACTAATGTATCATTTCGAAAAGCGGTCGTCATAGATTAATGAACTTACAGGCTACTAACTTTTGCCCGCGACTTCGTCCGCATGGAATGAGTAATTTACGGGATGAAAAGTATCCTATGTCCTTCCCCGGGACTCAAACTGTCTCCGTTACAAATTTCATCTAAACCCATTCAGCCGCTATTGCGTGACTGAATAACAAACATCCAAACATTAAAACATCGTCACAAACTTGTTTGGTTTGGCAAAACACGCTGGATCCTTCTCGCGGCCTCTTTCTCGAAGTTACCCCACGCAATGCAGTCCTTCTGTAAACCTCTACATTGTGGTATGGATTCGCGGCAAACATTCGGCTAGCTAAACCTACCGCAATTATTTGATTTATAATTAACAAATTAACTGAGGGCAAGTCTTAATCTTGCGAGTTTCGCGGAATTCGCTCCGGTTATGTTTGTGTTTGGTTAGATTTATAAGCTGTCATAGTTCCTTGGTTTCTGTTTAGAATCTTTGCTTTGTTGTGTCTTGTGTCAGTTTATTTTGTTTTATTACTCTTCGAACTTGTAAAAGGTTTGTTGATTAGAAATAAGAAATTGGAAAAATTTATTTTTCTGGCTATTTCTCTTTTTTTTTTATTCTCAGTAAAACAAAAAAACCACAATTTCATAAGTTTGCCAAACTGCCAATGCAAATACTTACTAAATTTAAAATTGTTTACATAAGCAGTCTATATACGTCCCACTGTGGGGCGCAGGCCTTCTCTCTCAGTATGGGCTTAATCACCACCCACCGTGGATTGGCGATTTCAAGCACTGAGGTATGTGAATAGCTCAGACACTCAGGTTTCCTCACGATGTTTTCCTTCACAGTTAGCGAGTGGTATTGCTACTATAAACTCACAAATTAATGTACATAACTTAGAAAACCAAGTCATAGGTACATGCCCGCACTGTGGATCGAACCTGGGTCTCTCGCTTCCGAATCCGATGTTCTACCCACTAGGCTACCACTGCTGTAAAATGGTTTATTACCAAGCATTGTATAGCAATACTTTCTTCAATAATGCTACCGGCAATCATGCCCTTATAGAAATATCGTACTAATTCTACCTCTTCGCTAGTTTGCTCACGTTGACTCTAGTCCAACGGTTTTACTCATATTCACTCGCTTGTAATTGGATACTAAATTGTCTTTTTTTATAAAAGATAATATTCATAGCATTGTCGGAAATATTCTCCCGTACATAAAAGTTATCTAGTTTAGTATTTTCTAAGGTTAACACGAGCACTAGACATAATTAAAACTGAATTTGCACGGAACTTTGCCAAAATATTTTTGGAACGTAAGTTAATATTTATTTTGTAATTTTTGCCGAGGGTAGTAAACTAACAGTCAATGCTTTCAAAAAGACGCCTGTCACCTCAATCTACCATGACCACGGAACTTGCAAAAGTACCGGAACATCGGAAAATTGTAAAATGAAAAAATAAACTAGTAAATATCCGTGCAAATGCAGTTTTTTTAGTTATCTAGTTGTGAACAAACAATAATTTAATTTTAAAGAGATTTTAAACATTTTCTTGAATCAACGAAACAGAATCAACAGTTGAACGACTGATGTAAGAAAAAGTAGACAGTAACGATTTTTATCGATTTTTATCACTTACATTTTGGGAACTTTAATTTGGAACAGATGTAATACTCTTTATTGATACAGCTGCTAAAGAACACTCAACAATTTGCTCTCGAATCTTGATAAATGGATTAATAATATCTGCTAACGAGGCATTCGATGGACCGGTCGAGAGTCAAGGCAAGTCCTTGCAACAGACAGAAGGTAATCGTGGGCTTATAAAAAGTCTATAAACGTTGCAAAATAATCCGCTTAGATTCCCAAAAGGAGCCATAACAACGTAGCCTATTTACGTTGCACTGTTGAGCACAAACCTTCTATCAGAGTGAGTTTATGGGCTTAATAACGACGCGTGCCTATCGCGGATTCGCAAATCCTGATATTTTCCTAGTCGTGTTTACTTTATTCCACGAACGAGCACCCAAAGAACCTCCAATAGCCACTAGCCAATAGCGCCAGCATGTAAACCTACCCTATGAAGTGGGCCGCCTTCGCTTATTGTTTCGCTTATCTCTAGCTGCGCGCATTGACCAATGAGATGCGAGTATTTGTTCCCTAGGAGTTCGACTCGTGGAACGGAGTATAGTTGCATTCAACATCGGACCAACGTTTATATTTTAGTTGCAAAATCATCCGTAACAAAACCGAGTAGAGTTCACGCGTGTGAAATATTGTCGACGACACTACTTAAGCTTTTTAACACACGCTAGATTCAGTTGGTGCAGTCAAGCGAAAGCGCAACCGTAGAATGCTGACCTCACATTGGAGAGGTCTAGTATTCCAATCCAGGTATGACTTTGTTTCTAAGCTCGTTGCCTCGTTGGTCTAGCCGTTAAGGCACTTACCTATCAAAACAGAGGTCGTGGTTTCGATTCCCACTGGGCTCAGTCTGGGTATATATTCATGTTTGTGACGTCCTTGCCTGGTTACCATAGCACAGGGTATCCTAGTTTGGGACCAGGTCAAGTGATTGTATTGTGTGGAAGTTATTATTATTATTAAGCTATGGACATTTGTGAATCTGCAGTAGCAATACGACTCGCTAACCGTGAAGGAAAACATCGTGAGGAAACCCGAGTGTCTAAGATGTTTACATGCGCTAGAAATCGCCAATCCGAGGTGAAAGTGAAAGTCATTAAGCCCATACTCTCTCTCTCTTTCTCTGAGAGAAGGCTTGCGCCCTAAATTGGGACGTATATAGGGTGTTCATGTGGGTGGTGATTATGGCAAAACCCTTCATGGTTTGTAAAACCATGAGGGAGGCCTATGTCCTGCAGTGAACTTAAAATGGCTCATGATGATGATGATGATGATGATGATGATGATGATGATGATGATGATGATGTTCAATTCATGAATGGAACTTCTGTAGCATCCTACACTTCGACTTTCGAGAGGGGAGTCTATCGGGCCGTCCTCTTTCACTTTAATTAATTCAGCTTTACGTGTTTTAATTAATCGAGTCGAAAAATTGCACTTCTCATTTTGAAGTTTTACCGTTGAGCATGTTGAAGGTGTTCTTATTATTATTTATTATTATACTTTATGTATTAGCAAAGGGCAAGATAAAAAGTGCCCGAAACGGGCGTGCGTGCATGCAACGACTAATGAATGTTGAGGAAGCGAAAGTGATCTGTCAGGTTCGTGGCAAATGGCAGTCTCTCGTCTCTGCCTACCCCTTTGGGATACAGGCGTGAGTTTATGTACCTGTATATGTATTATACTTTATTGCACATGAAACATTTAACAAGACATAAGAAATAAGATGTACAAAGGCAAGCTTATCTCTGTAAGAGATAACAATCTTAATCTTAATTGTTTTGTAACACGATCGCTGTGCACGAAAAGAGACGGGTCGTAACGCCCAACGCCCGCCAGTGGAATTTTTTCTGGTACAATAGTAATAACAATACTAATAGTAATAATATAGTAATATAGTAATAGTAATCCAATATGAAAATCTCATGTCACAGTGCTTGTTATCGAACTCCGTCGAAACGGCTTCACCGAGTTTCGTGGATTTTTTTGTGTATATTTGGCTTCCAACCGGTCTTTTTGGAAGTCCATGGAGGAGGCCTATGTCCTGCAGTACACTTCTTGTGGCTGAATGATGATGATGATGATTTGGTAGGTCTGAGAATAGGTCGTACGCTTATTAAAATGGCACAAAGAACGTTTGCCGAGTCAGCTAAAACTGTATACGCATTTCATTCCTATCCTGATATTCTCTCTATGCTGGCTCCAACCATCACATTGCGTAAACCTCATTAAGGTTAGTCATTTAAATTATCATGCTCGATAGGTAATTAGCTGTTATAGGCTGAATTAATCGCGGACAGACATAGAATCGTTACGAAAGAACGGCTTCAAAACAGGAAGAAAATTTCTTGGGTCGGTGGAAATCCAAAACACAAACTGTAGAGGCGGTGAAAAAAACCTATTATAAAATGTATCTGTAACATATTAATTATCTTTATTACGTTAAGGCGGTTCTTACATGCTGTTCCGCTTGCACAATTTCGTAAGTTTAGTGATTATATGCAGATGCACTACCGCTGCGCTACGAGGTCATCCCATGGCATACCATGCGAGAGGTCCCGGGTTCGAATCCCGGCTGGGGACAAAAAAAAAAAAAAACCCCAGGTCTTGGATGTTTACATGTTTGTGATGTCGTTGTTTCTGGTTCCCACGACACAGGGTATCCTAGTGTGGGGCCAGAAGCAATGTATGTGCCTGTATGTAAATGTTTATGTTTATGTTTATGTTTATGTTTATGTTTATGTTTATGTTTATGTTTATGTTTATGTTTATGTTTATGTTTATGTTTATGTTTATGTTTATGTTTATGTTTATGTTTATGTTTATGTTTATGTTTATGTTTATGTTTATGTTTATGTTTATGTTTATGTTTATGTTTATGTTTATGTTTATGTTTATGTTTATGTTTATGTTTATGTTTATGTTTATGTTTATGTTTATGTTTATGTTTATGTTTATGTTTATGTTTATGTTTATGTTTATGTTTATGTTTATGTTTATGTTTATGTTTATGTTTATGTTTGTTTATGTTTATGTTTATGTTTATGTTTATGTTTATGTTTATGTTTATGTTTATGTTTATGTTTATGTTTATGTTTATGTTTATGTTTATGTTTATGTTTATGTTTATGTTTATGTTTATGTTTATGTTTATGTTTATGTTTATGTTTATGTTTATGTTTATGTTTATGTTTATGTTTATGTTTATGTTTATGTTTATGTTTATGTTTATGTTTATGTTTATGTTTATGTTTATGTTTATGTTTATGTTTATGTTTATGTTTATAATAAAATGAGTATACTTTTGATAAATGTGGTCTGAGGATTTGATAGATAATAAAATTGCGAACCTCCGAGGCGTATGTTTCTTATCCTGTACCTACTAAGTTTTTGATTGAGAAAATTTTATTCAAAAATTAATCATTTTGGAAACAACTTTTCTTTATTCATACCTGCTTATAAGAAAAATGTATTTAAAGTCTTTATTTATCCTTTATTTTACACAAGAAAGAAATATTTACATATAAAATAAAGTAATATGAACGAGTACATAGGCGAGCTTATTTCTTTAGAAATTTCTTCCAGCCACCCATGATCGTTATATAATTATCTATCAAAGCCTCAGATCACATTTATCAGAATTATACTAACTTTGCTACAATTACCGAGAATGTTAGATCGTGCGAAAGAGACAACATAATGCTCCACGTAACAGCAGCCTTAACGGAGAGCTGTCAGGAAACGATGAATTATCAGAATTTATTTATATACACGAGGGACTTTAAATACATAGTATATATGTATATGGCAAACATCAATATTCGTTACAAAAATTAAGCAAGCTAGTATTTTAATAACTTATGTTGTATACGACAATACATTTAATGACAATTTGACCTGTGTACTTTAGTGTGACGACCGACTCTAGAATTATTCCATTAAACGGGGGACCTTTTGATTTCACGCATTTTTGAGCTCACAAAATATTTTTCCTTATTTTCTTTACCGACTACTACGAAATCAGTACTAATAGCCTTATTAATAAAGTGCTGTTTCCTCTGAGATAGCTCTTGAAAGCGGTGGCACGTTGCTATTATGTTTAGAAAAAAAAATTGAAATGGGTGAATGGGATCTCACCGATTTCAAAATCGCAAATGACTGTACTACAGTAACATCCCATCATAATGACAGAAGATTTGACTTGCTACCTTATTTGTTTCATCAAAATTGGTTTTTAATATACTGAGAATTCTGTAAAATTGTGAAAGAAGCTTAAAGGTCTTAAAAATTACGTATTAAGTACATTTTTTTTCCAGTTAATTTGTAATTAATACTTCGGAAACTCACAAAGTAGGTGGAAAATGGTCAATTTAATTTGACCATAAGACAGTAATAAACAATTCAGTCGCGTTTAAAAAAAAAATTGCATCTCCGTGGTTGAGGTTTAAAAAAATACCTTTCTTTCTCCAACAATCTTACCGCTAACGACAAATTCAAAGGTCGACGGACTTAATATCATATTATGATCGATTTATTGTTACGTGATAGCTCTCCATTAATGCGATAAAGATAATAAAAATTATACAGATCAATTTTGTAATAAAGTCTTTTCAGTGCTTCAAAAATTTGTATTTTGGACTTATGTGCTTTAGTCCGCCGGCCCTAGAATAGCTTCTAGAATAGAATAAGCAATTCAGTGCAAAATAATCTAAAAACCTATTTAGAGGCAAAAAATTCCACCCATGCAAGGACTTGAACACGCGACCTCTGGCTGACCGTGCCTCAGCACGGGTTAGTGCAACAAAAAGGATATAACAAAATAATCTGTCAAACGATGTTATAATCACTGGCCTGCTACACCATCTGACAGTTGGGTATTTTATACATAGCCAACCGGGAACTTATTATTGTGCCTAAAATTCGGAGCAAAACGCCCTTTGCCATCTGATCGAGGGGATTAGGATGAATTATGTCCCGGTCTATGCTTCCTACCCTCATTTTTGGAGCTTATTTTTCCGATAGCAAAGAGATTACGGGATTATTGGCCCACGGCACCAGTGCCTCTTAACTCCTGAACTGCCATCGCGGAATGGAACGTATAGGTGGCCCATACTAAGTTGGACACAGATCTGTGTCGCGGCAGACGAGACCGAGACGCGGTAGATGGAAAAGCGCTCTGGGTAGCCATATTAACAGGTACATAGCCACTGATAGTTTTGTGGAACAGTGTACACCATTTGCCACAATCACGACAAACCTCTTACGCTAAAATAAACAAAAAATAGTACTAGGTAGTTATTATTTAACAAACAATTTCTTTGAATTTTCATACGCATGTGAATACGGGCATTAGACTCCATATAACGGCTCGTTATATGCTCATACGGGCCATGCATACGCAGGAATACGGCTCCATGTAACCTAGTAACATATTAAACCGGTCTAACCGTGATTATTTATTTAAAAAAATCCCATGTAACCTTTACAAATGTTGATTACACGAGCAGCATCTGCAGGAGTTTACTTTGCAAAGTTATTAAAAGAACTTTGGGGCGCAAATTGAATTCCGTAAACGAGCGATTTCACGGTAGAGACGTACTTTTCTATACTTCCTAGGTGTGTTGTGCCATGAAAGTTTTTGTGTTCTTATCAGGTATAATAACACTTCTTTGTACGCTCCTCACATTTTATATGTATGCTAACTGACCCGACAAACTATGTTTTGCCATATTAATTATCCTACGACCTGTTTTCAGACCTACCAAGTATACACAAAAAATAATAGAGTAAATAAAAATCAGTGAAGCCGTGTGGTGCCGGATTAAGAATAGCGTCACTCCATTTCCTTACGTGGATGTCGTCGAAGGCGACGGGCAGTAGCGTCTTCCTGAGATTCCAGCCGCACACTGCGATTGCCAACCCGCCTGCCAAGCGTGGCGATTATGGAAAAACCCCTCATGGTTATGAAAACCACGAAGGAGGGCTATGTCCTACAGTGAGCACCAAATGGCTGATGATGAGTTCGATGACACACAATGTGTCACGAGATTTTTATATATTAGAAAAGGTTACCTGTAATATGCCAATTACACCCCAAAAGTGCTTTACATCTGTTATTTTACATGTTTTTCAGATTGTTATTTTTCGGTTAAGATATATTTATTAAACTCGCGCTTTACACGCCCTCAATTTCTCACCCTTCATGTTGTTTTGCATAGAAAAATCAATCAGTCAGTCAAATCGTACTCTGGACTTCTGAATATGCCAGTTCTTTCATATGAGAACTTTCTTATGCCAGTTCTTTCGTATAAGAACGTTCATTATATTTAGCACAATTGGTGGCGTTATTGCTTCTATCTATCTATCTATACAGCCCATGAAAGACGCCCACTGTTGGGCATAGGCCTCTTCACCTTCACGCCAACCTCGCCGGTCCCCTGTTGATCTTGTCCATTGTCCTTATTGCTTATAGGAATTTATTTCTAATTACTACCTAAGAGTCAAACTGTTACTTAAACTGAGAACTCTAGCGTACAATTGAAAGATTAACTGCCAGTTTGTAATTTGAGAATTGCACTGAGTACTTACTTAAGAGATGTTCTGTTCGGAAATAACAATGAAACAGAAACTTAGGTATTAACTTCGTTGAACTCTTAAGTCAGAAACTAGCGGTTAACATACAAAATAAGCCAGTTTTTAGTACTCACGACTCCATAATTTTGTATTACAGACTTTGGACTATTCTTGTTCTGTTAACGACCCCAACAAATCTGAGAAATACAGAATTTAATTTTTTTTTTGTTTTTTTTTTATTAGTGAAAAGGCTGCCATCTACCGTCTATACACTTAGGTTAATAAATATCTGTGTAATTTCCTTTTTTATGTTACAATAAAGTTTTCTCTAGCTATTATCTATACGAGACCACATACATAAATAGTAGCCAGACATTTCTAATCAAAGACAAGCACTTACAGCACTTTATTTGTAACTTTTGACACATTAGAAGGTAAGCCTGTCGTACATTTAGATAGACATGGCTAAGTGAACGGTCCATTATCACTTAACAACTATCGCACACAACACTTCGCACTCGAGCATTATTGCAGAAACTTCAATAAGAATTCGAAAAAGAAAACAGTTGTTTTCCAATTGGTTTTGTCCTCTATCGATAAACACGAGTCTGCAGGGAGGGAACACACATAAAACTGCGTAAACTGCCGAAAGTGTCCTCACGAAAGCGGGCGACTCTTGCGTTCCCGAAAGTGCACTCGTGTTCTGCGGCCAGGTCGCAGAATAGTCCACCAGTTCAGTGGAAGTAAAATAGCATTGAATGAAACTAATTCTGCAAACAATATAAAGTTGAGATCACCTTTTCAGTGTTTGTAACCAGTACTTGGAGATCCCGCTCTTGAACAGCATATCATATCTCCCATAATAATAATATATTGATTTATTGTGTGTACGTGGTGTGTGTGTGTGTGTGTGAGTGTGTGTGTCCGTGTGTGTGTATGTTTGTATGACATTAGAATGATCTTGTCAGTCCCAAGCCAGGACGGGCGACGCGCAATGTAGGTATCCGTAGAGGGTTTTTTTATCTGCTTTACAGAACTCACAACTCATCGACGACATTTTCACGAAATTTTACTTTTATAAGGTGGTTGACTGTTACTCGTTAACTAGTAAAGCCTACTTAGCATTTTTTTCACGTTTCTACAATCAACCGTTTAAGGAGAGGGGTGGATACCCTACTTGGACAAAAATTTGCGCTTTAAAGCTTAATATTTTGCATACGGAACCCTAAATAAAAAATAGTCTTCCTACACCCAAAATATTTTTCAACGACCAATCTAACGAAGCTCCACATGATGGGGTGGACGAGAAAAAAAATCAGCCCCACTTTTCATATTAAGGGAGGTACAGTAAAAAAAAAAAATTTAAATAATTTTATTCTTTAACTTTCTTGGCGTCATAAATATGTATAAATATACCAAATTACAGCTTTCTAGTTCCACCGGTCTTTGCGCTAGGTCACGGACGGACACACAGACGGACAGACAGACGGCCATGGCGAAACTATAAGGGTTCCTTGTCGGACTACGGAACCCTACAAACGTATGGCGGCCTGCGGTAAGCCCTCTACCTTCACGTTGGTATACGAAAGCTTAACCACTAAGCATTTAGGCAAGCTGCAAGATTATCTCTCTTTTTATCCCCTACTTTTTCAAATTTATTATTCATGTGTTAACATCAAAGTCTCTTGTAAAAAGTTGACTTTCATCAAAAGACCCGTAGAACTGAGATGAGATTCACTGTTAACTGCTCATTGTCGCGCAATTTAGTAGCAAGTGTGAGGACAGCTGAAACCTCTAGCCGCAGACAGCTAGATGTATTGATGTCCACGTAGAGAATTGTGACAAACACATTTTTGTCTTTTTATTACGACGGCTGGGGACAACTTGTGAATACGGAGATGTAATGAGTACCGAGATGCGTTACTACAGGGTAATTTCTAAAATGCGTCCTGGAACACTTTGTCTTGTCTTTGCTAATAACTGTTTCTAAGTATTTTTTTGTCAGATTTTTTTTTTTAATATTACGGTATATACCTATGTATTATATTTTTATTAAATTTTCAGTTTACGTACTCTACCAATGTCGCAGCCATCAGAAAATCATTCTACCGACTGCATAGAAAAATGTCCATTCCATGTACCACATGGTTATGTGCAACATCTAACAATCCACGTTATACTAAAGCGGAATGAGCGTTAAAAATCATAATTTTCTTTTTAATAGATGCTAAATTGATCAAAATAAAATCAAAAGTCGTATAACAAACGTTATGGTAAATTACAAACTATAACCCACATGTTTTAATTGGTCATTTTTATGCATCTCATACATAATATGATTTCAAGCATATGATTTTAACGTATCTCAGGAAGTTGTCCTCAGTGGATCGCGGTCACAAAACCGAAACTGCGGAGCGAGCGGTATATGTCGTAAGTTTTATTACTGTCTCATTCCAAAACCGGACTTTTCTTGAAACAACCTATTGGAGGTTTAGGAACAATTGACCAAGTTGAATTGTGTTCAGTAAATAGCTTTGTATTTCTCTTTCAACGGTTTTTATTGGATTCCGCTCTTATAACAAGTTTGAACAATTTTTATTTATAAGTCACTAGGTTTTGCTCGCTGCTTCAATTGCTTTGTGTTACACGGGAATTTTTTTAATTTTCTTATAGCATTGAACAGTTTTCCATAGCAAATTAAGCTTATATATAGATATACCTACACGATATCAACAATCTATAAATACAAATTAATACGTACTATACTATTGATAAGTCAATAAGAGTACCTACAAACACAATTAGTTTAAGCTACCGTTTTGTAAATATAGGAAATGATTGAAAACTTTGGTCTTCAAAACATTTAAAGATAGGGCTCGACGAATGTACAAAGGCAAAAAAAGGCAATTAATCAGTCAAGTAGAAGTCAGGTTTGATTTCGGGAATTGACAAAAGTAACATAACACTCACGCCTGTATCCCGAACGAACAGGCAGCGATCAGGGTTTGCCAGTTTTTACGATCCTAAAAGTCGTCTTTCACTTCATCGGCATTCCTTAGTCGTTGCATGCACGCACGTTGGGAATTAACAATATTGAGAAATCAGAAATCAATAATTTATTTCAACGTAAAGAATTTACGTTTGCTGAATGTCAATGTACTATGCTACTATGTTAGCCGCGTGAGAGAATTTAAACTCGGTTCTTTTGGACAAACAGACAGACTGAATGACAAAATCCTTCGCGTTATGTTTCCTCCGCAACTGACATAAGTACTTGATTTTTTCGTTCTTCACAACGTTCTTTGGCAAGTTTCATTCTGATAGGAATTTGTGTTATTCTCAGTGCTGCTTCGCTGATATTATTTTTGTTTCCTTTATACTTACCGGTTATACTTGTTGTACAACCATAAAATTTATATGGTTGTCGACCAAATGGGATGTGTAATAGTAAAAAGTAACAAAACAAAGCCGGCCAAGTGCGAGTTGGACTCGCGCACGAAGGGTTCCGTACCATTAAACACAACATTACAACATCTATACAACATTAAACACAAAGATCGAGAAAAAACGGAAAAAGAACACGTTTATTGTGTGGGAGCCTCCCTTAAATATTTATTTTATTTTAATTTCACTATTTACTTTTGAAACGTTTATAGAGCTAAATATTCTGTGAATATTTCAAGAGTCTCCCTTTTGCAGTTATTAATATCGAGCAAAAAACGGCAAAAAAATTACATTTGTTGTGTGGGAGCCCCCTTTAAATATAAATTTTATTCGGTTTTTAGTATTTTTTTGTTATAGCGGCAACAGAAATACATCATGTGTGAAATATTCAATTGTCTAGCCATCACGCTTCATGAGATACAGCCCGGTGACAGACAGACAGACGGACAGTGAAGTCTTAGTAATAGGGGCCCGGGTGCCCCTTCGGGTATGGAACCCTAAAAAGTATCCGAAACTGGCGTAAATGCATGCAACGACTGAATGAGAATTCTCAGGATGGTGGCAAGTGGTAAACCCTGGTCTCTGCCTACCCCTCCGGGATACAGGCGTGCGGTTTTGTAATGTATGTATATTTACCAAGGATGTTATTCTTGATATTTCCTAAGTGTTAAGTTAAATTTAAACGTCACCCCAAATCATACCGACTCTTATCAAAATTTGCAAAACATTAATAAAGTTCAGATCATTTTAAACATCTTTTGACGTTATAAACGATACACTTCACAGGACATGGATAATAAATCAGGCGTCACCATGATACATAACCGAATAATTTATCAGGCCTTTATGAAGTTAAAATATTTATTTATCGCCGTGATATTTCACATCCTCTTCGAGGTAAATCAATGAGTCGAATATTACATCAAAATAAGGTTAATAAATTGCGAACGAGTTTCATGAAATTATCAATTTAAGCTTGATTCCATAAATGAATTGGACGCATGAGTCTGAAATTAAATATAATTATAGAATGTTTTCTGCGATGTACTTAAGGGTAGTATCATCATCAAGAGCCATTTGGCCTCCTTTGCGGTTTTTATAACCATGAGGGGTTTTGCCATAATCGCCACGCTTGGCAGGCGGGCTGACGATCGCAGTATGCGGTTGGAATCTCAGGAAAACGCTGCTGCCCGTCTCCTGGTAATTGATTTCCTAAGTCGCCTTCTACGACATTCACGGAAGGAAATGGAGTGACGTTATTCTTAATCCGGCGCCACACGGACCGGGGTAGTATAGTATTAATAAAATAAGTGGACACTCCTTTATTGAGATAGGGGGGATTGTCCGGCAAAATCTCGCCTAATCTCGTTTAGAGGATGGGAGGTTATTAAAGATCTCACGCGTGTTTCTTACATTTTATTGCGAAAAAAATCATTAATATAAATAGAAACTTAAATGAAGTTTAATCACGTAAACATTTTAACTGATAGAATACACGTAAGAAATTATCATTAACATCCGTAATCTCCCCCAGATCAGCCTAAATGTGTTTGGCTCGTATTTACGTAATATGTATGTAGGTCTCATAAATCCTTAACCAATCTCGCATTTTAACAAATAAAAAGTTGAACGGCTCGTCATAAATAATACTTGTATAATTAATTGACAGTGTGGAAAAAAAATTCATGACAATATCTTTTTATGTAGATTATATACATTGCACTGCAGGGCACATACCTTTTCTCAGAGATGTAGTAATAGCTTAATTACCACGCGTACTCACCACGGTCTGGAAATTCCAAGCTCTGAGGTATGTAAACACCTCAGACACTTAGGCTTCCTCACCATCTTTTTCTTTACCGTTAGCGAGTGGCATTTCTACAACAACTTCACAAATGTAAGTGACTTAGAAAACAAAGTCATTGGTAGATGCCATGATTCGAGCCTATGACCTTCCCAATGTGGGGCCTGCGTTCTACCACTTTGCTACCACGATACAATACTATACGTATGTAAATTTTACGTCTTATGGTTCACTCTTTCACTTACAGTACGTGTGACGAAGAAAGAGATGCCATAGTGCAGGCACTCCAATAAAACGATTAGAATTTCAAAGCATTCTTCAGATAAAAAGCTGACCTTTGATGCTCAGACTAAGGTTTAATTTCGCAAGAAATTCCGTTTTCCAATCACAGCTTAGGGTAGTTAATTGAGTTATTGGTGTACTTTATTTTTAGTGACGTGGGATTGGTCAACGCAAGCGTCGGAGAAATTGCATTGCCTGCCGGGAGATATTAGACTGATTATACGTATTGGACTTTACAGTCATGAATATAAAGATATACTCGTACATAACGTAAGCGTAACGTAAGGGCTAGTCCACAAATTTAAAGTCGCTCAGCGTGCTATGGAAAGCCATGCTCGGGGTTTCTCTGAAAGATTGAATTCGAAACGAGGTGATCCGACAGAGAACCAAAGTCACCGACATAGCCCACAGAATCAGCATGCTGAAGTGGCAGTGGGCTGGCCATATCATCCGAAGAATTGATAACCGATGAGGTAGACGAGTTCTTGAGTGGAGACCGCAGTTCGGTAAACGTAATGTAGGACGTCCTCAGACTCGGTGGAGCGATGAGCTTCGCAGGGCGGGTGGCAAGAAATGGATGAGAGTGGCCGAGGACCGTGCTCAGTGGCATGCAATAAGTGAGGCCTATTGTCCAACAGTGGACAAGCATAGGCTGATGATGACTGACTGATGTTGATGCGTCCCGTCCCTGTAGGGCAGAAAAAAAAAAACAGTATCTCTTTGCGATGTGGTCGTCAAGTAAACTATGAAACGACCAAATTCTTGTAAAAATAAACACAATATAAACAATACAAAATCAGTCAATCTAACCACCCCCGGACTTATCCGACGTATCAGAAGGTTTCCAAAACGCTGGCAGTGCGGGCATGTACCTATGACTTTCTTTTCTAAGTTATGTACATTTGTGAAGTAAAGTTGTAGTAGCAATACCACTCGCTAACTGTGAAGGAAAACATCATGAAGAAACCTGGGTGTGTCTGAGCTATTCACATACCTCAGCGTCTGAACTCGCCTATCCACGGTCGGTACGCGTGGTGATTAAGCCCATACTCTCTCCCTACAGTGGGACGTATATATTACTGCGTTGCACACCGAAGATGATCAACTGCTCCCAATACGCCAAAAAAGCCAAGTAGCTCAAGCCACATTCAAAATCAGTACAGTACATTTGGCAATTCACTCAACACCCAGTCACCGAAAACTTCAAATCGAGGTACATTAATTAGTTAGGACGTATATAATTCCAACGTATACGTAATATTTTTATTCAAAGAATAATAGTAGATTTTACAAGTGCACAAAACGAACCATTTTTATCCGAGACTTTTAGCAGCCCGAGCCGAAGGCGGGGGCTGATAGTAATGTCGAGGATAAAATGGTTTTGTGGACGAGTTATAAGCTCTGCTTTTCACTTCGATTGCGAGGAAATAAAACAGTAGTATATTTAGCAAATTGAAGAAATTAATAAATGCACGAAAAAACAAAAGCTGTTTCCCGCCGCTTTATTTTTCATCTAAAATCTTACGACATTGATCTTAGGCTTGAGCGGCAGAACTATACAGCTTACTATTAAATTAAATTTGTAATAATGACTTTCTTAAATTAATTAAATTAGCTACCGTACTTGAATATAAATTTTTATATCTTTTATGTCTTAAAATACACATATGGCAAATAAATTAAAGTAAATATTATAAAATAACAAATTCTATCTATAAACTTCTGCCTTAATACAGATACATTTATGAGTAGATACGTTAATGCACTTGTGCATCAAATTAGATTTTGTGCAGCCTATATCCTGCACAAATACGCACTTTCAGAGCATGAGAAGTGAAACGTAATATAATTAATCATTTCACCTATAAAGCACAGTAGATAGCAAGAAAAAAATCTCTCTTGCCCATTTTTATTAGTTTACTTTATTGGAGTTTATCTGTCCATTTTTTCCAAACTAGATCCTGAAATAGACACCTATACTTCATTTGTAACGTTCATTAAGAACAGTAATTTTTTGAAATTATATTTACATACGATGAAAAAAAAGGGGAAAAAAGGAAAAAAAAATAATCGGACACTGAAGTCGAAGGGGTCTTCTGGTTTCCGCACCACCCGACTTCCCACCTGAGCTATTACAACTTTCTAGACCGCGGCGAAATTTACCTTCATATTCTAATGATATTGTAGCAGTTCTTCGTTGCCTGAAAATACGAAACCTAATACGAGTAGATCGATTTGTCGCCCCCGAAATACCCTGCATACAATTTTTTTTTAATCTTTGCGCTTTTTCTGAACTACGACATCTGCTACGAAGCTACGCAGCTCTTCGCTACTACGAAGTGCTACGGGCTACGCATGCTGCGTTGAGCTACGACCTTATTTCTTATAAATTAAATTTTTATTTGTAAATTTTTTATTTTGCCCTTTTGCTTTCAGCGTCCTTATCGACCTTTCTGAAAATAAACTAAACTGTATTTCAGAGAGTAATAAATCAATACTTCCAAGGTTAAGTCATCTGAAAATTCTCTATCTGATACATAGTGTCATACATCGAACAACAGTAACCTGGAAATAATCCTAAAAATACCATCTTTTCAAAATCGCCTTTTACAAAATTAGTTAAGTCATATAAAGTTTTTAAACATATTTGTTATAAAAACGAGTACTTTCCATAATTTAACCGTAAGGTTTATTTGCACAGCGTCTTGATATCTTCGCTCGTATATCTTTAATAAATACCTTGGACGGCAGGTCCTTCGTTAAAGCCTGAACTGAGCCGTGGTATTTTTAATGAATCATCTCGAACTTCGCACTAATATTGTTCCACAGAGGCACACAGACTGTGTACAAATATTTTCATAGCGTTTTTTATAACAAGTGAGAATCAAAGGCGAAAAAATTCTTTAGGTTTCGAAATATTGAACGAGAATATTTTTTTTTAAATGGAAAGTTGGAAATACCTTTTGATGAAACAGCTTTGATGCTGTGTCAAAGGATTCTTTATCAACTCTTATGAAAAAATATTTTAGTTTCCCGGTTTGCTCCATATTCCTCTCCACCTCTCCCTTAACAACCTTTAATTAATTAGAATAGTTGATGATAATTTATGATTGTTTACGCAATTATTATTGTGCATTTTATTGAAGAAAAGAAAATGTTTATGTCACTGCTTAAACCTCACGGGATTCTGCAGGAAAACAGGAAACAATAGGCAAATAATTATTACACCATCTACCTCATTTTCTTTTAGGTTCAGGTACCTACAATTTAGATAAAATAAGGTCAATAAAACTACCAAGTAAGCCAAGACGTGAACATTAACTGACGTGTATTAGCAAAGGGCAAGATAAAGAGCACCCGATGCCGACGTGCGTGCTTGCAACGATTTTTATTTTATTTATCGTATGACATTTTACATTGGTCTTATATTTAGATACTGTGCATTTGTTTTTAATTAATTATAGTAAAATTATCTGTCCCGGCAAACTCCGTACCGCCACAGAATCCGTTTATACGATTCTTGCACAACATCTATTTTAAACCTAAAATAAATATTATCCCACGGGAACGCATCACCGAGATTTCAATTATGATAGGTCTCAATTCAGGTCTTTGTCCGTCTGCACGTCAAGTTTCATGTAAATCTGTTCAGCCGATATTGCGTGATTGAGTTACAAACATCTTCACACACTTTCACATTTATATTATAGTAGGAAGTAGTATCTATTTAGGGGCTAAAAATTCCACCCATGCCGGGACTTGAACCCGCAGCCTCTGGCTAACCGTGCCAGTGCTCTCCCAACTGAACTAATGGGCAAGTGCAAGCATCGGCGAAATTTCGAGCCTCTTTACAAACTTCTCTGTTTTACGTACAGGCAGCGACATCTGGCCGGAGCAATTTACATCACTTGCAGCCCCGAGTAACCCACTTTGATGTTAGGTTTTAACGTTGAAATGATATCGCTGTACCTACATGATTATATTCTTTTTGTTGCATTAACCCGTGCTGAGGACAATTTTAAAAACCTATTTAGAGGCAAAAAATTCTACTTATGCCGGGAATTGAACCCGCGACCTCTGGCTAACCGTGTCAGCGCTCTCCCAACAGAGCTAATGGGCAAGTGCAAGCATCGGCGAAATTTCTAAATAGCTTTAGGAAAATTGGTTTTTAAAATTGTCCTCAGCGCGGGTTAGTGCAACCAAAAAAATGTAAGAAAGTAGGACGTCAATATATTTTATATTCAAAATTACAATTATTATTAAGGTAAGAAGCCAAATCACCGGAGAGGTTTTGGGCCTATTGTAATGAATGTTGATAAAGCGAAAGAGGTCTCATTTCACTTTAATTTGCAAACATTATGTTCTACTGAGTCGGGCTTTGGGTTCCAGTACGTATGTTCGGAGAAACAAAATACCACCAAACGCTTAGAAACGATGGGATAGGATCGGGCGGTAATGAGGGCATATTTGGGACTACCAAGCGGCCAAAGGCGTAGAAGGTGACTAAGGAAATAAATTACCAGGAGACGGGCAGCAGCGTCTTCCTGAGATTCCAACCGCATACTGCGATCGCCAACCCGCCAGCCGAGCGTGGCGATTAAGGCAAAACCCCTCATGGTTATGAAAACCACGAGGGAGGCCTGTGTCCTGCAGTGGGCGTCAAGGGGCTGATAATGATCACGATGAAGCGGCCAAAAACCATCTCACCCCGTTCCTTTTTACCACAACATGTGAATGAAAGAAAACTTAACATTTATTATTGTTGTAAGAGTAGTGGTAAGTAAAATATTTTCACTTTCACTTTCAAACATCGCTGGAAAGATGAAGTGGCCCTGCCTGCGTGAGCTTCAGGCAACTGGCAGGAGACCGCGCAGGACAGAGAATAATAACAATAATAATAATAAATTTGTGTATTCTATAAAAGGTACACGCAATTTTTACATTATCTCGTTTCCGCTAAACTAAAAGACAGTTAATAACCAGACTTACTCTCAATACCTAACAAATTACTTTTATTAAGTTTACATAGAAAAGTAAAACAAGATACTTAACATTAGGATCAATTTCTGATACTGGTTGCAATCTGGTTCATTAATTCAGAAAAGAGGCGACGTAGGCCAAGACCCACTTCGGGTCGCTGAGCCAGCAGAGTAAGTAACTATGTACGTTTTAGGTTATTTAATCTTGGAAAACGTATTTACCCAACCTTAAATACACTTACGTAGCTCCGGTAAAAAGGTTTCTCTTCACTGAAACAAGTCAGTACACATTTTTGTTTACCTTCAACGTCGATGTAGGGAGAAATGAACAAAGCTTCGCTTATGCAAACTTACTGTAAATATTAGGAAAACTTCACTTAGAGCTGCATTTAACCTACGCCTCAATTAGAATAAACAGAAAACACACAAATTATGTATATCGCCTACATTTAAAATGTACACTTTACTCTGACGTATTATCAGTGTCACGTCACAGATATTCACTGTAACGTGCAAAGGTAGACTTCCTTGCATCGCTGATCGCAGGCGCCCGCCGCACGTGATGCACGGAAGTCTACCTATAGTTAGACCTGAGGTTTCCGAAGTTAGCTTCATAGTTAGGCTACTGTACGTACCCACCGCTAAGGTACGTGGACTCGTCAGTCACTCGCGTTTCCTCACATTTATTTGTCGCACCGTTAGCGAGTTTTTTTTATGAAGCCTGTATACGTTCAACTATTAACATCCAACATACAAAAGCTATGTTTAGACTAGACGCCCTCCCTCTCATGAGAGAGTTTTGTGCTTTTCTTTATTTAGCTTCTTACACAGGCAACTATCAATTGCGCAAGTTTGCGCGCCGGTGTAAACAGAGCAAACCCGAGCCGTTTAAAAGGTGCAAAAAGAAACGCAGCAGCTAATATGCACACACGGTTGCCCCTAATGAACCACAAGGCTCGTCGGATGCAAATTTTTCAGCATTATTTTACGTCCCAATTTCGGCCGGGCCTTCGACTGGCCCTACAAAAATTCGGCCCATTCTGCCACCGCGGAGTAAAGTTTAGAAACTTTAAATTAGTTTGTTACGTGATCTTCTTATTTTACTGCCTACGACAAATCAAGTTCTTTGCTGCTTATTTTACACAACGGTTCCTGTTCTGTTATTATGTATAACTTGTCATATTTTTCTTGAGCCAGCTAAGGGTGATGCAAAAATTGACCCCAACCACCAACAAATTAAAAATTATATCTTTTATACATCTCGGCACTAACATATTTTTATACTATAACGATATTTTCTTTAGGTCACTAGAGGTTTTATGGAAAATTTGTTTGAAGTTTGCATTCAAAAGTTACGTCGTATTCCAAGATTGTATACAAAAGTATCAACCTAACCAAAGAAAGTAAATTTATCAACATAACCAAAGGTTAGCTGGAAGAGAATGCTTATAATTGTCTTCTTGGAAAGTGTATTTTTATCTACAATAAAGAATTTCGGTAATTACATTATTGTTTATTTATAAAGGTACAGTCGGTCACCGCTCTACCTTCAGAACTATATGTCAGCGGAATAGGCTTAAAATCTGAATTGAAAAGTAGACCTGAGGACTACTGAACAAAATACAAAACGTATAATTGTCGCTCGCGAGCTCAGAACACATTTAATGTAACTGATATATCCTTTAATAGTTGTTGAAACTATTTAATGAATCATAACTAATAGAATTTTGTCCCTCGATTTTCGATTTTTGAAAGATAGTGAGTGTTTTCATAAGTCGTCATGTGGGTATTATAACACTAATAGTTGACGGGTAGGAACAGTGCTTAAGGTATACATTTTTTTGCATGGTCCTTTATCAAAATCCGTCCCTGATAATACAATAAGAGATGGTTAAAAATATTTACTCAGTCGGCTCGTTTGCTCGACCTGCATCTGGGACCAGTCCAAAACAAAGCCCAATTTTTTCCTCATATTTTCCGGACACAAAGTAAATGCAAATGGGCCACGAGCTAAGGCGCACCACTGCCAAATGGCATAAGTTAATGTAGCCAGCCAGCATGTTATAAATGTACCCACTCTGTCATCTACCGCAAAATATTCACTATCAGAATGATAAATAGCCTAGCACAGAGCGTACTCACACTAATGACGTTTAAATTATTGTTGCTTGCGGATTTATACCCTACAATAAGGAAAGATCCTATTTAAAAAACCGGCCAAGTGCGAGTCGGACTCGGGCTCGTAAGGTTCCGTACACTATAGAATATTGGAATATTCTATAGCCTTTATTAATATCGAGCAAATAACGGCCAAAAAAATCACGTTTGTTGTATGGGAGCCCCACGTAAATATTTATTTTATGCTGTTTTTAGTATTTTTTGTTAAATCGGCAACTGAAATACATCATCTGTGAAAATGTCAACAGTATTTCTATCACGGTTCAAGACATACAGCCTGGTAACAGACAGACGGATAGTGGAGTTTTAGTACCCTTTGGGTATGGAACCCTAAAAAATGTACGTGATGGACGTGGACCAACCTTGAAGCGCCCAATATATATCTGGTGTCTGATCCTAGTGTCGGTAGTCCTCATTATTGCCAGGCTTTAGTCTGTCTTGGAGATACTGGACTTTAATAAAAAGGTACTTCGGAGGTGTAGATGGACCGACTTGATGCACAGGTGGAAATTCGGGTCAGATTTTTATTGCTGTCAAGGAGTGCAGATGATGCTCCACATGATTTGCTATTACCCGCTGTAGCCCATAACAGGAGGCATCAAGAAAATTATAGAGGCCGACGTGAAAGTAATTCGATTCGCTATACATCATGTCCAGAATAAATAAATGCCTGAAACTGTCATTATTAATGACAGCAATATCTGCATTACAGATGTACAAATATAACGTTACGCAGCGAGCTCGCTGCGACTGCGTGGCGAGCACGCCGCGATGGCGCCGCGATGACGCTGCAGCGTCGTGGCAACATCGATTGTCCGCCCCACCCCACCTGAGTCATATTAAAGATACATGTGTAAGTAAACGTAGCGGGATACCGCCGTTTAGCCAAAGTATTTTTCGCCAAATTTTACTTCCCAATAAACTTATGGCATCAGTTTCATTTCCCAAATGAAACTTTAGCAAGTTTTCATTTCGCATTTTATTCATTTGGTCAAATTATCATTTCGCATAATTTTACTGCGTCAAGTTTTATTAAGACAAACGTTTATTATGCTAACGTTTTATTTTGGCAAGTATTATATAGCAAATAATTGTTTGATTAAATTTATATTTCGCATTTTGTTCAAATTTTGGGTTGGTTGTTAGGTCAGTACACATAAGCAAAAATAGGTTCGAAGTTCCTGGATGGAGCGGAGCGCAGCGACGCTCCATCCTGAAACTTCGGGTGTTAGTTCTTTTTTTTATATAAAAGCGAAGAAAAATATTTCACTAAAAACTTAGTTTTGAGTCTAACTTAAATAAGGTTGGTGCATGGAAAAGTCATAGGTACCCTACATATGATATGGCAAAATGGTATGCCATTCAATATTTTAGGAAAGGTACTTTTTGCCAAACGATACTTTTGACTGAATAATGCTTGGTAAAATGAATTTTGACCAAGTATTTATTTGGTAAACAATAACTTGCCATAATAACTTTTGCTAACTGTTTATTTGCTTTAAGTTGTTTTGAGAAATGTTTTTTTGCCAAGTGATAATTTGCGGAAAATAGTAGTAATACTTTGGGAAACGATTTTTGGCAATACATTAGTAAACCAAACGTAGCATTGTTTAGAGGTTCAATCGTCTTTGATACAATTGATACAAAGTTATTTATAAGTAAAATTCAAAATCGTCCCGTTATACGGGATGCATAGTAGTAGCTCTCGCCCAGTCGATTACTTGATAATAAATCCTCCCAGAATCGTCGTTAACTTGTGTCTGCTTTTGTTTCCTGCGTCTTTGAAGTAACAAAGCCAACAGTAGTATTTCCTCGTCAGATCAATCCATTTCGCTACGGAGTGTCCAAAGCGCGGATCGCACGTCGCAAGCTCGCAGCGTCGTCGCGGCGTTGTCCAAGCGTTGACGCGGCGTGATCACCCCGCAATTGCAGCGCAATCGCGGCGAGCTCGCTCCGCAATAGCATCTCTTTCAAATCGCCCGCAAATCGCTTGTGTAATAGAGCTATTATTGCTTACTAAATTCTACGCGTTGCTATTGTTGCAGTCCTTCGCGGCATGCTACAGTAATTTACATGTGTGTTTATACCAGGTAAGTATTGAGTTAAACTTCTGATGTCTCAATACTACGCAGGGCCTGGCATATTAGTTATCTGGCTGGCTAGCCTCACTGGATGAATAGGTTCTGTACTAGTATGGTTGGGTTCATATATCACTGCTCTTATTAGTGGCAAAAAGGGTTTATCTTATAAAAAGCTTCCGTCCGTTCATATATTATGTACTAGCTGACCCGGCAAACGTTGTTTTGCCATATTAATTAGCCTACGTTTTTACGTTTTGTGATTTTTATGACAGAGAACGATGATTCGATAAAATTCTTAGTGATCGCTCGCCATCTTGCAAACGCAGTTTTATTTGTTTTCCTTAAAATTTATACCGCCTCATTCGACCTAAACTTTGTTTAAGTGTCAGAAATAAAAAGACTACATAGCAAAGATAACAATACTAAGAAAATATAAACATCAGGTCACTAATTTTCGAAACGTAAAGATTGATTCCCATAAAAAACAATGTATTTTAAGAAATAAAAAAGACAATATTGAAACATTTTTCATATTTTATGCAAATATAAACTATGTGTGATTGTTTGTGGTGTTACAGTAAACCTAAATCTAAAGATAACGATTTTTTGTCACAGAATCTTATTATGTTTCAGAGCGCAACTATCAGGTTTTTTTTTTTGTCAGCGTTGTTATGTTGCACGCATAGATTTTTCCTGATGATTTTATTCTAAATAATGAATTTCCTAGTTCGTTCAGTTCATTTATCTTATTAAATACTTTTTATACTCATTTTAAAAGTGGATGCAAATTTGTTTGCATCGCATGTTAGCAAGATAATTAACAGACATACTTAAAAGAAACTATAGGTATCGTCTCGCTCGCCAGTGAGAGAGGACCGACTGACTCGGCTACTACATGGGGCCTGTTTAATGAAACTAAATTTTTTGTTTACCGTGAAACTTTTATGTGCATTGCAATGCCGATTGATACACAGAGTATTAAAACAAATCTGCTACGCAATGTACGTCGAATTGTCGTAATAAACTGCAAATGGAAGTGTTATAAAATTCGGTCCTGAAAACTCAGAGGTCATCGAATATGTTTTTCTATAGTGTCGGATACAATGAACCAGTTCGTAAATATACTTATAGAGTTTTTATCGCCCCCTGTAGGCTTACATATGTGTGATGTCATATAACCTATATGTTACACGGGAATCTGAGCTATAATCATGGTAAATTATGTCAGGCAAAGACAAAATTTACACATTTATTATACAGGGTGTCCCGTAAATGGTAGTCCAAGCTTAAGGGGAATATAGCTCACCTAAATATCTAAAACTAATTTAAATAAAAAAAAATAACGGTTACGGATTTGTGATTATTATTTTTTTATATTTTTGGTAGGCGCTACAGTCTTTTTAATGTTGTATCTACAAATAATGATATTTTTTAAATCTGATATATTTTGTTTGTTCTTAGATAGTATGCCTATCCATTACAATTACATTTATTCTAACAATGTACTGATTTGTCACAAAAATTAACATTAATCAGTAATCCGAATCAGATCGTCGGTCAAGCGTGCTGGTGAGCGTCTTACGCCACGTTTGCCAGTCCGTGGGCCTTCTCGAGAACTTATTGGTTCTTCGGTGAACCGTCATTATTCTACTGTTATAATTATAAAGGCTATGTCAATCGTGGATTAAGGAAATCAATTACGAGGAGACGGGCAGCAGCGTCTTCCTGAGATTCCAACCACATACTGCGATCGCCAACCCGCCTGCCAAGCGTAGCGATTATGGCAAAACCCTTCATGGTTATGAAAACCACGAAGGAGGCCTGTGTCCTGCAGTGGGCGTCAAATGGCTGATGATGATGTCAATCGCCATAGTTTTGAACGGAGAACTTGCACTAAAAATGATTTAAAAGAATAGGAGAGAACACATTAAAAGATAAATAAACGTGGTATTTTTTTTCTCTGCGACTAATCCTTTTTTTAATATAACTAGTCTAAAAGTCAATAAAGTCACGTGGTACTAAAACGCGCCATAAAAATCGACCTTAAACTATGACTCCCTAACTTAACGCTTATAATGTTTGAAACGCTTATGTATATCCTTGTAAGAAAACGTTCAGAATTCAATGACAATAAAACGAAATCTAATAAGTTTTATGTTATTAGAGTAACTTTATTTCTTGCATTTTTTGTGCCCGAAAACCCAAAAAAAAAACATTTTTGTTGTTTTGTTTTTAAATTTTTCCCAGGTTTTTATATGATGTCTATGGTATAAAAACAAAGTCACTTCAATCTAAGTTAGACGCAAGTTCACCATTGTCTCATTTCTTTGATACATATCTGTTCATTTTGTTTCTGTGATGTGCCTTTTTATTATATCTTTTATTTCTTTTCTTTCTTCTGTGTTAACACAGTGAATTACGAACTAATGGTATAGTAAAAAGCCCAACGATTCTTCATATTTAATCTCCGTTAACAAAATAGCTGAACGAACACCGTCCCGCGCTGATTGGCATTGCGATGGACTGCACGCGCCATCGCACAAGGAAATTTGATCAATTCCCTGTTAATCCATTGGGATATTTGCACAGGGGGGTGGCAATTATGGGGGACGCTTATTGGATTCAATATTTTCAAGCGATGATTTTGTTTAACGCACGACGGATATGGGGGCCGTGAAGGGCTAATGTATTGCCACCTCTGTTGATAGGCTGTTAAAAAATGGATAGAGAACACTTTATTGTTCATAAAAAAGGAAATTACACAGTATTTCTTACACGCAGCGTAAAATATTATCATGCGTCTCACAGAGAAATAATACATAGTTTATACCATTTAGTTTAGTTTAGACCTTTGAGTACCCTTTACGGAAAACAAACAAAACTGTGTGTGCAAGATAGCAAGCGGTCACATAGATTTTTATCGGATCATCGTCCTTGTCATAAAAAACACAAAACCTTCTTTAAAATGCGCACCTACTCCTACCAAATTCCTTACTTTTGGCTGTTAGAGAATAACACAGTATCTAGTAGACCTCAAAAGTATGTGAAAAATTATATTTCGTTTGAAATTTTAATAAACCCCATATCCTTCTGGTCTCGGCAACCTTCACTCAGCCGCTACTAACAATTTGTCTTAGTGAGCTGATCGGCGTCCTATGCTGCGATTGGCAATATTTTGCAAATAGATTTAAATTTACGAGGGATGGAAATTGTGAAGGTGATATAGAAAGTAGAGTAAAAGCAGGAAATTGGGTAAACGGTGCATTGCATTACACTTCCTTGGCCAAAACATCTCCAAAAGAGCAAGATTGGCTATCCATAATGCAGTGCTGGTGTTACTGATGTATGGTAACGAGACTTGGGTATGGCAAAATTGTTAAGAAAGTAGAATTAATGCAGTGGAAATGAGGTCTTTGAAAAGTTACTTTGAATGACAGGATATGAAATATTTTGATTGAAGAACGTTGTGGACTGAA
Organism: Yponomeuta evonymella; assembly: GCA_963969515.1. Taxonomy (NCBI): domain Eukaryota; kingdom Metazoa; phylum Arthropoda; class Insecta; order Lepidoptera; family Yponomeutidae; genus Yponomeuta; species Yponomeuta evonymella. The sequence continues at coordinate 4,664,038 of OZ018357.1, forward strand.
AGAGTATGTAGTGACTAGAATTGAGAAAGGAATATTGCGTTGGTTTGGATATGTGGAGAGAATGTACGAAGAAAAACTGACGAAACAAATATATCGAGCGAAGGTGGGTGGAAGGACCATTAAGGGACGTCCCAGGCGGACATACTTCGACCCGATTGGAGATGTATTAGCAAATAGCAAGATAAAAGTACCCGAAACCGGCGTGTGTGCATGCAAAGACTAATAAATGTCAATAAAGCGAAAGTAATCTGTCAGGATCGTGGCAAGTGGCAGTCCCTGATCTCTGCAAACCACCCTGGGATACAGGCGTGAGTTAATCTATGTATTTATGTAGATTTAAATGACGAATCACTGTATTATGTTGAGTACCTATTCTATTTCACCTGGAATTAGTGTGAGCAAACGATAAGATGTGCCGACGGAAGACGGCGTGGTGAGGTAGAATAACTAATAGTAAATGTCATACAATAGCGAAACGGTTTAAGGGGTAGGGCACTTAATATTCTATACCGACGCGGACTAAGTTGCAGGCACAGTTAGTTTTATAATAGGTTTGTAACCAGGCAAGGACATCACAAACATGGAAAAACACCCAGACTGAGGCCATGTGTACAAGTGTACGGCGGGACCGAGTGGGAATTGAACTCACTACCTCTCACAAGGTAATCAGAAGTGATACCGCTAGACCAACGAGGCAGTCGAGGCAGAGTGTACGGATGTAAAAAAAATATGACATGATGACAGATCTCTTTCGCTTCATCAAAATTCATTAGCCCTTGCATCATCGATATCAAAAGCCCGCTGGTATGTTACTATTAATAAATTGATCCGTAGATTACTACTCCTCAAAGGTACAGTTGACAAGGCAGCAACCATTACATTTTAGCTGCAAAGCCGCCCGTACCGTAACTTAGTAGAGTGCACGGATGTCAACGTTTATATACTGTTGACTGTACGGCGAAATTTTATACACGCACGACCCAGCAGAAGAATCACCCCACTAAAAGCGTGTACACACTAGCGAGCAAAGAGCGCTGACAAGATTCCTCGCACGCTTCGTTAAGCATTTTACGACCGTCTAAACCTTCGGTCACACACAGCGTCTAATCCCTGCGAATAATGGTCACAGCGACAATTCGTTGCCTGCCTGTCACACACAGTGAGTTCTACACGAGAATTTCGACTGTCAGTGCGCATTCACAGCAAGCAAAATTGAACATGCTCAATTCTAGTCACAGCGTCTTCAACTCACGGCGAGTGAATCTATTTGCAGCGAATATCCTGTCACATACAGCGAATACTCGCGGCGAGTAGGCACTCGCAGCGATTGGTCGCTGTGTGACCGAAGCTTAAGTGTGTCGTAAAGGCGTTTACAACCGTGGTAAAAGGATGTGAGTAAGCTAGCCTCGCGAAGCGTCATATGAACCATTGCAGTGTGTGCGTGCTGGGTGTAAAATATACATGTGCGATATGGTTAAGGTCTAACTAGCATGCTTTATTAACAAAAAATTATTATTATTATTTCCGTTAATATATTTTTTCTTTTTTTCCAGTTGCAATAGAGACTATAAGCTAAGCTTTATCGAGTGCCCGCGATACAGGATTTTCTAGTGCAGAGCTCAATGCTAATTGTATTTTATTTTTCGTATATAAGATACAATTAGCATTCAGCTCGTATCGCCACAGAATCAGTTTACACGATTATTACACAACGCCATCTATTTTTAAAACACAACGTTCGCTCGCACATTGCCATCTATTTTAAACTTAAAATAAATATTATCCCACGGGAACGTATTACCCGGTAATGATATCAAGTACGGTTTGTCTCAATTCAGGTCTTCGTCTATCTGTACGCCAGTTTTATGTAAATCCCTTCAGCCATTATTGCGTGATTGAGTAATTTTTTTTTTCAACCCTGTAGCTAAGCTGAGAGGTCTCGCTTCATCAACATTCATTATTAACTGCCTCGATGGTCAGAAATTGAGGGTTCGATTTCCACAAGAGGCCGCTGTACTTGGTTTATAAAAATGGCCTCAGTCCGGGTGTATTTCTATGTTTGTGATGTCCTTGCCTGTCTATCATAGCACAGGGTATCCTAGTTTGTTACCAGGACAAGTAAATGTGTTATGTAGAAAATATAATAATTATTAGTCGTTGCGCGCCGGCTCACCAGTTTCGGGTACTTTGTCGAAGTATGCCTGAGACGAAAAAATGCATAAGTTAAATTGAATCAGAGAAAAACATTGTTGTCCGGCAGAATTTGAGCCCATAACCTCAGGAATGAGAAGTGACTCGTATCCACTGCACTACCCTGGCGACATATTGTAGTTAAACTATTTATATGGCTGTACAACACCACAACATCGCGAGCCGTGACACGCCACATTCGTGCCTGGTGATGGATTTATTGCCAGGAATCGTTGACGTCACTTTCGGCAGTCGTAAAGTGTGATGAACAGGGCATTTTCGAGGTGGCTTAGCCTCATTTTTTTTGTGCGCTAGGCTTTAGTAACCTCTTAAAGTATATCCACCTTACAACGGACCGGCGACGTGCGGACGGCACGATTTAAATCTGAAATAATCCTTTTAATACTGAATGTCTTATTTATTTAATACTCTTTATAATTATGAAACGAATTTTCCCTCAAAATATTGCTGACGATTTCAAAATCACGCTGTAGTTATATTTAGTCGACTGCGGCGAAGCCCAAAAGGAGTTTAATGTGTTTGGCTCGTATTTATGTATGTATGTCCGATTCTATGTTCCCTCATAACTTCTTAACAAATGGTCAGATTTTGACAAGTAAGATCTCAATCGGTTCGACTTACTTGCGCCAGTGTCATAGGCTATACGAAACGAGCATAAAGCGAACGAAACAATAAAACATATTATATTCTTTTTGTTGCACTAACCAGTGCTGAGGACAATTTTAAAAACCTATTTAGAAGCTAAAAATTCCACCCATTCCGGGACTTGAACCCGCGACCTCTGGCTAACCATGCCAGCGCTCTCCCAACTGAGCTAATGGGCAAGTGCAGGCATCAGTGAATAGGCTTCTAAATAGGTTTTTTACTATAAAAAATAACCAACAACCCGACTTCATAAGCAGCCTGTGTCCGTCCCACTATAGGGCACGGGCCTTCTCTCAGAGAGAGTGTAGGGGCTTAATCACCACGCGTGCCCACCGTGGATTGGCGATTTCAAGGGCTGAGGTATGTTAATAGCTCAGACATTCAGGTTTCCTCACAATGTTTTCTTTCACAATTAGGTATTGCAATTTAAGTTATACTTCACGAATGTACATAACTTAGAAAACAAAGTTATAGGTACAGGCCCGCACTGGGAATCGTACCTGGGTCTCTCGCTTTCGAGTCCAATGTTCTACCCACTAGGCTACTACCACTCATACGTCGCCTCGGCGAGGACTGTAACTCTGTAACTGCGTGTCATGTGTAATTTATTTTTATACCGTTGACTAGAACACAGTAGCCATTGCTCAGATCCTCTCGATTCGAGTTGCTAGATGACGCTAGTGCCGCGTAACACCTTGCGCAGTTTGAGCTAAAAATTAACGCTTACACACAGACGTTACAGCCCCACCCGCTTATTCGCGACTTCGAAGTTTTCGAATTGACAATTAGATCTCCCCAACCTCGGATTATATATACGATTTTTGTCACAGCCTGTATAATGGCTGATCCCCTAATCTAACCAAATCAGGCGCCTGGCGCGTAACTAGCCGAGCACACAACATAAAATTGTTTCTGAGCACTTTTGGATCGACTAGGCAAACATTAAACATTAGCTGAGGCCGGATCCAATAAGACTGTGTGGGCATAAGGGATAAGACAAAGAATACACTGTGAGATACAGACAAGTCAATCTCAATTAAACCATCCTTAATGTCCGTCTAAGGCAAAAAGCGAACCTCGACGTGAAGGAGATGAAGGCCAGAAATCAGGGTTTGCATATTTTGGTTTAATTCGCGCTTTAAGCGCTCGTCATTGTAGCAGCATCAAGAAAATCATTGTCCTATTTAGCACACGTAATATTTAAAAAAATATCTGCCAAACCCACATTACAAAGCAGAAAAACCGTAATAGCGCATTAACAAAAAAAAATTAAAAAACTTTCTTAAAAGTCATAGGTGCCAAATGACCCAAAATGCAATAAGAAATATTATGGAGGCTACATGAAAAAAAAGTTATAGAACAAAACATACACATAAACATTGTAAATAACTAACTGATACTGGCGTGGAATTGTGCATTGTAGACGTTTCTCTGTATATAATAAAGCTTTCTGAGCTGTCACGTCCGTTTTCATCACTTAATCACCTCAAATAGGTCGTGTCGCGCGAAACCAGCACTAACTTACACTAAATTCGCCCGTAACTGTCTACGTAATCTTCTTATATAGGTACCGGCTAATATGAACCCTGCCCACTAAAGTCAACGCCGGACCAAGTTTCAGCATGTTTGAACTTGCTGCTTGTCTTTCACTCAATAGAGAGGGTTTAGTTATACATTGAGAAACAGGCGTTAATGGCCAAGGCATACTGGTGGTTTTTCAATGGTTGTATATTGCAATTATAGTTAAGCGTACATCTTCTTTTTAAGGAAAAAAAAGTAATTCTATTAAATCTTTATGTCGCCAGGTTTTATGCTTACAGAGATTGACTCAATCAATCAATTTGGCCCGTACTCGTCCACTGCTAAACCCAGGCCGAACTAACTAACAATAATTGTATAACTTTTTTAATTTAGTATTACCACGCCCACTCAGAAAGTGTCTCATTGCTCGTTCATAAACGTCGTTATAAGTGTGCGGCGGGAAATGTTATATGGAATGTCATTCCTGTCCTCCGTAGCGAGGCAGGATTGTTGTATGAAAATTCATTACTGCCCTGCTAGCGTTCTTTTGTTTATAAGCAGTGAACACAAAAAAATACAAACGTCAAATCTCAAAAAGGTTGTATTATATCAAATAATAAAAAAAAATAGGTGGTCTTTTTTGTACTCGATTTTCTATGAAAGGATGCTGGCAACCTTTTTCTGCGGTACGGAAAAAAAGCAACTGTATCCCAGAGGGGTAGTCAGAGATCAGGCACTACCACTTGCTACGATCCTGACAGATCACTTTCGCTTCCTCAACATTCATTAGCCGTTGCATGCACGCACGTTATGTATCACTCGGGAGAAAGTTCTATTTCTGTTCTAGAGTTTCCTCGAAAGGAACGAAATAGATCGTTTTCTCCCCTCGGCGTGCAATATACTATTATTTATTTATTAGTGACACCGAAATCAACCTTTATTTTTAAAGTACATCCCCACTTCTTCTTCTTTACTTCTCCTTCTTATCGTGTCGGTGGCAAACTATACAAATTTTATCGTCCCCGAACTCAGACACGCACACAACAGCGAGTACTCCATACTTCACTGAAAGTAGGCGACTGCCCCGTTGGTAAATGCAACCTTTATGCAACTGCTAAAACCCTAAGACGGTGCCTAAGGCCTTAGCCTCATAGAAGAGACGGGGTGAGGGCGCGAACTCTATATAACGCCTCGCGTATTTTCCCTCGCCCTCGCCCCAAGACCCTTCTGTGTGGCCAGGGCCTTATGGACCTTAAAGAAGAAACCTAATCTTGCAGCTACGTAAAACGTTATGCATTAAGCTGTCCGTCTACAGCCACTAAAGCCCTTATGAACCTAGTGCTAGTTACACTTAGGTTTGCAAGTGCAGGTCTTCGATTTTCTGTTTCTTTCTGACACTGCCACTAACATCTTCTCTCCTTTTATAGTCGTCGAAATGTAAGAAGCCCGTTTTGACAGCTACACAAAATTGCATTTTACTTTAGATTTACTTAAACATAATACATAAAAAGACACATACTCTGGCATATTATTTAACGCTCGAAAGAAAAAACAGATTTTGTAGCCCGAAAAGTTGCTCATAGTTTAGATTTTTAATGTTTCTGATCTCAAACTAGGTTAGATTCTATTGTTTTTGTAGCTGTCAAAACGGGCTTCTTATATGTTGACGACGGGATACCGCCGTTTAGCCAAAGTATTTTTCGCCAAATTTTACTTCCCAATAAACTTATGGCATCAGTTTCATTTCCCAAATGAAACTTTAGCAAGTTTTCATTTCGCATTTTATTCATTTGGTCAAATTATCATTTCGCATAATTTTACTGCGTCAAGTTAGTATTATATTCTGATTTAAAAAAAAACTTACGAAAGCAATTTGGTGTAAAAAGTGTGTTTAAAATTTGGTTGTTAGGTCAGTACACATAAGCAAAAATAGGTTCGAAGTTCCAGGATGGAGCGGAGCGCAGCGACGCTCCATCCTGAAACTTCGGGTGTTAGTTCTTTTTTTTATATAAAAGCGAAAAAAAATATTTCACTAAAAAACTTAGTTTTGAGTCAAAAAAAAAAAATTTTGTTCTAGTTTACATTTCGCATTTTATTCATTTGGTCAAATTATACTTTTGACTGAATAATGCTTGGTAAAATGAATTTTGACCAAGTATTTATTTGGTAAACAATAACTTGCCATAATAACTTTTGCTAACTGTTTATTTGCTTTAAGTTGTTTTGAGAAATGTTTTTTTGCGAGGTGATAATTTGCGGAAAATAGTTTGGGAAGTAATACTTTGGGAAACGATTTTTGGCAATACATTAGTAAACCGTTGACGACTTTAGGAATCAGAAACTTTTTGGTCACGCATTGTTAAAAACTCAATGACCTATGTTCTACAACACAGTGGAGTAGAAATTTCATAGCAACATTCAGTCTCTGAGCCCCAAATGCATAGAGCGGCAAACTCCCTGCAGCCATTTTATGGCGTCCCTCAGTGTACACCTTATAAACCTTGCAAGATTAAGTTTACAAATCCAGGATGGGTACTACGATGGCACGAGTCACGTGTTTTATGTCGCTAAAATGACAGAATTTGACAGTTAATGCAGTGGAAAGTCGCGCCTTTTGACAAAACGCGACCAGCATCATCATACTACCCCTGCTGGTCTTCGATTTGACGGTTCTCCCTAACTCTACAATTAACTTCTTCTCTCCTTTTTGGAACCAGAGTATTTTTGTTAAAAAAAAGGCAACTCAAAGACCCGTGTAACATTGTTGAAGCAGACATTTCACAGTAACATCCATACGCAAAGCCCAAAATGCTCGGAGCGGCGAGCTACTGGCAGTCATTTTACGGCGACCACGGAGACGCTAAGCGGTTTTTGATGTCAGTTACTCACAGAGGCGTCGTATAACGTGTGTTTCTCAGCGCGAATGTATCCTTTGAGTGATGTTAGTGAATCTACAGTGAGGTTACATTAAGTTACACCAATATAAATTAATAATGAAATTAAATGAAATGAATAATTTATTTCAACGTAAAGAATCTCCATTCTATTGGCTGAATGTCAATGTACTATGTTGGCCGCTGCCTTCGGGCCGCATTTGTAGTAATAATTAATACAATAACTTATACAATAGGTGAAGTTAGCATGATGTGACAAAAACCAGCCAAATGCGAGTCGGACTCGCGCACGAAGGGTTCCGTACCATTATCTATACACCATTAAACACAAAGATCGAGAAAAATGGCGGCAAAAAATCACAAATGTGGCAAATGTCTACCTGTTGCCGTTATTAATATTGAGCAAAAAATGGCAAAAACATTACGATTTTTGTATGGGAGCCCCCATTAAATATTTCTTTTATTCTATTTTAGTATTTGTTGTTATAGCGGCAATAGAAATACATCATCTGTGAAAATTTCAACTGCCTAGCAATCACGGTTCATGAGATAGCCTGGTGACACACAGACGGACAGAAAGACAGACGGACAGTAAAATCTTAGTAATAGGGTCCCGTTTGGCACCCTTCGGGTACGGAACCCTAAAAAAGGACTATGCCTGGTGGCTAGCATATGCGGCCACCAAATTCAACATAGAGGCACTGAATAATCATAACTCGAATAAAAGCGTCGGCCTTCAATTCCTATAGTTTTCATAGCATCTTTTGTAACAATTCTGTATGAATCTATCGCACTGCCCGCTCACGCTACAGTTCTGTCGGCGAAGAATGTTTTTGTCCCGTCATTGGGGCCTTCTTGTGGACATTTCGCCGCTCTTGATGGTTGGAACGCAAAAACAAATGAAGGTGAAACGGGGTCGTGCGCTGGCGATAACTTTTTAATGAAAATGTTTTGCAGGCGCCACGAAATGCGGAGTATGTTGTACGTTTTTGCAGTGCTACGACTCATATGTTCTCAAGTAGTCTCGAGACCTTTTTGGCTATTATGACGCACTATAATGAATATTGTAATATGCGCGCGACTTTGCTTGCGTAGGATTTGCATGTACAGAAGGTGAGACAGACTAAATACGAGCTAGTCTCACGGTAAAAAATGTCATAATCAAGATTTTTTTGTTTTAATTCACGACGTGTTTCACCTACATATGTGCGGTGTGCCTCAAATGATACAGTGTGTATACAGATAATCCTTTGTTATATTCTACTAAATATTTCGTAAAAAAAAAATCGTGAAGGAACACCTCACCTCATAACTCTAAATTGCCAATCCGCCTAGGGCGTGCGTGGTGATTAAGTCCGTACTCTCTCTCTAAGAGAAGGCCTGTGCCGCACAGTGAGATGTATATTTGTGACATAAAAATAAATAAAAATCACATGACACGCTACCCCATAGCATAGCTAAGCTAAGCATAGATTAGCATCATAGCATAGCAATGACAGAATGGATTCAGTTACATTTTTAAATATAATTACCTTTTCTTTGAGTAGGTAACCTCCCCTAGTGTCTCGTGGTCCTTGGCCACATCCAATCACCAACTTTTTATTTACATACATACTAGTACATAAACACATACCTATATCCCTAAGGGGTAAATGGAGACTAGGATTTGCTACCTTTTACTTGCTAGGTATCTTTTTTGTTTCCACCTGTATTTTCTCTGAAAAAAGGCGAACGATTTTCGCCTTCATACAGTACATTATATAGGTACCATAAGCTCAAATAAAAATGCACGTCTTCTGATAACAATATAATTACTTCTGCAGAGGTGGGCACAATCATAATCGACTTGCTATTCCCAAGATACGGCTGCAAATTGCAACATCCATTAAGATAGAATCGATGTTTGCTCTACTTTCCTGGTTTCTTTAAAATAGCTTCTTTGCGATTCCATTCAACGAGAAATACGCATTTCTGGTAACTCAATTTTATTTTTTGCTATTTAATGATAATGGCGTGCGTGCATGCAACGACTAATGAATGTTGAGGAAGCGAAAGTAATCTGTCAGGATCGTGGCAAGTGGCAATCCCTAGGCTCTGCTTACCCCTCTGGGATACAGGCGTGATTCTATGTATCTATCTATGTATGTTAATTATAATAATTATAATAAAAATATTTTAGACATAAAATCCACATAGGCTAAGGTTATTACTACCGATCTTAAAACGAAGAAAACCGGCCAAGTGCGAGTCGGACTTGCGCATGGAGGGTTCCGTACCATTATCTATACAACAATTTAATATTTCAAGCGTCTACCTGTTGCCATTATTAATACTGAGCAAAAAATTTTTACGAATTTTGTATGGGAGCCCCCATTGAATATTTATTTTATTCGGTTTTTAGTATTTTTTGTTATAGCGGCAACATCATCTGTGAAAATTTCAACTGTCTAACTATCACAGTTCACGAGATACAGCCTGGTGACAGACGGACTCACGGACGGACAGCGGAGTCTTAGTAATAGGGTCCCTTACCCTTTAGGTACGGAACTCTAAAAACGATTCACCTGCTAAAAATTGGAGTAAATAGAAACAGAAAATAGAAAATTTTTTTTTTTTTTTTTTAAATATTTGTCTTCAACATAGTAAGGCACAATAATCATTACTTATGCAATAAAAGTACGTCAAATCTGAATGCTGAATGCATAATTAGCATTAAAAGGCATTAAAAGAATAAAGATAAATAACGTGACGTTAACAGTTGCTGTAGTTCTCATTCAGTTTGCCTACAAAATGCAGAATTCCTGAAATATGTTACTCAGAGTTTGCCATTTACCACAACTTTACTCAAAAAAATGCGTTTTATGTTCTACTCTGTAGTAACGCTGTTTGACAAATTTTGTCTTTACTATAAATAGTGTACTTTAGCAATGCCCTGACCAGGGCCTATAATGTGAGACTTCAACATATTAACATAATTTTATGTACCATTATGAATGCTAATAAATCAATATAAATATCAAATAGTATAACTAGAGAGCAGAAAATGATTCACTGGAGGCTGCTACATCGGTAGACCGCGTTATCTGATATTTTGAAAATTACAAATTTGATAAAATCTTACAGGACAAAAGTTGTTGTAAAACTGAAAGTCTAATTTGACTGGTTCAGGAATTGTGCACTGTATATTATGTACTGTTTGGTTTCAAAAGAGAGATTTGAACGTTTTTTTGTAGGCACAAAAGTTTTGAAAATCTCTACACTGACAATTAAATCAAGGGACTGGGCAACTACAATATTGCAATCTGTATTGTATGAGCCAGAGACAAATAGTTATCTAGTCCCTTTCTTAAACTAATCGTGCTACACATGTGTGCACTCGGCTCAGTTACATAACGGGCGACTTTGCAACTAAAATGTTAAGGTTGGGGTAATAACGACTGTACTGATCCGTGCGACGACGGCGACCTCAAGTATTGGTAGGACTTCTGCGGCGCGGTGGGCTCGGATGTAACTTGCGAAGTCCAGCTTTTTTTGAAAGTTCGGTTACATTGGCCCCTGTGAAGTTCAACGCGGTCATTGTACGTATAAGAGCAAATGGGCTTCGGAAGGGTTATTCGCTGTTGTCGGTTGGAGTCGAGAGTCTTGAGCCGGGCATCTTCGAGATCTTTTACTTTCTTGTGGATGGCGGCTTTCTTGTCGGCTGTACTAAGCAATCATCAATTAATTTATATTTATTTTGACATTTATATATCCCATTGCTGCCAATTTATAAACTTATTCGTTTCTCCGAGTGCTACACTACTGGGTACTAACGTAAGACTAGCGCTGGAGTGGTTTACCTCTCCAGAATATGCTGATTCAGAGCCCCTTTGCATCTGCCACACCCGCAAACTGCTCTCTTGTATTCTCTGTTAATTTGCTTGTGCTTATTTTTGTTATCTGTCAGGATCGGGGCAAGTGGCAGTCCCTGGTCTCTGCCGACCCGTCTGGGATACAGGCGTGAGTTTATGTGTGTAAGTTATTTTTGTTACTCTTTTAGTGTGCCTATTTGCCGAACAATTAAGATTTGTGTTACCTGTGCTGTTTTATATCTGTTGTATATTTGTGTGTGGATGCAAATAAATGTTTTATCTATCTATCTAAGCGCTACTCGGGCTCATATAATTTGAGGTCCAAGCTTAGCTCACTTTCGGTTTGACTGTGTTCGCTCTAGTCTCTTTCGACGAACCAACTCAGGCTACAAACGCGTTGCGACACAGCGAGGTCGTAAGACCCAGAAGCCGAAACATGACTGGAAAACGAAGCCGTTCAACTTTTTTCTCTCGCCTTTTGAAAATTTATCGTTTCCTTTAAGCAGCTACTTCAAGGCGGGAGAGCGGCATTGCGTTCCGTTAACCGTATTTCTGATTTATGTGGCGTATTTTACAAGGATCGTTACGGCTAATAAATCTTGGTTAACTTGTTGCGGGCACGAAAGGAATTAGCCAGTTCTTTTTACGCATACAATGGCGCTTTGCGACCGGGAGAGCATAAGTAAGCATTCTTCATTCTTGTGAAAATTTGCGAGAAGACGGTCAGTGTTATTTTAACAAGCCTGTAATCTTGACGTAACATGCATGATGATGTTAAGCAATTAGTTAGTCTAAATAGATAAATTAGTTGACACATGCTGATATACACGCTGAAATCTGGGTGGTTTGTGAGCTGCGGTTATGTAATTAGTAATTCACGCACGAATCGCTTCATATTAAGTTTATTGAACTATTTTGCCTGTAAAAAAGAGTTGACTAAATATTTGCAAAACCTCACTTGTGACTCCACGGAAAAGCTTAATTAAACTTATTAAAGTAAAAAAGTAGCAAATCGTTTACTGTTAATCGCGAATAAAAATAGAAGCTATTTGTAACGATAAAAGCATCACACACACACACTTGCTCACTTTACTCATAACTCACTCACACACAATTTACACACTCACACAGTCGTACACACCTCGTATGTCCTATAAATAGCTATTATTATGTATCCAGATTTTTTTTTCTATTTTTTGGTTAGTAACTAGATTTTCACATAAAGTAACATGAGGATTTTGGTTATTCATTGTCGTCGTTTGGAATTATGCTAAATTAGAAATCTTAATATTTGGCCGTCACGATACAGTCTCCAACGCCTAACTTTTAAGGCAAATCCAATTTGGTAATATATTAAGTAAAAGTAATAAAATGTATCTTAATTAAAAATATCACCTGTTTAGACTATTAAATTTAAGTATAGAAGTTTGTTCCGTGTGGTGCCGGATTAAGAATAGCGTCACTCCATTTCCTTACGTGGATGTCGTAGAAGGCGACTAAGAAAATCAATTACCAGGAGACGGGCAGCAGCGTCTTCTTGAGATTCCAACCGCATACTGCGATCGCCAACCCGCCTGCCGAGCGTGGCGACTATGGCAAAACCCCTCATGGTTATGAAAACTACGAAGGAGGCCTATGTCCTGCGGTGGCGTCAAATGACTGATGATGGTTATGATAGAAGTAAAATAAAAAAAAATTATAATATATCTTGTTTGTGTTAATGAATGCCATTAGCATTAAGTACAATACGAGTATATTTGTGCAATAAAGAACGAATAACAATAATCATAATGACTCCTTTAAAATTCACCAGGGCCTTTCCACAACCACCGGGTTCTTAAAACTGTTTCATAAAACTACAATTCACAGTTTACTATGACAATTCGATTCGAGCCGAGCCTTCTACTTGTCTGTTGGTTCATGGACTTCGCAATGTAAATCGAATTATCGTGGTAAACCATGAATGGGGTACTTGGGTCTAACTTAGATTGGAGTGACATTGATTTTATACCATAGAAGTTATATGTCTTCTAACTCAGGATAAATTTAAAAATAAAACCATGAAACATATTTTTTGAGGTTTTCGGGGTCTCAGAAAATTGCGAAAAATCAAGTTACTGAATACACAATATGGACAGATGACCTCATCCAAGTGGCCGAAAGGCGCTGGATGCAGGCCGCTTCCAACCGGTCTTTTTGGAAATCCATGGAGGAGGCCTATGTAACATAACATAACATGTACATACAGGCACATACATTGCTTCTGGCCCCACACTAGGATACCCTGTGTCGTGGGAACCAGAAACAACGACATCACAAACATGTAAACATCCAAGACCTGGGGTTTTATTTTTTGTCCCCAGCCGGGATTCGAACCCGGGACCTCTCGCATGGTATGCAGATGCACTACCGCTGCGCCACGAGGTCGTCTTCTTAGTTTCCAGTAGTGGACTTCTTGTGGCTGAATGATGATGATAAAGTTAGTGAATTAACAAATATTATTGTTACTGCATTAGATTTTATCTTTCCATTGAATTCTCAATGTTTTAAAAAAAGGGTGTAGATGTATAAAAACATTATTTCACGACATAACTCAAATATTGATAAACGCTTATTACAAGGCGTTGCGTGCGAGTTCTGACGCCATAGTTTGAGCCCGAATTGTAGCGTTTTTGTAAGACGTGAGTATATTGACTTTTCGACAGGGCACATACTAAAAGTATTAGTCACGGAGAAGAAAAATAACCACGTTTATTTATCTTTTACATGGCCTTTCCGATTATATTTAAACAAATTTTAGTATAAGTTCTCCATTGTAGTTCTATGAAACAGGCCCCGGTATTCTGTCGGTGTAAATGCATTATGTGCTCCTCTTTTTTGGCAGGTAGATACGCCGTTTAAATTGAACGGGCCTGGAAGATTGCGTGGTGCACGGAGGCTACACGTCCCCTATCGGCTCCCGATTGGAACTTGTTGTAACTCCAACTTCACTGGACCCTAGAGTGTGCCAGGGATGCGATTAATTAACACAACACCTGTTGTGGACGCCGAGACGGGTTAGTTTGAATTAGGTTCGCAGTTAGGTGTAGGCTGAACCAGGCATTTTTTATATTGTGTAAATGTAGCGAACCCCTAAATGTGTTAGTCTAAGTTAGGTTCGCAGATAGCTGTATGCTGAACGAGGCCCTTTAAATATTATGTAACATGTGTAAATATTGTGTAAGACCAGTGGAATATTCCAGAAACATCTGTGATTGGTCGAACGGCTGGCCCGAATAGTATATAAGCCGGAAAATTCTCTGTATTAGCATGAGCTTTCAGTTAGCTACTACACCACCCTGAACCTGGAAGAAATAAACAGCTATCAAGAACCACTGGAAGTTTGCATCATCACCTTATACAGTCCACACCCCACTTAACACCATTAAATCACACTGAAAACTATTTACTAGATCTGATGAAATTAACAGATGCAGTTAGTATCTAGGCAACAACAACAGAGAGGGAGGGACGCAAGTTTATGTATGAATGAAATGAAATGAAATGTTTATTTCTCACCACATTAGAGTTAACACTAATATATTTTGAAAACTTATTTAGAAGGTAAAATAATATATTGCTAATATTACGGAAATCACAATTAAGTAGGTACATCCTGAAGTGTACAATTACCGTGGTGGTTGTGAGGTATTACAAAGTTTGACTCTGTCTCCTAAGCTAGGCATAAACCTGTATTTTAGGAGACAGTCAGATCACAGACATAATCTGTGTTACCACAGAACTGAAGTGTTTTGCTTTTTGGTACATTTTCCTAACTCCTTAAACGAATTTTCATTCACCTTGTTTGATGCCTTCCAGAAATACAGACCACGGCGCCTTGTGGCAATCGTGTAAAAAAAAACTTAAATACCTATTTTGAAACCTATTATCGACGCTTGTTGTACGTGTTACCTACAGCGTTGTAAGTAAATACTTTGGCCTTTGCATCTATACAGCGTCCAATGGTAGCTTCATTCACACTAAATGGGTGAAGAGACCTCTCGGATACTTCAGTGCCTCGGACATTGTTTTTTAGACGGAGTATGCTTGCCCAGCACCTATACCATCCTAACAGCTTAGTAGGCCTAGCCCACAGGAAAGACAAGTCAATATGCCCGGATCCAACCAAGCCGCGGGTTTCCTTACGATGTTTTCCTTTACAGTTAGCGTGTGGTATCGCTACTGCAAATTCGCAGATATACGTAACTTTGGAAATAAACAAAGTCATAGGTACATGCAGACTGGGAATCGAACCTGGATCTCTCGCTTCAGAGTCCATTGTTCTACCCACTGAGCTACTATCACTTCATAAGTTACCTACATATACAGACGCGTAAAAATAATCCAATTTTTCATCCGAAAAACGCGTAAAAATAATCCAATTTTTCATCCGAAAAACAAACTGATCTGTAGATGTTCTGTTGATTGTCCTAACTATTCGGAGACCTTGCAGTGACTTGAGTGAAGTGTCAAATCACCTTATTGACAATCAAAATTGAGCTACTACGAGGAAGTTGTTAATCAATAATAATATAATATAAGTGCCAACTTCTCGGCTGGCCCGCAAAGTGCATAAGAATTTATTTGCTGCAAGGATTTAAGATACAAGACAAAAACTCTAGGAGGTAAATGCGAACTTATGTTAATAATGTGCAGTGTTTACGAAAGTGTTCATCATCATCATCATCATCAACCATTTGACGCCCACTGTAGGACGAAAGGAAAGTTTTAATGTGATAAATAAATCCAAAATTAATCCCACAATATTGAATGCCATCTGATATCATGGAATTGAAATGGTTGCCCTCTAAAACCAGTATTTTTGTCGTGACTTTATAGTGTTTATTTCCCGAGAGTAGTCAATCTTGGGTCGGATCATCAATCTCCTTCAATGTCAGTACGTAACGTAGAGCTACGAATGTAAAGGGTACATGAAGTATGCTCGAGTCAACTCAGCCAAGAATTTATGTACAGGATTACTTGTGGAATGCGGAAACACTGAAACACCACAATAATGCCCGAGCTACACGAGGCTAGTTTTTCAAGTTAGGATGGCAAGCTAGTTCTCTACTAAACTGTCCTGGCTTGCTGACCTGGCTTGGATCATGCTAGTTCTGTTTACATCATCATCATCATCATCATCAGCCATTTGACTCCCACTGCAGGACATAGGCCTCCTTCGTGGTTTTCATGAACATGAGGGTTTTTACCATAATCGCCACGATTGGCAGGCGTGTTGGCGATCGCAGTATGCGGTTGGAATCTCAGGAAAACGCTGCTGCCCGTCTCCTGGTAATTGATTTACATGTGGCTGGATTATTTTTAGTTAGTAATATTGCAATGTCTAAGGTAACCAAAGGTCCAAAATGGACTGCAGGCAAAAAAAAACACTATTCGACTTGTTCGAATTTTTGACAGTTCTTGAGAATAAGTTGCTCTTTATTTTTTTATTTTACTTTTTACGTCTTTGGTACTTATAAAGTCTTTAATTCGCCAAACATTCTTTGTGGTGCTGAATCACGTTTAGAATTGTCTTAATAACTTCGAAGGGTGGCGTTTCACAGACATTCATGGTCACGTTACAGTTGCACAAACTTTAAATTAATCTCCGTACTTAGTTTGGGCATCTTAAAATCTCAAAGGCACGTCGCGGTTAGAAAAACAAACGAAATGCACGCTTCCTGCCCACTAGCCAACTCAAAACTAGCTTCGCCGGCCACATGAAGCCAGTACACAAGCCAGGATAGTAAAATCAGTGGTGGGGGCGCTACTAGCCTAATAAATATAACTCCATCCTATTAAAAACTGTTCTGGCGTGTAAACTAGCTTACTAATGAAGCTAATTTTGTCTACACAAAGCCAGAAGAACTTGCTTGCTAGCTTACTCACACTAGCTTGCTATCTTAGCTTAAAAACTAGCCTCGTGTAAACCGGCCATAAGAGTTTGTGTTTTACAACAACATTTGTTATGATATTTTTTCAGATCCATGTTTTTTTTTTAATTTCATGGTGTACACACTTTTATTAAATATGCTACTGGACCCTTTTCTTACCTGAGTCTTACTTAAGTTGTTAATAATCAATCTTGTCGCCCGTAAAAATATATCGAATTATTATGAGTCTTAGAAATCTTGACACATTATAGGGGTGGTAGGCCAGTGGGTTGAACAATGGACTCGGAAATGGGAGACCCAGGTTCGATTCCCAGTGTGGGCAAGGATCTATGACCGTTTTTTTTTTTCAATGTTACGTTATCTGCGTATTTGTAGTAGCAATACCACACGCTAACTGTAAAGAAAAACATCTTGATTAAACCCGCGGCTTGGTTGGCTACGCACGTATTGACTTGTCTTTCCTGTGGGCTAGGCAAACTAAGCTGCCAGGATGGTATAGGTACTGGGCAAGCCTACTCCATCTAAAAAAACAATTTCCCAGGCACTGCAGCGTCCAAGTAGTCCCATCTAGTGTGAGTTATGGTGCCACTGGACGCTGTATATGTAAATCATCTCATTACGTAGATGCAAATACCAAAGTTTAGAAATCTTAAAAACTTAAATTTAAATTAAACTTTTCGTGCCTGAGTAGTCATTATTATTAATATGATTATTAATACGTTTATTGCACATAAGTAAAATAAAATACAATGGCAATGTGGCGGACTTAATACCATAGCATTTTCTACCAGTCAACTACAGGTGGTCCAAGAAATTAACTGGTAGACATACGAAATAAACGGATTAGGTGATTTACTTTAACTAAAGTTAGATAAGCTGACAAGTACGTAAATATATACACTATAAACTTATTATGTATAATATTAATAGATCTAAGATTAATTATGATCTAAAGTTACCTCACGTCACATAGTTTGTAAAGAACGCTGGGACGTAACGTTGGCGATTTGAAATTTTACAAGGTATCTTAGTGATATCACAGGTGATATCACGACCATAGGAAGTGTATTTGACGTATGAAATCAGAGATTGAAAGCAAAACTTTTTATGGAATTTCTACAGCAATCTTCCGCTTTTATGCATTACAAAATAACGATGCAGTAATTTCTCAAACAATCTCTATAGTATAGGTACCGACTTGTCCAAGTTATTATGATGGGCAAGATTGAGAAAAGGATGTGTGGTGGGAGAAGAAGGAAGTCGTGGCTCAGAAACATCAGGGAATGGATGGATGAAGCCAGTGTCGAAGACCTGTTTCGCTTGGCAAGAAACGAAGAAGAATATGCGGAGCTGACGGCCAACCTGTGGAGTGTGGAGAGGGAGTGGAGTGGAGAGGCTGAGGAAGAAAAGAAGCGCAATACGGTGATAGCGCAGCAGCAGAACGCCAACCTCACACTCGGGAGGTCGTAACAATGACTTTGTTTTCTAAGTTACGTACATTTCTGAGGTTGTAGTGGCAATAACACCCGCAAACCGTGAAGGAAAATATCGTTAGAAAACCTGAGAGTCTGAGGTGTTCAAATACCTCAGCGCTTGAAATTGCCCATCCGCGGTGGGCTAGCGTGGTAATTAAGCCTGTGCCCTGCAGTGAGACTTATATAGGCTACGTAAAAAATAAAATAATTTGTAGTTCCCTTGTCAAGTTGCCATAATAGCATACGACATCCTACAATTTTATAGCGTGCTACTGAGAAGTGTTAGTGTTCTGTGAGTTGATTTATTTATTTTGTAATTGAATCGTGTGATTTTAAAACAACACAAGTCACATTGTGTTTTTAAAATAACACTTGTCTATTTTTTTTTATTAAATTACTTACACCTACCTATTGATTTACATCAGAAAAAAAATTGTAGTTTATTCATACAGAAATTAACATAATATGCTAAAATCTTGCTGTTGTAGATATTAGTATTTGAATAAAACAGTGTTTTTCTATTTCCTGACAAGTTGTAATGAAATGTGTTGTTTTAAAATCACACGATTCAATTTATTCGTGGCTTCTTGACTTTAAGGGTAACTATCGATGCACACACACTCGTTCCCTAAAATAAGGAAGGCAATTTATTTTTTCAAAGGGCTGCTTTCTCGTGCGTACTCTGAATCCGCGGCTTGAATCGATTCCCATTCCAATTTATGGTTGTTTTATTTGTTTTAAATTTTGTTACATTCTTGAGTTGCTCTAGAGAAATTGAATTGGCGCAAAGTTTTTCGAGGGTTTTGAGGGATGATTGTTTGATTTGCGAATGTGGGCCTTAAATTTAGTGTACGAGACATTGATTTCATAGAGCACTTGATTTTAATCGGAAGTTTTAAATTGGAACAGTAAAGCGTTAAGGTGGGTACTGACCAAATGCTCGCGGTGTAATCGGGCGCAGTGAGCATGCTCGCATCGAGCAAAAAAATTTCGGCGTAACATGCTCGTTGCGAGCACAGTGCTCGATGCGAGGTTGTGTTAGGATCATTGATTCTTATCTCTGTATATAGTTGTATAAAATACAAAGTTTTTTCCTCGTCCCACTCCATTTTTCCAAAAAATATTACACATGTGCTCGTGACGAGTTAGTACAGCGTACTGACAGAATAGATGCTCCACGCGTAACACTCAAAGGATTCACCGAAAAACGACCAGCCGGGTCGAACACTCAAAGCGAGCAACGAGCGGCTCTTTGATCGTTGATTTCGCCGTAACAATACGTACTGACTGCACAAATGCTCGATGTGTAACATGTTACATTACACCGCGAGCATTTGGTCAGTACCCATCTATAAGCGTTGCTCAGTTGAAGAGGCAGTGGGCGGGGCACATAGCTCGAAGAACTGGTGGCCGTTGGGGCGAAAATGTTCGGACCTGGCGACCGCGGACCAGACGACACAGTGTGGGAAGGCCCCCTACTAGATGGTCTGACGACCTGGTTACGGTGGCGGGGAGTCGCTGGATGCGGGCGGCACAAGACAGGGATGCTTGGAAAACCATGAGGGAGGCCTTTGTCCTGCAGTGGGCGTCAAATGGCTGATGATGATGACAGCGTTAATAAGAGCAACAAGTGTTTATGAGAGTTTTTTTTTCGATACAAAGATGACTAAGTATTTAGTATGATTATTATTATTACTATTATTTCGGTAAATAAATTGTAATAAAGTTTAGCCTGGCTCCCACTTGCCCCGCCGAGATGTATTGCAACACATTATTTTCTGAGAGTGCTTGAGGAAGATTAATAAAAATGTATACGACTTCCAAAGAAACTGTGTTAATTTTAAAACTGTAGATTGTAAATTATTACAACTATATTGTCCCAAGGATAGAGTATAGTCCAGTCAAAACAGACGAAACAAAACGCTGAGTTTGCATTAATTCCTAACAAGCAGGATTTTTGTGTAGGTCTTAAGTGCGTCATTACAAATGCTATGTCAAAAGTTCCCATCGATCTCGCTTGTGCCTTGTTTTTATCCGGTTTGAAAGGTCACGACTATTCGTTTATGCGTATATCTCTGAAACGGTGAGAGCTGCCTGAAAAATAGATGAATCAAACTTCGTTAAATTTTCCAATGTAAAATTTTGTAATGTTAAATTTTCCACAAAAAAGGTATCAACACTTTTTTCCCTATGAAGCGCCGTTCTCGATTTATCGTGATTTCTACTCTAACGCGAACGGATTAATGAATCAAAAAATGGTTTGTACCACACCCACTCAGAAAGTGTGTCATTGCTCGTTCATAACGGGTTACAAAATTCGTAATTTCACCCTTATAAGTGTGCAGCGGGAAAAGTTATGTGGAATTTCATTTTTGCCCTCCGTAGCAGGGCAGGAATTTTTTATTCCTCGCTGCGCGTCGGGCTTAAACATACTCTCGCACAGAAATAGATCGCTTTCTCCCCTCGGTGTACAATGTACTATTTCCTGCACCTACAACATTATTAAACGACCAATCCAATGAAACCGCACACGGGTATGTGAGGTATCGTTGGATATTTTTTTAGGTTGTGTTTTACCGTTTTGTCGTCGTGATTAATATGTAGGTATATTTATGCGAGCGGTGGTAGCCTAGTGGGTAGAACATTGGACTCGGAAGCGGGAGACCCAGGTTCAATTCCCAGTGCGGGCATATACCTATGACTTTTCTTTCTAAGTTATGTACATTTGTGAAGTTATAGTAGCAATACCATTCGCTAACGGTGAAGGAAAACATCGTGAGAAAACCTGGGTGTCTGAGCTATTCACATACCTCAGCGCTTGAAATCGCCAATCCGCGGTGGGCACGCGTGGTGATTAAGATCATATTTTCTCTCTCTAAGAGAAGGCCTGTGCCCTACAGTGCGACGTATATAGGCTGCGCTATTATATTTATGCCAAATTTAAGCATTCTAGTACTAATAGGCTCTGGGCTATGCCGCGGAGGTTGAATCATCTTCTCTTTTGTAGTAAAACAGCTCACCAGAGGAGAACCTTTAAAAAGGTCTTCAGCTTGGCGTCTCACTTCTGAGAGCCCTACGACGTCCCAGGTGATATTCTGTAGCTTTTGGGGAGCTCTTCAAATCGCACGTTATCTCTTATCTCCTAATTAAAGTTCTTGTGTTAAACGTAACCTGGTTCAATTTGGCTTGGCAGCCGGCTCTCTGCCGGAGATTCCACGGACAGACAGACCGACAGACGGACGGACATGGTGAAACTATGAGGGTTCGTTGGTGTATAAAAAGCGCAGAGTACACTATCTGAGAGGTGGTGTGGAAATGTGTACATATAATTGAATCGTGTGATTTTAAAACAACACAAGTCACATGTGTTTTTAAAATAACACTTGTACATTTTTTTAAATTAAATTATTTACCTACCTATTGATTTACATTAGAAAAAAAATTGTAGTTTATTCATACAGAAATCGATATAATATGCTAAAATATTGCTGTTGTAGATATTAGTATTTGAATAAAACAGTTTTTTCTGTTTCCTGCAAAGTTGTAATGAAAGGACATGTGTCGTTTTAAAATCACACGATTCAATTGCAAATACGACTTTCCTATAGTCTGAAATCATGATAAGTAGTTCGAGAATGGTGCTTAGTAAGGAAAAAAGTGACAATACTTTCATCCATAAATATTTCCGGTGCTCTCACCGTTTCAGAGATATACGCAAAAAATGGGGACTTTTGATATAGCATTTCTAATGACGTATTCAAGACCTATACAAAAATCCAGCTTGTCGGGAATGAATTGCTTTGAAGGCAAATAATATTTAGTTTAAAACCTTACACAAACAACAATTAACTTTTTTACCATTAAAATTATGTAGACCTCTATACAAACCTAACAAAACAAAAAATTTACAAATAGTTAACAAGTGTGAATTAGACCTGCGCAAATACGTGCTCAATATAGGTCAAGACCAACGTGACAAAAAAGACGTTGCCGTTGGATTCCAAAACGAATAATACGAATATTTTTTTTATATTAAATCTTGGCCCTCTGACTTAGTTAATTTTACAATTCAAGCAGCCCGCAATCAAAAGAAAAGATTAACTCGATTGTACCCAAATTGAGTTGTAGAGTCGTCAAAATTTTAAACAGTCTGAACGCTGATTTGATTTCGCGTCTCCGGCTAATTGAAGAAATAAATGGACGATAATTTGGGGCTAGCGCTTAGAATCGTTGTCTGGATGTACTGAAATTTATCTCCCAATATTGTCTTTTTTAATCCGAAAAGAGACAGTGCATACTTTACATAAACTTGTGATGTATGGGGTAGTCGTCAACGGACAAGATTCTCTTCAAGATCTTGTGCGGTAGATCAATTTAACCCTCTTTTAATTAAACGTTGTATCGAATGGACGTATTTCTTTGCAACTCCTTTGTAAACTAGATGGCACAGTGTCTAACCAGAGTCCTAAGTACCTATTCTTCAAAACTCAGGCCTTTAACCCGGAGGGGAAGGCAGAGTCCAGGATATGGCACTTGCCACGATCCCGATAAATCTCTTGCGCTTCATCAACATTCACTAGTCGTTGCGTGCATGCACGCCGGCTTAGGGTACTTTTTATCTTGCCCTTCGCTTATACAATGTTGTCGAAGTATGGCCGCCTGATACTCACTTACAAGCCCTTCCACCCACATTCGCTCGATATATTTCTTTCACCACATCGACACACACGCATTCACTGTTCAGTCACATTACGAGCAAACTAGCAACAGAAATTAATTCAGTTGTTGAATTTACTCATAAAATTACTGTGGAATAACAAATGTTTTTATTATATTCTTTTTATTGCACTAACCCATGCTGAGGACAATTTTAAAAACCTATTTAGAGGCTAAAACTTCCACCCATACCGGGACTTGAATCCGCGACCTCTGGCACGTTTAGCCAGAGGTCGCGGGTTCAAGTCCCGGCATAGGTGGAATTTTTAGCCTCTAAATAAATTTTAAAAATCGTAAATTCCATAGCGCCTCGAAGATTTTACTACTCAAATATGAAAACTATCAAAATGTTTGACCACACAAGATGGTTTGATAAAACGTTGATGATCTCACCCCATGTTGATAATCTCACCCCATTCTTTAAATACTAGAGGGGACAAAGGCTATATTGTACGCCAATGACAAGGTTTGAGGATAAAGTTGGCAATATAATCTCATCCACAGCCAACGCCATCTATCTTCTTCAAGCTGACATGCGTTCGAGATACGAACGCCCGTATAGATATAATCGAAAATCGTTTACGGGGAGATACGTCTTTTTGCACGCTATGTTCTCGTGGTCATGATATATAATACCAAGGTGTTCTCTTCCGTAAGTGACACTTTCTAGGGTTATTCCTTAAATGCGCAATTTCTGAAACACTCCAGAGTTAGCATTTAACAACAAATTTTATTCTATGAGCTTTTTCTCAGTTTTATATTTTAGTAAATATCTGGGTATATCAGGTAATTTTATTAAACTCGCACTTCATGCACTTTGCTAATGTCACAGTGTTCAGTAAATGATTTTCATAGAAGAATATCCATTCTATATAACACATAATAATATGGTTTTGAACTTTATCTACCAAACAGCGCCATTACGAAGCAGAAGACCCGTAATAATATTTTTTTAGGTAATAAAACATGGACTAAAATAACCCCGTACGCGTGGTCATTAGGGCCTTCTCTCGAAAAGAGAGTATGGCCCTAATGACCACGCGTACTTGCCGCGGATTGACGATCTCACGTGCTGAGGTAATAAATTCTACAAAACTCAGTTCTCCTCACAATGTTTTCCTTCACCGTAACCTATCATTGCTAACCAATCTTGCATAGAGCCTGCTGCAAATCTTAATTCTTTAACATTATTCCAATTTTTGTGCTACCACTATAAATCTAGCATAATAATGTACATAATTAATGTGTAAAAAAAAGTGAGAGTGATGGTAGCCTAGTAGGTAGAGCATTGGAATTGGAAGCGAGATACCCAGGTTCGATTCCCAGTGCGGGCATGTACCTGTGAGTTTGTTTTTTAAGTTATGCACATTTGTGAATTTATAGTAGCAATAGCACTCGCTAATCATGAAGGAAAACATCGTGAGGAAACCTGAGTGTCTGAGCAATTCACATACCTCAGCGCTTAAAATCGCCAATCCGCGGTAGGGCACGCGTGGTGATTAAGCCCATACTCTCTCTCTCCGAGTGAAGCCCCATGCCCTGCAGTGGCTATAAAAAAATGTGTGCTGCCCACGATAACAGTATTTTCAGCTATTGACAAACAGAGTAAAAAGGATACCATTTACTACTTTGAAAATTCTTTCTCTTCTCTTCTTTTTACAGTGGGACTTATATAGGCTGCTTATGTAATGTTTAAAAACATATGTACCTATGTAAAAATGTACCGATTCTCCGTTATTCCCCTATGAAAAACTTTGTCAAGTGTCAAAGTTTTTCATAAGGGAATAAAAGTACATGGCCTGTCTGTCACTTACCATGTTGCATGCTGGCCATGGTAGGTGTAGATATAAAATAGTTCGCTCGAGTATGGGATATGAAGCTTCAACTCGCGATTGATTTGTTGGCTGCGAGGCTTCAATTGAGTTTTCCGAGCTCGGTATAGTGAAAATGCAATCAGTACAAAGAACATAACAGATATTTGTATTCTTGTGTCTGAGATGTTCACATACTCAAGCCGTTGAAATTGCCAATCCAAGGTGGGCACGCCCATACTATCTCTCTCCAAGTGAAGACCCATACCCTGCAGTAGAACGTATATACATGTAATAGGCTAGATAAAAAAATACGTATTCTGCCCACGATAACAGCATTTCCAGCCAGTCAAAGTCAAAGCAAAAATGGGATTTACTATGAAAACAAATTTTTTACTTAATGAACGTCAAAGCTGTTAGTTTCACAATTAATATATTATGCGGAGAAGAAGCTAACAAAGAAACTCATCATTTACACAATCGTCCCCGTTAACATACTTAAGCACCAGACATATTTGTCTTCCAAATAATCCTTAATATTAAAAGCTTTTTTGCATATAATTCTATACACATTTTTTAAACCGCGTCGGTGGTAACTCTAATATATCTTGAAGAATTTTATTGTAGAATCGTACACAGTGACTAAGAGAGTAAAAAGGATGCCATTTACAAATTAAAAAAACAGTATCTCCAACAAAAAAAAAACCGATAGTAAATGATGAACTTTTTTTAAGCAAAGCATCAAACAGTATCTGGCCAATATGAAATGAGCAATCTACTCTGAAAATTCTTTCTCTTGGTGTAACCTGTGAACCAACCCTTTTTTTAATACGATTCTACTTCTGCGACTGAAACGAATATGGAACTCAGACAATGTTATCAATATTCGTCAGCTACTGCTAGTTTCTGCTAATTTCGGGTAATTTTTACACAAACTTTGGCACGAATCAATCCCGCCCTTTAGTTGCAATGGACAATGGTCAAGTTCTCAGTCGATGGTTTCTTCTTCATTTCATTCGTAAATAGACCTGAAACTTATTTTGAAGCTACATCAGTTTACTATGAAGCTAAAAACTATCAATAACAGAGAAAAAACTTGCAGCGGGCATGTCGCGGTAAAGGTACATTAGTGTATCACTGTTATTTAAAGAAAGGGACTGAAGAACTATATGTTTCTCGCTCACACAATACAGAGAGCAATATTGTATGAGCAAGAGGCAAATAGTTGCCTAGTCCCTTATTTTAATTAAGAATGCAATACATACAGTTCTGCAGTAAGTCAGGGATCTGTTTATAGATTAGCCTTGATGGACTAGCCGTTAAGGCTCTTAACTACCAAAACAGGTCTAGGTTCGATTCCCACTGGGGGCCGCGTACATTTTGTACAAATGACCTCGGTCTGGGTGTACTCGTATTTCCACGTTTGTGATGGCTTTGCCTGGTCACCATAGCACAGGGTATCCTAGTTTGGAACCAGGTCAAGTGATCGTGTTGTGGGGAAGTTATTTATTTATTTAATGTCCTTAGAACTGAAGTCTTAGGAAGACTTTTATTTCTCCAGGTTAAACGATTCCTGGAGATACAATTCCGGAGGAGCGTGCCAATCGAGAGGTCACTGAAATACGAGTATTGCTTTATGTAAACACCCCTCCAGAGAAATATTCCCAGGGAGGAATTTATTTTGGAACCAATTAACGTAATGGAGCGAGTAAATGCGTACTTAAGTAAAATTGATGGCAACATAGAAGCCTGATGGTCTTAAAATTAAGGTCCTAATTTTTAATAGCGACGGCAAACAAAATTTTCTCATCGGAAATATACTACGAAAGTACAAGGGACATAATATTTGACGACAACTAGGACAACTAGGTACTCAAAAATATATTTACAGTAACTTAAAGAAAAAAGTCAGTTTTCTATGTAACTTGGTCCAAATCCACAAATCGGTAAACCTTTATGGAATCATAGATTTTTGGACATGGACAAGCTACATAAATTAACGATGGAGTATTTTTTTCCCATGTAAATAGTATTTACTATATAACCCAAATTACACAAAAAAAGAATTCCAAATAAACTGAAATGACGAGCTGTACATTCCAGCGAGTAGGTACTT
Organism: Yponomeuta evonymella; assembly: GCA_963969515.1. NCBI lineage: Eukaryota > Metazoa > Arthropoda > Insecta > Lepidoptera > Yponomeutidae > Yponomeuta > Yponomeuta evonymella. Next base: position 4,691,211 of record OZ018357.1, read on the forward strand.
CCAATTCAAGCAGCGAAGGCCGTTTAAAAATCGAACACCATAAAACAAAGGACGACTAATCTACGACCTTAATTTGAATAAACGCGGGAACAGGAGTCTGGCCACTTTTTTGTTTCCTCGGCGCAATTTGCAGGACCCCCTATTTGTTTCTTTCCGCTCAAAAATATGTCCAGGAGTCGTGAGAACTGTTTATCTCGGAGTAGGGGCGAGTTAACACTGTCCTTGCCATGAGACGTTGGTGTTAAGGCCAGAGGTTGCATGTCTATTCTATGTTTATTTCTCATATTTCTCTGGCAACACTGTTCACCTGACAATACTCATGTCAGTTGTCACTCTCTTCCCTAAAATCTCGTGAAATTGACCGAGCACAATGCAAAATATTTTTTCATCCCCCCCATCTCGGAAAGAGTATTTTTGCTCTTCGATATCTGCGTGCAAAAGCCGTTTTTATCCGCTGGAGGATAAAGCAACTTTAATTTAGAACATCGAGTGCACTAAGTTTGTAATTTCAAAACATCATTAAACCTATTTACTTCTACCTCCATTTTGCCAAATTTATCATACTACTTTTTTTTTATTTGTTATAAACTCAGAGTCGGAACCTCATTTGTGTTTTTTTGCATTTAGTCATTTCCTCGCTGAGGTGGGATGAAAAGTTACGTGTTGCACTCGAGTGCAAAGATTTTTTACTTCGTGCTCTTTTGATTCCCTCGCTAACGCTCAGGATTCTAATTTTTTTATCACTCGCTGCGCTCGTGATTCAATTTTAGAATCTTTCGCTTGCTCTGTCATTAAAATTGAGCACGCGGTGTAAAAGCAACTTTGCACTCTTTTATAGCAAATAACTATTCATTGTGACTTAAATATGTAATATAAGTGTATAAAATAATCGAATAGTCGTTCTTAGGGACAATTAGAAACAAGTAAACAATTCAGTGCACACGGTGAGACAAACCTAAATCCCATTATTGCCAACGCCGCCGCTCCACCCGTTGACTATGTAAGACTATTTCTTTTTAGTTTATTTTAGGGGGTTGAACCAACCTCTTTTCTCTTCATTTGGCTTTGGCTTGTGAGGTTTGTGTATCGGAATCGCTTTTCAAAGAAGGTAGCCACCGATTACTTTATCTGTGCTACCAATGAATTACCGTTGGGTAAAAAACAGGAAGCGTCATAATTATCATTTTCCACTATTCTTTTTTCCTATTTTTTTACTTCCTATTTCAGGTCATCTTGCAAAAAATTAGTATTATTCGTTGCAAGATGACCCAAAGTTTTTTGGTTACTTTAGAGTTCATTTAGGGTTCCATATTCATCACAGCGCATAATATTATATGACTTATTGAACATTACAAATTCAACAAAAGGTGTCCATTATAAGTGACATCTAGATTGCTATAGATAAAAAATCGGACAAGTGCGAGTCGGACTTACCCGCCGAGGGTTCCATACAAATTTGTAGGTGCATTCTTACAAATTATAAATAGTTCAGCAAGTCTCGCAGTTTATTCTGATTTTTTAATTTTATCACAAATGTATAGTTTTCCAATTTTTCCCTGTACTTAATTAAGAGGATATTACTTGCTTAATTTCATAGTTCTAAGACACATAAACTTTGATTCCCTGAAGTGTTGAAATATACGTTTCTTGCGGCATAAACGGTCGTATCTTTTTTTACGTTAGCTTAATTTTTTTATTTTTTCACATCTTCAGGACTTGAGTTACCGAGATAAAAGGTCTTGACAGACAGATGGACAGACGGACAACAAAGTGATCCTATAAGGGTTCTATTTTTGAGGTTGAAAACCCTAAAAAACACAAAAAACTGAATCGTAAAAAATCTAATTATTTTCTAATTAACAGAGTTTAAATTATTATTGTGCGACTTGTACCACTTTTTAAATTCGCTTAAGCAGTAATTGAAATTTAATTTTGTTTGACAAATTTTGGTTAAATACTACTTGAGCCACCTTTAACGTGTTGCGAGAAGGCCTTAAACCTAAATCTCATAAACTGAACTAGGTTTAATGGCAGACATCATTGTTATCTAATTATTCTTCAGTGTTATAAGTAGTAGGCTTTTTTGCACAAAGTGTGCTCTACACAATTTTTGAACCGTGCCTCTGAAGACTAGCGCCATCCCACTCTCATCCGCTACGTGAGCGTAGGATGGGGCAATTCCTGTCTAGAAAAAAACTTGCGTGCGTGGTAAGCGTGCAGATTTCAAATCAGTCTTAAATTCATGGTGAGCCCCCTCGCGACTCGAGGATGGATAAATCTACCGCCTCTCATTGTCGCCCGGACAAATGACCTCATTTTTATAAAGGCGGGAAACTCATACCAACCTACTGTTGGAGGATTTTTTCAGCGTATTCGCATGGTTTGGTGCGAATTGCGTGTCTATTGCCTTCCCGTGTCTGTGTGTTAGTGGGGGTCATTTGTTTGTCAGGAAAGAGGCGGTATGAAGGGGCCAGATAAGTGAGGGTTGTGAGAGTGAGTGTCGTGTTTTCTGACACATGCCATATTGCTGTGCTACGCTGTAATTTTGCTCATGTACACACATGGCTGCATATGTACATAAAAATTGCCTCGTAATTCAAGAAATAGTGAAAGAAACGAAAAGAAAATCTACTTACTAATATAAGTAGGTATCCAGTTACAGTAACTCTACCAAACATAATCCTTCGGCCAAGTACGAGTTGGACTCGCGTACCGAGAGTTCCGTATCACTAGTTTGTTTTTGAATTCCAAGTAACGCCATCTCGCGTCCGATAGTAGTAGAACTGATATTCGTTTAAATTGATGAATAAATAAATAAATAAATAAAATAAAAGGCATTTATTTCAGGTTGCAAGACCTATATTAATACATTAAAAACAAAGAAAGACAACACTTACTGTAGCAGTAAGTAAAATATTTAGTGAGTCCGACTCGCGCTTGTCAGCTTTTTATAATTTTTCAGTATATAATAAGTCCACAATCACGCCAAGTTTGGTGCTTGTATGTATTACCGTTTTTAAATTACGATACAGCATAAACAAAAAAAAACATTGTATGGAGAATACAATGAACATTTGAACTGGCTACCTATTACGCTACCAAATACAGAGTCCTTTAAAGATCGGACGGATAGACAGACAGCGGAGGCAAGGTAATAGGGTCCCGTTTGGCACCCTTCGGGTACGGAACCCTAAAAACAATTGACACCAAGAACCAGAAACCAAGAGTTAGTGTAGTGGTTTTTAAATGTGGTGGTTTATAATCTCGTGTTTCACGAGATTAAAAACCTTCAGAGCCGATTACACTAGATAACATTAGAATAACTCTTTATTGCACACCAAACAAACATCTACGTAGTTTTTAAGTTAGCCAAAGTTGCTTTTCTATATTCGCAGTATCTTTCCACTTCGTCCCTCCATCGCAACTTGTTCGAATGAACAATAACGTCTTTTGTTAACTTTTCGCAAGAGAACGCAACTCCGCTACAAGCACGAGTTAGTATCATAATATTATTTCTTACACGAAACTTCGGACACTTGTTTTGTTTTCCCTTTTTTGCGTGCAAAAGACACAGATACGCTGGAGGAATAAGTAAATTTCTTTATTCATTGTTCTCACTGTTTCTTAAGAAACAATCACTCGTTGTTATTTACAGTTTTCTAAAATATACGGGGTGTATCAAATTCCACATATATATCTGAAAATGGGAGGTCCTACTCGTCAATACAATTAAGTATGACTATGGGAAAAACTTCGAAATCGGGAAAAACATTTAATTTTTTCCATAGTTGCACTGCTGCAATAAAATGTGTTAAGTATTTCTAAGTTTTCTCTATAGCAGAAGTCGATCGTATTGACGAAGAGAACCCCCCAATTTCTGATAAATAATGGGGATTTTTTTACACCCTGCATACAGCTTTTAGCATCTTAGGTAATATGACTCTAGTAAATCAGTAAAATATTAATTTCAACTAATGCTTATCTTGAACTAACTCTGACCGTCACTTCGTTTGTATTTGATCCTTTATCACACTTCAGTCCATACGGTATGTGATCACCTCAGATACGGCTACTGAGGATATCCTCTACTGAGGATACTCATCAACGGGTGGTATTGATACTAGAAATTCCTAAAAAGAACACATAGTCATCGGTACATGCCGATATCGAAGCCCACGACCTCTCGAATGCAAGTCAGCTACCACCGCTGCACCACTGAACTTTTGCTCCATTAAAGTTCAACTTGAATTCCTGTGATGAATAGGGGAGCGAACGAGTCAGAGGAATTTCACTTCCATTTACATTTATTGCATTCTGAACGCATATTACAATAAACCGTCACTATTATTAATATTTCAATATCGTATTGTTAAAACTTAGGTTTAGCATATGAAACGCGCGTTATGAGATCTATTTTAAGGCGATGAAGCATTTTCCAATCTAACCGACAATGAATTCCCAGCCATGACAAACTAAAGACAGATAAAGGACAAAGGATAAAGGTCATTATGTCTTGGACAGTTAGTATGGCAGAGTGAAACATTAAGCCCCCCCGTAAGGCTGTTAAGGGATGTTTAGTGCCCGCACGTGACCGCCTCTGTACGTTTAACTACTCTGTGTGGACCGCAGTGCACCGAGGCGGGATTTACAGCCTTAAAGCTGTGCGGTTACGGGTGCAAGTGGCGTGTTGATGTCGGGTTTATGGCGTGGCCGAATTGTTAGCGGTAGTGTCTTAGGGCGTCAATGAAAGTAGTTAGGCAGAGCACAGAGTTAGTTTGTGCCGCGTGTGATTTGCTCCGTAGTTATCGGATTTACATGTGTAATCGCCATAAGGGGTCATTCAAAATGGCCATTGAACATTGAGATGACTGAGTGATCCAGCATGCTGGGTACAGTATAAAGGGTGCATCGAAATCCACATAACCGAAAATGGGCACTTCTACCCATCAGTACGAACAACTTTTAGTACTGGGCAATTCAGGAAAATTTTGGAGATTTTCTGTACATTTTTTCTCCAAAATTATCTAGATTTTGAAATGGACACCTAGTTTAACTTGTAACATTCATTAAATCACCGTTTCTGTGTTAGTTTGAATAGAAACACTTTGATTTTGACTTAAAAAAATCGAGAAAAGATATCATAATATGTGTCATACTAATTCTACCGTATGCGGCATTAAAATGTATGGAACAGATGATGTAAAGGGTGATCCAAATTGAGTTTCTTATATTTGCAATACTGTAAAAAAACAGTTATCGATAATAAAACGTATTTTAAACGTCAAATGCTAGTTTAAAACATAACATTTACGTTATGAATCGCTTAACGGCTCAACGTGTTAAACTTGTTCAGTTACTCGTATTCTACAGAATTAACAATTCTGTAAGAACAGTGTAGACTTTTAGGGGAAGATTATGATCAAAACAATTGTCCTACTGAGCGAACAATTCGCAAAACTGTGAAAAAATTTGAAGAAACTGGAAGCATTGAAGATACGGTGAGCCGTGTGCATCATCGTGGCGTATATTCAGCCGAGAATGTTAGAATATTAGAACTAAATGTTAATGTGTGTTGCCACTGATGACTAATGGGTGTGAGAACTGGTCACTGACTGGCGATGGAGAGAGCTATGTTAGGAGTTTCACTGCGTGATCGAATCAGGAATAAGGAGATCCGCAGAAGAACCCGAGTTACTGATATAGCTCGAAGAATTGCTCAGTTGAAGCCGCAGTGGACGGAGGCACATAGCTCGGAGAACTGATGGCCGTTGGGGCGAAAAAGTTCTGACCTGGCGACCGCGGACCGGACGACGCAGTTGGGAAGGCCCCCACCAGATGACGTCCGTCTGATGTCCTGGTTACGGTGGCGGGGAATTGCTGGATGCGGGCGGCACAAGACCGGGAAGCTTGGAAAACCACGAGGGAGGCCTATGTCCTGCAGTGGGCGTCAAATGGCTGATGATGAAGATGACTATGAAATGTTAATGGGATTTTTACACCCAATAGATAACATAATCTTTTTTTAGAATTCGCAATCGTAGCACTGAGGGGCTCTGTGAGATCTGTGAGACCTGTGAGATCGCTCTTGAGTGTCCATTTAACAGTACACCCCCGATAACAGAGAGAAGCCCCTATATCGCACGCACCAAATCCTGAAAGATTCCAATCGTCTAACTGTCAAATTCCATACTAATTGCTATCGCAAACGTCGGAATTCGGACAGGATTTGGTGCCCATAGTAAAGGCCCTGAGGCCTAATTTACTCGTATTAAATACTGCACGATTGGAATCGCTCAGGATTTGATGCGCGCATTATAAGAGCTGAGCGCTTTGTTAATACGAACCTAACTATAAAAATAAACTAGTGAGGAGATCTAAAAGCAGTTACATTAATATACCTTAGGGACTATTTGTTGATTCGTCTAACCTTGTAAGAATTTACTTTATTGCTAATTTAAAAGGAAACACTCCCATAAAAATTGGGAAAATTAATTTGGTATTAGTTTTAAGCTCCCATAGGGTTAATATGCTAAGCCCCTGGGGTTAGCGCCTTTTTTTTCTCTCTCTCTCTCTCTCTCTTCCACAGAGAGACGACCTACAGAGAGCGGAGTGTATAAATAACATAATTTAGGATAACAATATTCTTTAGTGTACACCAGCAAAAAACAACATAAAATGTTTACGAAGATCGGCGTCAACAATAGGCGGCCTTATTAATAATTTTTGCTATTTATCTTCTGTTGCTATAGACAATGGGTATTTACAAGTAATATCTAGTTCTCGAAGATGCGACGGAATATCGTAATATCTTTGTTCCTCCTCCTATTTAAACATTCGACCGACATCTATTGCAACTATACTCCATTCCACGAAACGAGCTCCCAAAGAAAATCGTCCATGTGCGCCCATTGGTTAATGCACGTGACCTTCAATAGCCACTGCATTTCTTTAGATCATTTTACACGACGCATTCTTCTCAGTACGTCATTTGTCATTTATATTTTGTCATATTTTTGATTTGTCATAATTTTAAATAAGTTAAAAATTTATAAAATAAAATAAATGAAAAAGTTGTTTTTATAAAAAATAAATAAATTGTGCATAGTTGGTGAGCGCCAGCATGTAAACCTACCCTATGAAGCAGACCGTCTTTACTTATCTCTAGACGTGCGCATTGACCAATGAGATGGGAGTATTTGTTCTCTAGGAGGTCGACTCGTGGAACGGGGTATAGACAGCTTCGCAAAGACGTCACCTAGTTTCCACTCTGGCGGTGCAGAGTATTAATTCCATTGCAATAACTGCGGACAGGATCCACTCACTGGTGACCCTTGATTCCCTACAGATTTTGAGCCACATAAGTAACACCGCTTAGCGAGACCGTTAGGCAACGTTCCCGCTAACCGATGGGTTTATTAAACTGGTGTAAAGTACCTCTATACGAACGTAGTGTAAAATAAACTGAAAAAAGTGGATGTTGGAACCAGCCAGCATCTTGAAAAGTATAAATAAAGTATTAACTTTGTATTTATAAGCTCTTTTTTTGTTATAAAACAAAATGTTACCTAATGAATGGCAAAGCTGTTAGGCTCATAATTAATGGATTATGTGGAGAAGAAGCTAACAAAGAAACTCCGCGGTTATTTTTTTCCAAACACGTTTTTACTCATTTAACAGAGTTTTAATAGTAGATTATTCACCAAGGGCGCAAACAAAATTTTTGCGTCGAGGTTGTGAAATTGAATCCAGAGCGAACTGAGACGATTCTTGCATTAAAGCCGGAGCGAAGCGAGGCCAAAAATAATTTGCGCCCGTGTAGAACACTCTGCTTTTCACTACCATCTGAGAGGAATGAAATAAAAGATAACACTTACATACCACTCAAATGTAACTTCTGGCAGGAGGTTTTAAATTGCTTGTGTTGCCTGTTTTTTTATATATTCTGGTGTTAAGAAGACACTATCATCATCGCTTGACGACATTTTTCCGAGAAAGTAAGTGAAAATAGACAAAAAAAGCGCGCCAATGTTATGGTTTTTGCATATTTCAAAAATTATAACATTGGCGTTCCAATTCCAAATATTTGACAATTAGGTACTTAAAAGTTTTGCAGCAAATAGTTTGGTAGTTTAGTAAGTACCTAGTTCCAAACTCGGTTTTAAAAGTTATTGCTTGGGTTGGAGCGAAATAGATACAGGACGCCCTCAAGAGTGAAAGAGAAGTCCGACATCTTAGTAAATGAGTGCATTAGTATATAAATTCGAAATTGGATTTTGAGTCTATTCACTTAAAGGTACCTAAAGGCAAATAGATTCAAAACCCAATTTTGAGTCTATTTACTTTGATGCATCTTAGCTTGAACAACAATAGCGTGTTTTGGGTCCTAAAGGAGAATGATCAATTTACTATAAAAGTTAGTCTATTTTTGCATCTTCTTGCGCATTGATGAAACCAACGGAAAACTATATGAAATTAGCTCTGAAATATGCAGGAAAAATATTATGAAAATATTAGATGGGAGTTTCGAGAAATCTTAATTTTGAGCCCATGTTTTGAGGTTATGACAACTTTGGTGGTTTGGTGTTATTTTGGGTTGGCATTTTGGCATTGGCACCTAGTCAGTTTGAATTATAAACATAGGTAGGTATGGTTAATTAGTGCTAAGTAATAATTCTGTATAAAATACAAAATATATATGACTATATCGCTGCAAAAAGTCGCAGTGTTTAATTAGCCTAATGGGGGACAAAGAGATAATTTCTGATAAATAAGCACAAACAGTCTTTGGTCCTGCGCACAATTGAGACAAGACTATCCTAAGCCCACAATGGCGGTTTATTTTAGTTATTTATTCCACATATTGTTCATACATAATCATCATCATCATTTCAGCCATTGGACGTCCACTGCTGGACAAAAGCCTCCCCCATCGATTTCCAGAAGGGCCGGTTGGATTGTTCATACACATGGTCATTTGAACAATAAACTACACTAATTAAACAGTATAAAATCCACTGGAATCAATTTGCAAAAATAAAAGCGTAATAAAACCGCTCGTTTGAATTCCCGTTAAAAACTCCCCGTTTGCAGTTTGCACTTTCGCATTTTATGTATGTACACGATTTGCGATTTTTGCACTAATGTAATCTAATCTGTATTTGTAATCTGTGTTGACTGACTGAAGTTTTTTAGTTTTACAATCAATACAGATATTTTTTTATTATTACTTTTAAACCCCTGATTCTTTTAATTTATCAAATAGAACTATGAAATAATTTTTCAAAAGAAACATTTTGAGGTATAAATGCTTAAAGCGCAACATAGACTGTTTTTGATCATTCTACTTTGAGCATCAAAATGCATCATTTCGAGCAGATGGAGTGAAAAATATTATTCATAAATGTGTAGAAAATTCAAAATATTGCTCATAAATGTGTTGAACACTAGACACAATCATCTCCGTTAACATTATTTTAATACTAGATATCTTCCAAATAATCCTTGATGTTGTAGTAAGCCTTTTTACACAGTGTGGTTAACACATTTTTTCAACTGCGTCGGAGGTAACTCTAACATTTCCTGAGGAATCTTAAAGTAGAACCCAATCCGGTGCCCTGTAAAGGATGTATTCATTTTTGTAAATCTAAATCGTGGAAATGACAAGTTACGAGTATGTTTATTCCTAGTATTAACAATATCATGGCTCCCAATATTTTGATATTAAGTTAGGCTTTGTACATATAGAATATTTCATTTTACGAAACCTCTTTGGCAATCCCTTTAGACAAAATAGGAGTGAAATGTTTAGATCATTAGCTTATAGTTATAATATCAAAAATATTTCACATTTATACCCATTTTTGTCAATTTCAAAAAACTCCCTAAAAGTAATATAAAGGTTTTAGTTCTGTTAGTCTCTGATGAAATATTGCATTTTCAATTTGTCCGAGAGCGGACCACAATGTCTATTCTTTATTTTACTCTAGTGGTCACGTGCGATAGTGTACTGAAGAATTTTATGCTTTATTTTGAGAGAAGTAAGAATGTTATAAAGAATGGCCTAATTTACCGTAACAAAATAGAGACATAGAGAAGGTCTATTCAAATTGATAAGTAGATCGTGGTGTTATTTGATCAATAAAAAAAACTGAAATAAAACATGAACAACCCGACTGCTGAGCATTAACTACTAAGCCAACCTAAGTTACCTATATTGTTGAATTTGGGTCCCGCGTGCTTAGTAGTTAATGCTCAGTAGTCGGGTTGTTGGTTATTTTTTATTTCAGTTTTTTGTTTTTTACCTTTAATGTTTTGATATTTTTAGTCGGTTTTATGCTGTTTTATATTATCCTATGACACTCGCGCAAACATGACGAATTAATTGAGTTCTTGTTTATCAAAATTAGGGCATACTAACATCACCCTCTTTTTGGCGTCCGCCGCAGTTGGGTAAATAATTACAGAATATTGCCTATTAATATAGATACATCTAGGAAGAAGCCTGTTCTTGATTTAAATATGAACGGCTGTATTTTATGACAGTAGAAGAATCTCTTGTACTATAAAGTTGACTTTGACTGTTAATTGGAATTGGAAATAGAAAAACTTATATACACCAATATACAATTAGATGCCAATTTTGAGGCAAAGCCTTTCTTATATTTAGTTATACCTGGTATTTTTTCTACTTAATCGTGGAGTGGTGTATAGATCAAGGACGCAAGTGGCATGAATCCAGACGCGACAGTCGTTTGTTACTCGCCGAGTGCAACAATTCACGAACGGTTTTTGTGCTGGGGACGGCTGGAGTGATGGCTTCGCACGACATTTCAGGTGATTTTGTTGTGTTGGTTGCTTCTAGAGTATTTTAAATTTTTCCTGTCCCAGATTCAGGTCCACGCGATACGCGGAAACTATGTACTAGGCCGTGGGCCTTCAATAATCCTACGTTACCAAGATAAGTTCAATTTAGGATTGTGTGTCTTCTAATTAAGTACTTACATAAACTCACAATCCTTTTTCGCTCCATCAACATTGCACTCCACTTTAACAGTATAATATTTCTAATCTAATCTATTTCGCAAAAGGATCTCTAAATTAAAAAATGGTTTTTCTATGAGGAATTTTTTTTTAACGAACAGTCCAACGATTTTCCACTCTACGCAAAAAAAAATCCCTAATTTAGGTGTACGAGAGTACCATATATTTTTATATATCTACCGTTTTGTTGGTGTGATTAATATGTAACCTTATATTTCTGCCAATTTCAGTTTTTTAGTGCTAATCGTCACTGAGCTAAGCTGCGGACACAGATAGACAGACGAACATGGCGAAACTGTAAGGGTTCCTTGTTAAGTATGTAACGCTTCCAAATGTGTTATAATTAGCTTAGCAATACCATCCCGTCATTTTTGTCTACAGACAAACATCCCTACACTTTATACACCCTTTTAAAACGTATCTCAGCAAAAGGTGTTTACGAGATACATTCGGAAAAGTTTACAAATTCACCCTCTTTTGTTTCCACCGGTGTTTATGTGGAACTTTTGCTTACTAGAGGATCTATTACGTCCTGTTTACAAAAGTCTCCTGGGAGGTATGTTCGCACCTTTATTCGAGTAGCCAAAGATGGAAGTTTTCTTGGATTATCTTCCAGAAATTAATTCTAAGCGCTTCCGAAGGTCTTGTTTGTTCGGCAGATTATTATCAGAGTAGTAAGGGCGCTTATACACGGGTGGGACGTTGCGAACGACAGCGACAACTGCATCCGTCGACGCGGATATTCGACGCTGACATGTCGGCGACTGCCGTCATCGACGCGTCGACGGCTGCCGTACAAGAGTGTCGACGGCTGCAATTGGCACTGATGCCGTTCGCAACGTGCCGCCTGTGTATAAGCACCCTTACTCTCAGTTAAGTTGAGCTGAAGAAACGATAGTCGATGGGGTACAAAGTTTCTTGAGTGGAGACTACGAACTGGCAAATGCAGCGTAGGACGCCCACCAGCTGGACCGTTTGTTCGAGGCAGATTGCTGACAGCGGCTGGATGAGAATGGCCGAGGACAGAAAGAAGTGGCGTGCCTTGATGGAGGCCTATGTCCAGCATTAACCGCGTAGGAGCTTATTGATTGAGTTGAGTAAACGCACGCTTGTAAATTATCACTATCGTACGTCAGCGACGCTTTGGGACTTAAGTACCCGCCTATTATTAGTGGTTAAACTTTATTGTATTGACTAATTTACTAGTACAGAAATTTGATTGGCCATCTAGATACACATGGAGGTATGAAACCTCCATGTGATGACGTCACAATAAAAAAGAAAGGGAGGTGCCCGAGTAATAATTTCGTTACATTCTACGGATTCTTCACTGCATAAATGTTAACTACCTAATTGACAATGTGAAAAGTATAATTATGAATGTGAGTATGTCTTTACGTATTTTATTTCAAATACGGGACGGGTGTGTCTCTTACAGGTACAAGTGACAATTTTCATATTCGACTCAACTTGAACCGAATGTCAGTTAAACCCCTGGTGCTAGAATTGTCTTAAACGAGGCCTGGATGAGTTAATTGAACTTAAATTTTACATTCGATTTCTTGTAAGTAAGTTAATTTAGTCCCGGTTGCTGAGGTGAAAATTCATAAACTCACCCGAATGGGTAGGCAGATGCTAGGGTTTGCAATTTTCCACGATCCTGACAGATCTCTTCATTAGTCGGTTTCGGGCACTTTTTACCTTGCCCGTTGCTAAAACGTCCCCTATTTCGTCGATGCTGTATATCCACTTAGGACACAGTCTCGGACGTCCCTTACCAGCCCTTCCACCTACAAATGCTCGACATATTTCTTTCGTCAATCTTTCTTCCTTCACCCGAAGATAATTAAATACAGACAAATGAAAACGGAAATACATGCAAGAGGAAAAGCCAATGAAAATTATTTACTAAGCAATCAATTAGCGGGAGCGCCATCGTAGGAGCAGCTTTTTCTAAATTAAATTATCCGCCCCAAGAATTCCTCACAGGAAGTCGCTTCTTAAAGTACAGCGGCGGGGCGAAATGAATACCGTTTTTAAATAACAATGGGCTCATTATCTCTTACAGAGAGAGCTCGCCTTTGTATTATGTATTGTCTTATGTGGTATTTCCTGTATCGTGTGCATTTTTGCTAATATCTATTGTATTTTGTGGTATTATTTTACGGTTTTGAGTATTCGGTCGTCAAATAAATGTATTTTCTTTTTCCTCTTCAATAGAATGAATCAATAAATTAATTCACTATAATAATAACTTCCACACAATACAGTCACTTACTTGAAGAAACAGCCGCACACGTGCTGGTGGAGTGCGCGGGTGTGGCCAGATAAAGGGTGACTCTCCTCGGAAACCCGGGGTGACTATCACCTTCAGCGACATTCCGAAACTACTGGCGTACCTGGAGGTGCTGGGGTAGCAGAAATAAATTAAACTTTCCTAGTTACGCAAAATAGGCTCATTAGAGTCGGGTTACGGAAACCTTCATCGCCACCAATACCTAACCATTTTTACTAGTATTGAAAGAAAGAAAACTATTTTCAAACTAGCTGTGCCCGCGATTACGTTCGTGTTGGATTAGAATGAATATTTGATAGACCATACTTCACATCTTCATTTTAATCCAACACGGACGTACAACAAGAACGGAGATCCGTTCTAAATTTCGTCTCTTGAGACCTTTTCGCGGTTGTATTGAATATCATAAGCAGCCTATATACGTCCCACTGTAGGGCACAGGCCTTCTCTCAGAGAGAGAGTATGGGCTTAATCACCACGCGTGCCCACCGCGGATTGGCGATTTCAAGCGTGTAAATAGCTCAGACAGTCAGGTTTCCTCGCGATGTTTTCCTTCACCGATAGCGAGTGGTATTGCTATTACTTTAACTTCACAAATGTACATAACTTAGAAAACAAAGTCATAGGTACAGGTACATGCCCGCACTGGGAATCGAACCTGGGTCTCCCGCTTCCGAGTCCAATGTTCTACCCACTACGCTACCACCGCTTTTTTGTATTGAATGTACTATTTTATTATCCCATCAGCGCAGCTCGTCGCCCTCTCAAACTTATTACAGCATGGGTAGGACAAAAGTGTGGGTCACGCGTTTTGTGGCGCTAGAACGTGAGAATTTGACAATAAATAAACAGGAATGGTGCGTTCTTAACATTAAAACACGTCGTCTTACTACCCGTCTTATCGTGTCAGTGACCAAACCATTAGATTTAATTGGCCTAGAAATGGCCACGCGCACCCCAGTGTGTTCTGTGGCCTCCAGCAAGTCTTCTCGAGTGCATTTGGACTGGCACAAGGGACGCACAGAGAGGTATGGAGCAGGTATGGGAAGACTCCGCAACAGCAGAGGTTTCGCCCATGCGATGTTACTACCCATGCTGGTGGAATAGAATGTTAAATATAATACAGTGGCATGTTTACTATGACATTCGATATAATATATTGCAAAGTCGATTGAAACACAAATTAAAAAAACGAATCTGGTACGCAATGTACCCCTAACTGTCACAATAAACAACAAACTGCAGTGTTATGAAACTTGGCCCTGAAAGTTCAGAGGCCATCGAGTATGTGTTTTTCTATAGTGTCTGAAACAATTAACCAGTTTATAAAGATATATACAGTGATGTTCTCGCCCCCTGTGGACGTAAGCGTGGTGTTATATAGCCTATAATATGTTACACGGGAATCTAAGCTATAATCATGATAAGTTTTATTTAATTCCCTTCAGTGGTTTTTACGTGATGCGCGCACAAAGAAACAGAGTGAGACAGACATATATATCAGACAGAGACAAAATGTATTATATGTACAGATTTCACTCAGAAAAACAAATCGATTCTTGATATACTTATCCTATGAGATTGAAAAAAATTCAAATACATTATCTCAGCCTGGTTATGAAAACCATGAGGGAGGCCTATGTCCTGCAGTGGACGCCATATGGTTGATGATGATGACCTCAGCCTAATAGAAAGCCCAGGTCAAAGGTCTCATGAAAGACTTTTGCCTCCGACCATACATGTTCAGAACAATTCGGCCTCAATCTCTGAGGAAGGACGAATTTAATTACTTACTTGACCCCGTGTACTTCCCAGGGGACACTCGGCTTTGGGATAAGGTGAATGAATTTCACATTCAATCATGGACTTAATGATTTAGCTGGTACACACGACATCATTCAAGCACAGATGAAGTATCTTGTCTTCCGTAAGTCCTCGGGATGGATATGCAGTGATACGAAGACTTTTCGATAGAAACGTAGTTTTAATTAAGTACAAAATGAAGATAGATGGTTATAATGTTGCCGCTAGATGGCGCAACAATCGTACAAAAACGGCTGAACCAAAAGTAGTAGCAAATGCAAACTAAGGAGTATTAATATTTGGCAGGCGCCAACAACAGATGACCTGAATATAATAATATTATGTTCAAGAAAAGCTCAAAGTTCACTCTGCCTATTTAAGCAACAAGGGACCGCGCAGGACAGAGAAAAAAAGGCGACTAGCAGAGCAGTAGTAAGCAAAAAGGAGAGATTCTCCTCCTTGACTCAGATGTTACTGACATATTTTACTGTATGGAATAAGGCGTTACTTTGCGGAAATCCATAATAGCATTAAAACATAGCACATTCACTTGTCAGTCGACCATCGGAGCCTGAGGATGCCTCGAGTTAGAGGCGAAACCCATGGCAACGCATTTTTCCATACAAGTTTTGGTGTCGGTGGTGGTGTGTTTGTGTCTTGCTTGTGCTTGATAACGTGGGAGGGAGGGCGGTGCATTAACTAACCGCATGGTGCTTGTGGGATTTTGGTGCTTGAGGGACTTTGAATTTAGCAAAGTAATCTTCACATTTTAATGCTAGTCTAATGACATAATATTTTATTTTTTACGCATCATGCATTTTTTTAAAACGACGGTACTCATCATCATCATCATCATCAGCCATTTTACGCCCTCTGCAGGACATAGGCCTCCCTCATGGTTTTCCCTAACCACGAAGGGCTATGCCATAATCGCAGTATGTGGTTGGAATCTTGGATTGGAAGTGGATTAATACTAAATCCTTCCGATACTAAAATGTATATAGCAGCGGGCATTTTGTCACGATTTCAACTATCGCAAATGAAGTGGCGAGCACAGGCTATATAGGCTGCTTATGCATGTGAGGCTTTGAAAACTCAAATAATGGTTAACTGAAAGAATGAAAGAAACGATATTTATTATAACAACCGAGACACATCGCAGAAAAAAAAACAGATAAGTGACATAATAATAGGGGTTAAAGTATGAAATTGCCGTTTTATTGCAATAGGTTCTTTGAATTGACATAATTTTTGAATACGAGTTCCGACGCGGAACTAACGCGGCAGAAACAGCCCGCAATATCAATGCTGCGTTTGGAGAGGGGTCTACTAATGAACGCACCGTGCGATTTTGGTTTAAACGCTTTCGTGATGGAAATTTCGACTTAAAGAACGAGCCACGAGGAAGACCGCCCACACAGGTGAATAACGATGAATTAAGAGAGATAGTGGAAGCCGACCCTAGTCAAACTACCCAGGAATTAGCGGCATGGTTTAACGTTACCTTACCCACAATATTGACTCACTTGCGTCAAATCAATAAAATAAAAAAATACGAAAAATGGGTGCCTCATAATCACTCGAATTTTCGCAGTATCCATCTTTCTTGTCTAAATTGAATAACAAAAACAATTGAAAGTCGATATTCAAATGTTTCACATTTTTTTAAAAAAAGAACATCATAGAAACCATTTGAAAAAAGTTTCATTCGAAAACCTCAAACCATGAAGATTCTATGTCAATTCAAAGAACCTATTGCAATAAAACGGCAATTTCATACTTTAACCCCTAATAATATGAAAGTAGCAGAAAGAAAACGTATACAACAAACGAAACAAAAGACAAAAATATCAACTACTACAAAAAAAAAATCATAAAAACATATTTTTTCAAATTGTTACGTTAGTACCGACGTGGGGTCTGGATACCCCGAAGAAAAAAAGAATTAATCTATTCACCGAAATTACAGTCGTCAGCAAATGCCACCTTTAACAGGCTCAGCGTAACTATGGTAACTAAACTCGAATCTACTAAAAGTCGCATGTGTGTCGAGTGCGGGGAACGAGTGAAATTGGATATTATTACTTTTGTCAGGCCTGCCCCTATATTACGCGCATCATATCCTGAGCGATTCCAATCGTATAACTGTCAAATTAATATGGAATTTGACAGTTAGACGATTGGAATCGCTCAGGATTTGGTGCGCATAATTAGGCCCCTGAGCGGCCCCCAACTCAGCAGTTAAAGGTTAAATAAATAATTTAGCTTTCAGTTCTTTTATTAAAGCTAGAACATTACGTAGTAAAGGGCTGAGAACTTATGAGATCATATTTAAAAGGAAGGGTGGAAAAAGCGGGCATACATCGTATAAATTCCACAAATTCATAACATAACATAACATAAACTCACGCCTGTATCCCTCAGGGGTAGGCAGAGACCAGAGACTGCCACTTGCTACGATCCTGACAGATCACTTTCGCTTCCTCAACATTCATTCCACAGATTCACAAGCAAAAATGGAAGTACCGTAAAGTAACACTTCACTTATGTTATTTAAGTGTACCGATGATGAAGTAGAGCAAAGACCTAAATAGCGCTTTATATTTTATTGCACTCATGTACAAAGGCGAGATTATGTCTGTAAGAAACACCCTAGAATTCCGGGAAAAGCATAAAATAAAATAAAATATTTCATCATAAAAACAAACAGTACTATTTATAAAAAAGTCGACTCCACTGAAAAACTCCTAAGACGGAGTTAAGGCCGGTTTGTAACAAGAATTCCTGTGATAAACCGGCTTTAACTCCGTCTTAAGAGTGTTTTAGTGTGATCGCCTTTTTATAAATAGGACTGTCCATGTTTACCTAATGAAGGTAAAATTTGTTACTTTGATCAATCTCGCAAAGGCAAAACATCTACTTCAAGCAGACCACATTTTCCCACCAATGAAATAATAAGATTAACGGAATGGCCGCCCCGGGAGAGATAGCTACAAAGACAGCGTAATATAACCTTTAATTTGTACACATATTCCATTATAGCCGTAGTTTTAGATTACACGTAGTTAGGTTACCTCCCCAGGGAGGTTTCTAAAAAAAACTGTTTGGCTTTTCTCGATCTGCCTTGATTCAGAGTTTTGCTAATAGAGAGTTCCTGTCCGGAAAATCCTGGTCTCTATCAACGCCTCCTGGACACAGGCGTGAGTTTATGTTACGCAGAGTTCTTATACGTCCAGAGTATATAATTTCAATGCATTTAGTAGTTTAACTAAGTCCTCTCTTGCCTGGGCCAGCGCAGCGTGTTTAACTGCACTGCGCTGGCCACTCATGGCAATTGTTCTAACTAGAATAAAAATTTCATCACAATTATTAAAAGTTGAGTAATCCAATAATCTTTTACAGTCCAGTAATCAGTGATTAAACGTATGTTAAGACAAGAATATCTTTCAAATCTAGCTCGTTAGCCAGAGAAGCAATCAGCACGTACAGTCGCTAGCAGGTAAACCTTAAATTTTTTGTTGCAAAGTCGTCCGTAGCGTGGCTGATTACAGTGCACATATTTAGAGGTTGATGTGCTGTCGGCAGTACTATCGGTCTTCTCCACGATATACAGGGTTATTTATAAAATGCGCAGTTCCTGAAACAGCCCAATTACAGTTTTTTTTACAACTTTTTTACTCTCGGATTAATTTTTTTGAAAAATCATGGCTTACATAATTTGATTAGATTCGCACCGTACACGCTCTACCAAATATCGCCTTCAATATATCATTTCCCCATATAGAAGCATATTAATTATATGTAAAACATGTGGTTTTGGGAATTATCCTAAATCAGTGTCACCACAAAGCAGTAAGTCAGCCAAAAAACATATTTTATTATTTTCAAAAATGGACAAATTAAGAACAAATCTGTAAAAAAGTTGAAATTTGTAAGTGACTTTTAATTCAACTCTAAATAAAAATATTTTGATTTTATGTAATTTTTCAGGGAATATGAAGAGTGTTATTTCGAAAATGCGCAATTCCTGAAACATGTCGGTTTCAGGAATTGCGCATTTTCGAAATAACCCTGTTTATCTTGCCTAAAACATTACATAAAATCAAAATATTTTTATTCAAAACACGGAAACTGTGACTTAATAAACGTTACGTTACTAGGTGTCAATTTCAAAATCTATCAAACTACTCGCATGTAATCCTCAAAAAATAATACTCAGAAAAAAAAGCACGCCTAAAAAGAAGTCTCTACTTCGAAAACTACTCGATTTCTACATCGACCTTAACTCAATCGGGGCCATACCCCGCTCAGCCAGTAGCTTTATCCAGGACTTCCTGAAAACCAAAAAAATCTCTCACAAAATATCGCAGCTCTTATCGCCCATAATACAAAAGCGAATGTCCGGCAAAAACAGACACTTCCTTTTGCCGCTAACTGTATAAAAGAGCCAGGAGGGTGTCGCAAAAATTGTCGTCACTACTAATTGCTTGGAGACCATGGGAGCACGGCCACCGCTGGAGCACGAAATTGTATTAGCCTAGAAATAACAAAGGAATTGTGCAGAGATGTTATGCAATTGTTATTTGGAGATGTGTTACTTTAACAAAATGACGTACCTTCGACGCTTAACTTGCCTCGAAAAAAGTGTAATATCGACAGCTTCCATCAGCTTCATCAACATCATCATCAGCCATTTGACGCCCACTGCAGGACATAGGCCTTCCTCATGGTTTTCCAAGCTTCCCGGTCCTGTGCCACCCGCATCCAGCAATTCCCCGCCACCATAACCAGGACATCAGACGGACGTCATCTGGTGGGGGCCTTCCCAACTGCGTCGTCCGGTCCGCGGTCGCCAGGTCAGAACTTTTTCGCCCCAACGGCCATCAGTTCTCCGAGCTATGTGCCTCCGTCCACTGCGGCTTCAACTGAGCAATTCTTCGAGCTATATCAGCTTAGCAACAATATTTACAAAGATTTTATAATAATTATAAAGGCATTTTCTCTTACAATTATGAACAGGATAATATTTTTTTGTTTTGACAACACTAAAAACCATAAACGATAATAGGGATGCTTAGCAGCGAAAAATCAAGTGCCATGGTTGCTATGCAACCAAAAATAACATCGTCAATTTGGTTACTAGGCAACGGAGTATAACAACGTTGAGCTATTCGAGTTTGGTGTTATTAAACAATACATTTTTTATCATAATAATAATTGTAGTGTGGTTAATATAAGAAGATCTTCACAGCATTTTGTATATTTAATCAGGATCGTTACGTAAGATGGAGTCTGCAGGCTGTAGTTCCAGCAAAAGTCTGTTTTCAGAAACAACATCTTTTGAATCTAACGAAAATGCTAATTCCGACAAATTTGCTAGGCTAAAGCGGTTGAAAATTCAAGAAAACTTACTCATAAAAAGTATTAACAAATCTCTGAAACAGGTAAGTGAAACTGAATACTCAATTAATTGCCTGAATACAATAAAGCCAGGTTTGGATCTGAAAAATGATTATTTTGAGATCAGAAATTTGTTTCAACAAGTGAAAGAGACTTCGAATTCACAACAAATTTTAAAAGAGACTGATAT
Source organism: Yponomeuta evonymella (assembly GCA_963969515.1). NCBI lineage: Eukaryota > Metazoa > Arthropoda > Insecta > Lepidoptera > Yponomeutidae > Yponomeuta > Yponomeuta evonymella. The sequence goes on from OZ018357.1 coordinate 4,711,940, forward strand.
AAATGACATAAAAAAAGATGTTCTCCTGCTTGAAGATAAAATGATTAAGATCAAGGAATCACTGGATATAAAAATAATGAATCTTAAAGTTTCTGAAAAGATAATAACAGATAAGATCGATGTGACGCCTATACTCGATTTTAAAAGGCACTCAAAGGTAAGAATCAAACCCTACAGTGACGTAGCATCTAGTCCTGTAAAAGCTTTGATTCATTCACCATTAAAGTGCGCTGAAACTCAAGATTTTCTCGACTACATCACAACTTACGGTCGCTGCGGTAATTGGGTTGAATATAACCACAACATTTTTGTTCACACTTGGAAAAAGTATTTCCAAACTTGCGAAGAATACTTTGATTCTGCGGAATCTGATCACTTCCAGGCATTTTTAAAGGAAGTAATGGTAAAAATTATAGGCGTAACCACAGAGGAAGTTTTAGAACATTGCAACTGGTATTCTAAATTCATTCAACTCAAAAATCTTCGACAAGAAGCCATTGATAGATGGAAAGGAAACAAATTACTTATAAAAGCATCACAGACAAAAAATTCAAAACTCGACGAAAACGACCAGAGAAAATTAGTTTTGCCGAAGCAAACCCATAAATTGTGTCGAGAAGTGAAAATAAATGCCAACTCGAAAAGCAAAGATCCTAAAATGACTGAAAAAGAGTTAGTGGAGAGGCTATCTCGTCCGACAGGACAGTGGTACAACAGAGTATATGGAGCATTCGATGTCAGTGAACCATTCGGTAAAGTGCATGACCCTGACATGATAAAAGGACTGCGTATGCCAGAATGGAGGTCTTGTTTGCAGGATCGAGACTAGTATTTGGATTCAAAGGATCGCTACTCATGATCCAGCTATTCCACTTGAAATATTAAGTAGATATCTATTATGATTGTTAATCTTCCTGCACGTTTTTCATCCAAAACCAAACCGCAATGCGCAAATAATGATATGTATACTACACCTGCTTGCAAAGTACCTTGATACTTTATCAAATTTACGGTACAAAGTACGTCATTGCATATGCGGGGAGAAAACGCATCTGAGCGGGAGAGAAAAGTGTATGAAAATCCATTTCTTACGTGGTTTTTCTTTTTTAATTTTGGGTAAGACTATGCGCCGGTAACCTAAATATTAAAAGCCAAAAAGTTTTTACAGTGAGTTTTTATCTCCAAGTTCGCAAAATGACACTGGCCACTAGCTGTGTGTTGGATGGTGTCGGGCTGGCAGTGCGACCCTGCGGCGGCAGGATAAACAATTTGAAAAAAGAACATGTGAAAATTGCAGACACCATTGGCGCCATTTCAAATTTGTGTGTTGTTTGAGGATTCAGTTTTCGTAGAAAGTAAAATAAAACTATCAAGCAGGTGTAGTATAAAGCACTATGTATCACTCGAGAGAAACTGCGATTCCCGATCTCGGGTGTTTTAAAGCCCTCGCCTACGGCTCGGGCTTCAAACGACACCCTCGACGGTAATCGGTCACTTTCTCCTCTCGGTGAACAATGTACTATTATTTTACTTATTCAGGGTATTGCAAAATGGCTTGTTTTATGTAAGTTTTGCTATCGCTATTAAAAATAGAAAATTTGTTCAAATAATAATAAAAATTATGAATGAACGAATTTTTTTTCTAGCCCTTTCTTGGATCCCGAAGAAAAATTTAGATTGTAAAAGATTGTATTTTTTTATGTATGTATTTTGATATTTGACGCTAAACTTGAATAAACGACCGACAGTTTCGGAATTAAGAATTTCACTAAATTAATGCAAAACTATCCGTTTGTCTCGTTGTTTTTTGAGCTATCTGAAGAGACAGAACGATACTTAAGATTTTACTCAGTGAAATTTTCAATTCCAAAACCTATTGCCGCCAAATTTAATTTAATTATCTTAGGCAACGTCTTAAGAAATGTATAAGATCTGTGTGAAAATTCCAAACATGGCGGTTTTATCTTGGGAGTTAGTCTCTTTGGAAGAAAATTCTTATTTTCGCTTGACGCGCGATCCTTAGGGATTACGATAGAGATGCCTGCGCGAAACTTAATTATCCTTGCCACTTATTACGAAGAAAAGTAGGTGCAATATGCGGATGTATCTAAACCCCCTTATATTTCTAAAAGGGAGGATGGTCGGGGGCTGGTCTCGTCGTCAATATGAACTTTTGCTATGGGAAAAAATTAAGAATTGTAAAATAAAAATTAGTATTAATTCATAATTCATAACTTTATTACGACCATGTAGTTGTTCGGATGTGCAATATTTAATGTTTGTCTTAAACATGATACCGACTTAGGGCACAACAACTTTCGAGTAGCATGCAATATTAAAACCTAATTCAGTTTAACAATGCAATTAATTTCATATCACGCTAGATTTAAATAGTGTATCAATGAGTTTCATATATGACAATGGAAATTTAAGTTTATTTGGTCGTAATGGAATTGTAATAACAAAGATGGATTTTACAATATCAATAGGTTTTAAAAAGGTTTATAAAGTACACATGTATGACATTTGATTAAATTAAAAACCGGGTTTAGCATTAGGACTATATATCAGCTGTTTATCTAATACTAGCTGTTGCCCGCGACCTTGTTTGCGTTCGTGTACCTTTCCGGGATAAAAAATAGCCTATGTACTAATCCAGACTATAATCTATCTCTGTGCAAGCCGTTTTTGCGTGAAAAAGTAACAAATATCCATCCATAAATACAAACTTTCACGATTATAATATTATAGTAAGGATATAAAAATCTCGTGTCACAGTGTTTGTTATCGAACTCCTCCGAAACGGCTTTACCGATTTTTATAAACAAAACTGTGTGTATTTGGTAGATCTGAGAATAGGTCTTAGGCTAATTAATATGGCAAAACAACGTTTGCCAAGTGAGATACCCTCCAAAAACCTAGTGTGCTCAATTTACTACGAAAACAATTGTTATTTTTAAGCTCAGGACTTAGGAGATCAATCAGTTAGTACCGTCAACATCATATTAATCTTAACACGTTTGTACTCCACTGCACTACGTTTTTCACCATGCCGCCATGTAAGAGGATCTAGTACCAATAAACGATACTCTATCCTATGGTAACCAGAGAAGGACATACGAAACATGAAAAAAATCTAGACTGCAACCATTTATACAGCTCAGAGTACTGTATATCCCTGCGAGAATTGAACCCACAACCCCGCTATTGATAAACTAGCCTATTACTCCTAGACCAACAAGCCAACAACGATGAGCAAGTAAGCACTGATTGCTATAAAGGTTTTTCTCGACACAAACCTTCGTTTTCTTGTTTTCGCTTGGACTTCGGCCAAATGCTTTTACGATTGTGTTGAAAGATTAATGCGTTATCAGGAAAATGAGAATTTCGCACTGACAAGTGCATTACGAAATTCCTTTGTTTGAAATCTTAACTGTTCTTCAGTATTTCCTTTAGGAATCATTAATTTACTATCGGAAAAGCGGCAAATCTTCGGTTCGGAATACAGACGTGCGTATATTTTTTATGTAACTTAAAACAACATAAAGTCCCTTAATATAACTTAATACCTTTCATACTTACCCATTTATAATGGTAAACCTTTCATCATCATCATCAGCCATTTGACACCCACTCAGGACATAGGCCTCCCTAATGGTTTTCCAAGCTTCCCGGTCTTGTGCCGCTCCATTCAGCGACCTCCCGCCACCGTAACCAGCTCGTCAGACCATCTGGTGTGGGGCCTTTCCGAGCTACGTCGTCCGGTCCGCGGTCGCCAGGTCAGAACTTTTTCGCCCCAACGGCCATCAGTTCTCCGAGCTATGTGCCCCGCCCACTGCTACTTTAACTGAGTAATTCTTCGAGCTATATCAGTAACTCGGATTAGCTCTCTCCATTGCTCGTTGGGCGACCTTGAGCCTTCTTATGGGGCCCATAGTCAGCGACCAGGTTTAACATCCATAAGTCATCACTGGGCACACACATTGGTTATACACCTTTGTCTTGAGATACTGAGGTAGACACGAAAATGTGTTTTAGTTTCCCGAAGACTACCCATCCGAGTTGGATTCGACGAGTGACCTCTTTTTTGAAGTTGGACTTACCTAACTGGACTGTTATGTATATCTGGACTGTCCCAGCAGGTATACATAGTGATCGACAATTTCGAGGTCAGAGCCGCCAAAGTGGATAGGAGTGGGTTCTACATGGGAGTTCGATATTATCTTAGTCTGGTCCTTGTCCATTTTAGGACCCACTCTGTTAGAAGCTCTGTTCAGGTCATTGAGCATTAAACTCAAATCTTCCAAGGCCTCAGCCATAAAGCCTCAGACATAGTGATGTCATCGGCGAAGCAAAGGTAAGTGATGTACTCGCCATTTATGTTGATGCCAGATTCACGCCAAAAAACGGAAGAATAAAATCAAGGATGAAATTTTTTTTCTCGCCTGCACCATTGTGTGGGGTTAACTTGGATTAGTCGTTTAAAAATATTGTGGGTGTACGAACACAATGTTTTGATTTAGGGTTCCGTTTGCGAAACATTAAGCTTTAAATTGCAAATTTTTGTCCGAGTAGGGCGTCCCCCCCCTCTCCTGGCTAAACAGTTGATTATAGAAACGTGAAAAAAATCAGAATAGTAGTAAATATAATGACTTAAAAATAGCTATGGCTAAGTAGGCTTCACAAGTTAATAATAGGCGACCAACTTATAAAGGAAAAATTTCGTACAAAAACCTTGTTAGTTGAAGTTAAAAAATGAAGTTGTTAGTTCTGTAAAGCAGATAAAACCCCCTCTTTCTACGGAACCCTACACTGCGCGCGGCCCGACACGCAATTTGCCGGTTTTTTTCGGCCGGCCACGGCCGAAAGGATGTGGTTGTAATTTGTAGAGTAAATTACTCGATTTTGGTATCTTCTGCGAATTAGTTTCGGTATAAATGCTAACTATTGACAACGTGACCACTTTTAATAAAAACGTATGTACCTATATGAGTATTTTATTTCAATTAGGTATTTCTGGTATTTCCATTCTTAAACATTGGAAACAGGAAAATGTGGCTGTGTTTCTTATCATAATAACAACCATACTATGTTCATAAGCAGCCTATATACGTCCCACAGTAGGGCACAGGCCTTCTCTCAGAGAGAGAGAGTATGGGCTTAATTACCACGCGTGCCCACCGCGGATATTGTGTTATGACTTGAAAACCTTTGATAGCCCCCGATAGCCTTCACAAAATGCTAATCAAAACACCAAATTAACTTATCAATGCGCTGTCAAAATCCGCATCGCTTCAAGTTACGTAGGTAGGCATGATATCACAAATTCGACTTTACCGATTTTACAGGCTAAAATGACCACTATGGTCATACAGGCAAGATCTATACGAGCTGAATAGAAAAGTGTGTGGGCCTGTAACTTATAATTGGATGTCCAACTCAGAATCATAAAGTAGAATTAGGTTTCCGCTCTAGGTACTTTGAGCTTAACATAAATGTGTGAACTGAATTCATTTACCACTCAATTTTCGACGAGCTTAGCCAATATAATATTATTGGTAAATTTTATTCATTTAAGACGCCGAAAGGCAATGGCCCAGTCACCTCATATAATCATTATTTTTATGAGTTTGTATTTTTATTGGTAGTTTACGTAAGGCACGATTTTCAGAAAATTTTATGAACTCTTTTATTTCGAAAAATATGAAATATAACTTACTTAAATAACATAGGCTAGTTAATAGAGTGTTACTAAATTTAAAACCTTAACCTTTAGTTAGTCATACTTAAATTGATTGTTAGGGTAGACATGAATGGATGAAGCATTGGGCGCTTGAGAATGGACTATCCACCCTGTCCCTGACTCCGAGAAATAAAAAAGAGCTGAGATAAGTATTAAAAAGAGCTTTTTAATTTTCCTATAGGAACCTAGTTTTGATAGAGAATCATGGCGGAGTAAATTGAGAACGATCCTTGTCAATTTTCTGTATCAAAAACTAAAAAAAGTTAAATAAAAAATAAAAACCGAGTTCGAAACACTACAGCACTAAAAAGTTAGAAATAATTTTAAAGAATACCTTTAAATTAGAAGTATGTATACATGTAGGTACTGTAGAAGTACAATTTGTAGTGGTGGTGCCCAAAATATATGTCCTGGTCATGAAACTGGGCACCGAAAAATTAAGAAGTCCCTTAAAACCATAATTTGCCCTACTTAATTCGTTGCTTTAAAATTTGAAGTTCTCAATTTCCATCTCCAAAAGTCTTCACCAGAACATTACCACATTATGTTGGGAAAATTACGTTTATGAAACATACGGATATCACTAAAGGGCCCATTAGGCCTTATTTACTGCTGTCCATTGAAGAGTTGTTCCATCTCCCAAAAAAAAGAATTGTCGAAATCGGCTAAGATTTGACGGAGTTATGCGAGACCATAGCAAAAAAAAAAACATACGCGTCGAATTGATAACCTCCTCCCTTTTTTGAAGTCGGTTAAATATAGAAATGGAAATTAAAATGTGTCTTAAGTGTCAGTAATTTTGTTTCTTTGTTTGTCATTTTTGATGTCATTTTCTGGTTACCATATCACAGGCCGTCCTAATTTAAGACCAGGACAAGTCATTGAGTTGTATGGATGCTAAAAGCTAATTAGCGTGAGGTGCCCGTCGCCCGCCCTTCGTCCACACGTGGCCGGGCTTTTTTGCGCTTGTATTATAGTCTTTAACCTTAAAGTATTTAAGGTTGTTTTTAGTTTGTATCGTTTCGACCGTACGTCGCAGGGCCATTGTAATGTTTTCCTTTGTTTCAATCTCTTTCGGCAGTTACTTATTTGACCTCCTGAAACAGCGAATAATGCTGAAAACAGAATTCGTATGCTAACTTTTTCACTCAACAATAAAGAGACGTTCCCCACATTGTTAACATTATTATAACTCCGTAGTCCGCTAACAATTGCACAATAACTATCTCCCAAACACTATTTCGACTCAAAACTTCCCCACTCAGAAACAACAGTACTAAACAAAATTGAGAAAACTATGACGTCACGTTGCCAAACCAAACAATAACCGTTATTTAATTGAAAGAGGAGGTTATTCTACGCGCTTTTCAAAACCGTAATAATTATTTATTTATTTGGCTGAGCTGCGAAAACCCAGCCGAAATCTAAAATGCATGACGCTTGACCCGAAGATATGTTCAAGGCACCACAGCATCTGGGCGGTCATTTCCTTATGTGAGTTGCCACTAGAAATTGTAATAATACATGATATAGATATAAACGGACTAATATACCTAATTATTTATTTGTCGGTGGATATTTAATGGTAGGACTCGCAATATACTTTACATCTGTATCAGGATTTGTTCGCTTAATCAGCCAATTGTAAGAGTAACAAAATCACAGCCACAAATTATCATTAATCTAGTGATCACAGACACAAATGTTTTGTCAAATTAAAACTATATATTATTAAAAAATAAATAAATAAAAAATAACCACACATACACACACACACACACACACAATACAAACTATATAAAATGAGTCAATCAAACCACCCCGGAACATATCCGATGCAAAGGTCCCGCTCTGGCACCCTTAATAACGCTGGCAGTATTACCGCGCTGCACAGCAAGGGAGATCCTTTCCGATCTAGCGATTGGACATAGTACTAGGTCGATTAGAACTGCTAATTCACGGAGTCTACGGCACAAAAGCCGATACAGGAGCGAGTAATACAGATAACAGACCCAGTAGCGGGAAGACTCTGAGGTTATTACAAAAGTTGCAAAACAGACCGGACATTACCCAGCATCGCAACACTGGAACTACGAACTGGAGCGAGATCCTATACAAGTTTAATCCACCCCCGGCCAAATAACATCTATCGAAATGTGTGAGCTAATAAGGAAGACTCTATGTCAATCGGTTTGTCTCAGATAAGCTTACTGGATACAGTCTTAGATAAGCTCATCAATGGAATTTAGAGCGCAACGCGCGAATGAGGATAACAAAGGAATGTGTGAAATTGTTTATGTTCTTTTGAGTATTTTCTTTCCATGTTTTAGTTTAACTTCAATTACTGGTGTTAAATAAATGCTTTTTCATTTTGTCATTCAGCTTTTTGGAACCAACTTCCATTAATGACATGATTATTTTATTCTGCCTGATAAACGTCGCTATAAAATCGTCTATGGTGTAGATTTTACAACGAAAAGATGGAAACACAGATTAAATAAACTGCCTCTGAGGAGTGCTTTAGAGTTTAGAGGATTCGTGATTTTATTAATAAGGCCGTATTGATTGTAAAGCGATTTATTTTATTTTTATTACAAAGCTCAGGTTTCTCTGTGTATTGATTTTTAAAAACTAAAATAATTAAACAGCAAATCAAGGGTTATATAGTTTGAAATCGATTTGTCGTAATCGCATATTCAGGGTACGAAATTATTTGGTTTGTATCCCTAATTGCGTCATAATGACAACTTTCCAAACGGACCTATTAAATGTCAACAACTGTAAGTAGTCAATTTAAATGGCAACTTTAGTGACATTTAAGAATCGGTGCAAGTCGGCCCTAAATATTGTAAGACAGTCTCAAGTCAATGTCACTGACACATGTTTTTTTTTTAACCTTTACATACAGGCACATACATTGCTTCTATTCCCACACTAGGATACCCCGTGTCGTGGGAACCAGAAACAACGACACATCAACATGTAAACATCCAAGACCTGGGGTTTTTTTTGTCCCCAGCCGGGATTCGAACCCGGGACCTCTCGCATGGTATGCACTACCGCTGCGCCACGAGGTCGTCAAACATTATATTGACAATTCAAAAAGTTTGCACTCACCCTAGACACCTAATCTTCTCACATATCCCATAATACCTAACCATTTGTCAATTCGACGACCATTTTTTTAAGTGTTAAATTTTAAATAAAACTTTTTTGTTTATGGTACTTTTATTGCACTGAAAATTCAGGCATAAATATTAAATTTTTTAATAAAATAATTTGTTGTAAACACACACTCTTATTTCTTTTTTGTTCTGTTTAAAATGGCACGCGTTTCTACAGATCAAAAGCGACATTCTTATGAAAAATTTAATAAAAACAGAAATAAAAAAAGTAGTTGTTCATTTTAAGGGCAAACTTAAACTTAGGCATTAGAAGAAAAATATATTTTTTTAAGTCCATTGAGTACAAAAATCAATTTTATGTTCACCGCAAATTGCGATGTTGTACGTATTTTTGAAAAATTTCGAAAAAAAATAGTACTTGGCTGCCGGAATTCGGTGCCTCTCGCCAAGCCGTGATGAACACTAAGTTGACAAGAGACACCACGGTTATCCGCACACGCACCAAAAAGATATAACATTTTTTCTGTTGCATAAGGTTACGTGTCTAGGGTTAAGCAGATTTGCGTCACCTTAACTTCTTCATAAAAAATAGAATTACTACATACTTGAGTGACATTTAAGAATTAGAGCAATTCAATGTAAGTCTGGTCAAAATCATTAATGTCTTTTGACATATTATACTCTCTTTTTACTCTCGATATATTATAATTTCTTTTGACTATGACATGGGTTGCGAACTCCTTTATAAAGGCCCATACAACAAAAAAAGCTTAACGGAAAGATTGTGTGTGTGTGTGTGTGTGTGTATGTGTGTGTGCGTGGGTGCGTGCGTGCGTGCGTGCGTGCGTGCGTGCGTGCGTGCGTGCTTGCGTGCGTGCGTGCGTGCGTGCGTGCGTGCGTGCGTGCGTGCGTGCGTGCGTGCATGCGTGCGTGCGTGCGTGCGTGTGTGCGTGCGTGCGTGTGTGTGTGTGTGTGTGTGTGTGTGTGTGTGTGTGTGAGAGAGAGTATGAACGCGCGCGCGTGTCTGTGTGTATGTTTGTATGTATATGTGAAAATCTTAAAATTAAAGCAAGTAAAATCACAAGCATTCACTAGCGTACCGAAATAAAAAGAAAATCGTAGTGAACTATGCGAGAACGGGTGGGAAGTTCTAATGAATCGGAAAAGTTGTGGGGTTCTCCCTGCAATCTTATAGAACAAGACACAGAAATTGCTCGTTAAAGAAACGATACATTTCGGTTTGTTTAGCTTTCGCCTTTTCAGCGGTGAACGGTTTTAAAAAGACTTCCTCTCTTCGATGTCTGACACCAAGTTTTTTAGTTCCGTGGGCTAATTACGCGCACTAGATCCAGATAATTTACACAACAGGCGGTGAAAGCACATTGATAAAATGCAGGCCTCACATTTTAGAGGTCTTCGTTTCTACTCCGGCACGAAAGACTAATGACTTTTGTCTCATGCACATGTCGCATGACGGCGCGAGTCACGCGTTTTGTCATGCTAGGAGGTCATAATTTAACAATTTATGTACTGGATAGTTACAACCTTTGACATTTGACCGCATGTTATCCATCACTCCACGTTCGTCCACGGGTGTAAGTCGGCCTCCATTATTTCTATCCTCAGCCATCCTCACTCAGCCGCCTACGGCAATCTACTACTCGTTGGACCAAAAGGGAGTCAAATATTATATGGTCTTCTCATGCAAGTATCAATATTTTGATACATTACATATTTTTGATTCAGCCCTAGTCCCCATAATTGATACATTTATCTGTACATAAAACAACAAAAAAAACATGCTTTGTACTCAAAAATCATGTTTCGAATTGTATAGGAACCACAAAAGTTCGCTTAAAAAATCTCTGGAAGAAAATACTCAGTGCGTACTGAGGAACGGTTTTTAACTCGTGATGTGCCAACTAGTGCTCAAAGTTTCCACAAACCTTAGTTGGTTTTCATTCTACGGGCGTTTTAGTTTTGGAGTTCACTTGTTTAAAAGGAGTTCTAGCCAAATTGGGCAAGTAAAAGAGTTTTCTTCGATGTTTTGTTTTACTGGTGTCAGATTACCTCGTTATCGTTTTTCATTAACTTACATTCATTCAACGGCTAAGACAAGTTGTTTTACATTCATGAATATACGACAACTTGTCTTAGCCGTCATCTGTTGGTTATACAAATGACATCGTTTTCGAATCACGTGGCCGCAGGGGTGTTTTTCCATATTTTTCTTACGCTCGTCCTAGTGAAATAACTTTGTTCGGACAGGTATTTTTGGCGCGAACGTAGACTATGCACTAAGTACTTACATAAATATCTGAAAATCTTTATAAAATAACGATCGCTCCGATTTAGCAGATTATTTAGCCGCTCTCGATTATATACATCGAGATATATTGAGACCGGCTGAATGGATATCCATATATTAAAATGACTAAAAATATTACATTGTGCGACCAAGTTTGCATGAGAGACGTAAAAGAGAGGCCTGTCGTGATTTATTAGATGCTAATTCAATACATAATATCTTCAATAGTCAATAACTACTCCAAATTACTCCATGACGCGAAGTTTTATGCTCCTCCCAAGCAAACTTGGATTCGTCCTTTGTTCAAAATTCCCTTTTCCCGAACTAATCCTGGGTTTCGCGGTCCCATTCGAAGGATGTATTCTAACTACAGTAAATATCTTTCAACTGTTGACATTTCGTGCATTGCCCAAGCCACGCTATCCACAAACCCAAGGTTGACGGGAAGAAAATGCTATTTAGCATTAATAACGCCTTTGTATAAAAATTTTTTTCTATGCAATAGTGAATTTAATAATAATAATTTTATTAGAAAAAGTAAGCATTCAGTCAAAAGGTAAAAAAAATATTCTTAACAGCTCTACCTAACCCAAACGTAGTTACGAAAACCGAGTTGAGCGTGAACTCTACCACCGTCGTTTTATGTACTACTAATTTATTAATACTATATTATACTACTAACGTGCCCGTATTCCGTGTGGCGCCGGATTAAGAATAGCGTCAATCCATTTCCTTCCGTGGGTGTCGTAGAAGGCGACTAAGGAAATATATTGCCAGGAGACGGGCAGCAGCGTTTTCCTGAGAGTCCAACCGCAAACTGCGATCGCCAACCCGCCTGCCAAGCGTGGCGATTATGGCAAAACCCCTCATGGTTAGGAAAACCATGAGGGAGGCCTATTTCCTGCAGTGGGCGTCAAATGGCTGATGATGATGATACTACTAACTACAAGCGCAGCATAGGACGACCAGCCACAAGATAGTCAGATGACCTCATCCAAGTGGCAGGAAGACGCTGGATGCAAGCAGCTTCCAACCGGTCCTTTTGGAAATCGATGGAGGAGGCCTATGTCCAGCAGTGGACTTCTTCTGGCTGAATGATGATGATACTACTAACGACCCGCTCACTGTCTTGCTGTTGAAGTTATTTGTTTCTTTATGTTTATTATCACTGCCTACCTGTGTTGTACTTAGTGTACCTACACAACTGGCATCCTTGTTACCAAGATCATAAAAATATTTATGGGATCAGGTTAAATATTGTTCTTGAAGTAATTTTTCTTATATAAACTGTAGCCTGTTTCCTGTTTTTTTTTTCCAAATAAATAAAATAAACAGTAGCCTTAAGAGCAAAACTAATTACTTATTCCGAGTCAACATCACTGGAATCTTTTTAACGAGAATTAAACACCGACAAAATCTCGAAAATAACTTGCTCATTAATAAGTATTTTTCTTGGCCTCGTTAGCAAACTAAGACGTTTCCTGTTTCGCAAAAACGCGCGAAGTGTTTTGCAATAAAACTTTGCTAACTGGCTTTGTATTGTTTTGCTAAATAACTCTTTTTTTCCAACTACACAAAGCTTCCTTAAAAGATCCGTTAATTGTGTGGACACATTTGAAGGCATTGCGTTACTGACGTAAAGTAAAAAAAAATTACGTTATATTGCGTAAACTCACGCCTGTATCCCGGGGGGGTAGGCGGTGGCTAGGGTTTGCCGCTTACCACGGTCCTGGCTTCGTCAACATTCATTAGTCACTGCAAGTACGCACGCCGGTTTCGGGTATTTCTTGTTACGTCGCTAATAAACCCTCTATGTAGCCAAAATATGCCGGACAAAATACAAAATACCTTGCCCCAAAGTCAGGTAATTTCCCAAATTAACTCTTTTTATCAATCTGAGGACCAATTTGTATCGTTGAAAAGATTTCAATGGAGAATATTTAAGTTTACTCTAAAATAGATGTTTATAACTATAACTTATGATCTTTGAAATAAATAGTCAGCTTATCTTCCAAATGCTACTTTTAACTTGAAAATATCGATCGAACGTGGATCCTTCATACCCGGACACAGTTTGACTTTACTCCGAGCCCCCTTTTTGTAATTTAATAATATGAAGGACTCTACACAGATACAATATTAAATTTATATAGAGAAATAGTAATCTTCGTATCTATTTCAAGGTATAAAAACATTTAAAAAGCACCAATATGTTCTCAATCCAGTAAATCCACATGTTCATGAAGAAAACCTTATTCCGGCATCCCCTTACACTCGTCTAAAAATAAGTCAAACGAAACGTCACTGCTACCCCATAATAGTTCCCCACTTCATCACGGCAGCAGAGAGCGTCACAGAGCACCACGAGTGCACACAGAGTGTCCACAGAGTACCGTGGAGTGTCTCGAGCAATTAGAGTAAACACTACCGAGGAGGTGCACTCCGCTACTCTTTCGCCAGGTTTGTGATATTGTGACAATGTTGAACGTATTTGCAAAGTATCTGTCTTATTGCCCTATAGGAACCTATATGCACTATGCCAAAAGTTTATATCACTTTTAAATTTTTTAATACTTTAGTTAATTTTCTTTTTTGTTATCATTCAAGTGGCAATGTAAAATCGTACAAAAGCCGCATGAAGATTTTTCTCCGCAACTGATACTTTTCTTAGCATAACCAGTCGAAAAGTAAGTGTAATGACGTGGTTCAAAAATGCGCCATACTGATCGGGCGAACTTCATATGTTTTGTGATTTGTATTTATTGTACTTGCGACGTCGTCGTCACGAGTGCGAATGGCATCTTATAATGAATATGTATAATTTAGCAGATTATTTAGCTACTCTCGATTATATCGAGATAATATATCGAGACCGGCTGAATGGATATTATTAAAATGACTAAAAATATTTCATTGTGCGAGCGAGATAGTATGAGAGACGTAACAGAGAGGCTTGGTGCGATTTATTAGACCTTAAAATTCTATATAATATCTGCAATACTCAATATAACTGCTCCGAATTACTCCATGACGCGAAATTTAATGCTCCCCCCAAGCAAACTCGGATTCATCCTTCGTTCAAAACTCCCTCGAACCAATGCTGGGTTCCGCATTCCCATTCGAAGGATGTGTTCTAACTACAATAAATATCTTTCAACTGTTGACATATTTTATGAGAAAAAGTCAACATTCAGTCAAAATGTAAAAAAAAAACTGATACTTTTCTTAGTAATCAGTCGAAAAGTAAGTGTAATGACGTGGTTCAAAAATCCGCCATACTGATCGGGCAAGCTTCATATGTTTTGTGAATTGTATTTACATACTTGCGACGTCGTCGTCACGAGTGCGAATGACATCTTATAATGAATATGTATGAAACTTTTATAATTATTTGAGTTATCTCGTAAATCTATAATTTTATTCCAATTCAATGTTCAGTCGACTACCGTTTTAACAACTCTGGGCAATAAAAAAATAAATAGAGGTAAAACTGCTGATAAAAAGGCCGTTACATACAGAGTAACGGCCTAATTTATATAAACGTAGACTATTTTAATCCGCGTTTATTGAGTGTTTTTTTACGAATCGTGTATTTATAATCGTAAGTTTTGCAATTCTGTAGTTATTTTGGTAACTAGATCCATAAGTAGACATCCTCTCTAGCACAAAGATATCTACTCCAATTTTTATTTTCTAGCAATAGAATCCAATCTAATATTTACTAAGCAGTTTTGATTTACAGACTTTGTAAAATGAAAAATGTGATTGTACTTATTATTGGAATGAACAAATTAAATTAGAAAACCTTTTAAAAACTCTTTGCAAATTCATTCAACAGATGCTTCAGATAAGCAATCATCTCATTTAAAAACGTCCACAGAGATATCGCCTAAAGCTTTTCTGAACGAAACTTTAAAAGAGCTCCTTAAGACCGCTGTCAATCTCGACATAATACACCTTTCATCGTTGGAAAAATATGCGAAAGACAATATCTTAAGAGACAGGGAAAAGAAAATAGAACTTCTGAACATCTAACCATTTACTACACTCCCTGTTACAATCTATAAACCTTCTTCAATCCGTAGTACGTTTATATACTTTACTCGGAATATAAGTTGTTCAAAGACTGTTATTAAAAACGTGTAGTCCAGGAGGTGGACGTTAAAAGGACGTTGTCAGGTGACAGCTGCAAGCTTGAGCGTTCTCTCTTTAGCATGAATGGGGCCTCTGAGAATAGCCCTCCTCTTAGTATCCGTCAAGACGGCGGGATTTTAATGTATTGTTCAATAAATGTTATGGTTTTGCAAAGTAATAATTGGGCTTTCTCTTGCTTTGAAGTAGGTATGTAATTATTTTTAAAACTACGTCTCGTTCTTAAGGTTCCGTACCTTATCCAAAGGGTAAAGGACCCTATTACTAAGACTCCACTGTCTGTCTTTCTGTCTGTCTATCTGTCACCAGGCTTTATCTCGTGAATCATGACAGCTATTCAGTTGAAATTTTGTGTATTTATTGATAAGATGTATTTCTGTTGCCGCTATAACAACAGATATCTACTAAAGGATATCTTAAGTGAGGCTCCCATGCAACAAACGTGATTTTTCGCTCGCTATTAATAACGGCAACAGGTAGACGCTTGAAATATTCACAGAATATTAAGTTGTATATTGATTTTAAAAAGAAATAATTAAATTAAAATAAAATTAATATTTAAAGGGGGCTCCTGTAAAACAAACGTGATTTTTTGTCGTTTTTTGCTTTATACTTATAACGGCAACAGGTAGACACTTGAAATATTCAAATATTGTATAGATAATGGTACGGAACCCTTCGTGCGCAAGTCCGACTCGCACCTGGCCGGTTTTTTTATGTCGCTTGTAACTATAAATTATCTGTAAATAGCTAAGCATATACTTTGACTTGACTTGAGTACATAATGAGTAATAGTATTCAAGACAGAAAGTGAAATACATATGCGTAACTTCATGTCCATAGGAGTATTTTGCTGCTCGTGCAGTAGAGTCATGATAGTCTTAGGTTAGTTTAGGTCGTCGTTATTCGCCGCGGTGCACGGAGCGGCGAATAACGCGCGCGGTGACGGAGGTGCGGATTCGCGTCACCTATTGGTTTGGTCCGCTTCTCCGCGCGGAGTGGCGGTGCATGACGGACCCGCGGCAAATATTCACTTCGCAGTCGACTATCGTGGAAAATAGTTTATACCTACCCCACGGCACGCCCCACGCTTCCACGCGGTTTGGCGGTATTCGCGCAGGGGGCCCGCTCCCGCGCGAGGACGCGTCGGCATCAGTGTGTTGTCATAGGCGTGATTTCTATACAAACTGAGTTACTTAAAAATCCGCGCTACGCAACGATGCACGGTGCAGTGTGATAATCGCCTTACTTTATTATAGTCTTTCTTTCAAATTATCTACAGGGAGAAACAAAAATCCTATATAAAAATACAAGTACCCGAAACCGGCATTTGCGCATGTACCGACTTATGCAGCGAAAGAGGCCTCTCAGAGTCATGGCAAGTGGCAACCCTGGTCTCTGCCTACCCGTCTACGATACAGGCCTGAGTTTAAGTAATATAATGTAAAAAGACGCTATTCTATACAGTTCAGTTCAGTTCAATAGCTTATTGCGATAAATTACAGTCATAGAGATGGTATGATATAAAAAATATTGCACTGTGTAATTTTACTGTATAACAGCATAGCAAAAATAATTAATTAAATTAATAATTCTTTGATATAAAATAATTTTAAAAACACACAAGCCTAGGTATTTATTTACGATTGTCATAAAATACTTTTTAATGCCGTGGATGATATCTTTACTAGATGGTGCAGCTTAAATTTTTTTTGGAATTTTGTAATTCTCACCATAGTATAAGTTGTTCCAATTACCGAGCACACCCTGAGTAGTGAAAGAATACTTAAAACTTGTTCCGATACCGAGCTTTGTCGAACGAGACTGGCAAAGTTACAAAGAATCTTTGTTTTATCAATTTCATGCCTCGATAAGCATTGATTTGTTTTTTGTAAAAAGTTTTCATTGTTCCAACAACTCGTATAATAAGTGTGATGTTTTATAAGAAAATATTACAGTCAACAGCAGGTCGACCTTTACATTTTTGTTGCAAAGGCATCCTTAACGTAACTGATTAGATTAGGCTCGTATTTAAAGGTTGACGTGCTGTCGACTGTGCCTACCCGATACCGTAGAATCCTCTTATGAATAAATTCAGAACTTTCTTCAGAAAATTGTGGATAAGTATGCAAATAATAATATCTTTGTGATTATGTGAAAATTTTATTTTAGTTATTTCTTTTAACTAAAAACTTGAACTGGCCTCAAACTCGGAAGGTTGAAATACGAATCCGGCTAAAATTACTTTATTTTCTAATTATGTTTGTGAAGTTACAGTAAAGTAAAGCTAACAGTGAAGGAAAACATCGTGAGGAAACCTGAGTGTCTGAAGTGTCCACATACCTCAGCGCTTGAAATTGGCAGTCCGCGGTGGGCACGCTTGGTAATTAAGCCCATACTCTCTCTCTCTCTCTCTCTCTCTCTCTGAGAGATGGTCCTTGCCTCGCAATGGAACGTATACCTATAGGCTGCATAAAATAAATTTTCAGTTGAACTTATACACAAAACCAATGGGTGACCCCCAGAAATAAATTTTCTATCAGATCTATTTAAAAAGAGCTACTTTAGTCGTAACCAGGGACCAAAATAGCTCTTTGATCCCTAGATGAAAAGTGATTTGACATTGGAATGTGGATATTTCTAATAAAAGTTCCAATCACCAAAGAGATCAGGAACATTGTTTGAACAAGTAACTGGCTGTACGATTAGGAAACCGCGGGCGTGTCAAATAAAAAAAAAATGTTTTGTGAAAAAATAAAAGACGCGTGTAATGGATTCCTCCGCCTTTGTTCGTATTATTGTTTACATATTAAAATTCGGTGCTGGACACGCTAACTGTGTAGGAAAACATCGTGAGGAAACCCGCGGCTTGGTTGGCTCAGCACTTATTGACTTGTCTTTCCTGTGGGATAGGCCGACTAAGCTGTTAGGATGGTATAGGTGCTGGGCAAGCCTACTCCATCTAAAAAACAATGTCCCAGGCACTGTAGCGTCCGAGTGGTCCCTTCACCCATCTAGTGTGAGTGATGCTGCCGCTGGACGTTGTATCATCTCGTTACGCATTACTCAAATTCGGATTTTACTAAGTTTTTTATAAAAAAAAATTGTGTGTCTTCAAGTAGTGAGAATGAAAATATTCTATTAACTCCAGAGAACATTGTATAAAACGCCAAAAATGTGGTAAGAACGTTATATTCTTATTCATAAGTTGCACGTACTTATTTTTTCATAGAGGGTGATAAAATGTAGCGTGTCCACCTTGGGAGCAACACTATTTTAAGCTCGGGTGGTATACTTTGAATCCCTCGCTGTGCTCAGGATTCTGCTTTAGAATTTTATTATAAGCCCCGCTCTGGATTAAAAAATAAAACACTCTCGCCTTATAAATAGTTGTTTGCTCCCTGGGCAAAGAATCTACTATTTATAACCGTGTATAACCGTTTTTTCAGCCACATACTTGCAACACTTGTGTTAAACGGTAAAAAGTCGGGAACGCCAATCAGGCTTACCTACTTAAAATAAAAAAAATTGCAATGAGTATTTCATTAACTGCATTCTAAATTCCGCTATGGCGGTAGGAATACGTTTTTATAGCCATTTCTTTTGAGCCACACACTCACAACAATTGAGGAAAACGGTAAAAGGTCGGGTAAACCAACCAGGCTTACCTACTTAAAATAAAGAAAATAAAATAGCAACGAGTATTTTATTAACTGCATTCTAAATTCAAATTTGGCGGGAGGAACACGTTTTTATAACCGTTTCTTTTCAGCGGGCTGGCATAAGAATAAAGATAAAGGGGAGACGCCCTGAGGCTTTTTCGCGCGCCTCGTTTTATTCCCACGTGGTGCCCCGTCAGGACCTCTTAGCCGGGAAAATGTTATGGTGCGTTTAGACGAACTTAAAAAAAGTGTCAAATACAATAGTAATTAGATCAAATAAAAGTGACAATGAAGAAGTCTATGCCCTGTATATATGAATGATCTATCTAATCGGCAATAGGTGTCCACAAGCAATACAGCAATTTAATTAAGTACCTTCGTACAAGTTCACAGCCGCACACCCACCACGGCACCTGCACGATGCGGGGGGCGAGACGACTAAACAGAAAAGTCAAAATTACAAATTTTAAAATATCTACCTATACAAAGTAGCGTAGAAACCGCAACTTAATAAACGTTACAAGTTAAACATACGTTTCGATTATAAGTACACCAAACTTAGTCTCTTCAATTTTGATTCGTAATTAACTTAGTATTCTAAAACCTACAACTCATGCATTGAACGTGCTAAAATAGACTGGACTCTGTTTGACTTAACTTGCAACGTGCTGTTTAGTGACTGTTTCCACGTATGTTTCAACTTAAAATCTTAACTAGTTCCAGTTAGACTTCCCGCACTTAGCCTCATGGTTGGTTCATTGTGCGTAGCAATCGCTGAGGTGTGTAAATACCTCAAGCACTAGGGTTTCCTCAAAATGTTTTCCTTCACAGTTAGCGAGTGGTATTACCACTACAATTTCACAAATATACGTAACTTAGTAAACAAAGTCATTGGTACATGTCGGGATTCGAGCCCACATGACCTTTCGAATGTGAGGCCGACATTCTCCCGCGGCGCTACTATAGCTCACTCACTCATCTAGTTCACTACTTGCGAACTTAGGACGTGAACGTGTAAACCAAGCATAAAGTACCACAACGTCACTCGGCAGCCCATAGACATAATATGACGTCGCGCGTCGCGAGAGTCACGACCTTTTTTTGTTTTGTTTTGACGTTCCTAATTCCAGTTCCAGCCAGGAACATTTTGAATTTGGAATTAAGGTAGTAATGAAGATTATAGGCGCGTTCATCATGCCAGCGTTTGCCAGTAGACATGCGTGAACTTTGTACGTTGTACATTTTTTTAATCCACCCTTCGGTACATTTTTCTTTGTGCAGAGAAGTTTTTTTTTAACTTCATAAATTCACAATTCAATTTTCACTGTTTAATCGTACCAAACTATCAATAAAGTTGGTTAGTACATTGCTCTCTTGATTTACATTTAATTTCATATCATTGTTATCACATTATTGACGACAGCTACGTTGGTGTAGCGGTAATACGATTGATTACCAAGACAGAAGTGCCTTTGACTTCATTTGTAAAGTTGTCAGTGTGGGTGTCATGTTAGTTACGTCATTGTCAGGTTATAATATCACAGTAGGGTACACTGTTTGGGACGAGTGATTGTGATGTGACAATGTTATTAATTTTTATTTTTTACAGGCAATTCTTCGACTAAGACTAATAGCAATAATATTAGGGGTTAAAGTATGATATTGCCGTTTTATTGCAATAGGTTCTTTGAATTGACATAGAATCTTCATGGTTTGAGGTTTTCGAATGAAACTTTTTTCAAATGGTTTCTATGATGTTCTTTTTTTAAAAAATGTGAAACATTTGAATATCGACTTTCAATTGTTTTTGTTATTCAATTTAGACAAGAAAGATGGATACTGCGAAAATTCGAGTGATTATGAGGCACCCATTTTTCGTATTTTTTTATTTTATTGATTTGACGCAAGTGAGTCAATATTGTGGGTAAGGTAACGTTAAACCATGCCGCTAATTCCCGGGTAGTTTGACTAGGGTCGGCTTCCACTATCTCTCTTAATTCATCGTTATTCACCTGTGTGGGCGGTCTTCCTCGTGGCTCGTTCTTTAAGTCGAAATTTCCATCACCTTTCGTGATGGACGTGATTTAAACCAAAATCGCACGGTGCGTTCATTAGTAGACCCCTCTCCAAACGCAGCATTGATATTGCGGGCTGTTTCTGCCGCGTTAGTTCCGCGTCGGAACTCGTATTCAAAAATCACTCGAATTTTCGCAGTATCCATCTTTCTTGTCTAAATTGAATGACAAAAACAATTGAAAGTCGATATTCAAATGTTTCACATTTTTAAAAAAAAAGAACATCATAGGAACCATTTGAAAAAAGTTTCATTCGAAAACCTCAAACCATGAAGATTCTATGTCAATTCAAAGAACCTATTGCAATAAAACGGCAATTTCATACTTTAACCCCTATTAATAACAACCACACAACACAATCACTTAACTCTCATCCAACTCTTGCCAGCCGCCCTGCGAAGGTCATCGCTCTACCGAGTCTGAGGACGTCCTACACTACGTTTACCGATCCGCGGTCTACACTCAAGAACTCGTCTACCCCATCGGTTATCAATTCTTCGGGTGATATGGCCGGCTTACTGCCACTTCAGCATGCTAATTCGGTCGGTTATGTTGGTGACTTTGGTTCTCTGTCGGATCATCTCGTTTCAAATTCGATCTTTCAGAGAAACCCCGTGCATAGCCCTTTCCATGGCACCCTGAGCGACTTCAAATTTGTGGACCAGTCCCACCGTGAGTGTCCACGTTTCGGCGCCGTATGTCAAGCAAGCTTACAATACAAGCTTAAAACACTTGATTCTGAGCCAAAAGTTTTACGCGCGTTTTTTTAAATTCGTGATGTGAACGCGATGAATTGGCGTCTAGTACCTCGCCAACGTGCGTATGGCGTAGGGCACATAGGAAGGACGTGGGACGAGGGCGCGGAAAAGACGCGGCGTGTTTTCAATTCACTTTGATACAAAGTGTACTCAAGGGATGGGACATAGCCAACACCGAAGAAACCGGGTGAGGACGCGAACTCTATACAACACGTCGTGTCTTTTCCGCGCCCTTTTCTCACTTCCTCCCTGTGAGCCACTGGCTTATGAATTTTCGCAAGACAATTTGCTGCCAATTCGATCCTTCTGGACAAGGCATCAGGTGAAAACCGCGTCACAATGATGGGTTTATGTCGACTAAAACCGAATGCGAACGAAGAAATTCGTCGATCGGTCTCGTACAAGGCCTAAAGCAACGTAGGGCCTCCGTTAGCGTTCACTTCAGTGATTTATATTACAGGGACCCGAACCGAAGTCGGAGCTTTCAAACGTAAATCAACAGAATGGTAGCTAAATTATTGGCATTCTCAGCAAAACTGGTGGACTGTGTAGCACAACAGCTGCTTAAGCACATACTCGTTGCGTTAATGTGTGCTTATCGCTTCGCTTCTGAGCGAAATTTTACCCGAAACACTATCTTTGAGTAATAAGTCTATGCCTCCATAGTACAACACTGGAGGCCAATGAAGTCACAGTAAAGTCTACGCCAGACACAAATCTAGCTAGACAACACCAGTTCCGTGTTTGTATGAAAATCAATCTTTTTTTACTACCTACTATCATGGAAAGTGGATACAAATATCTTCTCCTCTTTGGACGTTTACCTTTGTTGTATTTCTACAATTTATACTTGCCGTGCGCGGACTTAAAATTAGCGAGTGGCAGAGGTGGCCTGGCACTTAGGTAATTGGTTGGTCTCTAACGGATAACACCGCGAGGACGTAGGTAGCTTCCCTTGCTTCCGCACGCACGTAATCAAAGAGTAAATTATTATGGGTTACAGTGACGCAAGTCATTTACGGCGAAGTGCGTGTAAAGTGATCGTCTTTGTCTTTGACACACCTCGAGGTGTATAAAACACAAAATGTAGTAAGTAGTACTTTTTACCGCGGTTCTTATTTTTGGCTCAGCACCTGAAAAACGAGAAAAAAAAGATCACTAACCAACACTGAAGTGATCTGAAACTGTCCGTTTATTGGTTTTTCAAAAGCACTTCTGGAATGAAGCAGCCTGGAATCCTTTTATAAAACAACGTAAAATTTGGCGTAAACAGTGATTTACCGTGTATTCAATAGTTAACATCTTAACAACAGACATAGCCATTATAAATGCCAAATGATATGCATATCGTCACAAAGGTTTAGTGGGTTTTATTATAAACTGAATGTGCACGGATATTTACTCGTTTATTTTTTCATTTTACAATTTTCTGTCGTTTCGGTACTTTTGCAAGTGCCGTAGTCTCGGTTCAGTTTAATATTGGGTTGTTTATTGTTTGAAGGATTTTTCGTTGAACTGTTTTATTGAAATATCAAGCGAATGTGGGTGGAAGGACCTGTAAGGGACGTCCCAGGCATACCTCATCCTCAACATCCTCAACATACCTCAACTAAATAGGGTATGCATTAGTAAAAGGCAAGGTAAAAAGTAACCAAAACGTGTGTGTGTGCATGCAACGACTAATTAATTTTGATTTATGAAGAAATATATTTCTTTTATTTCTCGAAATACTGGATTCATTAACTCGTTGAAAGTATTATGATATTTCTCTGATACAATTTTATGCGCCTTTAGACGCACAAACTTTTACTATTAGTAGATAAATATGGGTTCTAACCAAGCCTACGTGGAAAGGTCACCAAATGTGTCCCTGTTTACACAAAAAACATACGGCCAAAAGCCAGACTTCTTCCTTTCAGCTGTGTACAGAAAGGCTGGGCAGCAGCTTCTTCCAGTCTGATTCATTATTAAAGTATGTGGTATATTGGGCCTAGACTTTGTTAATTCATTATAGTACAGTTGACAGCATTTCAATCCGTACATTTTGCTGCAAAGTCACCCTTAACGTCACTGATTAGAGTGCAATTACATGTGTTAAGGTTTATGTGCTCTGCACTGTACATTAACCACTGCATGAACTGAACATGCCGATTTCATTTCATTGCCGCTTTCAGTCTACGCTCCTTACCAAACCTTCTAGGCGTCAATAGTATAAAAAACATGTCATCGTGTATCTGTGAATTGAACAATTCACACTCGGCTGGTTTTTAAGTCTCACTAACATTATGCACAGTAAGTGCCCGCTGTGTCTTTACGTGTGATTTAGTCAACTGAATCGTATGTTGGTACCAAACATAAATCCATCCACACATATGCGGAATTAGGAGTAATTTATTCATTTCTGTACGAATTTGTCTATCCCACCATTAAAAAGTCTTTTAGTTTCGTTAAGTTTGTTTTATTTTAACAAGGAAGCAAAACAGAATTTGGACAAAAAAGTAATTGAAATATCACACATATATAGAATTAAAAAATCCCCGAACAGATGTTCTGATATTCTAAAATGTGATTGGTTTTTTATCCCTTGTAAATAAAGTGGTCATCAACCCCACAACAAATGAAACGACCAAGCAGGTAGCGTATTAGGCCTAACACAATTATGGATCACTTGAGAGCGGACTGCCCATTTGGCACTAAGTGTTTGTCTGGCTTTGCGGAGTACACCTGCCATCGCTTTGTGTATTGAGAACGCGAACAAATATTATAGGGCCCTAAGCAAACTATGACTCGGCCGTCCGTCCAACTATTTCTGCTGATAACTTTCCTTTGACTATTTCCTACTTATTAGGAGGTCAACAGACGCGTCGCTGTTTGACCAAGGGTGTGGACACGGCGCACCTTACCTAGGCCACGTTTCATAAAACTACCGCTCATTCATGTTTTACTAGGATACTCGCATTGCGTATCCGGTTTTTCATATTTGTTGATCTGCGGCTTGATCGACTTTGCAATGTACATCGGATTCACAATGAAGACCATGAATTGTAGTACTATGAAACAGGCCACTGCCATCGCTTTGTGTATTGAGAACTCTCACAAATATTATGGGGCTTTAAGCAAACTGTGATTGGACCTCCGTCCAACTATTTCTGCTGATAACTTCCCTTTGGCTGAGGGGTATCCTCTTTCCTTAAGTGATGGTGTTGTGTGGAAGTTATTACTATTATTAAAAGGACGTCAACAGACGTGTCCCCATTTTACTAAGGGTACAGACTCGGCGTAACTTAACTGGGCCGCGTTTTATGAAACTACCGCTTATTCAAGGTTTACTAGGACAATTCGATGTGATTACTTGCTTTGCGGCGAGTCTTCCTACTTGTTAATCTGTCGGTTGATCGACTTTACAAAGTAAGAAGGTACGTCGAATTATCAAAGTAAACAATGAATGTAGTGTTATAGAATATACCCTGATGTAACTCGTATAACCGTTTAAAATATAAAAATGTGTACTCCAAAGTCTGTTCGTGTGTGATTATGGTAAATAATATCCGAAGCTACTCTGCTCAATATTTTTTACCAAACATAAAAGCACAAAGCTGTTATGCCGTTTGCGTGAAGGCACCACAAAGTGTAATATATCTACAATATAAGTGCGGTAGTGAGATGGGATGGGATTCAATCAGTAACAAGGCCGTAGTTGACCATTGGCTTCAATAATCTGTTAGTGCGTAGTACAATGTACAATTGTAAGTTTGATTGAAATGTTTTTTTCACTCCAATGCGACTATAATGATTGATACGTGTGATGAAATAATAATGATTTCATCGTAATGAAATGAAATCGAATCATCCAAGCATTTGTCATTGTACTAATAACTTTAGTACAATGCAGTAAAACAATCTAAGCCCAGTGTGTTCGCACCCTAAAACAAAATGTGGTAACAATAGTGGTGAAACGTAAGGGATTAACGTTACTCATTGTCTTTACGGAAATTCGTTTAGATAAGAGCTCCCAGAGCAGTGGTTCCTAATTTTTTGTCGACCAAGAACCAACACTTAATTTTTCAATATTTTTCATTACTCGTACTCGGAAAGTATGTCTGAAGTTGACTCACTGTATTTATTCTTAATTGTAGATCGTTGTTATGTCTAAATTGAAGAAAAAAAGAAAACATTTATTTACATCGCCACAAAAGCACAAAAAAAATAACTTATATAAAATAACATGTTTTCTTGCACAAAATCACGCCTGTATCCCGAATAAGGGCAAAGACCAGTATCGCCTCATAAACATTATTATTATTATTAAAAATTTTCAACACATCTACCAGCTAACATTCATTACTCGTATTTTTTGGACAACAAACTAGTACTATTATACACGTTCTAATACTTTGATTATTTTGTTAGCAGGGGAGGAGGATTCAGTAAAGTGTAACACACGTAACCGCGCATGCGATTAAGGGTCGCTCCTGGGAGCGCCTTACGCCTTCCAGAACTTTTTAGGACTGCCCATACCAAAATTAGTTGATTACATTCTAAACCCTTTGACCTTCTAACCACTTTCAAAGTATCTGTTCATTGGCAACTCATTGATTACAAACCCTCCCTTGGACCATGGCTCTCGCGGACCATTTGTAGTCCGCGGACCGCCGCATCGGAACCACTGCCATTGAAGGTCTTGGTAGTAATAGGTCTTCGAGTGCTGGTAAATACTACAGTTTATCCAACTGGCTTGGAGCCACCGCTTAGGTAAGTATAGCTCCATAAATTAAAGAAAGGGATTAAACATTCGCTCTGCGGAAATATTATATAATAAAATAGATAATATAGAAATAGAAAGCATTTATTGACATACGAAGGGTCGAGGCTCAGCATTATGCAACCAAGTCAACGCAGTGATTTTGTCAGCGCTGATTTTCAGCCACTAAAAAAAAAAAAAACTAAAAACTAAACGTACATGTAGGACAAAGGTAATAACTTACAATAGCTCTCAAGGAGTTTGGTGTGATGCCTAAATTAGCTCCATTCCGTTGGATGATGAATGCATGATACTTATATTTTAAAACATAACACATCTTCACTATCTATATCCATACTAATCGATATCTATTTTCTATACTACATTATAAAGAGGAAATTTTGTAAGTTTGTATGGAGAGGGTAATCTCCGAAATACCTATGCGATTTAAAAAATTCTTTCATCAGTATTTAGAATGGACTAGTCAGTAAACCACGCGAACGTGGTCGCGGGCACTGCTAGTCTTCTACAAAACCGTTCCAGTTTTTGAAATTAGGTTCACTAATGTTAAACTATTTTTTTCAAACATGCTTGGAAATTTGAGCATTATTTCGAAAACCTTCTTCGAGATAAATCGAAATTGCTGTACTGGCCAATTACACGCGAGCAGCGGCCGGAAAAAGTTCCATGAAAATTCATAACTGTCGTTGTTTTGCGGCCAAATAAATTACATACTAAACACATATCTGTCGTGTTATTTATAAATGGAACGATCTTTTACTTCTCTCACTGTGAACGTCTCTCACTATGGCCCTCATAAGAAGGCTCGAGGTCACGCAACGATCTATGGCTTTCCATAGCTTGCTCGGAATTTCTCTACGAGATCGAATCAGAAATGACGGCGGATTAGTAAGTTGAACTGGTAGTAGGCGGGCCACATAGCACGCAGAACTGATGGCCGATGGGGCCAAAAAGTTCTCGAATGGAGACCACATATCGGCAAGCGCAGCGTAGGATGACCAGCCACAAGATGGACAGATGACCTCATCCAAGTGGCAGGAAGGCGCTGGATGCAGGCCGCTTCCAACCGGTCTTTTTGGAAATCCATGGAGGAGGCCTATGTCCAGCAGTGGACCTCTTGTGGCTGAATGATAATGATGATGATCTTTTACTCCGAACAATGACAACCAAGGAGGTAACTTATCAGAGGTTTTATTTAAAATTCGAACTGGCTTGCGATAGAAAGCTGGATAGATATACCTATTGAAAAAAAAGAACACTTTAACGCGGCAAAAATTATTGTTTTTCGTTCGTGGTTCGTCTGATTTTGAAAGTTTATTTAATTTAACAGAATGAGTTCAAGTGATGAAAATGACTGCGATAAACTTATTTTAATGTCACCTGAAATTCAAGAGGCGGCAAGAGCCGTAATAGAAAACTTGTTACCGCCAAAATCGAAAGAAAAATATTTTTCAAATAAAAAGTTCTGCCTTAGTACTACTGAGTTTTAATTTCCGCGCATTATTTGAGAAAAATAATGTACAAGCCTTGGCCACAACTAGGCATTGATGGACTCACGTATGTGTGCCTCGGCTTCGCCTCGGCCTACATTTCCACGTTCGTCCATCAATGCCTCTTTTGCTGGCCGCCGCAGTATTGTACTATAACCTATAGTTTCTCTAAATACTGGTTTAAGATTATAAATTGTCAACTACGAGTATCTACAAACATATTCTTAAATTGGCCACCAGGATTTATTTAATAAACATCTCTATTATATTTAGGAAAAGCTACTGTTTTTTTTTAAATAAAAATTTGATTATTGTACAAAAAATAAAAATCAAGAGTATAATAAAATTACACAGTGATTAAAGAATACACTTAAAACAGGCAGAGGCGGAGCAATATAAATTCAAAAGCTGTGTCGGATTTCTATCACCTAAACTAGGCGTAATCTGTATCTTAGGGTATTCCCTAAGGAAGGAAGATTAAACAAAAACAAAAACACCGTTGGCGTGATCACCCTTACTCGAATAAGTAGAAGGAAAACATATTTAGATTTTCTATTCTTAGGTACAGAAAAGCTGAACCTAACTATCGTAACAAACGATATATCCGTTTGCGGGCCCCGAAACATAAACGGAATCGCGGACCGCCTCTACAATAATCATTTGAATGCGAATGTACTGATTTGAGGGAATAGCCGGGATCCTTACGCAAACATTCATTCGATGGTACACCTCAATATTGTTACAATGGCATTTTCCAGCGTCGAGCACGATTATTACGTACATCATATTGGCACAGAAGTCGAATTTGGTCCAAAGATTTGAAATTTGTAATATTGGCTATGAAAATAATTATAACAACTTCCACACAACATGATCTCACCTGTCGTGGTCCCGAACTAGGATACCTTGCGCTATGGCAGCAAGGCAAGGACATCACAATCATGGAAATAGGCCCAAAACTGCGAATCGGCGCGATACGAATTAGCAAAGCAGGAAACTGCGACACGAATTGCTGCGTTGCGATTTCGTGCGGTAACGGATCTCACTTCCACGATTCGGGTGACCATGCCTTCGATGACTGTCAACCGTACTGAACGTATTTTGTAAACTAGGTCGTGACATGGATCGTAAAAAGAAGTGCTCACCTCTGTTATTGCTAAGAAGATACAGGATAAAGAAACAGAAGATTTTGGGTTCATCATCATCAGCCATTTGACACCCACTGCAGGACACAGGCCTCATTCGTGGTTTTCATAACCACGAGGGGTTTTGCCATAATCGCCATGCTTGGCAGGTGGTTTGGCGATTTTGGCTTCATCCATGCGATGCCGATGCGAATCATTTCGCAAGTTCTTGCGATGCGTTGCGCGAGCTCGCAGATTTTTACGATGCGACGTCGCATCGCAGTTTTGTGTACGGGCCCATACACCCAGACTGGCGTACGGCGGCCCCCAGTGGGAATCGAACCCACGACCTCCAGCATGGTAATCAGACGTCATACTTCTAGACCAATGAGGCCGTCAAAAATCACATTATTACCTGGTAATACGACCGTAAAAGTAAATAACCGTCTCACTGCTGCATGGGTAATACTACGGTTCGAGTCACGCGTTTTGTGGCGCTAAAATGTCAGAATTTGACATTTCTGTACTGAAAAGTCGCGTTAACACGCGCGAGTCGCGTCATCGTGCTACCTATGCACGACACGTTAAAGGGTTACCCTAAATAATTCCACCAATGAAATATAATATTAACTTCTTTTATAATACTGTTACGTTCTAGGGGTGGGTTCGTGATCGAAAAAGCACTTTAAACACCGATGAATAAGAGTAGGATTTATTTCCGCACTATTTCTTAACTTCACAACAAACACTTTGAATCACACTGCACTGATCCGATAATACTCGTAGTAGGTACTTCTTCCTTCGCTTGTACTTCGTTTCGCTTCCGCTTCCAAAGTAAAACTGACTCGCGGCACGCGTCGTCCCCGCTTATATACCGTTTGAGATGTTCTACAAAACTCCATCAAGTCGTGGAAGGTTCTGCCGTCTCGCTCGATCGTGATGTCTCTGTCACACCTTTCCGGAATGTTCGGACTATAGCTATCCCTCTCTAACAGGGCTATCTCTTTCACTCCTGTTGAAAATTTCGTCATATACTGAAATGTACTTCAAGGGCCCATAAGGGGTCCTGAAAATGCCTGAAAACGGGTTTTCAGGTTATGGCGTCATCGGATAGAGGGTGGCCTGAAACGGACTGAAAACATGCTTCAGGCGAAAACCATGGTAATTTGGGTGAAATTTTGATAAACTAGTATGTGACAGAGCACCCTCTGAAACGGCCTGAAACGGTATTTCAGCCTGCTGAAAACGCCTCCAAGGCACGGAAAAACGCGTTCAAAGTTTTACCTCCTATCCACCGTCGTAACAATACTTTTTGTAAAAAAAATTGTTTTGTAAATAATTTGATAAAAAAATATTAAATTTGGATCAGGTGTTGATATTTGGTAAGCACAATTTTGTAAAAATTTGTTTAATTTGGCGCTAACTATGATTTCTTGGACCATTTCTGTACAGAAGAAGAAGAAGAAGAAAGACATTTATTATACCAACAAGATACATCACAGAAACAAAAAAAGCAGATAATTAACATAATATGCACAACAACAGAAAGAAAACTAAATACACAACAGACAAAACGAATAAATAAAACAGGACCATAGATGTAGCCTGCGGTGTATCTACGTTGCCACAAAAGGCAGCTGACTCAGCGTACAGGAATCTATACTATTTTTTCTACATTTAATTATTATCAACATCGACCAAACCTTCCGCACATTCCTTATCGTTCCTTATTTTTTTTTCGGCTGGCAACCCCAGACCGAACAGCTGACTTCAAAAGCAGCTCAGTAGTGTTTATTTATTATAATTGATATTTTTAGTGTATTTCGAGTCCAATTGAACGTAAATTCATTTAGCAATACATAGTAGTGAAGTGTGAATCAAAGTTCCTAGCGAAAATCAAAATAATACCAGAAAAACGTACTATAATTGTACCGAGCGGCCGAACTGTCAAACGGTTCGAATTGCAACGACTAAATCGGGGAAGTATTGTTTTAATACTGTATTTTACGCCTCATACTACACTTAATACTGCTTAATCAAACTGTAAATAACCTCACGTACGTGAGACACGTCCCATACAAACACTTCGGCTCGGTTTTGGCTCTCTTTACTTGACGAAAAGTGGAAGCGAAGTTGAGACAAAACAACTAGCCTCAGCCATCACAAACATACACTCAACACCTATAAACGTGCCATCAAATCGTCATCAGTCAATATCATCTTACACGGTCAGATACTGACACCGATTCCCGGTTTTTTTCAGGTAACAGTAGCATGCTGACCCGAAGCAAGATGACTGCACGCGATATGGAGCTGAGGCTAAAGGCGACCCTGCTCGAGCTCAAAAAGAGCAAGGAGCTGTGTGACTCGCTTCTTCAAGAACGAGAGGAAAGTGAAGAGGAGATCCATAAACAAAATAAAACCAACTCAGCACTGAAAGAAGAGCTCAATGAATTGGACATCCAGTGCCAGGACTTAATTGCCCAGCGGGATGAGTTGCAACATCAAGTGAAATCATTTAACAAATGCCATGATGTCCACGATGTAGCGCTACAGCGCATACGCTCGCTTGAACACCAGCTTGCTGAGGCACATCACGAGCTTCAGCAAATAAGTGAGCAGGAACAACACAGAGAGAGCGCTAGAACTATGGCTCTATATAATGAAGTTATGAGTGACACAGGGATACCAACTGTCGACCTTACCACAGCCAGTGATAAGTCTTGCACTATGCAGAATAGCAGTAGCATGAAAATGAACAGTGTAAACAAAATCAAGAAGTATATTAAAACAAAAAAGTACATTCAGAAGGTACAGAAACTGATTAAACGAAGCCGAAGGAGTTTAGAAAGTGTACCAATTCACCGTCAAAAACTACAGTTAGAAACGGAAATGGCTGAATGTCAGAAGGAGTTATTCACCAGCAACGTGGACCACGAGCTAGCGATGGCTGAACTACAACTACAAGTCGAAGATCTGCAGTATCAATTACTGGACATCACCTGCAAGTACTCGGCTATGCAAACTCAGTATAATGACAGCATTTCAGCGATGAATGGGTTGATTGCACTCAGCAAAAGCAATCTAGAACGTGTCGAGTCCAACTCTATCCAGGATCTGGAAGACTCAGAAGACAGACAAAGTTGGTTACCACTGCCACTAACATCTAATGTGCTTACACACTCAGCCCCTATACAGCTGAGCTCCATGCAGCCTAGGAGCAATGAAACGGGCAGTCAGAAGCCATGCTTGTCTCCAGTATGCCCAGTGCCCGACACACTGGCCCCTTTACCGCTGGATCTGGCACAACAGCATGGAGGTGAGCAAAGTGGACCGCCTGCACCAACAAATGTGACAGTGGAGACCAATGTGCCATCAACCTGTGATGCAAAACTTGATGGACAAGCCACGACTAGATTGACCAGCAGTGATGATGCCTCTAACAAGACGATAATTTTTTCAGATAAGATAGGTGTAGGTTTAGGTAGCAGGCTGCAGTTCAATTTAAAGCAGCATGTAGAAAACATATGTATGCCTAATGCCTCTTATATGCAATTAGTCAACGCTTTGCTCAGCAAACAATATGATAGAAATACTACTATTGTATTATTAATGGGGAACAGCACAGGGATTCAAGAAAGTGACTTGATAAATTACTTTGAGTCCATATTAGTTTTGAATGTAAGGAAAATCATTATCTGTGCTTTTCCCTATTCAAAAACGTTGTCTGAGACACAGAATGCCCGGATAGGTAAACTTAACCGGCTATTGTATAACATGACCTTTGGTCATAGAGACCAAGTACTTTATTTTGATACGAATAACTTTATTCGAAATTTTATATTGACTAGGGACACAATGCATGTGCCCCTTTCTTCAAAGAGACAGATTGCCAAATTGTTGGCATTCAATATTTACGACCCAATTATTGTTAAGACAATAAAACAGGTACCTGTAGTCAATACAAACTGTAGAAAAAGTTCTACTAGTAAACCTCTGTATTCGGAGGCTTTAAAAAAACATAGCATAAATAAGTTAAGCTTGACTGCTGATTTAAACTGTCAGCGCAGACCACAGAAAAGCCCCCCCTAAAGAAATTAATTTTAGCTAATCAGAACATACAGGGTGGCTTTTCTGGAAAGTTACTAGAGTTAGAATTATTTTTAGAACAACATGAAGTTGACATACTTTGTGTCACAGAGCACTGGCTACTAGAGACTCAAATGAATTTTACTGTACATAACTATCAAATAGCCAGTTGCTACAATAGAAAGTCTTTACTGCATGGGGGATCTTTAATACTAGTAAAAGATGGTTTAAAATTTAAACAAAGGAAAGACATTTGTAGGCTTTCTGTTGAAAAAGTAATTGAGCTGTCATGTGTTGAATTGTCTAAACACATTGTAGTAAGCTTATACAGGCCCCCTACCAGCGATTACAGTATATTCGAATCGGTATTAGAGGATGTATTAAAAGTAGCTTCCAGTAGTAATAAGAAAGTTATAGTGTGTGGTGATTTTAATATCGACCTGCTAGTAGATTCCCCTTTGACAACTAAATTACAAATTATTTTTAAATCATTCAATTTAGTCCATATTTTTTTAGAGCCCACCAGGATTACTGAAACTACCGCTACTTGTCTCGATAACGTCTATTGCGATTGCAATTTTTTTGATTACTCCACAGTGAATTGCTTAAAGTCAGATCACAGTGGTCAAATTGTAAATTTTGAAATAGATTCAGAAAAATCTGAGCAAGTTATTCTATGCAGGCCCATTACAAGTAAAAAACTAGAATCATTTAAATTACATCTTCAAAGTAGCTTAACTGCTCATAAAGGTAAAACCCTAAATGCTAACGCCCATTACGAAGACTTCTTTAGAGTCGTTTCAGTTAATTTTGAAAAAGTTTTTAAATTAAGAGAATTACCTAGCAATGAAAATAAAGTAGGGTTTAATGAATGGGCCACTGCGGGCATCCGAAAAAGTAGAAACACACTGTATGCATTGTATGAGAAAAAAACATACACATATGACCACAGTTTTATAGAGTATGTTAAACTATATTCTAAATTATTCAGGGCCGTCTGCCACAAAGCTAAATGCGAACATATAAAGAAACAAATCCTCCAGTCTTCAAATAAATCTAAAACAATCTGGACTATTATAAATAGGGAAACTGGTAAAGCCAAATCAGGGGATCGCGAATTTTCTCTAAAGATAGATGATAAAGTAATAACATCAAATGAGGACATTGCTGCGGCCTTTGAACAATTCTTTACAAATGTTCCAATTGAAACTACGGCTCCTTTAGACTCGTCTCCTGATCTTGCTGCAAGTTTATTAAAAGA
The DNA here is from genome assembly GCA_963969515.1 of Yponomeuta evonymella. NCBI lineage: Eukaryota > Metazoa > Arthropoda > Insecta > Lepidoptera > Yponomeutidae > Yponomeuta > Yponomeuta evonymella. The sequence goes on from OZ018357.1 coordinate 4,746,489, forward strand.
CAATGTCCCCTCGTGCGATTACGAGTTTTCGTTCGACTTCATTAATCCCCATAGCGTAATTAAAGCGTTTAAACTATTAAATCTTAAAAAAACGGAAGATTTGTGGGGAATGTCAGTAATCATAGTTAGTTCAGTAATAGATGTCCTCGCTTCTCATTTAGCAAAAATTTTTAACAAATGTGTAGGTGAGGGTACATTCCCTGACCTAATGAAATACAGTAGGCTCGTTCCGTTGTTTAAAAGTGGCGATAGACACGATCCCACAAATTTCAGACCAGTCTCGATCCTACCCGTATTGAGCAAAATATTCGAAAAGATTGTTTTAGTTCAACTACTTACGCACTTTAATAATTATCAACTTCTCCATAACCAGCAGTTCGGCTTCACGCAGGGACGGTCGACGACGGACGCTGGTGTCTTGCTAGTTAAACATATTTATAGTGCATGGGAGGATCGTAGGGATGCTATAGGTGTTTTTTGTGACTTGTCAAAGGCATTTGATTGCGTGGACCACGAGACACTTTTGCTAAAACTAGAGCATTACGGAGTAAAGGGGAAAGGTTTACAACTGATGAGATCTTATCTAAAAGGAAGGGTTCAAAAAGCGGACATAAATCGTATAAAATCCACAGGTTCACAAATAAAAATGGGAGTACCACAGGGATCAATTTTGGGGCCGTTCCTTTTCCTTGTATACGTAAATGATTTGCCGTTTATGGTACAAAACATGTCCGAGATAGTATTATTTGCAGATGACACGTCACTTATTTTTAAAATTAAGAGACAAGAAAATAATCTTGACGATGCAAATGATGCTCTCTCGCGTGTGTTGGATTGGTTCACGGCAAATAATCTGCTTCTAAATTCCAAAAAGACAAAATGTATAAAATTTACCTTACCAAACGTAAGATTAGTTGAAAACAACATTGTACTCGGAAAGGAAAAACTAGAATTTGTAGAAGATACCGTTTTTCTAGGCATCACAATCGATTCAAAATTGCAATGGGGTCCTCATATTGTAAAACTAGCACACAGGCTTAGTTCTGCAGCATATGCAGTCAAAAGAATTAGAGAGCTCACTGACGTTGCAACTGCTAGGCTTGTTTATTTTAGTTACTTCCATAGTATTATGTCCTACGGCATACTACTGTGGGGTCGGGCAGCAGACATTGAGACGATCTTCATCTTACAGAAGAGAGCCATCCGATTTATTTACAAGTTAGGTAGTAGGGATTCGCTAAGAGATTTCTTCAAAGAAACTAACATCTTAACAGTTGCATGTCAATACATTTATGAAAATATTATGTACGTTAGAAAAAATATCAAAGACTTCGAAAATGTTGGTGGCCACCATAATGTTAATACTAGAAATAAACATAAATTGTCATTTCCACTATTTAGACTTGCAAAAGTTAACACATCCTTTATGGGGCACTGTATAAGGTTCTACAACAAAATTCCTCAAGATATATTAGAGTTACCTCCAACGCGATTTAAAAAATGTGTTAAGCACATTCTGTGCAAAAAGGCTTACTATAACATCAAGGATTATTTAGAAGACAAAGATGTTTGGCATTAAACAGTAGATTAATATTATTTAAAGGACGATTGTGACTAGTGTTCAACACATTCATGACTAATATTTTAAGTTGAAAACTCTGTTAATTAAGTTAAAACGTGTTTTGAAAAGAATAAATGTGGAGTTTCTTTGTTAGCTTCTTCTCCACATAATCCATTAATTGTGAAACTAACAACTTTGACGTTCATTAAGTAAACATTCTGTTTTTACAATGAATAAAAATATTTGAATTGAATTGAATTGAATTGCGGTAATGGGGACAGTTTATGACTGTCTCACCTATTTCCTTTCCGTAGTTTTCGGGGATTTTTGGCAATTTTCGGGCTCGCTTTATCTGAATAGCCGCTTTGAATTACATTGGCTGGGCGAGTGTGCTTTGTGTGAAATATAACACATGTGTAGAGAGGGTTAAGAACATAGAGTTATTTTTAGACTCGTCTCAAGGGAAATAGTAGCGATCTTGACGGTCGGTAGTCTGTTTTTGGAAATAATATCGCTCTTGGAGTTGTGCTTAAATGTGACACAGAGCTGATTGCTTTCAAGGTAAAGAGCGATGGTAAGGCAACGGTATTACGCTGACCTCACATTTCAGGGCGTGGGTGGGAGTACAAAATATTTGCTTTTAAGTTACTTATATTTGGGAATTTGCAGTAGCAATACCACTAGCTAACAGTGAAGTAAATTAACGTTACGAAACCTGAGTGTCCAAGGTGTTCACTTACTTAGCGCTTTAAAGCGCCATTCCGGGATGGGCACGCGTGGTGAACAGGCCCACACTTTATCTTTCTGAGAGAAAGCCTATGCCCTGCAGTGAGATGTGTATAGGCTACTTATTCTGGTTGGCTTTCTTATAGATTAGTTACAATCGCGATGTTTATAGTGATGTATTGATTTCCTTTTTAATTTTATGACCTTTCCGCCCATTGCACTTTCTTATTGTACCTTTCATATTTTATGTCTCGTTCCTTGTGTGCAATAAAGAATATTCTGATCTTATCTTACCTTGTATACCATATAAAAGTAACATTGGTTTTGAATTTTAAAGCCATCAAAAATCTAATCCCACATCCTATAGTGACGCTGTCACTAACCGTTATAATAATAATAATAACTTCCACACAACACATTCAATCGACCAGTGGCTCAATTACGCGCACCAAATCCTGAGCGATTCCAATCGCGTAACTGTCAAATTCCATACTAATTTGACAGTTAGACGATTGGAATCACTCAGGATTTGGTGCGCGTAATATAGGGGCTGGTCCCAAACTAGGATACCCGTTATTGCTTATCTAGGTTAACGTTTAAATGGCCTTAACGGGTTAACTTGATTTTCTAATGAAGTTAAAAATACGTAATACGAGTAAACTTACTTTGTCGGGTTTTAATTTGTCAATGACTGAATACTGAATCGCTCGATGTTCTGTTATATCAAATATTAACAGTAATAGATCATTTGATCGAATACCAATTTAATAACTCTTCGTGGTATCGTTTAATCGAAATTAGTTTCAACTTCATAATTGCCTAGTATCATTAGAGGGGAGAACACACTCGTATAGATGTTTCGTCTACATGTGGACTGAATTAGAGTTAGAAAATTCGTCACGGGTTAATACTACAAATTCGTTCAAAAAATGTTGTTTTTTTTAACATTCGGTATTATAATAATTGTATACCTAAAATGCGGTGGTAGCGCACCAGTAAAACGCCGGTTTCTCATTCGGGAGGTCGTGAGTTTGAATCCCGGCACGAAGTTATAGTGCCAATACGACTCGCTAACCGTGAAGAAAAACATCGTGAGGGAACCTGAGTGTCTGAGGTGCTTTAAAATACCACACCGCGGTGGGCACGCGTGGTAATTAAGCCCATCCAGTCACTGAGCGAAAGCCTGTACCCTGTAGTGGGACGCATATAAGCTACATAATAAAACCTTGTTGGTGATCGCTGCTATAGCTAGGCTATCGTGTAGTCTATATATTATAGCCCGTGCCTCTTACTAGCTAAATTAGTTAAGCGGCTCCGTGAGGCTTACTAGCGCCGTCACAGGCGCCATCAATGGAAAATCACATTAATAATAATAATAGTTATTTATTTCAGGCATAGGCACCTATATACATATAAAAATACAACAATTATGTTTCCTTTTTTACAGATAACTGAAAAACAGATAAAAGTAAAAAAAAAGAAACTAAATAACGGCTCTTAAGGGTGCAATTAAGGGTGACTTTGCGACAAACATGTTAAGGCCGACCTACTGTCGACGGATATTCAAAAGGCACCCGAATTGGAGCCGAATAAAATTCGTAAAAACAATACGTGCTCTTGGAACACCGCCCAAATGTCTTAATTAAACTACACCATGGAAATTAGAGGTTGTATCCGGAAATAACGTGTTTTTCTTTCATTCTATCAGGTTCTATCTGTTTCAATTTGTTTTCATTTCTAGTATTTTTCCATAGATACAAATAAATTACCGTACAGTCGATAGCGCTTTAACCTTTACATCCGTGCACACTACTCATTACTAATGACATTGGAACTGAAGCTAAAGTTTGATATGCAGGTTGATACTGCACTGTACTTTGAAGTTAAATGAAATGATAAGTTCTTACATACATAAACTCACGGCTGTGTTCCGGAGATGTAAAGAGAGACCAGGTTTTGCCAGTTTGCGTGCATGCAGCGACTAATTAATGTAAAGGAAGCGAAATAGGTACACAATATTCTTCCATTCCTCCCTGCTTTCGGCCAATCCGTTAATGATAAGTTTTTTATTGGTTATCGGTGAAAATAAGAAAAATATTGAGACTAGTTAGTTAGTCAGTAAGACCTAAGATTTCTGCACTTAGCCGTATGGTTGGGCCATTGTACATAGCAAAGTAAACAGTTAACTGTAGTGCTGTCTCTTCAAATTTCTCAGAAAAGAACGTGCAGAACGTTACTTAAGTATTTACTTTAATTCTCAATTCAGAAACCGGCCCATCTCTTTCGCGCCAACCCATCCGGCCGCATCCGCAATGTCTTCGGCCTACCATTTATTTTGGAAAAATCTCTAACAGGAAATTATTAATTTTCATTTCAATCCACTGTTACACCACCAGCATTGTAACAAAATGGTACATCCGCGGTCGCTTTCACAGAAAACAGGCGGAAAAAACACTTTTCATCGAACAACAAATCTCCGACAGCGTAGTACATACACACAGACATGCAATCAACTCTATATTCTGTACCGTTGGGTCGGGACTTGCCGCTCTGATTCAGCCTATTGAAACGGACTAATCGAAAGGTAAATTTAATTTAAAACTGGACCCTAAAAATGTGGAAAAATACTCGGTGTATTTTGTCAAAGAGAAGTCCAATCAGCCCCTAATTGATACGCGCGCGTGTGTGTGTGTGAGTGGATATGTGAATTTAAATGAGGCTGTGCCGGATTTACTTTACGTGGATGTAAATAAGCAGTTGATTAAATTTTACAAAAAAAAATGTGAGTTTCTAGTTATTTTTTTTTAGACAAATATTCGCTAAAAATATTTACTGTAAAACTAACATAGACTAACAAAATCCTTACTAATATTATAAACGCAAAAGTTTGTATGTATGGATGGATGTTTGTTACTCTTTCACGCAAATACGGCTGAACGGATCCGGATGAAATTTAGCAAAGAGATAGATTACAGTCTGGATTAGCACATAGGCAATAGCAAAAAAAAATGTGAGTTTCTAGTTATTTTTTTTAGACAAATATTCGCTAAAAATATTTACTGTAAAACTAACATAGACTAACAAAATCCTTACTAATATTATAAACGCAAAAGTTTGTATGTATGGATGGATGTTTGTTACTCTTTCACGCAAATACGGCTGAACGGATCCGGATGAAATTTTGCAAAGAGATAGATTACAGTCTGGATTAGCACATAGGCTATTTTAGCTATTTTAGTTTGTTACTCTTTCATGCAAATACGGCTGAACGGATCCGGATGAAATTTTGCAAAGAGATAGATTAGAGTCTGGATTAGCACATAGGCTATTTTGTATCCCGGAAAAATATCCATCAAAATTACCACGCGAACGAAGTCGCGAGCAACAGCTAGTAACACATAAAAGCAATATAACAACTACTAATTACTTGCATATTTCACAAGTAAAAAATATTATGAAACCAAAAGTCCGGCTGCTATAAATATAGCCCCTGCTTAAGACTTTTAGCAGTCGGTTCTTTTGTTTCTATTTAGTAAATTCTTCGTGGTTCATCACTAATAACAGCTGTCCTGTGGGACCCAACCCTCTTCCCTCTTATTCCCTAATTATTTGTTTAGCCTATAACTTTAGTTATCTCGTTTCATTAAAAAAAACCTTCCTTTCTTTTAATTTCTGAAGCACATAGCACGCAGAACTGATGGCCGGTGGGGCATAAAGTTCTCGAATGGAGACCACATATCGGCAAGTGCAGCGTAGGACGACCAGCCACAAGATGGACAGATGACCTCATCCAAGCGGCAGGAAGACGCTGGATGCAGGCCGCTTCCAACCGGTCTTTTTGGAAAACCATGGAGCCTCTTCCATGTCCACTCCTATGTACAGCAGTGGACTTCTTGTGGCTGAATGATGTTGATGATGAATCGCATTAAAAAAATTGTTCGTTTACATCCAATGAATATTTAGCTGGCACAGAATATAAGTACAGTCGACAGCACACCCATTAAAGTCAAATTCGCCATTGGCGTAGCTGAATTAGGTGCACGAATAGAAAGGATGATTTGTTGCCGATTGTACACACTTAATAATTCATTGTTTGTATACCGGATTTGGATTTAGTCTAATTGTAATGAAGTTATATTTTATTTCTACCTGAAAGGTACACGTTTACCTTTTTAGGGCAAAATGAATTTATTTGTATAAATTTACCTACTATAGAATGTAATAGACTAAGCAATAATTTGACGATGCACTGTTTGTATTCCTTAGGGACAGTTTCTGAATTGAGAATTTTGCTAAGTAAATAGTTAAATGGTAGTGCTGTCTCTTAGAATTTCTCGGAAAAGAGCGGGACAGAACGTTACTTAAGTATTTACTTAGTGAAATTCTCAATACAGAAACCGGCCCTCAATAAATATTTTTTTTTGTATTATTTCATTTATTTCATATACATTATTGCTTACAAAAGACTGAACAGGATCTTACATGAGAAATAACATTCACAAAGGCTCGCTTATCTCTGAAATTGATTTCTTCCGGCAAACCTTGGAGAGACGGAAAAGCAGTATAAAACGGGTATAAAATAAACTACATAAACTATATAACACCTTAACAAATTAATAAAAAAAAAACTATCAAATCCTTAAACCATTCAGGTTCTAACATGAGTTTTATTATAAATAATTGAGATATAATAATCTCTGTTCTAACTAATGCCCGTTTTATTTGGTTGGTTTTAGGGCCCGTACACAAGATGCTCGCGCGACGCATCGCAAGAACTTGGGAATTGATTCGCATCGGCGGCGTTCACAATAGTAGTAAATGGATGAACACAAAATCTTCATTGTTTCTTTTCCCTGTATCCTGGCAATAACATAAGTGACCACTTCTTTTCACGGTCTATGTCACGACCTTGTTCACAAAATACCTACGTTCAGGACGCTTGACGGTCGTCGGACGGAATGGTCACCCGAATAGTGGAAGGGAGATGCCTGGCCGCACGAAATTGCATCGCAGCAATTCGTGTCGCAGTCTTCTGCGTTGCGAATTCGCATCGCGCCGACTCGCAGTTTTGTGTACGGAGCTTTATTCTCGTAAAGCGGTAAATTGAAATCTATTGAGCAGGACTTTAAAGAATATTTACAGTGAAATTAGAGCAATGCTAGCTTTCTGGAAAAAGATAACTGGCAGGAGTAATTTTTAGACTTATTTCGTTCAATGCATAAGCAGCCTATATACGTCCCACTGTAGGGCACAGGCCTTCTCTCAGGGAGAGAGTATGGGCTTTAATCACTACGCGTGCCCACCGCGGATTGGCGATTTCAAGCGCTGAGGTATGTGAATAGCTCAGACACCCAGGCTTCCTCACGATGTTTTATTTCACAGTAGCGAGTGGTATTGCTACTGTAACTTTACAAATATACACAACTTAGTGAACAAAGTCATAGGTACATGCCCGCACTGGGAATCGAACCTGGGTCTCCCGCTTCCGAGTCCAATGTTCTACCCACTAGGCTATCACCGCTTACCGCTCTTGTTCAATGGCCTATCTAGAAATCTTTAGCCTAACTAACCAGGTCCCGCTGTGAAGTTGGTTCTATTCTCGTAAAGCGGTGAATTGAAATCTATTAGGCTCAGTACTATCTTACATTGCCTTTTTTAAAGCGGAAACTCATTTCAATTCGAATGAACACGTTTATCTCTCTCATATCCGATCTTGTTAGACAAAATCCTCGTATCATGATCGTATGAAATATTTCTTTGCTGATCGGAAGTATGGTACAGGATTGTACAGTGAGTTCGCTGGTTACATTTTTGCTGCCTTATTTCCGACAACTTGTTTTCACTCTTCTCAGAATACAGTTTTGGTTCTGCCGGTGAGAAGTAGATACCTAAGGTAGAGTTAGTTTTTTAGGGTCCCGTGCCCAAAAGGTGAGGGACCCTATCACTAAGACTCCACTCCCCGTCCATCCGTCCATCCGTCCGTGCGTCCGTCCGTCCGTCCGTCCGTCCGTCCGTCCGTCCGTCTGTCACCATGCTGTATCTCATGAACCATTATAGTAAGACAGTTGACATTTTCACAGATGATGTATTTCTGTTGCCTCTATAACAACAAATACTTAAAATAGAATAAAATAAATGTTTAAGGGTTGTCCTACACAAGAAACGTGATTTTTTTGCCGTTTTTTGCTCGATATTAATAACGGCAACAGATCCTTCGCGCGCGAACCCTTCGTGCGTGACTCCGACTTGCACTTGGCCCTTTTTTAACATTCTCAATGTCTTTAGTTTGCTCAAAATTTAATTCCATTATAGAGACTACGTCACGCTAGCTTGCTTATACTAATAAGTGAGGGTGAGATAGCGCAACTACATTTCGTTGAATTTTCGATTTTTCAAAAATATATAAATGTTTATTGTCTCTCTGCTTTAGAGTGACGCTGTTTGATAGATAAATTGGGACTTACATCAAAATTTTATTGGAGTGACATTAACGATTATATTGGAGTATTTACACTATAGAGGACATAGAAAAACGCACAAAAAATTAAAACAGATAAAATGTGATAGTTTTCCTGTTTTCTGAAACTAAATTTATCTTAAATTACTCTTATACTAAAAAAATGCAATTACTGCTTGTCAAAATGAAGGTGTTTTCTTAAAAAAAAATAACACAATCTTTTCTCTAGCTAATATATAGAGTGGCAGAGACTTAATGACCCAACCTTAAAATATGACCTTAAAAAACCTTTGTACAATGTGAAAGTATTGTAATTTTGTATCCGGTGACATCAACAGCATCGATACCTCAATTTATTCATGAGTTTCCCATGTCAATTCTTCTTGTATATTTTTTGTTCGCCTGACGCGGAATTTTATCGTATTTACTTTTTATGCAAAGTGGTTGTGACGGTGACCTCTTTTTCACAAATTTGGCCAAAATGTATTGAAAAAGCGCCGGTGAAAAGTGAAAGATTAATTCGGTAACTCCATTAAAGTATTACTGCGTTGCCAAATTCATGTTTTAATCAACGATATCTAATAAAGCTACCGAAAATAACAAACCGCTTTTCTTTTAAATACTAATGCAATGATTATAGATACACTAAAAATGTAACGAGTTTTATAAATATTTAACTTTAAATTTTATATTTTTGGTAGTTTAGAAGTTAGCAGTTTAGGTTACGGAACCCTAAAAATGACTTTTACGACAAAACTAAGCAGCATTTTACAGCATATTTTAATGACAAAGTTTTGTCTATTTTTCTATACTTTTTTTTATTATTTACTCTCCTTACATTCCCTGATTTATTTATTCAGGGCGGTGCGGTGGTGGCCTACTGGGTAGAACATTGGACTCGGAAGCGGGAGACCCAGGTTCGATTCCCAGTGCGGGCATGTATCTATGACTTTGTTTTCTAAGTTATGTACATTTGTGAAGTTATAGTAGCAATACATCGTGAGGAAACCTGAGTGTCGGAGCTATTCATATACCTCAGCGCTTGAAATCGCAAATCCGCGGTGGGCACGCGTGATGATTAAGCCCATACTCTCTCCCTGAGAGAAGGCCTGTGCCCTACAGTGAGACGTATACTACAGGCTGATTATGCCTTATGAAACCTTGGGATCGTGAGTCCGACTCAAAGTTGGCCATTTTTTCTGTAGAATTTTTTGTCAATTTTTCGATACCTTTTTTTATTATCTACTCACCTTACATTCCCCTGATTTATTTATTCAGGGACCTTGATGCTTTATTGAGAAATCCGCCACAATAACACATTCTGTCACATTTCATCATCCTTCCTAATGCAGGACAGACAGACAAGCAAAACAGGCTTCGTTAGAATCCCGTTGGCACCCTTTGGGTACGGAAAAAAATATAAGCTACATAGCTTTAACACAATTGACACATGACCTTTCCTTCATAAGAATAAGAATAAGAATAAGAATAAGAATAAACTTTAATCAATACAATAATTAGTTAACGACAATTGGTTCACAAATAGTAGTCGCATATCCACTATTCACGAAATAGTTAAGGGGCTAGCAGTGGAAAAAATCGCTCGTTCTTTTGCAGTACGTTTTTGCAAAAAAAGAATAGCTATTTTGTGACCTTACAGCCTTTTACTTCAGCCGTTTTTGGCAAAAATACGTTAAGGTCCTAGCTTCTTAGCTCTACGTCCTAGGCTATAGGTTCTAAAAATAGCTATCACATTTATTGAGATAGATAGATAGAATATTATCACTGTTTGCAAAAACGAAAAATATCATATCTTCATTTGTTTCATAGGTTGCGCAATTAGCTTTGGGTTACCCCTTAACTACTCGTAGTACGCCTGTACTACGACTTGTTATAACTGAACTCCTCAGACAATCAGGTTCCGTCACGAAGATTTTCCTCTGCCATTAATTAAAGGCGAGTGAACTTTGGAGATTCCACACACAACTCGGTAGCTGGCTCGATGTCGGGAAGGAATGTAATTGGAATTGTTTCCCGAGATCAGAAATGTGGCTAATTTAAGAACGAAGACTTTTCGTCCCCCGTTAACTGGCTGGGAAAACTATTTGATTTGTCATTGTTGCCTTGGAATGAGTTGTTAGATAAAATGTGTTTTATACAGTGCCCTTTCAAATAACGCAAAAATAAAAACAGTATCGATACTGTGGTGATACACATTAAGAAGTGCTGCGGTCTACGTCAAATTATACAGTACAAATGTACATTAAAATTTATTTGTGCTTCTTTGGTCGAGCGGCGTCACGTCTGATTACCATGACGGGGGTCAAGGGTTTACTTCCCACTGGGGGCCGCGGTACATTTGTACAAATGGCTACAGTCTAGGTGTATTTCTATGTTTGTGATGTCCTTACCGGGTTACCATAGAGCACCGTAATCTAGTCTGAGACCAGGGCAAGTGATTACGAGTATATTGTGTGGATGTTATTATCGTTATTATTTAGAAATATTAAAGAAAATTTTGCCTGCCAAGCGTGGCGATTATGGCAAAACCCTTCACGGTTAAAAACCATGAGGGAGGATTATGTCCTGCAGGCGGCGTCATATGGCTGATGATGATTTGGAAAGAAAATTTTTAATACAAACAAGTTTACTAAGCTATGCTTGGGGTTTCTCTGAAACATCAAATTCGAAACGAGGTGATGAACCAAAGTCAGCGACATAGCCCACCGAATTAGTATGCTGAAGTGGCAGTGGGCCGGCCATATCATCCGAAAAACTGATAACCGATGGGGATGAAGAGTTCTTGAGTGGAGACTGCGGATTGGTAAACGACTAACGTCCTCAGACTCGGTGGAGCGATGATCTTTGCAGGGCGGCTGGCAAGACCTGGATGAGAGTAGCCGAGGACCGTACTCATCGTCATCATAATCATCAGCCATTAGACGCCCAGTGCAGGACATAGGCCTCCTTCGTGGTTTTCATAACCATGAGGGGTTTTGCCATAATCACCACGCTTGGCAGGGCGTGGTCAACGCCTTCTACCGGACGATAGCGATTTCCATTTTTTTATTGTTTACTCGTTGATTTCAAGTCGGTAATCCGTAATAAACCTCACGTTTAATTGTCAGTTCAGTTAATCCAGATAACTTTGAACAATGCTAATTCTAAAAATCTATTTAGAGGCTAAAAATTCCACCCATGCCGGGACTTGAACCCGCGACCTCTGGCTAACCGTGCCAGCGCTCTCCCACCTGAGCTAATGGGCAAGTGCAGGCATCACTGAAATTTCGAGCCTCTTTACAAACTTCTCTGTATTACGTACAGGCAGCGACATCTGGCCGAAGCAATTTACATCACTTGCAGCCCCGAGTAACCCACTTTGCAGTTAGGTTTTTACATCGGAATCATATCGCTGTACCTACATGATTATAATCTTTTGGTCGCGGGTTCAAGTACCGGCATGGGTGTAATTTTTGGCCTCTAAATAAATTGTCCTCAACACGGGTTAGTGTAACGCAAAATATAATGTTAATTTTGTAATTAAACTTTGACAGCTATCATTTACTTTGTCAGTCTGTGCTGTATTCGAGTTTGGTTTATGGTCAGAAACGTCTAGTTCTTAGTACGTGGATAGTTGTGCACGATTGAACCCGGCGTCTTGTTCTCTTAGTCTATGTTTTGGAAACGTCAAACAGTACGCTTGTGTAAGGTTTTCATAGTGCTGGCAGCACTTTTAGTTTGTGTGAATAGGTTGGCTAGCCTGGTTGATTTAGCTTTGTAAAGTTGGCAAGCCTGTATCTTTGTTGGGTTGGCAAGGCTGTTTGAGTGGACCAACCATGATGATTTTAACTTGTAACGTTTTCTCGTAAACGGAAACTCTCCAGAGAGGGAAGCCATGATTGAATCGAACGGCAGTCTTATTGTGATTCTTATTCTTATTCTCATTCGTAGTCTCGCTCTTGCCTCGATTCACAACAGAAATGTAGCCAGCTCCGTGTCAAACTTGCCGCGTTTCCAAATTTCCAAATTCCTAATCACAGTGTAATTACCAAGTGTAACTAAATTTGAGACTATTGGATAAGAAGTGTAGTGCTTAAGAACTCTCTGTATTAATTTCTGAAAGATGAAAAGAAAGAGGTTTTGCTGCTTTTCTCCTTGGAGAGTATATTTCCGAAGCAGTGTAGTTTAGAAAGAATTAAAACGAAGATAAACTAACTATGAAGTGGTTTTCCTGTGCCATCTTGAACACTGCCTCAACCTATGACATCACCATGCCGACATATGTCTGTGTAGCATATATATAGTTTATCATTCTTATTTCTAAAAAAATAAAACTAGTAAATTGTATTCCGCATTGGTATTCATAGCGCTACATCTAGGCGTAAATATTTCATACCGTATCTGATACAGGAACAAAAAAGGCCTTACAGAATGCATAACACTATCAACGATACTAGGAATAGCACAATGTGAAAACCTTATAATTTCAGCTTGTTACGCCTCGAACGCACTGCGGTTAAATTTCCGCACAGATTATTTTGCAAATAAAACAAATGTGAATCCTATCTACAGTTGCAAAAAAAAAATTGGGTTGAGAAATCTTGTTTAAAAAATGCGGGAACAGTTAGATCCGCCTCTCCGTCCATCAAAAGAAGAAAGAATTCAGCCAATACTTATGTACGGGATAGACCTTTGGGGACTAGCTGCAGATCGAGACAGACCCTTCATCATTCAAAAAAGAATAGTTCGAAGAATGATGAAGGTACCTCCGGATGATCCAGCCAAACAATTTTTCATTGAGTTAGATATGCTCACAGTTCCTTTTCTATACTTATTTGAAGTAGCCAAATATGTCCGGTGCAATTTAACACGTTTTTCCCCAGTAGTGACTACTAGTAGGTGTAGAATCCGAAGACAGCATGACCTGATGACTGTTACACATCGTCTGTCTAAGACTGGCAAATCACTAGAGGCCATGGGTCCGCGTATTTATAACAAAATTCCCGTGGACATAAGGGATTCGCCGAGCAATCACATATTCTTAAATAAACTAAAAAAATATCTATGTGTAAAGGCTTACTATTCTGTTGAGGAATATCTGGATGAACAACCGAATTGACATTTATTTATTATCTATGATTATTAATATTTTAATTTTTGATTTATTTGATTGATTGATTTATTTAAATTTATTTGTTATGAGACTAATTTTATTATTAAGCATCTTCTTAGATCTTGTAATACTATTTTGACGATGTTGTTACCTAAACTGAATAAATGAATATGAATAGCCGGCGGTCTTAACCACGCACGCACTGCTCTGGCTGATTACTAGTGGTTCGGGTTTGTATCGAGATATTTTTGGAAAGTTCCTTTTAAAAAAACTAACTAGTGTATTGGATAGCTAGGTACTGTCAAAGCGGGTTCATCTTGCTATGGCTTTCAAACCGCCCCATAATTATGGTGTATACACTCATGGTCCTGTGACAATCTCGTCTTTTGCTTTCCGAAGGCTTTAAGCCCATACTCTCTCTCTCTCTCTCTCTCTCTCTCTCTCTCTCTGAGTGAAGGCCTGTACCCTGCAGTTCAACGTATTTAGGCTACATAAAAAAAATTATTATTTCCTTGAACCTTTCTTTTATGGAATTTCTCATATTCCGTCCCTATTGACAAGTAGTTCCCAAATTTGTTTTTTATTCGGCGCGAGAATTTATCTTGAAGTATTTTGATTTATTGGTAATCCTTTCCTGTTACGAAATATTTATTCAATATTTCAAAGAAAAAACTAAGACAGTAAGGAAAAGCTACGTTGTAGAACGAAATTATCTTAAATAAATATTGATCGATGATAAATACTGATTGAGAAATATTGAATAAAAGGTAATGCCTTAATAATACCAGATTATAAGTTGAGTTGTAAGAAGGCAAGTAATACCAGTAAAACCTTGTGAGTTTTAGTATTTACTTCAAAAACACTACAGTACCACTTTTTTTGTTTCCTTCATTCAGTAAATGGGATTATCATAGGTAATCATAATCATAATTCATAATCCGTAGCCTTTAAAGTGAAAGTCTTTATTGCCAACAAAAATTAAATAAAGTAGGCAAAAGGCTTTATATTCAGCCGAAAGTATTAAATTAATAAACAAATAAAGTCGTCAGGGTGTTCCCTCCACTGCCGACGCTGCTTTTCAGCAAAAGCCTTAGAGGTTGGGTTAAAGATATAAAATAAATTATACAGTCGCTAAACGCAAAAAAAAACTATTTTCACGTTTGCTCATAGTTTTCATAGTTTTTTATTTTATTATTACCACTAAAAGTATATCTAGCCGATTGTGTAGTGATTTTTTATATTTTATTTTTAATTTATATAATAATTCACAAAAAAAATAACATTAACCATCAAATGAACCTCAATAGTTAAAGTTTCTCCAAGATACATCACATCCACATGTAAACTTTGCAAGGGTTAAATGTATTTCATATAGTTTAGTATAAAGTATGGTATAGAGTCTAGTATAGTCTGCTGCGCATCACATCAGCGGGAGGTTTAGAAGCTTAACATACTCTATGTTGTCTATGTTTAAAGCAACAATATACTAGAAAATCGCGAAAGCTGAAAGCAAGCACCCTCTAAGCAATTATCTTCAATGATATCGTACGTCGCGCGTCCGTTCCCGCGCGAACTAGCCGCCAAATACCGCCTGGCTGGAAATTACTGTTTTATTATTATTAAAAAAAAAGAAACTACACCGACTTTTATTTTTTCCCCGGTCTCGGAGCTAATTGTCCATTTGCGGCCAGTCGCGCGTGCTCTACGAAAAACAGTCACCATTTTTAATTCAATTCTTTCGAACAAAGCTGCAGTTGCATTTTTCGTTGCGCTGGGCATCCGGTTTTGTTGCTCGGCCGGTGAGCGTCCTATGGAACAAAATGGGCACAAAAAACTTGCTTAATTTCCTTGGCGTTTAGTCGATGCTCCGCAGGACAGCTACGCTTGTAATTGTAATGAAAAATTGCACCTTATTTTTGTCACTAATTTTCGTTGAATTTCTGCTGGTACATAATACCACGGATTAGAGAGAGTCCAATCGAACTCAGTTACCATAATTCCAAATTCTCAGCGATTCCAATAGTCTAACTGTTGCATTCCATTCTAGTTGCTATCGCAAACTTCGGGATTCAGACAAATTAGGTCCCAGACCATCATCGCATCATTGAATTTGAGAGTTCGATTCTTGTCATGCGGCATAGAGATAGAGGAAGGCCAAGACGAACCTATTTTGACTTAATCAAAGAAAAGGGAGATGTCAACAGATAGACGGATACAAAAATTAAAGCCGGTAAAAGCCGGTGGCCTTTTTAGGGCTCCGTAGTTAACAAGGAACCCTCATAGTTTCGCCATGCCCATCCGTCTGTCCGTCCGTCTGTCTGGCAGCGGCTTAACTCAGAGACGATTAGTATTAGAGAGCTGAAATTTGCCATAGATATACAAGCCGACAAAGCGGTAAAATCAAGTGTTAAGAATTTTTTTTAGTGTGTATCCCCTACACCTTAGGGGAGCATTTGTTTTTGCCTGCACCATAGTATGAGGTACCGTTGATTCGTCGTTTGGCGTATGCATTAACGTTTGTAAGCTCTCCCTAGCTAGCATATATATCCGTTAAACACCTTACAAGGTGAGAACATACCAATCCCATTAGTAAACCTACCTAATATCCAAACTAACACACTGCGGACGGATATGGCTGGGTGCACAAATTAATTAGCGGAGAAATGACAGAAGATAAGCTCTGACTTCAGCCTTTGCATCTGATGAAATTGGTGGCTAAAGTGTTACTCACAACGCGGAATAATGTGCTTTAACTGCTGCGGAGCATAAACCATTTTGTTACGGAGGTATTTGACAGTTCGCTATTATATATATTTTTTTTTATTTAAAATAAAAAAAAAAGTCCAACTGGCTAAAATAAGTTAATCTTAGGTTATTTATAAGTTTGAAATATGCTACAAAATAAAATTACCTATACACTGAATAAAATAAAATTGAACGTCAAATAACTTACCCAATAACATTAAATTCAAAGAACTAAAACATTTAGACCTAATGATTAATTTCTTCCGTATAACTATGTCAAATATTACCTGACGGTAAGCTTATCTATCGACGAAATGCGCTTCTACAATATGGGTCGTAAACTATTTTTTTTTTTTGCTTTTTTAGGTTGCATCGTTTCGTAATGTGTGAGTGAGTGTTTTATTTCTGTGTATTTAGAAATACGTAAGAAACTCTTTGCCGACGTCGTCCCTTAACCAGCGAGTGCGCATGAAACGACTAATGAGTGTTGATGAAGCGAAAGGGGTTTGTCAGGATAGTGGCAAGCCCAGGACCAAGTTTCATTAAACTACAATTCACCGTCTATTATGCCAATTTGAGGTACATTGCATCGCAGATTCTACTTGTTATCTTGGGTTAATAGACTTTTCAATGCACATAGAATTGTCATAGTAAACCATGAATTGTAGTTGTATGATAAAGGCTCTTGGTCTCTGCCTACGTGGACAAAATATATTTGCAATATCAGATTATGAATTTTATTCCGGATTGTGTCGACACTTGGTCAAGCGGTACCACGTCTGATTACCATCCCGGTTCCCACTGGGAGCCGTCGTACATATGTGGCCTCAGTTAGGGTGTATTTCCATGTTTGTGATATCCTTGCCTGGTCACCATAGCACAAGGTATCGTAGTTTGGGAACAGGACAAGCGATTGTGGAACTGGAAGAAGTTACTGTTTTTTTCAGAACAGTCCGACCAGGTGGACTGGTCCAGGACCATGCGACTGTACTTAATAAAGTTGCAGCTTATAAAGTGACAGTTTAATGCAAACTGCGTCAGAGTAGGACATACAACGCAAAAACAGAGTGTGTTGAACAGAATTTCGGTCAAAACGAGGTAACACGCACACATTAACGTAACATGTGCGCGCGCGCCGGCTGTTGGCTATCGGCCTCTGGCGCACTAATGCCGGCGTGCGCTCACCTTTGCGTCGCCTGGTAGACATATATAACACACATTTTACCTATGTGGATATATTTTTTGAAGCTAAGTATTCTTTTAAAAACAAAGTTATTCGTACCCTGAAGAATATATAATTCCATTTCTTGCTCGTTAAACTTACTACTTTTTTGCATGACTTTGTTTAAAATGATCTAAATTTTAGTTTAGTTATTTTAGTTTTTCTCTCTTCTCGTATTTTCCATAGTACAAGCAGCAATACTGTATTTAATTAAGCCGAGTATGATGTCGTGGGTGATATATTTACTATTACTTTTGTCTATTCTGTAATAACTCACAATATATCACTGTTTGTTATCCCAAATGAAATAAAATAAAAAAAAACATGTGTGTGTTTAAGAGGATTGTTATAAGTGACGTTCACAGACACGCACACATTCGAAACAATAGTGCAACACTAACAATCGCCTGCGCTAAGCATGCCAATTTGGCTACCAATTTGTTACCTCACTTTGTAAGCTCGCAATGGGCTTCTTAAGGAGTGTAAGACTTCTTCACTTCTACATTCAATGCACCTGTTCAGGAACCATAAATCAAGTGTGGCCAAGCGGATTGGCACCGGGCGGGCAGGCGCGATATGCTCTGTTAACCGTGCGATGACGTCACAAGGTTAATTTTTCATGAAGATTCACGTAAAAGGTCAGACGGTCATCATCATCATCAGCCTATGCTTGTCCACTACTAGACATAGGCCTCTCCTACAGCACGCCACTGAGCACGGTCCTCGGCTACTCTCATCCAGCTCTTGCCAGCCGCCCTGCGACGATCATCGCTCCACCGAGTCTGAGGACGTCCCACACTACGCAAATATTTGGTTTATCCACTTTACACTGTATCGGGCGTAAAGATATAAACCAAAATATACAAAACAAAACCTACATTATACAGTTTGTAACGAAATCCCCATATTTATTATTTCTTTGCGCAAGAATATTATCATACCTTTTAGATTTTTTACGGTTAGATATTAGATGTTTTCTGGTGTGTACAATAAAGAATATTCTTATCTTATCTTAACTTGTACCCCCGGTTTTCTGTATGTTGACCGTCAGTTAATCTACTGATAACAGCTGATACAGATTTTTAGGGTTCCTTACCCAAAGGGTGCTCAACGGGACCCTATTACTAAGAATTCACTGTCCATCTGTCTGTCTGTCATAAGGCTGTATCTCATGAACCGTGATAGCTAGGCAGTTGAAGTTTTTACAGATAATGTATTTTGTTGCTCCTATAACAAAAAACACTAAAAACAGAATAAAATAAATGTTTAAGCTCCCATACAACAAACCTAATTTTACCGCTAGACCACAGTATGATCAACATCTTCATTCAGCCATCAAGAGGTCCACTGCCGGACATAGGCCTCCGTCATGGATTTCCAAAGAGACCGTTTGAAAGCGGCTTGCATCCAGCGTCTTCCTGGTACTTGGATGCGGCCATCTGTCTAGCTTGCGGCTGGTCGTCCAGCGCGGCGCTTGCCGATATGTGGTCTCCATTCGAGAACTTTTCGGCCCCATCGGCCATCACTTCTGCGTGCTATGTGACCCGCCCACTGCCACTTCAACTTACTAATCCGCTGGGCTATGTCGACGACTTTCGTTCGTCTACGGATCTCATAATAGCCCTTTCCATAGCTCGTTGCGTAACCTTCAGGTTTCTTATGAGGCCCACAGCCAGAGACCACGTTTCAGTGCCATAAGTCATCACTGGTAACACACACAAGTTAAATATGCTAGCAAATAATTGACAATAGTGAATTACCTACATAGAGTCGCCAGATGCGGGTTGAACAAGACCCGAAAGCTTGGAAAACCAATAAGGGAGGCCTATATAGGCAGAGGGCGTCAAATGACTGATGGTGATGAATTACGTAAGTAGGTACATCGTTTTCCCTTTGCACAAACCAATCTGCTTTGGTTTTCGCCCGGCGCGCGCGCTCTGCAGATGCTCAGCTCTGCTCGCCGCAGCCCCTTACTGTGACTTGTTTGTGGATGGAATAAAAGGTTTAATGAATGAATGTAACATAATCTTCGAGATCGCTTGAGAGGTTGTCTCTAGTTCCGTGATTATTTGGTGTTTACCGTTAAGTTACAAGAACTTTGTAGATAAATAATACCAAACATTGCCTCATTATACAAGGTGTCGATTTGTAAAGTAACGCCCGACTCAGGGTACTTACTACTCATAAATACGAAATAACTTTTACTATGGGACAATCTGTAAAATCTTTAAAAAAAATCAGCTGTTCCATACACTTTGTTCAGTAGGTATCGAATTTTAGTATGGCACAGCTGTTTTTTTTCTCGCGGCTTTGAGGTCGACCCGATAGTAAAAGTTGTTTATGTTGATGAGTAGATAGTACCCTGAGTCGGTCGGGCATTACTTTACAAATAAACACGTTGTAGAACACGGTAGGAAAGTAGTTTCCTAAAGACTCGCGAAAACATTTAAAATGAAACTCAACAGCAACACGTCTAACTGAGTAAAAAGTATAATACCAACAAGTTCTCTTTAGCTTTTTCTTTGAATTATTGTACAATGCGTCCGTTGACGGTAGGGTTAGTAATCGCGCGTTAAAATGTATTAAGACATAATTTTGAATTGTGTGTTTATTGAGTGATCTCAACAAAAAATTATTGAAAATCATTGAAGAGTAATGGCGTTAATGGCGCACTTTAAGTTAAGTATAAAAACTTGTCTCTGTGCGGTTGCAACAGTTTGATTTTAATAAGTACTAGTCCAATTAAATGACGCGATACACATAGCTAACCAACAAGAGATTAATAAGCTCCAGCAAGTAGTTTTACTCATTTTATTGGTTGTAACATAACATAAACTCACGCCTGTATCCCTGAGGGGTAGGCAGAGACCAGGGACTGCCACTTGCTACGATCCTGACAGATCACTTTCGCTTCCTCAACATACATTAGTCGTTGCATGCACGCACGCTGGTTTCGGGTACTTTTTATCTTGCCCTTTGTTAATACATCCCCTATTTGGTCGAAGTATGTCCGTCTGGGTTGTCCCTTACCGGCCCTTTATTGGTTGTTTCCATAAATAATAAATCATCAAAGCTAACTTACAGTCAGTACTTACTGTTTTAACCTTGAATTTGTTAAAAGGACGTCCTTATTAAGTTGCTCTATTTCCCTTGTTGGTTGGCTAGAATAAAATTATATTTAGTATTAAGCTCACTAATTGTACATTTTTTTCTGATACAGAAAAAATTTAAGAATAATGTTCTATAAATATAATAATATTCTATAGAATAATGACTCATCAAGTCACTTAGCTAATTTCGGTCCAGCCGTCGAAGGACGCGCTGTAGGGGCACCAAGCGCCGCCTGCTACCGTGTGGAGGCAGCGACATTTTAGCGCCCCTAAAAGATAACGAAGTTACACCCGGCGCCAAGATACTTCGCAACGTCTGCGCTCTTACAAGGTGTGATAAGTAAACAATGTGTTTGAAACAAGTGCGGGTTTTGAAGGCGATATTTTCTGGATGTGTGTCGTCTATTTTTGCGCTGGGTCGTCTCGCGCTAGTTGATGTGTTATGGCAGTCTCGGGTTTGTGTTGTTTACGCAATTTGAGGTGTTCTTGTGTGGTTTACGGGAACGCTAAGTGGAAAACACCGTGAGTAAATATGTATTTTTTTATCACACCTGCTCTGAAAATACATACTAATTATACCAATTAGAGGGAAGAAACGCCTTTATCCCGCCCTTCAAATCCTTTCATCCCAAGGTATGGACGTTTGTATGAAAATCCTTCCGACCCAAGGGTGGGAAGTATGTATGAAATTCCATTACATACCCGTTTTTTTTAATTTGTCAGCAGTCATACTGCAAAGAGACTTTAACTGTCTACTAATTAAATTTCAAGTAAATTGTTACTGGCCACATACAGTTTTTTTTTTACCAGTTACCAACCTCCTTGGTGCATACAGAAAATTAAAAACGAAATTATTTTTGTATATAAAACGCGCGGAATCACGGAAGAAGTGGCATGACCTTATGATCTTAGCCTACTCCAGAAACGGGCGAATAAAAAAAGGAAAAGCCCGCGCATTTTCGCAAAAACTTCGATTGATTTAGCATTTATCTTTGTGTTTTTTGTAAACATTTCTATGCATTTATGTCTATAATTTTCCTCGTAGGTGTAATAAAAAGCACTATACATACCTCAGGATAAAGTACAGTTCCATACCTCAAATGGTTTGCGCCCCTCGCAAGCTCGTGGCGCAAATGCCATAATCTCGGTATGGAACTGTCACTTTCTTCCCTCTGAAGTAATGTACTATTGAGTTTGAATTTTTCTCGCTTGATTGTCATACATTGGCTTGATAGTATGAAATGTATATCTTGAGAAGTTTTGATAATCTTTGTCCTTCAATAACTCATTATTGAAGAATGGCTGAACCGATGAATGAAATTTGTCAACAGACAGATTATTTCTTACAAAGATATGAAAGAAATTCCGGGCACAGTATAAAACGTAGCCTCCTGCTATCTTTTAAGAACATGAATATTTAGTGTACTCTGTTGGTTCTAATGGAAATATGCCCTAGATATGCCCCTAATGTTTGACGTTTACTACCATGAGCGCCTTAGTTCGTAGCGTAGCGTAGTTCTACACACCGCGGTGTGCACAAGTGCGTAGCATATAGTAGCACTTTCGTAGCAAGTGAGTGGAGCGTGTACGCCGATTTTGTGTTTTCTTTTAAATTTCGGCTGTGTTTTTACAGTGTGTCGTCTGCTAGAAGACAACCCGTTTCAGTAATTCAATATAATATAAATACAATGGCTAGGAAACATTTGATGTAGGTACTACAAAGTGTTATCTAACGTATAAATTACCGTATTTTTACTGATTTTAACATATACTTGTGAGTCAGTAAAATCATACTTTCAAAGTAAAGACCAGTGTCTCGCCCGAACGAGGGCTAATCCCATAGTCAATTTTAATTACAATACAACGATTTGTGATTTGTCTAAAAAGACTAGCGCTGGTCGCAAGTCTGAAAGAAAAAAACATCTTTGCTACGTAAACCTCATCCTCAGCCCACTGGTAAAGGTCTTTTCCCCCATCACGCCGTCCTTCGTGGTCTCTCACCATTCACATCCACGAGCCTCCTGTCGACCTGACCACATCGTCCGACCATCGGGCTGTTGGTCTACCCACTGACCGCCGCCCGGTTCACGGCCGTCTTCCCACCTCACCGTGCCCCGCCTATCGCCACTTCAGACTAGAGATTCGGTCACCAATATCGTTGACCTTCGTCCGACGTACACCTATCGCATAGCAACTCTGGATGATTTACGAGTAGGGCAGGTCGGATTTTTCCACTTACCATTTGGCTACCGGACCACTTTCAAGATAAACATTGAGCATTCATCGTTTTCAAATGTTGTTGAAATAATGAACTAATACGGAACCCAAATATCGACACAAACTAAAATGCTCAAGAAAATCAGTAAACTGTATCTTTTCTTTTGTCATTGCTGTTTCTGTAACATTTTGTCCGGTATACAATAAAGAATATTCTTATCTTATCCGCAACAGCCTTAGCATAATAAGCCTATATGCGTCCCACTATAGGGCACAGGCCTTCTCTCGAGGAGAGAGTATGGGCTTAATCACCACGCGTGCCCACCGCGAACTGGCGATTTCAAGCGCTGAGGTATGTGAATAGCTCAGACAGTCAGGTTTCCTCACGAAGTTTTCCTTCATAGTTAGCGTGTGGTATTGCTACTATAACTTCACAATGTACATAACTTAGAAAACCAAGTCATAGTACATGCCCGCACTTGGGATCGAACCTGGGTCTCTCGCCTCCGAGTCCGATGTTCTACCCACTAGGCTACCAACGCTCTTAACCTCAACAGCCTTAGCAAACATTTATTACGAGTATTGCTTGGTTTAGTAACAAGTTCATCGATTTTTTTTTATAATGCCTTGCTCCTCAAAAAACTCGTTATTTTTTGTTAATTTGGTAGAATACCTACTCCGAGTATCTTACAAATTGTTTGGTTGTAATTTAACATAGCTTGAAGGGGATATTTAGTTTCGAAAGCAATCGAGGGTCTGCAGCGGTTTATTTTGTTGTGTTAGGAAGCTAAAACGGCCGAAATTTCCCAAAACAAAAGAAGTGTCATTGTAACACCTCATCAAGGAAATTTGCCATCTTTGAATACTCGTATAATTTTAATAATATCTTGGAATGTGACAGATATCCATAAAGATACGAAAAGGGTCGCGGTGCACCCAAACCGACATAGCTTACCCCACTGTTCACACAAAAACATGTTTTATTTAGCTACAAATAGAGGTTACTGCAGTAATAGATGAGGTTCAGATTAAAATTGGCAGTTTATATGTGCCATGTTTATGTCATCCGATTGATATTGCCTTACATGCCGTTATTCAAAATCGATTCTATTTCGTTTTCACATCTTATTCGGAATTCCATAAGTGTATTTGGCCTATGCCGCTCCCGCTTCATGTCACCTTATCCTTTGGAGGGAGAAAAAAATATATTTTCGATGATTTATTCATCGTAAAAGAAATCTATTTAGTAATTGCAACATTGAATAGTTAAGATACTTGTAGAATACTTAGGGTTAAGATAATAAGTATCTTTTGACATAACGAACTTAGAGCTGTACCAATATTAACGGGCGCTCTGTATAATTAGATAAATAGCTTGATATATGTCAATCAGGCTCATATCAGGCTCATATCATATCAGGTCACGCAACGAGCTATGGAAAGAGCTATGCTCGGAATGTCTCTACGAGATCGAATCAGAAATGATGAGATCCGTAGACGAACGAAAGTCGTCGACATAGCCCAGCGGATTAGTAAGTTGAAGTGGCAGTGGGCACATAGCACGCAGAACTGATGGCCGATGGGGCCGAAAAGTTGAATGGAGACCACATATCGGCAAGCGCAGCGTAGGACGACCAGCCACGAGACGGACAGATGACCTCATCCAAGTAGCAGGAAGACGTTGGATGCAAGCCGCTTCCAACCGGTCTTTTTGGAAATCCATGGAGGAGACCTATGTCCAGCAGTGGACTTCCTGTGACTGAATGATGATGATGAGGCTCATATCAGATATCTAGTAAAAAGCCATACCAGGGTCTCAGGATTGTCCTATCGGTAGGTACAAACCAAAGTTGGGTTAGTTACACAATAAATATTTCAAGAACGGCTGGACCGTTTTTTACGATCTTTAATTTTTTCTCCGGCCAAAATAGCAAAATAACTATTAAAATAATGAAATGATTCTGAGGCGGTACGACGTTCGCTGAGACAGCTAATTTTAAACAAAATTACAGTGATTCTTTTTTTACATTATATTATTATTAACGTTATGTAAGTAATAGTCTATTGTATGTCAATATTCCTTCAGTAATTTTTCATCATAGGGTTAAGAATTAACTATAAAGCCGCAAATTAAACTTTAAATTGTTTATTAAATTTTAATCTGTAAAATATTTTATTTTTGCAACTTCCCCATCCAACTACTTAAACTGCTATTCAGTGTACAATAAATAGTGATCATTCATCCATTCAATGAATGTGAATTCTAACTTACCCCGGGACAAATTTATAAATACGGCCATGTTCTATATAAATTGCTCTTTATCAAGAGGCAACCGCCAATTTTTTCCGCGCATTATAAACAGTCGAAAGGCTTTATTTCCCTCATCATCGCAAAAATGGGCACAAAAAAGAAACGTCAACTCGTATAAGAGTGAACGCTCGGACTAATGGTGCGTTGCGCCTTAATGCAAAGTGGCTTCATACAAATATTTTAGCCGCTTATTCACGGGCGATCTAAGGTCCGTGTTTATAAAATTCTTTTGCAGTACGCTATAGCGAGTGCTGTTCTTAACAAAAGGAACTGGACAGTTGGTGGCCGTTCATCCGGTAACATTTACTGTCAATTGTATTACGTACACTTGACAATAAAGACGATAAATTACTCCACTTGACGGTCTTTACAGTGATATCTAAATATAAAAAAAATATTTTAATAAAACAACTAATATCCAATCAAATCTTATGCACAAATTAGTTTACAGCTGCTTACCTACCAAGTTTTAACATACAAGCATCGGTAACATAAAGGGACTTAAGCGTCAACAAACAAACAATCAATCAACAACAATATCAACACGAACATTAAGAAAACCACCAAAAAAACTATATTATAAAAGTCTTATGGTCGGCGCCGGCCAACTAACTCAATTGTTCGTTCACCTTGTTTACGCGTTTTAAACGACCGACTCTTAAGCATTTAACAAATGCAAAACTCTTTTCAGCGATACGTTCTACCATTTCGAATTGAAATTCACGATTCGAAGAAAGTCTTGTAGAAACAAAAATATTTACAAAAATTGTTATACATCACTTTAAAATACTTACTTACTTACTCCGCTGGCTCAGCGACCCGTAGTGGGTCTTGGCCTACGACACAAGAAGTCGCCACTTGTCTTTGGCCTGCGCGGTCTCTTGCCAGCCGCCCGCCTGGAGCTCACGCAGGTCCTTGGCCATTCATCCTTCCAGCGATATCTGGGGCTGCCAAGCGGCCACTTTGGAATAATTTACATTATTTCTTATAATAGGCAAAACTACGATTTTAAGCCTGCAAGGCAGTAGCACACTAGCAAGTCGTCTGAAAAGACGTTCGCTTGTCAATACACTTCTTGGAAAACCCACCTCAAGGAATAAAAGAAAAGGGTGCAAAATTGTGAACGCTTTTAAACTTATCCCGTTTGCGTCTCACGTACTCACTTCGTATTCTTACGACGGCTGCCGCGTAAGTACTTAGCGTATAGTCGGTTATGCATGTTATGTTTACTGTGCCATTCCAGGTTGGGAATACAATATTCATAGAGTTGTGACGGGCAATGACCCGAGCTCAACCTAGAGTTTTTTTAGCAGTAGTTCCTAACCTTTCTAATCATATTGTAATTATAAAAAGCTGGTCAACGATACAGCTATTAGCAATAAGGCCGCGTATTGTACTGTATAACAACATAACATAACAAAAACTCACGCCTGTATCCCAGAGGGGTAGGCAGAGACCAGGGACTGCCACTTGCTACGATCCTGACAGATCACTGGCAAGCCTACTCTGTAGATAAAAAGAGTCTCAGTGTAGGCAGGTGTAACGAGTGTTACTAGACACGCCAAATATAAGCGATTTTTTTTGTGTACTTAATTTGAATTCTAGGCGATAAATTTGGACCAATCAAACCCAGTCACCAGGAAGAAAGGTAGCCTTCGAAAGGAGACCGGAACCCCCTCGAGTTTTATAAGAAAAGTGGAGAAAAAAACTCGAATAACACTCGAAAGAGGTCTTAATTTACCTTTTTGTTGAGAAATGTCGTACCAACAGAGCTTGATTGCCCCTCAATCTGTTTGAATTCAACGTTTTTTAGGGTGCCGTGTCGAAGACTAATAAAACCCTCTCGAACCCTTTCTATAATCTGTTACCATGATGACGAGGCGCAGTTTTCAATTTTTATATCTGATCCAATATCATCAGCTCACATTCATTCACTGCTGGGCATCGGTTCGCAACTTCTTTCTGTCCTTGAACATCCTCATACACCTACCGGCCATCCGTAAATATATTTTTGTCTCAGAAAAAGGATAGTAGGTAGTACCTATCAAGTTGCAATAAGTATCAAAGACTTTTGAAAATTACGATCTCTTGAAAGTGTAAAAAATACAAGCTGGTAAATCAACGCAATAAAAAAATTACCATTTGTGTCACATTTTTCATACAATCAAACTCACTACTAAAACCTACATGGCGCGGCACTCCATGTTGACCTAGAATTATAAAACGTGGCAAACGGCAAGGTTTTACAGAGTAAAGAAAAAATCTAATATTTTAATATAAATAAGTAAATAGAAAGAACTTCTACATAACACTTTTCCTGGCCCAAAACTTAGGATACCCTGTGCTGTGGCAACCAGGCAAGAACATCACAAATCAAGTACGGCGGCCTCCAGTGGGAATCAAACCCATGACTTCTGTTTTGGCAGTCAAGCGCTTTAACAGCTAGACCTAGAAGACAGTCATGTTTCTTGAAGTAATATTTGTTGTTATATCTCTAAAAAAATGTATGTCATTTTTTGCACTTGGGATTTTTAAAACATTATTTTTAATTGCAAAGTTAAGTTTGTTTGGAATCCCCAGGGCCACAGTCCAACTCGCACTTGTCCTATTTTTTCCGTCTTTGAGTATGTACCTAAGCTCACAAAGGGCCACCGAGCGGCCTGCGAGAAGTTGGTAAAATAGAAAACTGGTTCTGTCAAAAACAGCACCTTCCACAAAATATTTTTCCGATTCGAAAAGTTAGGTCATTTCTAAGACCTCAATAGTCTTGGTTAATTTGAAACGAAAAATTAATTGCGAGATTGATTGAGCTGAAATAAATTATAAAATAGAATTGCTAGTATGTACCAACTACCGGCTGGCTCATTGGCCTAGCGATAACACGTTTCAAGAAGACTGCGGTGTGGAAGTTTTTTTTTAATATTATATTATATTAGTAGGTTTAATATAGTAGTAAACTATATTAAACCTACACATGCTAAAATTTGGGTGGTTTGAAAGCCGCTGTTATGTATTTAGCAATTAAAAATGCAATCTATTTAGACTATTACTTTTAAGTAAGTATAGACGTAAATTAAAGAAAATGAAATAGTTCGGAAATCTTTTTTCGAGATCAGAAATTTCTGCTACCTCTCCGTCCATCAGAAGAATGACCCACGGACCCGCGGCGCACACGTACCGCTCTAGCTGACTACTAATGTTTCTCACAGATTGGAGTTATGTCTCGACATTTATGGAAAGTACCTTTTTTGAAAAACAAACCAGTGTATTCAATAGCTATTTTAGGCACGTCCAATTTGCTATAGCTTTCAAACCACCTACAATTCATGGTGTATACGCCCCACTGCAGAGAACAGGCCTTCTCTCAGAGAGAGAGAGAGTATGGGTTTAATTACCACGCGCCGTGGACTGGCAATTTCAAGCGCTGAGGTACCTCAGCTTTATTCATACCGCCATAAAAAATATCTTTTAAACTATGAAATGGATTTCATACTTTAAAAAAAATAAATTTACTGTAATTGAACTGTAAATCTCCTTCAATAATTATAAATAACAAGCATAACATACCCGAAATCGGCGTGCCCTAATGATTAATAAATGTTGATGAAGCGAAAGACGTTTACAGGGATCGTGGCAAGTGGCAAACCCTAGTCTCTGCCTACCCCTCAGAGACACAGGCGTGAGGTTATGCGTGTGTGCGCGAGAGATCGTAAACATCCAAATTGATTTTACATTGTGATAGCTTCACGGCGAAGCGTTACATTATCATGTAACTCTGAAACCAGTTTTGTTTGTTAGCCACTCGAGAGTTATA
This sequence comes from Yponomeuta evonymella, assembly GCA_963969515.1. Classification (NCBI taxonomy): domain Eukaryota; kingdom Metazoa; phylum Arthropoda; class Insecta; order Lepidoptera; family Yponomeutidae; genus Yponomeuta; species Yponomeuta evonymella. The sequence continues at coordinate 4,775,765 of OZ018357.1, forward strand.
AAGCGGCGATGGATAGAGTGCCTTTTAAACCTGCCAGCTTTAACGGTCTTTTATGAACGCTTTTAAGCTATAATTTTATTTAAAGCTGCAGAGTTGAAATCCGATAAAAAATTCACCGTATGCCACCGTAAGAGGCGTTTTCTACCTTTTTTCCTTTCTACCTTTTAAAAAGTGAAGTTTCCTACATATTATAAAAACAATTATTTGAGAAAAAAGGGGCAGGGTCTCTATCCTGACCCCCTTTTCTCAAATAGCTATTTTTAATTTGTCTCTTCCTCTGCAGACTGGTTGGAGAAAAAGCAGCTTGCTTTGTGCTCCCGCTTTTTACAATCGGAGTGTAAATTCTTTTCATTCAATCGACCCGTACTCGTTTACTGCTGGCTATATGCCTCTCCCAAGGCACGCCACTTCCTTCTGTCCTATCTAGCTATCCTCATCCAGCCTCATTCTGAGTACTTCTTTCATAATATAAATTATGTCGGAGGGGCGATAACGTGCAGCGAATGTGGTCGGACATTTTCTGTTTGGTTTCCAGTTCAGTATAGAAACTTCCTGAGATTCCAACCGCATACTGCGATCGCCAATGCGCCTGCCAAGCGTGGCGATTATGGCAAAACCCCTCATGGTTATGAAAAGCACGAGGGAGGCCTGTGCCCTGCAGTGGGCGTCAAGTGGCTGATGATGATGATAGGAACAAAGCCAATGTCTTAAATTGTGTAAAGTCTCTATTCTATAGATTTACGTTAACTGAACGCATAGAATATTTTTCAAACTAGAACTTCCATCTCGGATCGTCGGTCCAGCGAGCTAGTGGGCGTTCTACGCTGCGTTTCCCAGGTCTTGGTCACCACTCGAGAACTTTATCAGATTGCTAGCAGTGGTTGGAAGAGGATGGGAGGCCTGTGTCCATCAGTGGACGAGTGCGGATTTATTGATTATATGAGTTAGAGCTTTCATAAGCACTACACATTATTAAATTTTCATTACTTACTTGTAAGTATTTGAATTATATGTAATGTATTAAAATCTCGTATCACAGTGTTTGTTATCGAACTCCTCAAAAAAGGCTTCACCGATTTTATGATTTTTTTGTGCATCTTTGGTAGGTTTGAGAATAGGTCGTAGGCCTTATAAGGCATTAAAATGGCAAAACAACGTTTGCCGAGTCGCCTAATACATATTATATACAATATTTTCTTTCTTTCAGTTTTGCTGCAGGCGCTAGTTTTCTTGTGAATAATGCGATAAATTAGAAACCTTTGAAGATTAGTTAAATCTGGTTATAATATCATAGCGCTAGAGGCATTTGCTATCTGTGTTTTTGACTTTCAAAAAGATTCTGGTTCCAGTTAGATCTGAGATTTCGGCACATAGCCTCATAGTTGGCCCCACTGTACGTAGCAAGCGCTAAGGTATGTAAATACCTCAGACACTTGGGTTTCCTCAAGATGTGTTCCTTCACAGTTAGCGAGTGGCATTGCTTACAACTCCATTTCCTTCCGTGGATGTCGTAGAAGGCGACTAAGGAAATAAATTACCAGAAGACGGGCAGCAGCGTCTTTCTGAGATTCCAACCGCATACTGTGATCGCCAACCCGCCTGCCAAGCGTGGCGATTATGGCAAAACTCTTCATGGTTAGAAAACCATGAGGAGGCCTATGTCCTGCAGTGGGCGTCAAATGGCTCAAGATGATGATGATGATGATCATGATTGCTTACAACTTCACTAATGTACGTAACTTAGAAAACAAAGTCATTGGTACATGTCTTTGAACTTACAAGACTCTTTAAGTCTTCTATCATTCAGATACGCTTTGTAAATGCTGCATGATTTTTCATTAGATTAGATCAGGAAGTCATTACACTTAATATTAAAACTTACAAGACTCTTCTACTATTCGACCATTTATATACGGTTCATTAGATCAAATCGAAAAGTAATTTCACCAAGTCTTTGAACTTACATGACCTTTTAACTCTTTAATTATTCAGACAAGCTTTGTTAATCGTGCATTATTCTTCATTAGATCAGATCAGGAAGTAATTTCACTTACTCTTAGAACGTACAAGACTCTTTTACTCTTCAACTATTCAGATAAGCTTTGTTAATGGTGCATGATTCTTTATTCGATCAGGAACCAATTTCACTCTTACAACTCTTTTGCTTTTCTATAGTTCAGATCCGTTTTGCAAATGGTGCCCGATTGCTATTTGCGTACGCAAAGTTGTTTCTTTGCCACACACGTGTATTTAGTTGCAGTCGAGTTAAACATCGGGCTCTTTACGCCCGCGACCGCCGCTCATGCATAATGGAGGGTTTCAATTGTGAATTTCGACAGGGGTCACTCGTGTTATATTTGTTGGCAAATAGCGATAAATATGATACAACTTTCGTGCCACATAACATAACATAAACTCACCAGGGTTCAACACTTGCCACGATCTTAACAGATCTGTTTCTCTTCATCATCAACATTTATTAGTCGCTGCATGTACGTACGCCGGTTTTGGTTCCTTTTTATCTGGCTTATCTTGCTGGCTGGCATCCAATGATACAACCCCCAATTGGTCAAAGCATGTTAACCTGGTGCGTCCCTTGGCGACCCTTAGATTTACATTCGCTCTATATGCTTTCTTCCTTCATCTTATTTCAGTCCACAGCAATCGTTGTGTCAACTCTTATATATTAATGGGCTAATGGAACCCGCAAGAAATAATTGACCTTTTTTTCATACTTACACTTTAAGACCGGCAAACCCTCGCAGTCAAATACACATATTGATAAAGCACATGTCTTAAAAAATATACAATCCAGCCAAAAAGGAATGAATAAATGATTGATTTAGCCTGTAAGATTAGCAAGATGAGGTGGCAGTGAGCTGGTGACATCTGCCGAGGAACCGATAGCCGATAGGGTATAAAGGTTCTCAAACGCAAACGCAGCGAAGAACGCCTATTATCTCGCTAGACCAATAATCTGAGAATAATGTGGTTTGGCGCTAACTATACTAGAAAACCAAAAAAATATAATCACTTAAAAAACGATCACATACAAATAAAAAACTCAAATGGTTTTCTCTATCCTCGATAGAAAAAAACCGCGCGTTTTCAAAAAACATATTGCGTTGTATTTATCCTGCAATAAATAACACGAAACTTATTTAATTGCGCTAACACAAATAATAAGGAACTACTTTTTCCGTAAAGCCTTTTCCAAGAGCGCCGAGAAAAAAAAAGTAATAAAGCTGTTTACTTTTCAACCGAGAGCGGCCACCTTTTTAATGCTTTTGTAACAAAGCGTTAAGTTACAAAAAATATATAACGCAGAAAATATAGTTAAATGTGAACTATGAAAAAAGAGTAACCTTAACCTAGATATACACCAAGCGGAGCGTTGACACAGAAGCCTGGAAATACTTCACCATCATTATAGTCCAGACAAAATAGACATGACAGGTTGCATTGATTCCCAACAAGCTGGATTTTTGTATAGGTCTTAAATGCGTCATTGTAAATACGTGTTATCACGTGTTATGTATCTAAAATCTCAGTGCGTGGGAGTCATAGGCTATATCAAATCAGCATTAATACAACAGAAATTTATCAAAAATTTTAAAGTACCACTTCCGTCACTGGCTGGCGCGGCGCTACTATATTTTATTTATCCTGTTTTTTTTCTTAACTATGCCAACCACGTTTTAAGTCTGTAAAACATAAATTATTTGTAAGATTTTTTGTTATCAGAAGAAAAACAAAAATGCAATATAATTTCATTCAGCAAACCGGTGCTAGAAGTCGTTGAAAAAATACGTATGAAGTTGTTTGCTCGTTCTAGTTAATTCGTTTATCTGATTAATTCAAGAAAAATCAATCCCAATCTATTGGAGTCTATAATAATGATTGTTTTTCTGCTATAATTCGAATTTGATAGTATTATTCTTTTGTTTACACACAGACGAAAGCTCAATGAAACGAAATATATAAAGTGTAGCATGTCACGTTTACCACCCATGCCGCAACTGTACACATCCCATTGTCGCTTGGTTGAAATCATTCAGACTGGGCTACAGGCGCTTCTGGTATATTAACCAATAATTATAAAATCAATCTTACACATCACGATCAGCGGCACTACCAGCATTGTCATTAAAGAAGTTCTAAGCGGGAACCGAACCCGATTCCTTTACAAAGTAACAATTTTAGATCGTAGTACCACTCCGTGCTATTACTTATTCGACTTCGCACATTACGGTGAAATTAAGCAACATATTCTAAACCCAATTCTAACTAAAGAATATTTTTGTCGAATAACGAATATTAGAATCACTGGGTGGTGCTGCATATCAGGGCTAACTGAAACGAAAGATATGAGGTGTAGCATGTCACAACGACCGCCCATTCAGCATCTGTACATACCCAATGAGCGGTTGGAATCACTCATACTGGGCTACGTTTGCTTGTTTCACAATGACATCCAAATACAAATATTTAAAGGCAGTTTCGCGGCCAGACTCTGGGCTGTGGCTCCACGCGTTGCCATCACCGCAACTGGGAACACTTTTGGACAACAATTCTTTGCGCGTGGCTGTAGCGCTTCGTTTAGGCTGCGACATCTGCCAACCACACCGCTGTATTTGTGGTGCAGAGGTGAATTCACTGGGGCGCCACGGACTCCATTGCGTTCGGAGCGCGGGTAGGATCTCACGGCATCATTCCATCAATGACATCGTCCGGAGGGCTCTTATTACTGCTGACATTCCTGCGATTCTTGAACCACCAGGGTTGTGTCGCAGTGATGGGAAACGTCCGGACGGTCTCACTATGATTCCGTGGGAGAGGGGTCAGTGCCTGCTCTGGAATGCCACATGTGTCTGTACATTTGCTCCGTCTCACTTAGGCTCAACGGCCATTTCTCCTGGGGCTGCTGCGGAAGCGGCTGCTAGCCACAAATGTTCCAAGTACAGCTCGTTAATGAGTAGCTACTTCTTTGTGCCTCTAGCTATTGAGACTACTGGGGTATGGGGAGTCCAGGGAAGAGCCTTTATAAAGGAGTTAGGGCGTCGCTTGAGGAACCGCGGCATGGACTACCGCTCTGGAGCATACTTGATGCAGAGGATCTCTCTCGCTGTGCAGCGGGTTAATGCTGCCGGCGTTATGGGAACCTTTGGCTCGAGTATGTCTCGGGGCGGTTTGTTTGACAGTTAATTTATTCGTCATCTTGATTTATTACTTTGGACGAAACAATTGTGGATGTATTATTATTAATTTTTTTTTACTTATAATTATTAATTTATGTTTTTAAAAATTGTAATAACTTGTGTTTGAAAGGTAGGTATTCAATATTAAAATGCATCATTTATAACATGTTTCAAAGATAAACTTACATTTAATACTTATGCAAAAAACATAATCACATAATAAATTATGCACTTCGAAAATACTTACTTTATTACTGATATTCTTCACAATCTCAAGTTTGCAATGTAACTTCGAAAATGTTAGTCTTGCAGGGTGTCATTTTCATTTGGGACAAAACAATTAAAGGAAATCCATGGAGGATTCCTATGTCCAGCAGTAGACTTTTAGTGGCTGGATGATGATGATGATTTAAAGGTAAGTTTACACCTTACGATTGTCTGAACGGAATTTCTTCCGCCTCTTAAAGTAACCAAATTTATTTTGCTAGGTGAATTTTTTGGTAATCACTAAGGAGCTACGCTCGCTTCGCTTGCTCCGCGCAGTGAGATCACAAGTCTAACCTAACCTAACCCACTATTCCGGCTCCGCCCCCCGAGCCCCCTGCACTCCCCATGCTCTGGCTTACGTGTGCTGCACTTCTTGCCATTTTGTTTTTTGTCTGTGGTAGTTTTATTTTTTTTCGCGAGGCTACTTAATCACCTACTTACATACATTGTATATTACTCACACAATGATAAATTTCCTAATGTCTTTAGAGTAACCATGATGTGAAAGAACATATGTCAATAGAACTTTGTTGTTTTAATGTATTTATGTAAAGAAAACTTATCTAATGTTATGTTGCCAAATGATATTATATGAAATAGTTACTTTATGAGGTGTAAGGCTTGCGAAACATTTTTATATGGAATGATGAGTTGTCAAATGATACATGCGCATTGAATCGCTCGTAGCCCCGGCTGCCTGAGTGATCTTAAACGATCACGAAGGTTAAGCAACACAGTTTGTTGTCTGAGAATTTATTAAATAACTGTTGAACTTTCGAATGGTACCCTCGGTAAAATAGTTCTAGCAACAACAAAAAAAAAAAATACACAAAAAAAGTAATACACTCGCCGGGAATAAAACCTCGGTCCCCGTGACGTGATTGAATCCGATTGTAGGACTGTTTAAGCCATAGACTGCCCATAAACCCGTGAAATTCATCAATACATTCTTTCCAACGAATATTTTCACGTTGCCTCCAAAAACAGGAATATCGTGATTTTTTTCTCTCAGGTTTTCCTGTAAGTGCGTGAGGCCTAAGATCGTTTATTAATTCCTAAATATTCGGATTAATTTTTCAACGCTTTAGGGGGCTGGCATTTATTAATTGACGCGGTAGCTTCTTTTATACTTAGTTGGCATCAAACACTCTCGTTCTAATATTACTGCGTGAATTTTTAATCGTTAGCGTCTTTTTCCCATTTTTCACAATGTCTCACAAAGACTAGCGCTGATCGTTAGATTGAATAAAACATTTTTAATTTTTTAAAATTATTTTCTGGTAAGTTAAATCTAGAAAAAATGTGTTCATAAATAGTTGCATAAATATGCTTTATGCGATAAAGGATAAGTCTGTTTGGTTTCTATACCGGGCTAAAAATGGTTACGCACCTTACAAGCTACGTTTACTCGGTGTGCCTCGCCCACAGAAAGCAGCACAATGGATCCACGTTTAAAATTCATCCGGTGGCCGCGTAACTCAGTCTCCAAAGAGGGCCTTTATTATTTCTTACTATGAAACTCCGGAGAGCTGTGTCGACCACCCCCTGTAGACCTCATTACACTATGCATGGGGCTGAATTGGTGCTACCTGCTAGGGCATTTTCCTTTTAGATCCTATAAATATTAATCGGGTTTATGCACCACTGTTATTACTGGGAGACTCGACGCAAAGCTCGCTCGATGTTGGGTAAGTCTGAACTTTCTCTTTCTTTCTATGTCTATCTCTTCCCCCCCCCTCCCTCTCTCTCTCGCTCTCTCTCACACACACGCACGCACGCACGCACGCACGCACGCACGCACGCACGCACACACACACGCACACACACACACGCACACATGTTTTATCCTAAGTATTCATTAAACGTAGTTTATAACAATACTTTAAAACAAATTTAGTAGTTAGTAGTTATACCCGACATTCCATACTTAGCCTCATAGTTAGGCCATTATACGTAGCAAGCGCTAAGACATGTAAATACCTCAGATACTAGGGTTTCCTTACGATTTTTTCCTTCACAGTTAGCGTTTAGTATTGCTACTACACCTTTACAAATTTAGGTAACTTAGAAAACAAAGTACTTGCGAGGATTCGAACCCACGACCTCCCGAATGAGAAGCACGTTCTACCGCTCCGCTACCACGGCACGAAACCTATCATAATACAGTCCACTGAGCAGCTGTCTAGTGGTATTTAGTACAATATAATTCAATGTTTACAACACAAATAAGTTTTTACTTTTCATAAGGTTTTACGGTATGGTTTTCCTATTTGCTTTTTTTAGTTTCCAATAAATCATTTAATTACAGTGCACACGTTTCCTTTCATTCTTGGTTTTTTAGTCGTTTTACATCATTAAAGCCCTTATTTTTAGGTGTGAACTCATATTTGGATTTCAGTGGTACAACTCGGACGAAAACGTAAGTTTCTACAATGATAGAAAGAGTAGGTCCTAGGCAATAGGATCGCGCTAAGCTAAACTTTTCATATTATGCAAACAAAGAAACATAAAACTAACAAAGTCTTTGTCACTGAAATTTAAACTAAAAAAATAAACCTTAAGTTTTTAAATTTTCGAACCGCTCTTCAAATTAGATTACTAATTTTGGATCTTTTTTTACTAAAACATTATTTTTAATTTTACTAAAACACTGTAAAATCATAGCAAAAACTTTCCAGTACCAATGCCAAAACCTTCCCAGTTGGGTAGTAATCTCAGTAAAGAAATAAATGCTCTCGTATCGTCCGTTTCAAGGATAAAACTTAATTCAACCAGAACGCAAAGTGACTTTACCCGGGCAAAATAAAGTCGAGAGAGACAAATAGTCGCTATCAGATCTAGAGCCACGTCAGCCTCTAATGGAGGATGTCAAAAAATTTGCGCCCGAAAACACTGTAAGAAGAAAGGACTTATTGTCCCTGTTCGTACCTTCTGTTAGGACCTGGTTGCTATATGTAGAATTCAGAACAATATTGTATTATTAAAAACCTATTTAGAGGCTAAAAATTCCACCCATGCTGGGACTGGAACCCGCGACCTCTGGCTAACCGCGCCAGCGCTCTCTCAACTGAGCCAATGGGCAAGTGCAGGCATCAGTGAAATTTCGAGCCTCTTCACAAACTTCTCTGTATTACGTACAGGCAGCGACATCTGGCCGAAGCAATATAAATCACTTGCAACCCACTTTGCAGTTAGGTTTTTACATCGGAACGATATCGCTGTACCTACATGATTATATTCTTTTTGTTGCACTAACCCGTGCTGAGGACAATTAAGTAGGTTTTTAAAATTGTCCTCAGCACGGGTTAGTGCAACAAAAAAAAGAATATAATATTGTATTATTATTTAGTTATTGAATCAGCCCTCCAGCTTGCTTGATTGACGATCTGAGGCAGATTGCTGGCCGTGGCTGGATGAGGATGGCCGAGGACAGAAGGAAGTGGCGTGTCTTGGAGAGGCCTATGTCCAGCAGTGGACGAATCTCACTACTATCTTTCTTCCTTATATATTTATATCTACTTATGTTGCTACAGTTTATATGTCTTATTTATATTATGTATTATAAGTTTATAGTATAAATATTTACCTATTTATTCTTGAGTATTCGTCTTCTTATGTAATTTTAGTTAAAGTAATTAGTTTTATCCGTTTACTTCATATGCCTACCAGTTAATTTCTTGCACCCACATGTGGTTGACTGGTAGAAAATGCTTATAGCATTAAGTCCGCCACATTGCCATTGTATTTTTTTACTCATGTGCAATAAACGTATTAATAATAATAATACGGGCTGCGTACTTAGCTGGAGCTGATAAGTGATGAAAATACTCTAGCCTTTTAGACCTTATCTACGAGGTGAATCAAATATTTTTATTCATCACAGCACAATATATTGTGACTTAATGAACGTCAAAATACACTTTGTAATGTTTGGTATTGTCAGTTTCAGCAAAGCAGATTATGTGAAGAATAAACTGACAAAGAAACTACTCTTTACTCCATTCTAAACAGACACTCAATGAACAGAGTTTTAAATGACATATTAACAGCGTAGGTTACATAGCCACATATCTTTCTCATTGCCCTCATCTGAGGAGCATATTTGAAATAAAGTTATTTATGTTTGTGTTCTAAGTTACGTACATTTGTGAAGTTATAGTAGCAATGCCACTGGCTGACCGCGAAGGAAAACATCGTGAAGAAATCTGAGAGTCTGAGGTGTTTACGCGGTGGGCACACGTGGTGATTAAGCCGGTACTCTCTCTGTCTCTCTCTCTCTCTCTCTCTCTCTCTCTCTCAAAAAAACCTGGATAATTTATTATTATTGATTATCCAGGTTTTTTTAACTCACTTCTCAAAAAGACTAGCCTAGCCATCTGTGCAACCACTGAGGCCGTGAACTCTTTGGGTCGCAAATGCCTTAAACAAAGTATTATATGTAAACCATAAATTCCTGGTCCGGTGAAGATTAATATATCCTAATTTATGTACAGCACAAGTGATCAATGTTCTTTATGAACGTTATTTTTTTCTTTATTTATTGAGATTTAATCGGTTTAAGTCTTTTCAATGAGAACATTTGAAAAGAGACAATTTTGTATGTGCGGGTATTCTAAAATTTTTTGAGCGGAATTAGGTAGTCTGGGGGGAAATTAATAGCATTTATATCGACATCGCCTAAGTGGCCCTACCTGCTTGCTTGTAATTTACTTTCAGATTATTCATCAGAGTACACTAGTCAAGCGGGACAAACTGCGCGTCCGACCGCCCGCCCGTTGATTCTATTAAATAAAACGTGGAACAAAACTGATAAGAGCCTAAAATGTAATTGAGTTTCTGGAGTACCGCTGGCCGTGCTTAGAAATTAGAAATGACGGCGAACATTTTTTCCACTTTTTCTTTTACTCCGCCATTATCATGAGTGGTCCTCGTAAGCTTGTATCTCCTTAGAAATTCCAAGAGGAATTACGTCAGATCGCATTTCAATCTTAATTAAGAAGAAACTGTTTTAAATGGGAGTAAAACAACGTGCGCGCTTTTTACCCGGCTGCGGGCGGAGTCCAAACGGAGGTTGATGCGTTTGGATCGTATTATATGTAAGTATTTCCGATTATATGTTTCTTCATAATTCTTTAACCAATAGTCGGATTTAGACAAATAAGATCTCAATCGACTCGTCGTGTTTGCGCGAATGTCATAGAAATTATGGAATCAGCATAATTCCAACAAAAAAATTAAAATTTTTATATAAAAATAAAAACCTAGTTCGAAACACTACAGCACTACAAAGTTAGAAATAATTTAAAAGAATACCTTGAAATTAGAAGTATGTATACATGCAGATATTGTAGAAGTATAATTTGTAGTCGGTGCCCAAAACATATATTCTGGTCATAAAACTGGGCACCGACTACAAATTATACTTCTACAATACCTACCTACATGTATACAAACTTCTAATTTAAAGGTATTCTTTTAAATTATTTATAACTGTTTAGTGTTGTAGTGTTTTGAAGTCAGTTTTTTTTAATATTTATTTTTCAACTTTTAGTGGGGAGTGGGAGAAAAATAAACAAGTCTCTTATAACCATAATTTACCCTACTTAATTCCTTGCTTTAAAATTTGAAGTTCTCAATTTCCATCTCCGAAAGTCTTCACCAGAACATCACCAAATTACCTTGGGACTACCTTTACGCTATTTTATTAAACAAACGGATATTACTAAAGGATGGCCCCATTAGGCCCTATTTACTGCTGTCCATTGAAGAGTTCCGTTTTCCATCTCTGAAAGTTTTCATCAGATCTTCATCAAATTAAAATGGGACCAATGGGACGTTATATCTATTCGACCAAAATAGGATTTTCGAAATCGGTTAAGATTAGACAGAACATAGCAAAAACATATTTTATAGACGCGTCGAATTGATAAACTCCTCCTTTTTTGACGTCGGTTAAAAATATAAAGAATAAGGTAAACGTTATTTTTGTTTTTGCCTTGTTGTAAATAAAGTAGTAATACATTCAGGCTTCAATCTCTTACAGAGATACGCTTGCCTTTGTAGATATTCTATGTTTCGTGCGCATTAACGTATTAACTAATTAATTGGCATAAATATGGCAGCCTCTCTAGTAGGTATCCGGTTTATTTATAAAGTGTTATTCCTTATGGTATTGCGATCCCTCTGTATTGAGTGCTGTGCTGAAAGGCAACATTTCCAACAAATTCCCACCACCGAAGGGGGGAAGGCTACTGAGAGGTTTCCCGCCGTTTTGTTCACATTGTAACCGGTCGGTTTTGTTGCTACGCTCGTAGGTCATCAGCCTGAATGCGGGTAACTTTGACACAATTTTGTACTGCTCCACGGGAATCGTCGGGTCATTAATACGGCATCATTTTGTGCTGCACCGGGACATCGGTTTGCGCGAAACTAGCACCTACGTAGCGAGTGATAGATGCTGTTTTAGATAATAATTGCAGACGGAACAGTTTATACTTTGAAGTTAATATAAGCTGACTGCAACTTGTTCTGAATAAAGATCTTATTGCACTTGAATTAAAGTAAAATTTCTAGTAGCAGTATTTGGTCTTTATTGGATTTACCTGATAGGAGTGAACTTGATCAAAATATTTCTTAATTATATTACATATATACCACCTTTTACTATCGATTGAAAATAATGCTAACGGGTACAAAGTTCTCCTTTGTTCAATATGGTTTTATGGTGCAACAAAGAATTTTCGTTCATTCCTTCAATACTACTTGAATAAATATTTTAGTATCTTCATTTGCAGGGGTTTGAATTAAAGGGAGTTTTATCCGAGGTGGTACGCCTAATCCATTGTAATTTACTAGCAGTGATAGAAAAAATAAAATTTATAGTTAAAAAATTTTTGGTATAATTCTATTATAGTATTTTCTGAGATTAACACGAGCACTAGACCTAATAAAACTGAATTTTAACGGATATTTTTGGAACGTAACTGAATAGTTTTGGCGAGGGTAGTAAACTAACAGTTAATGCTTTCAAAAAGATGCCTGTCACCTCAGTCTACCGAGACCACGGTACTTGCAAAATTACCGAAACGTCGGAAAATTGTAAAATGGAAAAGTAAACGAGTAAATATCCGTTAAAATTCAGTTTTATTATAATTCTATTAATTTTTCTTGCTTTTCGCTTGGCCAAAGATTACCTATTACTTTTTATACTTTTTAGTATGGTACCGACAACAGAGTGTATTTTTTTAAACTATAATATTATTGTATACATTTTAGTACAATAATTATAATAACGCCATTTCACCCACTGTCGCTGTTATTAAATTTTAACAATAAAATAAAACTCTGTTACATTTCATCGCTCGGTTTCAATAGCACTTAGGTACATAAATGGGTTAAAGAATTAAATTCAGTACTATTTCGCTCAAACATATCGGTTCGATTGCAACAATTTCATAATGGCACGACAGAATTGCGTGAGGGATTTCTTAAAAAGGTCACGTGGTCACTGTTCTACAAAAACAAGTAATTCTGTAATTTTTAATAGATATACATTATACAGGATATAACACAATCTCAACGTTTACTATGAAGAAAACTTCGAAATTATAAGTTTTATAACTTTTCAGATAGTTAAGGCACAAATCCTGCTTAGCATAAAGTACAATCAAGAGCATGGCAATTTTTGCGTGCGTGCACTATATGGCCACTTTTCAACGGAAAGTTTGATTCTCAACATGAGTATGTTAAAGACCTATTGGTTTTCATCATCATCGTCATTCAGCCACAAGAAGTCCACTGCTGGACATAGGCCTCCTCCATGGATTTCCAAAAAGACCGGTTGGAAGCGGCTGCATCCAGCGTCTTCCTGCCACTTGGTCATCTGTCCATCTTGTGGCTGGTCGTCCTACGCTGCCCTTGCCAATATGTGGTCTCCATTCGAGAACTTTTCGGTCCCATCGGCCATCAGTTCTGCGTGCTATGCCCCGCCCACTGCCACTTCAACTTACTAATCCGCTGGGCTATGTCGACGACTTTCGTTCGTCTACGGATCTCATCATTTCTGATTCGATCTCGTAAAGAAATTCCGAGCATAGCCCTTTCCATAGCTCGTTGCGTGACCTTGAGCCTTCTTATGAGGCCCATAGTGAGAGACCACGTTTCAGTGCCATAAGTGATCACTGGTAACACACTTTTTGTTTTAGAATTTTAATTTTTTTTTAAACTCGGACGCAAAATAAACGTTAAAAGCCATTGTACAATCGGCACAGAGCGATGCGCTAAATAAACTAGCGCGGTGGTAAGATAAATTTTTTTCGTTGCCGCACGACATAGCAAACGCAGAAATCCGATTCTGTACAAGGGAAGTTCATTTTCGCTTAAGCTTAGGCATATAAGTGCGCCTTTTACGGCTAAACATGCTGAACTAAGTCTCTTTAACTCCACTATTTTGTTTTAATGTTTAGAATACAAATCTCTTACGGCGGTATTTATAAAAACATGATACCTATAAACGCTATATTAAGTCAGTATAAGGGTCTGTTGTAGAGACTTTAGAATGGAAAGACTTTACCATAGAATTTTTATACCTACTGCGTTTTAATGGAATCGTGTTTATATATTATTATTATTATTTATTTGGGAAACTTGCAGCTTACATAATAAATGGACAGAGACTTAGAATAACTACACATAAGCTAAGAATAAGTTTCCGCATATAGTAACGAAGTGGCAAACATGTGCAAGTGAATAAAAATTTAAAGTACCTAAGTCTACACCACACTTACACTCTACAACACCGAGGGCGCGTCGTTGAATGTTGAATATTTATCTCACTTTTTTGCAACCTTTATTCGTCCCGCTGCAGTAGAAATACCTTCAAAAAAGATCCCTATAGCACAAAGTTGAAATCTAAAACTTGCAGCTGCCTAGCGCGCTATAAGTACAGCTCTTCTGCAACTGTGAAACCCCGTCCCTTGCACAAACAACATCTTCCAGGCAACCCTATGATGCAAAGTAACCTCACTGTGCAAGGGACAGCAGAAGTACTAAAAGATTAGCCATAAATTGGCTGGGCTTTAGAGCCGAGCATCCACGAGCCTCACCGATTTCAATCTCAGAAATTACTGACTACGAAATCTGCTCTAATGGGCGCCATTTTGGCATACTCGCTTGTGACGAAAGTAACTGAAAATCGCCAATTTTTGTCATTTGATTCCACCAAAACACGTGACTCACGCGGTCTGCAGTGAAATAGCAAGTCGGTGAGACTAGCCTGACAGGAGTAGTCTAACCGACTTGTTACAACGTACAAGGCCTAATTATGAGGCTTGTGGGGAAATCACAGGTGTAATAACAGCTTTAGTTTCATTATGATCATGATCATAATGGTCGTCAATTCAACGACTGTCACCCCCGGTGCCGCCGCTGAGCTGGCTGCTAGACAGAAATGTCTCAAGTACGGCCAGTTGATGAATAGCTATATCTTCGTGCCACTGGCTTTTGAGACTACTGGGGTCTGGGGTTCGCAGGGGAGATTTGTGAAAGAGATCGGTCGGCGCTTGAGGAACCGAGGTTTTGACAACCGCTCCGGGGTACATCTGATGCAGAGGATCTCCCTTGCTGTGCAGAGCGGCAACGCCGCCAGCATTATGGGGACCTTTGAGTCGGATGTGGCTCGGGGTGGTTTATTTAATTGACAGTTAGTTAATTTTTTTATGGATTCGCATGTGACTTTTGTTTTTACGGTGTTTTTCTATGTATTTTTTTCTGAGCTACGTATATTTGTAAAGTTTTAGGTAAGTTTAATTTAAGTAATGTGCTGATATTGTATTAATTTATTTTAAAGATATTTTTTTTTAAATAAATTGTGCATGATTCTTTTTCGAGCTAAAAACTGTATAAAATATTATTTTGGAGTCGTGTAGAGTTTTTTGTGTTAAATATTTAGGTGATTTAAGTGTATTAAAGTTGTTTTTATCTACGGTTCTGATCATGAATCATTTGGTGAGCAATAATCAATATATCTAGTGTTCCGATACTCGAGTCACGGCAAAGTCGAACATAAGTTTAAATATACAGTGAAAGTATAAATAAGTTGGGCATAAGTTTAAATATGTATTATTATTGCGTAAGCTCCTAGTGGAAGAGGATGTGGCGTGCTTTAGAGGAGGCCTATGTCTAGCAGTGGACTGGTATGGGCTGATTGATTGATTGATTGATGCTCCTGTGATCAGTTTTGTTGGTGAATAAGGGAAGCTGGTGCTGCTGATCGGAAGAGTCGAAAGGAAGTAAAGGAAAGAAAAAAAATTACTGAAATGTAGAAATGTAGAGTACATTTCCCATGCCAATAACTTTTTTCACATTTCATCCTGTAGGGACTCAGAGCGCTGAGTCAAAATTTTTGCAACAAAGTAACATAACACAACGACCAAGCGCGGACGACTTTGTCCAGCCCGTCGTCCTCCGAACCTCAACAGTTGTTCTAACTCAAAATTCTATCTTTCTGCGTAAACTACTGTGTAAACCAATTCATCCGTGTAATTATTCATATCCAAGGCAACCTTCTCGATATTTTATTTGTGCAAAAGAACCCCACTATACCAACAAAAACTCGTGACACACGAAGTCGGGGCTACCCTTCTATGCAGTCCGACTCCCGTCGTAGCAGTTTGCTAACGTGACGCCG
Organism: Yponomeuta evonymella; assembly: GCA_963969515.1. NCBI lineage: Eukaryota > Metazoa > Arthropoda > Insecta > Lepidoptera > Yponomeutidae > Yponomeuta > Yponomeuta evonymella. Next base: position 4,791,917 of record OZ018357.1, read on the forward strand.
GGGTTCCGCCGCTTATTGCGTTCGTATTTCTCGTTAGGTACCGATTCGCGTCGATATGTTACAATCATGGCGCAAGTTAGTAGCTATCGGGAGTCTTTGTTTGCATTTTATATTGTTATGCCGAGAACACAGTGGCGGTAATGGTGTGTAGCAAAAGCTAATAGAGTTGACTGGCTCGTTGGTCTAGCGGTATCACGTCTGATTACCATGCCGGAAGTCGTGGATTAGGCCGGATTCTCGATCTTCGTCATCATTATATAAAGAGTCAAATGAAATCGACGGAACCTAATGGACTGTATGAATGATCAAAATAAAATTGTAGAAATCCCCGTAATATTATGATTTTATTAACTTAAAATACATGGGCAGCCAGAGAAAACTACGTGACAGCTCAATCTATCGTAAAAGAACAATTTTTCTTTTTTAAAAAACCTAGGAAACCGCAAGGAGTTCGCTACATCCCTCCTGTCGGGGTAGCATTTTCCACGTAAGGACATTAAAAGAATGTCAGATGATATTATTAAAAATGTGCAACATCGTAACCATTGAAAACTAAAATATATGATCGGTAGGTACCAAGTTGTAATGGTGCAGTATTTACTATATTTATGTAGGTTTGTTATATTTTCATCTTTTGTTGCCCTTGGAGTCTCGTTAGAACAAAAGGCTTGCTGAAAAAGTATGCTTCTCGCATTAAGCATACCTTTGTACATTTACATTGTAGTATGGTACATTAAATTATTAATTTAAGAAGAAGAAAAGAAGAAGAATAAATTCTGTACTTTTCAAAACACTGCTGAACTTAAGTGTCGTATCAAACCTCAAACAATCAAGTGTAAACACTTATGACAGTTTTTAGGGTTCCGTACCCAAAGGGTAAGGGACCCTATTACTAAGACTCCGCTGTCCATCCGTCCGTCTGACAAACGGAGGGCTGTATCTCATGAACCATGATAGACAGTTGAAATTTTCACAAATGGTGTATTTCCGTTGCCGCTATAGCAACAAATACTAAAAATAGCATAAAATAAATATTTAAGGGCGGCGCCCATACAACAAACGCGATTTTTTGCCGTTTTTTGCTCGATATTAATAACGGCAACTGGTAGAGGCTTGAAATATTCAAATGTTGCATAGATAATGATACGGAACCCTTCGTTCGCGAGTCTGACTCGCACTTGGCCGGTTTTACTATTTCTTTGCATATTCCAGTATCGCGACCTCGAGTTTTTGCTAAAATTCGAAATGACTTTATTATCGCGTCAGTATGCTGACGCGCTCGACATCGGTAACCGTAAATTGACCAAGTGGCCTTAAGTAAGTTGCAATCACGTAATTAAGTGATTTAGTGGTGGAGAAACAAAAGCCTAAGCCTGAATAAATCTACTTTGTGCCCGATACGCTGCATTGTCGACCGGACCCACTCACAATCATCCGCAACCGCTCATATTTCGGGCCACTTTATAGTATATCCCTGAGTAAAGACCGCACAATACAATGCCTTATACCGTATACAGTTTATTACAATAACCGCACATACACTCACATCAGAAGAAAATTAAATGCACCGCACAGGTTTTCTTACTGGAAAATTCACACGCAGATATATGAAGCTATATAATTAGCACATAACATTTTTTTTCATATAAAGGTCACAAGATCCACAAATTGAGACTGAATAATGTTTAGAAAACTAATCTAACAAAATAAACGCAAAAAAGGTTCCAAGTCCGATAGTTACTAAAAAGTGCGGTGAATGCCTGTGGCCTGAGGTGTTAATATACCTCAGCAATTTGACAATCCTATATAGAAAGTGAAAGTGAGCTACATTTATTGCCAAAAACACACTTATAGATATAGACAGCATTTTCAAATGCAAGATTGTCGGCAATAAGCTTTCTGGCAACTTCATTAATCGTCTGACCATCGGGCTGTTGGTCTGTCCGCTGACCACCGTCCGGTTGTGGACCGCCACCCCGTTACTGCGTACGTCGGTTGGCTAGTAGGTACCCAATAGTCAAATAAAACAGCATAACAAACAAAAACCAGCTTTTAGTGATCAGAGTTACGCTTCTGGCGCATACTTTCCTCCGACAGCGATTGGTTAGTTCGATATTTTGGCTATTGCTCTGTTTTTTGAACCTGTAGGTTCATGTATCTACTTCGAGAGCTAAGCTATTGATTAACCTACCTCAGGCAACCTCATGGCATAGGTGGAACACTAAGCTAAGTTAGTGCTCTGAGTGAAACAACATGTAGTTCAGAAATGTCATGTCATAATTCATCCCAGCTGTAAAAACTACGCACTTTTATTACGTGGGTAGACAACACAATCTTTGAGTAAAGTAATGACAATAATAATACTTCCTCGATTACTATTTTTCGACTTGCTTCATAGACGAACTTTATCGTCTACGAAAAGCGAGAATAAGGAGACAGACGAGCGTGTACATTTTTTCAGCTCGTTTGTTTAAATTTTAGTCTATCTCGCTAGGTGTTTGTATGGCTTAGGTCCAAATTCACCATCAAATTTGAACGCGATAAGTTGAACTCTACATATGGTAATTCGATCCAAGTTGCTACTGAACGATGTTTGCATCTAGCGCGAAAGTGGCACAAGTGTCGGAGAGCCAAGCAGTCTACCTTTTTCTCCCCAGGATTGTAAGATCTCAATCCATAATATAGAGAGGTGCAGTCGTGACCTTTGAAGAATCCCCTTCACTCCTTCACTGTATCTCGAGATTCTCCAGAGAATGATAATGCTGAGATGGATGCTAACATTCATTTATCCAGAGTGAAAATCTTATAACATATCTTGCGAGCGTAAATCTGTCCGGTCGGCGTACAATATGTGACATAAATCTGCCAATGCACTGTCCGGTCCGCTTTGCGCTCGCTGACATCGCGTCCAATAGTGGTGGCCAACTCGGGATCTGTAATGCAGTGTCAAAAAATCAAATACAGTAATGTATTGCAATTTAACGTGATGTATTCGTATTTTGGTGAGAAATTGTATGCTATTGCAATGTAATGTTAATTATTGACTTTGTCCGACTCGATGGGATGTGCCGTGAGGTACTAGATCAGGGCCTCGATTCTGTTAGTTCATTGCAGTATAATGACAGGTACACTGTCGGGTCACGTGACGTATTTTTTCGTACCATTGACGCCTAGAAGGTTTGATGGGTGTGCCCGCGTAGACTTAAAGCAGCCATGAAATGAAAACCGCCATGTTCATGCAGTTGTCATGTTACTACAATGCATTAACAGAATCTAGGCCCAGGCTCTTGCTAAATATCAGTGCTGTGGGCAATTAACCTGTAGCAATTATTAATCCTGAGGTTTTTTTTACTGTCGTATGGGCAATAGAACCCTTGTTGTTGTAAAGTGAAATTGAAATATTTTGGTTTATATTCCAATTAAATTAAGGACCTCAACATAGTACGGTAAACAGCACACCAACCTTTATCAGTTGCAATGTTACCGGTCACGTTACGGAATTAAGTACACACATATCGCACCTTCGGTAGTACAAGGGCACAACTTACAAAAAATGGTAAAATGAGTTAAATATGCAGAAATGCCTTGAAACCACTCCTCTATCTGGTGGGATTTAAAAAGTAAGTTGTACCCTTGTACTACCGAAGGTGCGACATGATACACATGCAGGATGACGTGCTGACAGAACGGCGCGAGCTTTGCACTTTTTTATAACAACGTAGTTCGTTCGAAAAGTGAAGAGAGTAGGCCTAAGCCAGCGTTGCATTTTATAGTGGTGCTAGAGTGCTAGCTATCTAGATAGAGGCCAATAAAAATGCGGTGACGTTATCGCACTAGTCGGATTTAATCTGCGGATAGATGGCGTGCGCCGCTTTTTGTGAAATGGAATTTCATGAAAGGGATATCGATACTTTTTTTAGAAATAAAAGAGAAATGTTATGTTTATTGGACTATGCAGCATTACGGTGTTTTGGTTAACATGCTTGAATACCGAAGCAGAGGGCGTGGGGCCGATTCCCACTGGAGACCACCGTAATAGTTTTGTACAAATAATAATAGCAAATTCCTCACAAGACAATCACTTGTCCTGGTCCCAAAATAGGATACCCTGTGCTATAGTAACCAGGCAAGGACATCACAAACATGGAATTACACCCAGACTGAGGTCTTGTGTTCAAATGTACGGCAGCCCCAGAGGGAATCGAACATTAAATAAGATATAAAAAATCTAATATAGAATAAAAGTTGTAAGCGAAAAACTCAACGTGTATTAGGAATTTTACATTTTAAAACCGTATCAAATTCAAAATTTTATTCGTTATTAGCTGACTCGGCAAAGGTTGTTTTGGCATATTAATTAGCCTACGACCTATTTTAAGACCTACCAAATATACACAAAAATGTCACAAAAATTACTGAAGCCGTTTAGGAGGATTTCGATAACAAACACTGTGATACGAGATTTTCATATCCTTACTAATATTATAAATGCGAAAGTTTGTATGTATGGATGGATGTTTGTTACTCTTTCACGAAAAAACGGCTGATCGGATCCGGATGAAATTTTGCACAGAGATAGAGTATAGTCTGGATATGCATCATAAGCTATTTTTATCCCGGAAAAATACACATCAAAATTACCACGCGAACGAAGTTGCGGGCAACAGCTAGTATTAGATAAAAGCAAACGGCCTAATTTATAAAATCACGATTGTTATTTAATCGGCATTTATCGAGTGTTTTAAGGTATCGTGTTTTTATAAATAAGATCGAAAGTGTTTACTTAATGAACGCCAAAGCTGTTAGTTTCAGAATTAATTGAATAGGTGTAGAAGAACCTAACAGAAAATCTCCAAATTTATTTTACTCATAAATGAACACAGTTGAACACTAACACAATCGTCTCCGTTAACATTATTTTAATACCAGACATCTTTCTCTTCAAAATAAAATTATCCTAAATGTTATAGTAGGCTTGTTTGCACTTAACCTGTTTTTTAAACCGCGTCGGAGAACTCTAATATATCTTGAGGATTTTTGTTGTAGAACAATAAAATTTTCACAAATGTATAGACTTGCAGCTGTAACTTCTTTAGCTCTGTACTGTATATTTACCAAAAATGGGTTTTTCTTTCAATTAGCTAAGGTCCCTTTTTATATGTAAGACGGATGGACGGACGGACGGACGTACGGACGGACAGACAGCGTAGGCCTAGAAATATTGTGCAATTACCACTCTTTAATGGTAATGGCACGATAAGCCTCGTTGGTCTAGCGCTATCACGTCTGATTACCAGGCCGAAGGTCGTGGGTTCGATTCCCACTGGGGCCGCTGTGAGTTTGTACAAATGGCCTCAGTGACCTCGTTTGTCTGGAAGAGATCGCTTTCCGCTTTAAGACCGCCCGTTTTATGCAACGTAACGTACTTTTTACTAAAGAATTTTAATCTAACCTAATCTCAGACTGGGTGTATTTCCATGTATTTCCATGATGTCCTTGCCTAGTTCCCAATGCACAGGGTATCATAGTTTAGGACCAGGACAATTAGTTAATTGTGTTGTGTGGAAGTTATTACTTATTAAAAGCCTCAATCGTAATACTCGTTTTCAAATTCAATTTCAATTATTATTGTTACGGGGCGGTGAAATCGATATCCTTTTAGGGTAATTACTGACGGCAACAGCCACACAGGCAAGTCACCTTGACGCTTTGTCTGGCCACACGAAGGTCGCAGGCTATGTAATCTCCAGATAAGCCGTATCGGGGTGATCGATTCGACGTACCTATTGTATGCACGACAGCACACCGATATTTACATATGGCGACACTAATTGGGTATTTGACAAAATATCAAATGAGTTACTGTTAAAACGGAATTTTGTATGAAAATACTGGCTTATGACGTCACATTTCAGAGCACTCTTTTTATGTTTAATCTATTTAAAAATTGTAATAACTAGTAATTGACTAAAAGAGATACATTTTCCGAGATATTTGGTAATTTTTGTTTTAATCGAGCATATGAAATAATTTATTGTTGATCGTGTCAAATACCGAATTGTCCCAATGCGAACTAAAAAATTCGAATTCCAATAAGGAGGTAATGGAGGTAAGGGCACCAACTAACAACTTCATAAAAGTAATTTTCAATGGAATTTGTACGAAGTTTTCGTTTTATGAGTTGGTCACCTATTACTCGTTAACTTGTGAAGTCTACTTAACCATGATAGTTTTCTATGTGCTACTGATTGACCCTGATTTTTTTTTTGGTTTCTACAATCAACCGTTTAGTCGGGAGAGGGGCGGGGGGCGCCCTACTGTAACAAAAATTTGCTGATATTTCGCCAACGGGTCCCTAAATTGAAAAATAGGAGAGATACCCTAAAACATTGTTTTAAGATTTAATTCAACCGTTTTGTCGGCATGATTAATATATATGTCTATGCCAAATTTCAGCTTTCTAGTACTAATCGTCTCTGAGCTAGTCCGTGGACAGACAGACAGGCAGACGGACAGACGGACATCGGGGAAACTATAAGGGTTTCTTGTCGACCACAGAACTCTAAAAGCAGGATTCCTCTAAAACACTCGTCAAAGGCAGTTCAAATAATCTGTGCTGTCAGCAATACGCTACTTTATTAATACGCGGATTACGGGCAATATATATTTTTATTATACTCTTTTTCATCGATTCCCTAGCCTAGCTGGGGACCGACTGACATCTAAAACAAAACGTAACGATTCCCTTCAAAATATTCAAAATAAGACGAGAAGGCTCTGCCAGCCAGCTACTATAAAGAGGAATCGTTACATTTCTCTACTTATTGAAATACAGATTTCAGGAGCAATATTATTTTATTCTAGTATTTTTCATCGATTCCCTAGCCTAGCTGGGGATCGACTGACATCTAAAACAAACCGTAACGATTCCCTTCAAAATATTCAAAATAAGACGAGAAGGCTCTGCCAGCCAGCTACTATAAAGAGGAATCGTTACATTAGGTACGTCTTTCTCTTTACCACCGACTATTCCAACTGCATCTGAATGATCTGATGAACCATCTGATGAATGTGTTAAGGAATCGTGTTAGGTTAGGATTTGCATTATAATGACGATTACATGAATTATTTTAAAGATGTTTTGTTTGATAATTGGAGCAATAATAACAGAAGTTTTCGTCCTCCTTTAAGTAGGTGTTTGCCCGTCCACTCTCCCGAATTCCAAATTGAAAAGGTTGACCAGCAGCCGTACCAACTCGTTTTTAATGTACCTACTTAGTGTGATGTACATAGTACCTAAGTTTTTGGTACTACCTACTTCAAATAGGTGCTAAAGGCTAGGTCCGAAGAAGGTAGGTATTCTAATGATGACTCGATGACGTACAACTTTCTTCTGCAGTTACCCTACGTCACACAGTCCTTATCGCTTGCCGCTAAGTGCGATTATTGAACGAAAATTACTATATCCTAGCTAACACAGGCTATTGCTATGTCGCTCACAGCTCGCTAATTAGGATAGCCCGAGGGGGACTATTGTCGTAGCCCATAGATATCATGCGTTAGTGAAATTAAGCCTCCCAGAACAAACAATTGCCCTGAAGCTCAAGGGACTGTCATTACACTTTTGTAGGTACGTTGGGGCCTACTTAGGAGCGTCTCCGAAAGCTCGACATTACATTTACGCTGGCTTTTATTTACAGAGCGATGATAGTCTTCTCTTCTTAGCGTGTCGATAAAAAACACAGCGCTGGTTTTAAGGCTGCATCTGAGTTTCCCATCGTGGTGAAAGGAGTTGCCACCCAGCGTTTGGGACTCGCTGAGAGTAAAAAACTTGTACATCACTGTAGGTACCTAAGTACTTTTTTTTGTAATTTTTGCAAAAAAGTAAATTTTACTTTCAACTTGACGGGGCCGGCGCAGTGTGGTGAAGTTTGGATGTCATTTGTAGTCTTTTCAGTCACAAGTGTCAATCAAACAACTGTACTGTGTTTTGTAATGATACCATATCTACGGGCAATATTATCCATTGGAACTTTGGAACTCCAGGAATAAACCAAAAGTCACAACATCGCTCGACCTTTATGACGTCATAACTAGACCAGTCCCCGTTTTCGCGAATTAAGACAGCTAATTCCACGATAATTAGAGACTATGACGAATCCATCCAGACTGTCTTAAGTATATGAGTCGTGACGACAGATTTCGCGAAGAAGGCGGCTTTTCAAGCCGCCAAGTCCAGTTGACTTCCCAGACATGTTCCATTAGAAAAAATGCAGAGAATATGTGTGTTTCAGGCGTTAGTTAGCCATTAAAACCCGATATGTTATTTATGAAAAGCGAAAAAGGTAGATATTTCAGGATCGTGGCAAGTGGCAAACCCTTGTCTCGGGCTACCCCTCCATGATATAGGCGTGAGTTTATGGTTTCTTTTTTTTTTATTTAGCCTATATTCGTCCCACTGCAGTGCAAAGGAAGGCCTTTGCACTGCAGTGGGACGTATAAAGGCAAGTTTTCTCTCTCTCTCTGAAAGAAGGCTCTCAGAGAGAGAGAGAGTATGGGCCTAATCACTACGCGTGCCCACCACGCGGATTGGCAATTTCAAGGGCTGAGGTATGGTAGCGGAGCGGTAGAACGCCGGCTTCTCATTCGGGAGGTCGTGGGTTCGAATCCCGGCATGTAGGTACCTAACAATGACTTTGTTTTCTAAGTTACATGTACATTTGTGAAGTTTTAGTATCAATACTACTCGCTCACCGTGAAGAAAAACATCGTGAGAAAACCTGAGTGTCTGAGGTGTTCACATACCTACCTCAGCCCTTGAAACTGCCAATCCGCGGTGGGCACGCGTGGTAATTAATCCCATACTCTCCTTCTGAGAGAAGGCCTGTGCCCAACAGTGAGACGTATATAGACTGCATTATAATGTCGCTGAACACTACGCCTATGTTCAGAGACCTAGAACTGAAGCCTGAGAGTAGCTCCCTTATTTCATTAGACCATCCATAATTAGGTTCGGGGGTTGTCGTGGTGATCCGACCGCCAACGAAAAACCGATTGTGTCAGAATAAAATTGGATTATCGCAGGGCTAATGTGATTATGTCGGTGGGGCATGTACGTCTAATGAAGTTCTCTTGCTTCCTTATCAAAGGCAGAATATAAGACAACTAGCTTGGCCCGCGAATTCATTTGGAAGAATGAAAGACAATGTAGACAATGGATATTACTTTCTTTCATTTTTAAAATTTATATTGTTACAATTATGTAAAATTTGACATTATTCTTGACATTTTATATCATTGACATTTTTCTGTATTCAATTGAATTAATATTATTTTTATAGCTATTAATGTAATTATTATCTCTCAATTTGACATGTCGTTAATATTACCAATAAATTATGTCTATGTCTATTATACCAACAAGACGAGATTTCTTATGTAATGTCCTGTTAAATGTCTTGTGTGCAATAAAGTATAATTCTAATTGTAAGACTCATCACAGAAACAAAATAAACAGATAAGTAACATAATATGCACAACAACAGACAGAAAACTAAATACACAACAGACAAATCAAATAAATATTTTTTATATAAGTACCTTATATCACGACCCAAAAAGAATTGTCGAAATCGGTCAAGGTTTGACGGAGTTATGCGAAAACATAGCCAAAAAATAAACAATATACGCGTCGAATTGATAACATCCTCATTTTTTGAAGTCGGTTAAAATAGGACCATAGATGTAGCCTATGGTGTCTAAGTCGCCACAAAAGGCAGCTGACTCAGCGTTGTGCTGAGGAAGTCATCCCTCAGCGCTGATTTTCAGTCAGTGCCTACGGTAACTCATAATTGTGCTACGGAGTGCGTGCCGTGGTGCATTTAAAAAGAATAAAAACAATGCAATAACACTGTTTACAATTCGCGGCAACTCCAATTTATTCTTTTAGAAATATCTGAACGCAGCCATATTTTCCTAACAAGGGTAGATAGCTGACGGTAGATTGTGAAAATAGAGAGAACCTTGACATGACCGTGGTCTGCAACGTAACACAATAATGAGTGTAATCGCTGGAAATTTATATTGAAATATTTCGCAATTCATGTCTGAAACCGCAGATTGGCGTAATTTAGTGCATTCCTGCATTGTGACAAGTGTGTTAAACTAAATTGGCAGTCCAAAAGGGGTAAGCTAATAACATAATATTCTTATTGAATTGGCTCTTATTTCGATGGACACACATCTATCTAAAAGCTGTAAATATCGTTATTATAGCCTACGGACACGCCCCTTTGCATGAGGTCTAAAGCCTGACCGATCAACAGTCTTTTAATAATTTTTCATCACGATTGAACGAACCGTTGCCGAACGTGGGTAGGCAGGAGCCCTGCATCGTCTAAAGTCCTCCTGGAATAATTAGTTACTAAGGAATAGGTTAGGTCTAGTTTTAAATGAATCGTTTGATTTTAAAACGACACATGTCCTTTCATTACAACTTTGCAGGAAATAGAAAAAACTGTTTAATTCAAATACTAATATCTACAACAGCAATATTTTAGCATATTATATTGATTTCTGTATGAATAAACTACAATTTTTTTTCTAATGTAAATCAATAGGTAGGTGTAAATAATTTAATAAAAAAAAATTGACAAGTGTTATTTTAAAAACACATGTGACTTGTGTTGTTTTAAAATCACACGATTCAAATATTGTTAAAGCAGTGTCACAGGCTAAAAAAAAAGAAAAATCTTTATTTAGAAACGGGTTAAAAAAGTGGTTACTGGCTCCCAAACTAGGATTCCCTGTGCTATAGGTAGCCAGGCTTCTTCCACGTTTTGGACATTTTTGTGCGTTTTTTAGTTTAAGGTCAGTGCATTAATTACGGACACTTCGTGCGTTAGTTTGTAAGTAGTGCCATATTGTATGTACCTATTCGTAGTTTTAAGTTAATAATTGACATTGGCGTCATTTGTCATTACCCAACCTCCATTGATTATATTTTGGATATATATATACACACATAAATACTGTAAGTGTACCTATGAAGACCATTTTTAGGGTTCCCTAAAAATGGTCTTCAGAGGTACACTTACAGTATTTTTTGACAACCAATCCAACGATACCCCACACTATCGTATATTATTATGCGAGAAAAAAATATTTGCATCCCTAATTTAAGAGTAGGGTAGGTATCGCAAAAAAAAAATATTCTACCGTTGACGTGTTTAATATGTATGTCTATGCCAAATTTCAGCTTTCTAGTACTAATCATTTCCGAGGTAGGCCGCGGACAGACAGACAAACAGACAGACGGACGGACATGGCGAATCTATAAGGGTTCGTTGTCGACTACGGAACTCTAAAAAGCAGCTATTTCACAGGTACAATAGCTAGAGCCAATATCGAAATGAAGTATGGAACAGATGAAATTTTTTTTCGATATTGTAGAGTTAGGCCGACTTGCACAACTTCCTAAATGTCACTAAGTCACCATTTAAATAGACTTTTGTTCTAATAATTTTAGTCAAATGCTGTTTAAGCCACATTTAAGAAAGTATTGCAAGTCGGCCTTAGTCTCATGATAGACGTTGTTGTAGTCATACGTAGAACAATCCTTTGGAGTTTCACCAGACCTTTTTGAAACGCCCAGTATTGTCTATATTTGTGTTTTGTGAAAGTGAAAAACATTTATTGCCAAAAACACACAGTTTACATAAAAAAAGACAGATTACATCATTAAAAAGATTTTAAAAAGTACCCGAAACCGGCGTGCGTGCATGCAACGACTAATGGATGTTGAGGAAGTGAAAGTGATCTGTCAGGATCGTAGCAAGTGGCAGTCCCTGGTCTCTGCCTACTCCTCTGGGATACAGGCGTTAGTTTATGTTATGTTAAAAAGGTTTTTTCAAAACGTGTGTGCGTATTACCCAATAATGTTTTCGTTCTTGGTGTAATCTGACTGAGGTGTTCACATACCTCAGCGCGTGAAATCGAATGTATTTCCACGTTTGTAATGTCCCTGCTTACCAAATCAAGGAGTAAACTTTCGAAGCTGTGTGTCGTCGAACTATTGTTTTGTCGAACTAATGTCTTGTCGAACGTGTGCTCTGTCTAGGCATTGTAATAGTCGAACTAGTGCCTTGTCGAAGTAATCGCTTTTTCGAAGTAGGAGAATATCAAAGTTCAATACGACACTCATTTCCACGTTTGTAATGTCCTTACCTGGTTACCATATCACAGGGTATCCTTATTTCGGACCAGGTTATTAATTGTGTTGTGTAGAAATTATTACTGCAATTGGTGGTGTCCAAAATCCGAGATGGTAAATCTGAATAAATATAAGAAGGACATCTTGGGGTACCTAAATGTCTAAAGGTTTTATATTACCCACGGGATAAAAAGGAGAAACCAAATTAAAAGAAACTTTATAATTATATCTAGCATAATCATAGGATTAATACATTTTAGTCTTATATTAGGAAGAACTTAACAGAAAATCTCCAAAGTAACATTTCAAATTGATGTCATTAATAATAAACATTAATGTTAACAATAATAAACATTTAAATGTCGTCATGGTCCTAAGAAGTAGTACGTACAGTAAATCTAACCAAATAAATACTAACAGAAAACAATGTTGACATGGAAGGTACTAATTTATTTACTTTGTAGACACAATGGAATAACGAAGTACCGATTTGCAACAAAGGACACTTTGCCATCGACATCGGACCATAAAAGCATCACAGCCTTTAAAATTTAATGAATTTACTATGACAGAGCGATACAAATACGAATGGGAGGCGTCTCATACGAAAATCGACCTTAAAGCTATTTTGTCAGAACTGAAGCACTCACAACTAAAAGTAATAATTTTACATGTCTAAAAGGTCGGTTTTAATATGAAACAACATTATTCTGAATGATTTCTGAAGTCTCACTTGAAAATTATGAATTAAACTAAGTAATACTTTTAATAGAAATGATTAAATATTCATTTACACGCTAAGGAAACTCTATCACTTCATGATTGTTTTTGAAAAACAAGTAAAATGGTCCCATAAAATTAATATTACATTTTGTTATCGCGAGATTCTAATTGTACAAATTCAATTAGATCTTAATTTTAAAATGTGCCTTTGACTGTTTTTGTCAAGGAGATAGGGCATCGTCTCAGGAACCGTGGCTTTGACTACCGCTCAGGGGCATTTCTGATGCAAAGGATATCCTTCGCTGTGCAGCGCGGTAACGCTGCCAGTGTTATGGGTACCTTTGGGTCGGACATGTCTCGGGGCGGTTTATTTAATTGACTGTACTTGTGTGTGTGTTTTTTTTTTTTTTTTTTATTGACATTATATTGTATTTTAAAGTGACATTTTATTGGTTTGGAAATACCTTTTTTTAAACATTTAATTGAATTATTTTTATTTGACATAATAGAATTGTATGTGACATTTAATCTGACATTTATCCACGATTAGATTAGATTTTTTTTTAATCTTTCATGTATCTTGTTAATACTGCGATTTTATTATAACACAATTAAATATTTATGGACAGTACAACATTGTGCACTTATCAAATAAACCATAGTCATAAATTGTTAAATTGTCTGTGGGTCATAAAACTTTGCTACACAGGGTCAAAATGTGGAATCTTTAAATGGACAAATTCAATTTACTTGCGATTTGATCTTGCTAATTGATTCATTGTTTCTCACCCGCAAAACTAAACGATTTATGAGAAAATAACTCGCTCAACCCCGTTTAATTTGTTTACAGTGAAACTTTTAATATATTCAAACGGCCCGAGTTGAATTGAGAGTCAAATTGGGGAACAGAACAGTTTTTGATAAAGAAAAGTTTTTTCCAAAGTTACTATAATTTTCTCAATAAAAAACTAGGTACCTACAGAACAAGAAAAATATTTCTTTAATATCCGTAACTTAATTCTATCAAATCTATTTTATTCCATCTATCAAACCCTCTAACCACATTTATCAACACTTTAGTCATTTTATGAAAATTACAAAAAAATATACATTGTGCGTTACAGCTCGCCAGATGTAACATGAGCCTTAAGAGTAAACAGCTGCTGTATGTACGAACCTAAACTGAAGGAGGTACCTAATCTTTAAATTTATTCTTATTTTTTTTTATTCAGGTGAACCTAAATAACATAATATCGGTACAGGTTAAATGGATTCGGACCTTCTTAAACCATAACTGGTTTGTCTCGAGGTTCATGTCTTCATATCTTAAATGCTGTAAACATGTTTACCACATATTTTATATTAAAGATAATGTCTAAAGATAATATCTGAAAATAGGGGGGTTCTACTTGTCGAAACAAACACCCTTTACTATGGGAAAATCTAGAAAGTGGCCAAAAAAAAACATATCAGTTGCTACCATAGTAAACCACCTGCAGCATTAAAATGAACAGCTGATATTTTTTCGGGATTTCGAAGCTTTCCCCATAGTAAAATTGGTTCGCATCGACAAGTATCATTCCTGATGCATAATTATGGAGATACGGCCCAAAGGAAAGCAAGGGAGACAGTTGGAGCAATAAATGAAACACCCTAATTACAGTTTGTGCGCGTTTCTTGTCACATAATTGGATAAGATTCGCGCTTTAAAAGTCGCCATTTAAATCGAATTGTGTATGAAGAATTTTAGTTAAATGCTGTTTAAGCCACATTTAGGAAAATGGTGCAAGTCGGCCAAAGACTACATTTTTTTTAATTAAAATTTTACAAAAAAAAATAGTGGCACAAATGTTACCTAATTTGCCTTTTCCAGGAATTAAGCACCATAGAAGTAGACCTGTATACCGTGCGCTGATAAATGAAACACCGCGTTAAGTCGTGGATCGGTCGCTAAGGATGAGTTCAATTTACTGGGGCGCTACAACGTAACTGCTCAGTAAGAACTCCGATTGATACTCCGAACAGTCAAATTCATACATATTTTGACACTTCGGAAACGTCAAATACAGTGGACAGTTCCGGAATAGCAATGCAAAGCCGAGTTTTATAAAACTACAATTCGTAGTTTATTGAGAAAATTCGATGTATGTTGCGTAGCAGTCTTCCTTCATGACAATCTGTGGGTTAATTTTCTTTGCAAAGTACATCGAAATGTAAGCCATGAATTGTAGTTTTATGAAACAGACCCCTGGTTGGCATAACCACTCACTGCATCTGCAAATCTCTGTCGCGAATTCTCTGCGCCGCCAGGAATGTGTTGTGCATCAGCATGGCAACTGTCATCGGTCCCACGCCGCCAGGCACTGGGGTTATGGCTCCCGCCACCTTTGAAACTTCTGTTTTAGGAAAAAGAAAAAAAACACTCAGAACCTTCTATGTAAACTATAGACGAGACTTTTATTTTTGCTTCCTTTATTTAAAAAAAAAAAAAACACTCAGAGTGTTCCGTGTAACCATAGACGAGACGTTTCTTTTTCACTTCTTTATTTAGCAGGAACAAGAAGAAAAAATTCACTTAGAACCTTCCATGCAACAATAGACGAACTGTTTTTTATTTTTAAGTTTTATCTAAGAAGTAGAAGGTTATGTTTCTTTAGTGCCAGGAGGTGGCTGCGTTATAGAGATGAGCGGAGTGCCAAATAAGTTTCGTTTCGCTAAAGGCAGCGCACCCCGCTAATAAAAAAACACGAAACTATCCGTTTTCCACGGGGAACACATTTTCGTTGCTGTTTCCCCAAACACAATAACAACGCGGCCAAGTGCGAGTCGAACTCGGGCACCGAAATATTACGTTCGGGATATTCCGAAATATTACGTTTATGTTGGTATGTATCCCTTCGACGGGACCATGCGGGAATCCGACTCACACTTGGTCCATTTTTATTATCGGTTGTTACACTATAATCGCACAAGTTGGCCACCTATAACTTAGCGTTTGTGTTTTTTAAAGCTGTTTCGTTTTTTCATTATCCCTTTTTTATATTGTATTTTTTATTTTATTTATTTCATTTTTATTATACTTTATTGCACACAAAACACCTAACAGGACATTACATAAGAATTAACATGTACAATCTCTATAAGGCATTTATTCCAGCAAACCGCAGAGAATATTTATTGTTGAGCAATCCGCTATATACGACAACAACGCTAGTGAAGTGCACACGTCAACTTACCGTCAAAATCAACATCGCCGACCAGCTTGGTCTTCCCCTCTGCATCTGTGACTCTCGTTATGCCGACATCGATGACCGTCGCGCCGGGCTTCACCATATCGGCTCTGATCAGCCCAGGAACACCTGTGGACAAAGATGTATCCCTTGTACCTTGTTTTCATGACCACGAGGGGTTTTGCCATAATCGCCGCGCTTGGCAGGCGGGTTGGCGATCGCAGTATGCGGTTCGAATCTCAGGAAGACGCTGCTGCCCGTCTCCTGGTAATTGATTTCCGTAGTCGCCTTCTACGACATCCACGGAAGGAAATGGAGTGACGCTATTCTTAATCCGGCGCATAATTGCTCGATGCTAGAAGAGTGGGACAGTGAATAAAAAACCTGTTAAGACCTGGGCCTAAAATAAAAGTGATTTTTATTCAAATTAACACAGAAACTGCGACATAATGAACTGTAGTACAAATAAAACTAATACCCTTCAAGCCTACGCACGCACACGTATCAAACCTTGCATCATCAATGATGAAAGTGAATGTGAACTACATTTATTGCCAAAAGCACACTTTATACATAAATATAGACCAAAGGTGTAGCCTAGTGGGTAGAACATTGGACTCGGAAGCGAGAGAACCAGGTTCGATTCCCAGCGCGGGCATGTACCTATGACTTTGTTTTCTAAGTTATGTATATTTGTGAAGTTACAGTAGCAATACCACTCGCTAACTGTGAAGGAAAACATCATGAGGAAACCTAGGTGTCTGAGCTATTTACATACCTCAGCGCTTCGAAAACCTGAAATCCCCAATCCGCGGTGGGCACGCGTGATGATTAAGCAAATACTCTCTCTCTGAGAGAAGGGCTGTGCCCTACAGTAGGACGTATATAGGCTGGTTATGATAGACATAGGCTTACATAATTAAAACGTTTCTTTTATATTTTATAAAAAATTACAACATAAAGGTGCTGTTTTCTGGTGTGTACAGCAAAGAATATTCTTAGGTTATTTTTTTATCTTATCTTATTTTAATGGACCCATGCTCAGCAATATGCCGCCCGAAGATGCATGCAACACCGGTCGGCGCTGATTTTCAGACATTAAAAAACGTCACGTGAACCGATCGTGTTTCTGTTACTCTACTGTAATGGACTAACTAACATAATCGGGTCCCTGACTGGGGCTCTGATTAGTCTTTCAACGAAATGAGCGCAAATAGTTCAGTACCTAATAGTTTCTTAATTAAAACAAAAACAACAAAGATGGTGGCAATATGGAATAAAAAAAAAACAAATAACAACCATCAACAGATTTTTAACGCACGAGAAACTGGGGGTTAGAGGAGCAACGCGGCACACAGGCCTGTTTTGTGTAAACGGACCTTAAAAGCTAAAAATGAAAATAACATGTTGCTATTCTTGTTTCATAATCAACACGAAATATTGCCAACGTCCCTAATCATCACTGACGCAAGCCGATGGTCAACAATATTATTGGGCGCACATTGAATGATAAGCTATCGACGTTATTATGGCGATAATATTGTCGATAATAAATGCACCAAGCTCTTATCTACTTATTGCAGGTACACGGGAACACAATAAAAGTCAGCTAACTTGATGAACAGATCGATCGATGTTAGTGGGTGTGAAATTTTCCGATGTAAGAGCAATTTAAAAACTTTGTAGCTATTTATACATCTATAGACAACGGCCATACTTACATCACAAGTGTAGCAATGACCCATGACCCCAATAGGTAGATACCTTTCCACCGCTAACAGACTAAAAAAACTATAGGTGTTTCCCGCGTTTGAGAAAACTACACATTATTTCACCATGCCACATATGTAAGAGTTACATAGATGACCTCTCAAGGAAGGAAGATAGTCGGCTGGGTCAATAGACAGCGCAAATACGATGAAATCGAGCAATAAAGGCCGGAACTGAGACCCGTCTTAGATTTCTAACGCTTGGCTAGAACTTCAGTTGCAGTCGACTCAGAGTGAGAATAGAATGGAATGAAGTAAGTTTAAATTACATTCGCGCTCTTAAAAACTGGGTGCGTTTATGTGCTTGAACTCGTCGCGAGACTTATGCTATAAAAATATTCCTCGGAAACACGTTCAATCCGGTCCATTATCATAACATTAAACATAGTGGGAATCAAGGCCCGGATCTCTTAAAAATGATGATCAAGGACGCCACAATAGACGAGAAGCAGCTCAAAGTAGCGGTGGAAAGATTTATCTAGGGTTAAAAGAGGATCTGTGTGCGATGAGTTATTTTACCAAATTGAAGAAGGTCGCCAAACTTTGCGGTATCTGGAAGACGATTTCGGAGGAGGCTAAGAGCCATAAATACTTGTAGCCCCATCGAAAGTAAAGGAATCAAAGCCTAGGATTTACAGTCTGGGTGTATTTCTATCCATGTTTGTTATATCCTTGCCTGGATACTATAACACAGGTTAGCCAAGTTTGGGACAAGTGATTGTGATATGTAGAAGTTATTATTATTGTTCAAGATGCTTCAATAACAGTGCAATCTATCTAATACCTTTAAACGAGCAATTATTGTATATAACATAATCCGATTCTTAGAAACGGCTCCAACAATTTTCATAAAATTCAGTATGCCCCTGTTTCGGGGGCGATAAATCGTTTTAGCTAGGTTTCATTTTTAGAAAACGTCGTTTTATCTGTGTTTTCAGGCAATGAAAATCTTCTACAATATCATTAGAATACGAAGGTAAATTTCGCCACCATCTAGAAGGTTAGAATAGCTCAGGTGAAAAATCGGGCTGTCCCGAAACCAGAAGACCAGAACCAGTTCGAGTCAGATGTCTCAAGTTCAATTATCTTTTTCTTTTTTTTTCATCGTATCTCAATATTATTTCCAAAAAACACGATTAACCAAAAAAAAATTATTCCGATCAAAGCTCGGTCATCCAGGTACTATCAATTCAACGTGCAACAGAAGCCGGGTGAGACCGAACGAGGAAGCCAGAGCTCACTCATCAGTCGCGTCAAAAATTGTGAGCATTCCGGCAGTACTGCTGCTGTCTTTCCGGCAGCGTCTATTGGTGGTACGTTCACCACCAGGTCCATGTGTAAGGGGCGAGGAGACAGAAATAAGAAGACAGAGGGCACGCTTACCAGCCGCGGAAATAATTACGTCAGCGTTCCGGCAGTACTGCTACTGTCTTTACGGCGGCCGGCGGCTTTCGCTGGTGAGCGTAAGGTACGTGTGTAAGGGAGCGTGGAGACAGAGGGCACACTTACCAGTAGCGGAAATAATGATGTCAGCGTTCCGGCAGTACTGCTGCAGTCTTTCCGGCGGCGTGTACCGGTGGCAGATTGTGACAGTGGCGTCCATTCCCAGTCCACTTTCGTGTTTCATGTCCGCGTGCAGCATCATGGCAATCGGCATGCCGACGTTCTTCGAGCGGCCGACGACCACGGCGTCGCGGCCGAACGTTTCAATCTTGAAGCTGGTTTTGGTGGAAAGAGGAGTACGTTCAATAAGGTATTCGTTGGGTTTGCCAGATAGCCAGGCCGACGATCTGAGGCATATTGCTGGTAGAGGCTGGAGGAGGATAGTCGAGGACAGAAAGAAGGAGCGTGTCTTAGAGGGGGCCTTTGTTCAGCAAGCCTAATCCGTAACTGTATTGGCGTAATCCATTTTGAGGTTTCTGAATAAGTATAAAATTTTTTTATATATTAGTTTAACGGTTTCACTTACTTTAAAAAATGTGCAGTGCTTACGAAAGTTTAAGTTTTAAAATAGTATCAAAATATGTATGTATTTGAAAGTTCGGAGTTGGTTAAATCGGACGAGTCCATACAGTGGGGAGGCCCCAGCAGTGTACGATTGTGGACTGATTAATTAAGTAATTTATTGATCAAAGCCCAAGGTAATAATTGAAGAAATGACACCAAAGTTCTCTACCTTTTACTGCCAGTGCTTAGTTAGTGTCATTTTCTCAAGATTCGTAGAGCGAAACCTAATTAAGGAGTTTAAAATATTGTTTACAAACCTATTTAGAGGCTAAAAATTCCACCCATGCCGGGACTTGAACCCGCGACCTCTGGCTAACCGTGCCAGCGCTCTTCCAACTGAGCTAATGGGCAAGTGTAGACATCGGCGAAATTTCGAGCCTCTTTACAAACTTCTCTGTATTACGTATAGGCAGCGACATCTGGCCGAAGTAATTTACATCACTTGCAGCCCCGAGCAACCCAGTTTGCAGTTAGGTTTTTACATCGGAATGATATCGCTGTACCTACATGATCCTCAGCACGGGTTAGAGCAACAAAAAGAATATAATATTGTTTACATTCAAGAAAAAACACAAGAAAGGCAAACTGCATTGTGTATTTCCTATAGAGGGTACCCCCAGAAAGGGTAATGTACTCAGAGTTACTGTATTTCTTTTTTATGAAAGTGATATAATATGTTTTGAAATGCCTTTAAATATCTTTAAATCGTGAAAAGAAAAATACCAGAACTTCAAAATTTTAACCCAAAAAATCTATTTAAAAAATTAAACTCAATAATAATGATGATAATGGTCCCGATCGATTTCGGTCACAGCGACTCGTTCAACTCCTATTTTGGTGACGTTGGTGCGCTCGCATATGGCTCGCATAACCAACCCTTTTTGTAAAGGTTCTGCCAAATTTCAGACATGCAAGCACACCGTCAACTTACACTTACTCAATAATAAACCAAGAAAGCTTTTAAAAAAATTGGCATGGGATGAAAAATATATGTATGTTGTAATATGACTAAGTTGCGTTATTAAAATTCAATAAAAATATAACTTACCGTTTCAGCATCTCCACGACAGCCAAGGCAGTAGCTGGCACGAGCGTTGGCATATCCACACAGAGCTGTCCAATATTAATAATATGGAACCCATCCACATCCTTCTCCGGTGCCACAGCATTGCAGATATTCCTCTCATTCATCTCTTCAGGCAACGGCAACTGTACCAGAATACCATCGACTTCAGCATTATCATTCAGAGTATCAATCTTCTGTAAAAGTTCTTGTTCGGTCAAGGTTGCTTCATATTTCAAGGTCTCAGCGATGATGCCAACATCCCGTGCCGCTTGTATCTTGTTCCGTACATAAGTGTGGCTGGCAGGGTCATCACCGACTATTATGCAGTACAGGGAGGGCGCTCGGTTCCCTGAGTTGGTCCAGTTATTAATCTTGATCTTTAGTTCATCCCTGATTTCTTTGGCAAGGCCTTTCCCATCTAGGATCTGCGCCATAATGCTGTTAACAATGACAAATGGAAAGGGTGAGATAAAGATAATCTAAATTTGATGGCCCAATTCTGCAGCACTGGATGGGAAAATTAATTATTTCTCATCCAGTGCAGTAGAAAATTAGATTTTCTTTGTTGTTTTTATTGTTGGTTTTTAAGATAAGTTCTATATGTGGGCCATTGTAGCCAAGTGATTATAAGTTAAATAAAATAAGTTATACATAATCTAAGTTGAGTCACATAAACGTTCGTTCTGTTACCTTAAAATGCAACAATTTCTATACAAAATCAAGCTAAAACTGTGTTGAAAGCAAAGATAAGAAGTTAAGTTTCTTAAAATATTTTTTTTTTAATACATTAAAAATCATAGTATTCAGTCACCCTTAGAATGCCAATGTTGTTTAATTTCAGCCACAATAGTAAATAGGTCAGTTAAAAGTAAAAGTATAATTGTACATTAGACAGGTAAATAATGTGATTAAAATAGAATTTTCTGAGGTTAACACGAGCACTAAACATAATAAAACTGAATTTTAAAGGAACTAGTAAATATCCATTAAAATTCAGTTTTATAATGTGATTAAAAGTTTTGAAAATTATATTCTACGAATTTAGCTGTGATTGTCATTCTTTCAACAAACCAGGTATAGTAAGAAACTAAATAACCAATGGTATGGTAAAAATTGTTAAAAAAACCAATGTAAACAAGTAATAATATCAAAAGCCACAATAACCATAGCAGAAGCACACATTTCAAACGTCACTACAAATTACCTGGCAGAGCCCAGAGAATCAATGTAAGTGTGACTTCTCATCTTGCTGGTCAGAAACGTACTGATGTGACGAACGCATAAGATTTGCCTCATCACTTACTGTTGATGTACATAGGTCATTAGGCCACATAAATTTCCAAACAACATTTCAAAGAATCAATGGTAGACAGATAGCGAAGAACGAAAATAAGATACCAATACTGGAAAATATCTGGCTAAAACTTGTACTCTTTGGTTTAACACAGACATTTTTAGAGTATCAATACAATTTATGGGGTGAATAGTTCAATAGTTATCTGAGAAACCTGTTCTGTATCGACAGAAACCACTTTAAACTGCATTGGTTGAGAAATTATATCAAAAATCTATTAAGCATACCAGTTTAATGTAGATCAACTCCAATAAGTTACCGCATCCAACTAGTAATTCTCTATTTTAGCCACAGATTATAAAATCAACCGTAAGTATACCTATGGCAGCGATAACATCAACCGAAGTGACCAACTGGGTACAAAGCGACAGCAAATTCACATTACAAACATTATTAGATACATATTTTATAAACAATCTCTCCTTGGACAGATTTCTAAACATTATCAGTTTCCTTTAAACATCACCCTGGTACTTTACCTCTTTTGATACAAGCTCTGAGTGAAGTGAATGCAGAAAAGTGCAATGAAAACTTATCAACTTACTTTAAAAGAGATAAAAGGTGATAGAGGCTGATTAAAATTGCAATCTTTTGTGGTTACTGATAAGATTAATGCACAAGCACGTGGTCGTACCAGCGGCGCACATTGTAGACTGTCCAAATTGTTCAGTTTGGTTCACTTCGATTGACTAACACTGGAAAAACACTAACACGGTCTGTCTACCTAAATAGTCTAAATACTGGCGATATTTGAGGTCAGGATGTTTATCACTTAATACGATTGTTAAGAAAGTAGCTACTTACGTTTTCACGCACTTTCTCTTTAGCAAAATCAAAGGAAGAGCTATCAAAGTGTATTTAGAAAACGTAAACATACGAGAGGAGAGATAACCTCAAAACACGTGAAGGAAGGTTGCGGGGTGGGGGAGGGAGGTGAGGTGACAGCGGCTGTCAAATGTAGGTTTTTTTTTCTACAGGTGAGACACTACAATCTGCGCCTACAGCCTTATGATTTCTAATTTATAAAAGTTTGTAATTTGTGCTTGTGTTATTTGTACCGTGCTTGTGCTTTCGTTTATATTTTTGTTTTCCCATAAATTAGCTTAGCTTTTAATAGGAAAGAAAAATATAAAATGTTTTTTTTTAGTAACTGCAGCCTTTATTTTATAAAAACATTTTTGCAAAAAAGTGATCATAAAATTATATGATAATAACTGTCTGTCAATAATACCTACCTATTGTTTTAACCTAGGACTTTATTAATTAATTTCCGATAAAAACCATCGTATTATAAAAAGACGATTCCTTAAAACACTCCTCAAATACAGTTTAAATAGTCAGTGGCAAAGGGAAAGACCACAAACTCTTTAAAGTAAGGACTTTGTCCACTTTGTTTGGCTAAACGTGAACAGTCAATTGAATTAAAACTAAGTAGTAGGTTTTGTAGTATGGGTTAGTAAGAACCCTATTACAGTAATTAATTTGCATCAATATACCTGCATTGTGAGTTTTTGCTGCAAGGTGTCCTATGAGGTTATGTTCAATTAAAAAATCATTTTCTTTATATAATATGTGTATTAATCACTTTCAAACACGATTGATATGTGATCCAGAAACTGGGCAAGTGAATTTATTGTTTCTTGGTACCTACCTAGCCCAGCTTAAAAACCATAAAATATAATAGTCATTATATGAGCGCAGCAACCAACTGTCGTCGTGTAAGTCAGGTACAAAATCCGTAGTTGAGCCGGGGTCATCAATAAACGAAGAATCGGGATCCATTTTAACAAGCCAAAGTAGTAATAAAACAAACAATATTCACGAGAAGCAAAGAAACAGTAAACACAATGAATGAATGAATCGTTTTGTTTCAACAAAACACAGACTATATAGAGATGCGTAGTATCTCTATATAGTCTGTGTTTTGTTTGTTTTAGCCGGTGACAACACAGACGATAAAGGGATGTGACAATGACAATTCAAACAATTATTTTTTTCTAGTGTTGCCATAAATATATAGTTTACCCTCAAATCCAGATTATTTCTATTAATCATTTTATCACACCAATAATTGAATACGATACATCTAGCAAGTATTGTAATGCTGTTGCATTAGTGTGCATTATTTGGGTAAAAATAAATACTAAAACGCGTTGCATTAGAGACCCCAAATTGTTTTCTTGCAATTTGTAACTAATTAAATTCTTTAAATTGCAACACCGAAATAAAAATCAAGGCTGGTTCACAGAATAAAGACTGGATTTCACATAAAATCCTTATTAGTTTGAAACAGTTTAAAATGTCGATTGATACCACCAGATAAGCAAAAATATTCATTTTTGAACTAATTATAATCAGGGGGTATTTCGATTTTTCTCTTACATTCTGTCCACGAATAGCCCAAAATGGACAAAGTCTTTTGAGATGTATTTTAAAAAATCGATACAGAGGAAGCTATTTTTAGAATCTAGGCTATAGGTTCTAAGAATAGCTATCACCATATTGGCTTGCCTCGTTGGTCCAGCATATAACGTCTAATTACCATGCCGGTACATTTGTACAAATGGACTTATTCTGAGTGTATTTCCATGCTGACGTCCTTACCTGGGCCTAGATTCTGTTAATGCATTGTAGTAACATGACAACTGCATGAACATGGCGGTTTTCATTTCATGGCTGCTTTAAGTCTACGCGGGCACACCCATCAAACCTTCTAGGCGTCAATGGTACGAAAAAACACGTCACGTGACCCGACAGTGTACCTGTCATTATACTACAATGCACTAACAGAATCGAGGCCCTGGTTAATGGTTACCATAGCACAGGGTATACGGACGGTTTGGGACTAGGACAAGTGATTGTGTTGTCTGGAAGTTATTATTATTATTATTGAGAATTAATTTCGAAAAATTAGGCAGGTAGAGACCAGGGTTTGTCGCTATGATGATGATGATAGGTACATATTTTACAATAAGTACTACAAATGCAATAAAATATACGTTTTTTTCCATTGGTGGCGTTGATTAGCTTGGTGCTAAGTGGAGGAAGAAATTGTCAGTAACCCTTCAATTCAATTCAATTAAGTTAATACTAAATAGGTACCTACTCTTGACAGCAGGTCAACCCCTGATACATTTTCGTCGCATAGGTAGTCGCCCGTAACTAAACTATTAATCGATTTAAATTATGTTGAAGTTTTAATCGATGGATTAGCCAAGCTATTTTTTTTTTTTTTTGTAATTTGTCTATCTGAGCGTGATAAACTAAAAAGGTACCCAACGAGCTTTCATATTAATTTGTTTTTATAATATTTAAACCTAATTTCTAATAGTATGCGTCTTTATAATAAGATAGGTTCATATTTTTTATAGAAAATCAACTCGAATAGTCTTAGCTACACAATGTACTCGTTATAATATAGTAGCAAAACACGTCGCATCACTATCGTGAAAAAATAAAGTTGTCCATGAAGTGTTATATTTTCCCCCCATTGTTTCCTGTCAAAAAAATAAGGAATACATTTCCGTGTGGCGTTGGATTAAGAATAGCATCACTCCATTTCCTTCCATGGATGTCGTAGAAGGCGACTAAGGAAATAAATTACCAGGGGACGGGCAGCAGCGTCTTCCTGAGATTCCAACCGCATACCTACTGCGATCGCCAACCCGTGGCTATCATGGCAAAACCCCTCATGATTATGAAAACCATGAGGGAGGCCTATGTCCTGCAGTGGGCGTCAAATGGCTGATAATGATGATGATGAAATAAGGAACATCGTGGGTGTGCATCTGTCAAAGGCATCTATGAGCTAAGGGGGTTTTGTATTCTTTAGTTAGAATAATATGCTTCTAGTACAATCATATAATCAGCCTTACAGTGAACCTTAGGCAGGTAGGTACTTAGGTAGGTACTATGATTTGTCGAAGGTACCTACAATGTAAGTAATAAAAACAGAGGGTGTGATCATAAAACTGTAGGGGGTCCATATAAATATTTTCTTTCACTATCAGTCTCATATCGCCAGTGCTTAAAACAATAGGTACCTCATTCTTTTTACGTCAATGACTTTAAAAATAACATTGTGTAAAGAAGGACACAAAAAAATCTTATCATACCTTCGTAATAAGTCACATCTTCTGCTCATGCTCACGATCTGGTGGCAGATAACAAAGATGTAGACATAGATATTTTTCGGAGCTTTTACGTTTTTATAAAAGCTGTACGTGGCCCCTTCAGAGCACCCTGAGAGAATAAAATAAAGTAAATTAATATAATTTTATAAGTTAAGAAAAAAAAACTTAATTACCCTTAAACAAAGGGTAATTAAGTTAAGGTTAAAATACAACAAGTAGTCTAAATGCATGCTAGGTACACAAGTTTAGGGTCATAGGCTAGATCCACGCTAGATCTGATCTGTAATGAATGTCATGTAAAATTTGGTAAATGTGTCTGTAACCTGTTTTGTGTTCTAAATAAAATAAAATAAAAAAATAAAAATAAAAAAATAATCCATTTTTAATGCTAAAACATTATTTTTATTTTGCTATCCAGAGCCACAAAAATGTTTTTGCAAGGAAAACAGATTTTGAACTAAAACTTTTGTAAGCACTACACAAGCAAGCAAGTAAGTGAATCCGGAATTAAGTAGAATAAAATATTTTCTTATGTAAATTTATATTGTGGCCAAGAACGGGCTGATCGTCTACATAACTTAGAAAACAAAGTCATAGGTACATGCACGCACCTGGGTCTCTCGCTTCCGAGTCCAATGTTCTACCAAATAGAAATATTTTAAACTAGCTGTGCCCGCGACTCCGTTCGCGTACATTTCGATTTTTACGAAGCAGCATTTGTATGGGGGCCACGTCTTATCATAACTGGAGCTAGAATTTAAATAGCCTATCCTGTGTCCCAGATGTCTATATGTTTTTATACCAAATTTCATCAAATTCTGATAATTGGTTTAAGAGTTATGGAGGAACATACATACATACACACATACAGAAAAAAATTCTAAAAATCGTGAAATTAGTTTCAGTATCATATATTGAGCCTATAAACACAATATCTCTGAAAACAAACTAACTTACTCCATGACCGACCCTTACAGATTTATTATTAGTAGTATAGATCAATTAAAAGAGTTTCCAACTTAGAAATGATTAACTACTCATGAATGTGTTAAAGACTAAACACAATCGTCCTCTGAATAACATTACCATTAACATTTATCTACTTTTCAATACCAGACACAGTCTGATATTAAACAGTATTAATATTAAGGTTTTTTTTAAAACTCAATAAATAAGCGTTAAAAAAAACAATGTTATCTAAGTCTTTTTTATAAATCTCATTCGTGAATTAAAGATTAATAGATTTAGGGTCTCTATGTGATTCGTATCATCCAAATCTATCTGATCGAGATCTACTCTGTCTAGTATGCGAAGGAGGACGTGGGCGAATTAAGTGTTTTATGATTGTGTGCTTCGAGCAACGTTAAGTCTTATATATATTCTAATTCTAGGTCAAGTCAATCATTTGAAATCTAATCTGTGCTCGCAAACAAGTTCATGAGTAAGCTGCACTCACCTCTGTCATCTGGAGCATAGAGTATAAAATGTGATAAAATATCTGCAGTCTCCCATAAGGGTCATCGTTCAATTCGGTACAGTACGCGCTATGTTAAAATGACGTTAATGCTGTCATCCGTCTCGCTCGCAAACATACCTACATAAACCCGTACGGACGGGCAGAGACTAGAATTAGCCGCTCCCACTTTGCTGGCATACTGTAACTTTCTAATGAAAGTAAAAAATTGTATCTACCTAATATATAAAAATCTCGTATCACAGTGTTTGTTATCGAACTCCTCCGAAACGGCTTCACCGATTTTTATTAATTTTTTTGGATATATTTGATAGGTCTGAGAATAGGTCGTAGCCTACGACCTATTCTCAGACCTACCAAATATAGGTACACAAAAAATTTCATAAAAATCGGTGAAGCAGTATACTTTTGTAACGTAACTGACCAGTAGTGTCCAAAAGACACATCACCTTATTCTAGGGCATATGAATGCACATATATACAGTGTTTATTATTTAATATAAAACTTTTATTACATGTCATCATCATCAGCCATTTGATGCCCACTGCAGGTCATAGGCCTCCATCATGGTTTTTAACCATGAAGGGTTTTGCCATAATCGCCACGCTTGGCAGGCGGGTTGGCGATCGCAGTATATGCTATATGGTTGGAATCTCAGGAAGACACTGCTGCCCGTCCCCTGGTAATTTATTTCCTTAGTCGCCTTCTACGGCATCATGTACATCTACATGTACCTACTTACAGCAATTAACCTTTTAGTTAGGCCTTACTTACTTACAAATGTTACATTTTTTTTCTTCAGAATGTTTAGAGCGGACATATCGGTTGCATTTATCACAAAACTGTTTAGACGTTCTGGGATATTTTTTTAAAGACGAATATGAAAACGCTTTTTTTGTTTTTGCAACAGATTCAGACAATTACCTAAGCAGTTCCCCGATTTGATCCTAACACTGATGGCTGCTAAATGATAACTCGTAAGGTCTTTCTTGTTTCGTCTCCACATATGAGATGTTATCAACTAGTGTATTTATCCTAAGATAAAAAATCTAGACTGTACAAATAAATAATAATAATAATTATTATTAATGCAGTTCCGATTTCACGTAAAAATATTTTTTTTTATATTTTTTTCCGTTGATTCCAATCAGTATTTTTCATCGTCACATTGAATTTCGTCATGTACTGCCTTTTAAGCATTAGACTGCTTTATAAAAATAATAAAAAAATATGAGAACTGATTTATAAAACCCGAGTACACTGTGAGGAGAGTGGACTACAAAAAAAAAGTAAAATGTATAATGATTACGAGTGAGACACAAACAAATATCGGGATGTTATTTTTGCCTATTTGACACCCTGACATGATGAGACTATAACGAAAATTGAAATAATCAAACTTTCTTCAAACCCAAATCAAACAAAATGTCATCGTATCTATTGGACACATGTGGGTTGTTGAGTTGCTATTTTAGTTTATTAACAATAAATATTGAATTTATTAATGAAAAAAAGCACCCAGTTTTTCCCGAACAACTTTTCGGCTAGATTACAGTTTTTCTTTTCCTGAAAACCTTATTCGGATTATGAAAACACTACAGCACTGAAAAAGTTAGAAATAATTTAAATAATTAGAAGTATTTATACATATAGGTATTGTAGAAGTATAATTTGGAGCCGGTGCCCAAAATATATGTGCTGGTCTTGAAACTGGGCACCGAGTACAAATTATACTTCTACAATACCTACATGTATAAATACTTATACTTCTAATATTATTTAAATTATTTCTAACTTTTTAGTGCTGTAGTGTTTCGAAGTCGGTTTATATTTTTTAATTAAAAATTTTTATTTTTGAATTTTTTGTGGGGGAGCGGGAGAACAATAAATAAGTCCCTAATAAACATAATTTACCCTACTTAATTCGTTGCTTTAAAATTTGATGTTCTAAATTTGCATCTCCGAAAGTCTTCACTTGGGACTACTTTTACGCTATTTTATGAACATACGGATATTACGAAAGGATGGGCCCCAATAGGGCTTATTTACTGCTGTCCATTGAAGAGTTCCGTTCTCCATCTCTGAAAGTCTCCATCAGATCTTCACCAAATTAAAATGGGACTAATGGGACGTTACACCTGTTCGAACAAAAAAAGAATTGTCGAAATCGGTTAAGATTTGACGGAGTTATGGAGGAACATAGCCAAATAATAAAAAAAATATACTTATATATACGCGTCGAATTGATAACCTCCTCCTTTTTTGAAGTCGGTTGAAAATTAAAACAATCGATCCAACCGTTCTCAAAGGTAGACTGCGCTTACTAACCTACAGCAGTTAATTTTCATTTACTCGTCAGAAAGTTCCGGCAAAACTTTCTACTCAACAATTTAAAGACCTTTTAATAAGAAACCAACTTCGAAATATTGAAATCAATATCATCCGCTGCGAATTTATTGAACATGTTTCATAAATTTATCGTAACTCATTGTTACTCTCATAATAAAGTTGTTTGCACAACCTGTGTAGATTTTCCTCTGATATAGTGCAGTGCCATTCAATATGTTGCCTAGAACTGTTAATTTAAGAAAGGGACTGAATAACTTCATGCCTGTCGCCCACGCAATGTAGATGGCAAAATTGCCTTTCTTTAATTAACAGTGTTTTAATTATCTGGTACTATAACTACTACCTTTTGTCGCTTAGTGTACCTACCTCTGGTGGGCGCGGCACCTACGCAATAGGTCAATCGCGCGACACAACTCCGTGTCA
Organism: Yponomeuta evonymella; assembly: GCA_963969515.1. Classification (NCBI taxonomy): domain Eukaryota; kingdom Metazoa; phylum Arthropoda; class Insecta; order Lepidoptera; family Yponomeutidae; genus Yponomeuta; species Yponomeuta evonymella. The sequence goes on from OZ018357.1 coordinate 4,822,657, forward strand.
ATGTCTTATGAGTTGCGATAACTGCTGATAGCTATTGGCACGCAATAAAAACAACTTGTTTCGATAACGGGCGTCTGTCTGACGTTTCCGACTAGGTCGTTATGGAGACGGACTTCTGTGGCATACCCAACCGTAGCCATTTAGATTTTTTCCAAAGTTTCTGTGCTCGATGAAAGTGGTAAATATGGATAAAGGATACTCATCAATCAATCAACCAGCCTGTATTTGTCCGCTGCTGGACATAGGCCTCCCCCAAGGCACGTCACTTCCCTTTATCCTCAGCCATCCTCATCCAGCCACTGCCAACGATCTGCCTCAGATCGTCGGTCCAGCGAGCCGGTGGGCGGCCAACGCTGCGCTTGCCAGCTCGTGGTCTCCACTAGAGAACCTTTGCACCCCATCGACCAGCCCACTGCCACTTCAGCTTGCTAATCCTATAGGCTTTATCAGTCGCCTTGGTTCTTTGGCAGATTGTCTCATTTCTCATGTGATCCATCAAAGAGACTCCGAGCATAGCTCGCTCCATAGCACGCTGCGCGACTTTAAATCGGTAGACCAGTCCCGCCATCAGTGTCTACGTTTCAGCTCCTTAGGTCATAACTGTTAGAACGCACTGGTTGAAGGCCCTTGTCTTTAGGCTCTGAGGAATCCAGGACGAGCAAACGAAACCTCATCATCATCATCATCAGCCTATGCTTGTCCACTGCTGGGCATAGGCCTCTCCTATTGCACGCCACTGAGCACGGTTCTTGGCTACATTCATTCAGCTCTTGCCAGCCCTGCGAAGATCATCGCTCCACCGAGTCTGAGGACGTCCTACACTACGTTTACCGATTCGCGGTCTCCACTCAAGAACTTGTCTACCCCATTGGTTATCAGTTCTTTGGATGATATGGCCGGCCCACTGCCACTTCAGCATGCTAATTCGGTGGGCGAAACCTATCCAACTGCAACGAGGTGTGAGACAGGGAGATGTTATTTCTACGAAACTGTTAACCAATGTATTGGAAGATGTCTTCAAAACAGTGGATTGGACTGGACGAGGCATCAATATTAACGGCGAATACATCTCACAGCTGAACTTGGCCGACGATATAGTTATAATGGCAGAATAGATGCACGAACTCAGTGGAATGCTCCGCGATCTCAACACTGCCTCCCGACATGTGGGCCTCGGCATGAACCTGGACAAGACTAAGGTCATGTTTAACTATAGAATCATGCCGAAGCCGGTCTTCATCGGTGAGGTGGCCCTCGAAGCTGTCCAAGAATATATCTACTTAGGGCAGACTATCCAACTGGGCAAAGGCAACTTCGAGAAAGAGGCCGCGAGAAGGATCCAATCAGGTTGGCTGCGTTCGGAAAACTGCAAAAGGTTTTCTCCCCGGCTATTCCTCAGAGAGGATACTTATACAAACAAAAAACTTCTAGTCATATGGTACCCTAAAGTGTCACGTTCCGAGATATTTGGGGCTAAAGATCGTCATTACAAATACAGTATTTAGATACGTGTGTATACGCATTTCATTGCATTCAAATAATAGTCTCCAGGATCATTTAACTATTTATTACAAGGCAGCACAACACAATCGTTCAGGAATCGAGTCTCGCAGTTTTTCCGAGCTTTTCGCGAACTTCAAAGACTATTTTTTTTATAGTTTCAGATTTTTCCCTGTATTTGTAGTATAGGACTATATTACTTGCCAAATTACATAGTTCTAGGTCGACGGAAAGTACCCTAAGGTAATATTTTTTCCCAACCCCGTAAGCTAATAAATTTAACCACCCATCGAATTGTTTCAGCAAAACAAACCCCATTTACATTTAATAGTGTGTATGTATGAGTGCTTATAGTGTCTCCCTAGTCAAAGCTATTTAATTCCCTAGTTCTATCCTCCATAACTCCGGAAACCCAGACTGTTTAAAATCACTCGGTAAATGGACACAGTTAGCTTTCAGACTTTCTGGCCGGCCAGAGTGTGTAGCCTAGGATGTAAGAACCCCCAAGGTAGGAATATATACGGAATATAATACATAAATATGTTATGGGTGCAAAGTGCCAGATAGCTAGAATCGTCTGTCATGCAAGAAAATAGCAGGGGGAAAACTGCTACACCACGAAGGCTAACGGAAGAAGATCTAACACCAAATTCACAAGAAGCGTTTTATCCCAATCTTCAAACAAGATAATTAATCTCTAATTATCTCAATTCAAAATTATATATATATTTTTTATTAAACTAAATTAATTGCCGTGTGAAGAATAGCGTCACTCCATTTCCTTCCGTGGATGTCGTAGAAGGCGATTAAGGAAATCAATTACCAGGAGACGGGCAGCAGCATCTTTCTGAGATTCCAACCACATACTGCGATCGCCAACCCGCCTTTCAAGCGTGGCGATTATGGCAAAACCCCTCATGGTTATGAAAACCATGAAGGAGGCCTATGTCCTGCAGTGGGCGTCAAATGGCTGATGATGAATGAAATTAAATCGGGAACGCCTCCAGTGAAGGGATTCTTTAAACCTTTCAACCGAAGCAGACTCAGATTCAGCCGTAGCATAGTACCTAAGCAGAGCTAGATTTTGGGTTCCTTAGTCCATTAATTTAAACTTTTAAGAAGTTTCTCCAAGCTCCCTCTATATTCAAACGTTTGTTTACTGAAACTCAATTACCACTAGCTAGTGGAATTAAGTTAAAGTAGTAAGTGCAACTTTATAATTTTATTAGTAAGTGGAACTAAATTCGATACAAAAACTCTAGCATGGAAACTATGACTCTAGCATGATACGAATAATCTCGTGTGGCCTCACCGAGCCTTGGTAATTTGACAAAGGTTAGACACACGGATTATCCTTAGCATACCTTTGCCACCGAGAGTTTTATTTTGCACAAATTTATTTCCCATAAACGTAGTACTGTGGAGAAAAAGGATTAGTTCACATTTTATTTCGCGAAAAGCTAATTACTCAGGCTGAAAACCCTATTTTACGCGGAAAACTTCTAGCTAAATTTAAAACTTTTACTTTTCAAATCTAACTCCCTAGCTCCACAAGTAACTAAACTTGAAACTTGACATCAGAGCTGAGATTCTGGGACGCAATGGCCACAGGTGATGTTAGGTAACAAATCCAGAGCCACTCTCCTATTTTCGAATTTAAATGCAAACGAAACTCCCTAATTGTAATAAATTCGCTGAAAATGGTGAATTCCCCTAAGAGCGAAACGGGTGTATTTACTATTCAATTTTCTAGTCCGGAATGCCCGACCTTTTTATACGACCTCTTTCGACCAATCGACAATTTGATACGTGAAACAATAGTACGGGTTCATATCGTCACTGCGCCTGGAAAATCCGAAAAACTTTTTTTTAGCAAAATGAGAATTATGCAAAAGGAAAAACGTTATCTAGACCTGGCTGCACGGACGAAAGTCCTTTGCCAATTCTGCTATTAGCAGAATAAGAAGAATAAAAAAAAATAGTACGGGTTCATAAATATCGTCCTTATTGGTTTTGTAGGGTGGCGTGATCTTTTATTGGCGCCGCTCTGTCCAGAAAAAAGTAACACCTGCACGAATACCCGCGTCTACGTGCGGGTGGCGAAAGATTTTAAGTGCTGGCTCCAAACGCTTGTTAGCCTTCGGATATACATCCAATTTATTTAATTAATGAAAACAACTCGTTATTTCTCAAATATTTCCCTCTTTTTAGTCTTAATTATACGTTGAGAGTATGCTACATAGGCAGGTCCGTTACAGGCGTTTTAAGGAATTGTTTTTTTTTATAAATAAAACCGATAGTCTGTATCTTGTCTGTTATTCAGTTACGTAACTGTTATTTAAAATAACTAAAAATATTTTAAATTGTCAGTCTGACGTATATGTTTTCTTATAAGAAAACATATAAGTCAGACTGACAAAACCTTCAAGTTTGCAAAGGCTCCAATGGGGTGAACGGGGGAACAAAGACTTTGTTCGTTGACTGGGCCGAGTTGCAATTAAAAAGAAAACTAATTATTTTAATAACGTCGATGAGGACGGAAACTTTGGCGGCCATTATTACATCAATTTTTTACCAAAGGAAATGTATTTTTGGCTCACGGTGCCGGCCAAGAGCAAGTCTGATTTCGAACAGGAGGTTCCGTAGGTCATCACAGTAGGACAGTTTTATGTGAGAAAAGGTCTAATAATTAATTATAATAACAATGTTTTGGACTGAAAGAGGATGAAATGACTAGAAGTGCATGCGCATATAATATATTTTCGCATGCACTTTCTTTCACACAGTATGGCTGATCATTCCCCCAATCAGCCCGCATTCGTACACTGCTGTATATAGGCCTCCACTAAGACCCACTTTATGTCATCCTCGGCCATCCTCATCCATCAGTTCTGCGGGCTAAGTGCCCCGCCCACAGTCACTTCAACCTACTAATCCGCTGGGCTTTGTCGACGACTTTCGGTCGTCTACAGATCTCATCATTTTTGATTCGATCTCGTAGAGAAATTCCGAGCATGGCCCTATCCATAGCTCGTTGCAGATGGGGCCGAAAAGTTCTCGAATGGAGACCACATATCGGCAAGTGCAGCGTAGGACGGCCAGCCACAAGATCGACAGATGACCTCATCCAAATGGCAGGAAGACGCTGGATGCAAGCCGCTTCCAACCGGTTTTATTGGAAGGAGGCCTATGTCCAGCAGTGGACTTCTTGTGGCTGAATGGTGATGATGACGATCCTCATCCAGCCGCTATCAACTAGCAGCGACTTTGGCAGCTATCTGCCTGAAACCCTATATTTTTAATTTTCAGTACTTAAGTACCTCTACCCATTTCACGTATTCTAAAATAACTGGTGAAGGTCCAACCTACACCTAGGTAACCTTAAAATCTTCAATCTGGCAAGTTTCGAGAGCGCCAAGTTTCAGATGAAAGAAGTTACTTCTAACGGATGCTCAGCTGCCTAATATTCAATTAAAAGTTTTAAATTTTGTCAGAGTGGCACCCGGTAATAGGCACGAGAGTTTGGTACTCCCTCCGCGATAAACAAAAATAAGGGATTGAAGGCGGTGATATTAAGGGGTTATTTAGAAAGTAGGTAGTTTCTAGAGATACTATAATGTTTTAGAGCTCATTTTGCTCCTAACTAAGATTATGCTGCTAACACCACCAACAACGATAGAAATAAAGAAATAACACCATAGCGAACGCTGGTTTCATGAGGCAAGTACCTAGCACGCATTCGTAACAAAAACTAAAGCTGATACAAAAAATCTGACTTCAGATCGGAAATCAGTCATAATATTTCATGCAACAAAAATGCTGTTCCCTTGTATATATATATTTCAGCCTAATTACCACTGAGGGTCCTTAAGGTCCACTAACTTGCCGTAGTTCGGGTGTTCTATTAAGTTAGTATTAAATTATGTATTTAACAATGCATATAATAGGGGTTAAAGTATGAAATTGCCGTTTTATTGCAATAGTTTCTTTGAATTGACATAGAATCTTCATGGTTTGAGGTTTTCGAATGAAACTTTTTTCAAATGGTTGCTATGATGTTCTTTTTTTAAAAAATGTGAAACATTTTAATATCGACTTTCAATTGTTTTTGTTATTCAATTTAGACAAGAAAGATGGATACTGCGAAAATTTAATTGATTTTTGAATACGAGTTCCGACGCGGAACTAACGCGGCAGAAACAGCCCGCAATATCAATGCTGCGTTTGGAGAGGGGTCTACTAATGAACGCACCGTGCGATTTTGGTTTAAACGCTTTCGTGATGGAAATTTCGACTTAAAGAACGAGCCACGAGGAAGACCGCCCACACAGGTGAATAACGATGAATTAAGAGAGATAGTGGAAGCCGACCCTAGTCAAACTACCCAGGAATTAGCGGCATGGTTTAACGTTACCTTACCCACAATATTGACTCACTTGCGTCAAATCAATAAAATAAAAAAATACGAAAAATGGGTGCCTCATAATCACTCGAATTTTCGCAGTATCCGTCTTTCTTGTCTAAATTGAATAACAAAAACAATTGAAAGTCGATATTCAAAGGTTTCACATTTTTTAAAAAAAGAACATCATAGAAACCATTTGAAAAAAGTTTCATTCGAAAACCTCAAACCATGAAGATTTTATGTCAATTCAAAGAACCTATTGCAATAAAACGGCAATTTCATACTTTAACCCCTAATATCATCGCTTAGCAAACAAAACCACACAAGTCGTTTTTCCCTACGTCACAGGAGAGACAAATAACTTTTAAATTTCGTAAACAGTTTCTACGGTGTTCCATAGAAAAAAATATTTGTGCAGTGTTTCAATTTTGTTAATAACGGCCACTGATTAGTCTGAATGCTTAAATTCTGCAGCCAATGGTATTTGGACCGTCTTTGGACTTGAGCGGTCTTGGTTGCTAAGCGACGATATGTAGTTAGGTAACTACGTGTATTTTGTTACTTAACAAGATATTCTTAGTACAGTTTATGTGTTCAACGTAGTGGTGCAAATCACGACGAAATTAAATTTCAGTAAAAACATCTTCTGATTCGGAGGCTAAATACGCAGTGACTTGTAGACGAGACCAAGATCACCCTTTTCATATATTCGTAAGGATCTACCTACAGATTGTGTAGGATGTAGGTAGGTAACTCACGCCACCGCCGAAGTAGATCGTAGGTATATACAATTAAACTCTATACAATATAAAGTCACGTCTGAATCCCGGAGGAGCATGCAGAGAGAGACCGGGTTTGCTGCTTTCCACGATCCTGACATTCAATAGTCCATACGACGGTTTCGGGTAATTTATATGTCACCCTTGGGTAATACTTACAATACGCAATTTGGTTTCTATGTGTATTGTATATAGTCTACGAATAGCATAGTCCTTACTTTGGGTGCACTACGCAACGCCAAAACACGTTTCATCTTGTATCATTTCACCTAAGACGTCGGCCGCTTATCCGTACTAGAATTCATTGCATAATTTAGGTAATCAGGTTTTTTTTAACAAGGCAGGTTTCTCAAAAAGTATGATATTTGGAGCTCGACCATTTTTATTTTCTTTTTAGGGTTCCGTACCTGAAGGGTGCCAAACGGGACCCTATTACTCTGCCTCCGCTGCCTGTCTGCCCGTCTGTCTGTCGGTCCGTTCGTCCAACCTTTATAGGGCTCTATCTTTGAAACCGTAAAGATAGCCAGTCGAAATTTTCACGGAGAATGTATCATTCTGACGACAAATAATAATAAACGGCCAAGTACGGAAACTTTGGTGTGCAAATCCGACTCGCACTTGGCCGGTTTTTTATTATAATCTACCGATCACGACATTATTGTGCTCTGTTGATTGTATCGATTGAGTGTATTATTTTCGCCGCTTGATATTGATCTCAAAAGGTCTTACTGAACCGCACAATAAGGCTCATTAGCCTTTAACACAAAGCCGAAGCTAGCAAAGTCTTCAGAAGCATCCTTCAATCTGGGTACAATGGCCTTTCTTACTATCCATCCAGTGATTGAAGCCCAGTTTCTCGTGGCCTTTCGTTTCAAACGTTTTATCAAAGAAACCAAGGCAACCATCTACGCTATATTTTCCGATAAACTTTGCTTCTTCTAGTCGTAAACTTGTTCAGTTGATGGAGACCTCGCTTTTCATTCTATATCTATGGACGCAGGTCTTCAAAGTTATGTGGCACGAGTGATAGGTACCTTTGTTTTGTAATTTTGTGAGGTAGCTAAAAGAGTTAAGTTTTGGAACGTTTTCCATTAAGATTCTTTTTAACATATTTCTGAAGCGTTGGCAGCGCATCGGTGAGAAGCTTGTCTCGCATTCGAGAAGTCCTAGGTTCTTGATTTTCTTTGTAAATTTATATAATAAAATAAACATGCAGAAAAACATACGATCACATATCTATGCAATAAACACAAAATAAAGAAGATTTCAATAAAATAGGGGTCTGACTTTGGAAGCAAAACTAATTGTCTTATAATGGACTGTTGAAATCGAATTATTGCAAATTATAAATTCTTGTTATTGTAGATTTCTATCACTATCATAAGAAAGATACCACCTGGGCCGAGTTTCATAAAACTACAATTCGTAGTTCCGCAAGTCTACATTGCGTAGCAGAGTCTTCCTTCTTGTAAATCTGTAGCTAATCGACATCGCAATGTACATCAAATTGTCAAAGTAAACCATAAATAAAATTGTAGCTCTATGAAACAGGCCCGTAACCTGACTAATATTACTAAACTTAGGTTAAGGTGTCCTGTCATTTGACAAAAAACAAATTACAAATTTTTATGTAACAAATAACGATTGACAAAATTATTCTTCTCAAATTGATCTTTATACAAAGTATTGTTTCTGTAAATAAGTCATTTGACAAATGATTATCAAACAAATTACTATTTAACTTTACAAATAACTCCACCGTGACTAAATAAATAATAAAATAAACTAATTACAGTATAAGCTAAAAGTGTATAAAAAAAAACAAAACCAGTCAAGCGCGAGTCGGACTCGCGCACGAAGGGGTCCGTACTATTATCTATACAACACTAGACACAAAGATCGGGAAAAAAACGGCAAAAAATCACGTTTTTTGCATGGGAACCCTCTTCAATATTTATTTTATTTTAATTTTATTGTTTTTGAAGCGAATATAGAACTAAACATTATATGAACATTTCAAGTGTCTACCTGTTGTCGTTATTAATATCGAGCAAAACACGGCAAAAAAATATGTATTTTGTACCCTAGCCCCCCTTAAATATTTATTTTATTCTGTTTTTAGACTTATAGCGGCAACAGAAATACATCATCTGTGAAAATTTCAACTGCCTAGCTGTCACGGTTCATGAGATACAGCCCGGTGATAGACAGACAGACGGACACACAGACAGACAGTGAAGACTTAGAGGCTCCCGTTTGGCACCCTTCGGGTACGGAACCCTAAAAATGTCTTACAAAAAATAACTAGCGTTTTCACCCTGTTAAAAAATCAAGGCAGTAAAAACAATTTTTTGCGAAGTTGAGAAAACGATATTATTACAGATTGAAAGAGCTTGAAAAACTAAATACCTAAGTATAGGTAATGTATTCAAAGTCCATTTTCGCCAAAAAATGGTTTTTACGACATTTCGTTTTCAAAGGGACGATATGTTCTCTCACACTAGCAATACTATTTGCCGAACCTTCGTAGAACAAAAGAGCCGGGTTCGATTACTTACGTTCTGTGTTCGTATTGCCCAATAGCACGCAATCGTCATTACCGACAAGCGTAATTACAGTCTCTACTGCAATGGGGCTGCTTTTTTTATCCACAACGCTGCCGTTTGCCTGTAATTCGTTGTTACAGATATGGTGCAATAGAAGAAGTTCGTTCACTGAGCCAAAGTCAGTTATTAGGGAATCATATATTACCAGCTGACCGGGCAAAACATCGTGTAATATCTTCTTTTCTACCTATCACCTGCTACTACCGGTTTGGTACTTTGGTACCACCCGGTTACGTGAGCAGGAAGCGAGTAGCTTCAGTCCCACCGCGGTGATTTCTGCTGTCGTGATTTCACTGTCTTCCGCCATATTTTCTTTAAAAAAGCAGCAGGTTTACCAATTAATTCGTATGTTTTAACGCTGAAATCTGGGCTCTTATTATGAAGCAGCGATATGTTCGGAAGGTTTGCCATGTGGCGCTTGTTCTTGATACGTTCTTTTTTTGAAAAGTTTAATTGAGTTAATAGTTTTAATCGAAACTATTCAAAATAAGAACTGTATTTGTCGCTAGATCCAAGTGAATTTTCGGGCTCAAGCGCGATGTTGCGACCCTTCCGAACATATCACTGCTTCATAAAAATGCCTGGGTGGTTTGAAAGCCGTGGTTATATTATTAGTAATTAAAAATGTACACTATAACTTTTAAGTATAGACGAAAAAAAAAATGTACCGAGTTGAGAAATCTTGTTTCGAAGTGCCTATTTAAAAAAACCGGCCAAGGGCTAGTCGTACTTCCGCACAAAGAGTTCCGTACTATTATCTATCACGGTTGTTCTATGGGAGCCCCCCTTAAATATTTATTTTATTTTAATTTAATTATTTATTTTTAAAGCGAATATAAAACTAAATTTCCTGTGAATATTTCAAGCGTTTACCTGTTGCCGTTATTAATATCGAGCAAAAAACGGCAAAATAATTACGTTTGCTCTGTGGGAGCCCCCTTAAATATTGTTTTAAGTCTGTTTTTAGTATTTTATGTTATAGCGGCAACAGAAATACAACATCTGTGTTCCAACTGCCTAGCTATCACGGTTTATGAGATACAGCCTGGTGACAGACAGACAGACAGACAGCCGGACAGATAGACAGACGGAGAGTGAAGTCTTCGTAATAGGGTCCCGTAATAGGTGTGGTGCCGGATTAAGAATAGCGTCACTCCATTTCTTTCCGTGGATGTCGTAGAAGGCGACTAAGGAAATATATTACCAGGTGACGGGCAGCAGCTTCTTCCTAAGATTCCAACCGCATACTGCGATCGCCAACCCACCTGCCAAGTGTGGCGATTACGGCAAAACCCCTCATGGTTATGAAAACCATGAGGGAGGCCTATGTCCTGCAGTGGGCGTCAAATGGCTGATGATGATGTCTGGGGGCGGTTGGCTCGATAGTTAATTATTGTTTGTATTCTTGTGTACATATTTACATATGTGTGTACATGTTTGTATACATATAATAGGGGTTAAAGTATGAAATTGCCGTTTTATTGCAATAGGTTCTTTGAATTGACATAGAATCTTTATGGTTTGAGGTTTTCGAATGAAACTTTTTTCAAATGGTTTCTATGATGTTCTTTTTTTAAAACATGTGAAACATTTGAATATCGACTTTCAATTGTTTTTGTTATTCAATTTAGACAAGAAAGATGGATACTGCGAAAATTCGAGTGATTTTTGAATAGGAGTTCCGACGCGGAACTAACGCGGCAGAAACAGCCCGCAATATCAATCTGCGTTTGGAGAGGGGTCTACTAATGAACGCACCGTGCGATTTTGGTTTAAACGCTTTCGTGATGGAAATTTCGACTTAAAGAACGAGCCACGAGGAAGACCGCCCACACAGGTGAATAACGATGAATTAAGAGAGAAAGTGGAAGCCGACCCTAGTCAAACTACCCAGGAATTAGCGGCATGGTTTAACGTTACCTTACCCACAATATTGACTCACTTGCGTCAAATCAATAAAATAAAAAAATACGAAAAATGGGTGCCTCATAATCACTCGAATTTTCGCAGTATCCATCTTTCTTGTCTAAATTGAATAACAAAAACAATTGAAAGTCGATTTTCAAATGTTTCACATTTAAAAAAAAAAATCATAGAAACCATTTGAAAGAAAGAAAAAAGTTCGAAAACCTCAAACCATGAAGATTCTATGTCAATTCAAAGAACCTATTGCAATAAAACGGCAATTTCATACTTTAACCCCTAATATATTGTCGTTCTGGATATACTCTAGACGAAACGTTTGTGTATGATAATGGTTTGTATTTTTAATAAGTAGCAATAAAAAATGGAAGCAGTTATCATATTAGTGACTGTATTGGAAGAGAATATTCCACAAAAGTACCATCGTCACCGTGTGCGGTCTCGCGCGCCACAACGACGCTCAGCTAAGCGCTTTTTAATGTCATTTACCGACGGGGTGCAATAAACACCCTTATATTTCACAGCACGGAAACTGTGCACCGTAGGGAGGTCTTGTGTGCAGCACGGTATGAAATTGCTCTTTTGGGGTACGGTTTTGGCCGTATTTTTTGTGGTAAAATATTTATTTTTCTGACCACTGTATAGTTTTGTTCTTCAGGGGCGCTGTTACATAACTTTTTTACTGTGTGGAGTTCTGGACTCTTGTGATTTAAACTAATCCAGACTGTCAAATACGGTATTAAGTTAATTCCGGTATCACGACAATCAATGAGTCAGAGGAGACGAGCAACCGACGACGCAAACTCTGTCTCTACTCATCAAATAAGAGCGAAACTTGTTCGGACTCTTTCGACAAAAATTCAAGTTTTTTTTTTCAAGTGATTCCGGAATTAAGTTAATTTTAAAATTTTATTTCGAAAAGCAATAGCACCAATACCATTCGCCAACGATGAAGGAAAACATCGCGAGGAAAGTTGAGTGTCTGAGGTGTTCACACACCTCAGCGCTCGAAAATGCCAACCCACGGTGGCCACGCGTGCTGATTAAGCCCGTACTCTCTCTGCCCCTATTAGAGAAGCCCTGTGCCCTGCAGTGAGATGTATATAAGCTACATAAAAAGAAAATTAAACAATGTGTAGTGCTTGCAAAAGTTTAAGTTACAAAAAAACGTAGATACATATGTTGACACTTCGGAAACGTCAAAATGGATAACCTGATACCACCTGATTGGTGCGCCCCCTAAACCCCGGTTTATAAATATATTGGTGGATAATCCCCTTGGAGAATCGAGCGAGGTTCAATATTAAATAGGAGTGGCCTGATAACATTTTTGTAAATTTCGTACAGTTTCATATAGGTATTTTAAATAGTTTATATGTGGTGTTTTCTTTTCTTCACTTCGTTTTAACCACCACTAACAATTTGTGCCTGCGGCAAATCGCTTGACCCCACTGGCGCCATTAGATGTAGGTGAATAATTGACTTAATTCCGCGTATTGGACTGGCCATGAATAAACGATGAGCCTTGAATCACATTCTGCGGTCGGACGCCTGGTTCTTCAGAGCCGCGTCACGCAAGGGTTCGCTGCGACCTATAGCTCCGGAGCGTTTAGACGCTAGATGTGGGGTAGTTTCATGTCGATAAGGGCTACCTGCTTTAGGTTAGTCAGCAGAGTAGACAGTTTGTCGATCTTTTATTTATCTCTGATATTCTCCGAAATAACAGTGGCACCTTTTCTAGCTCATGATCGTAGTTCATTGTCGTTTCTACGACCTTAAAGGAATTTTAAGTTACGTACATTGGCAAAGTTGTAGTAGCTCAATAACTGTGAAGGAAAGCTCAAAAACTTAGAAAACTAACAACTAGCGAGTACAAACGAAGCACGAGACGAAGCTCCGATGTTCCCTGTAACCTATTAATTTTGTATCATAGTACACATAGTAAACAGTGTTTTTCTTTACTTTGATCACGTACACACTTTTATTGTCTTTTATTATCGTACTTTTGTAAAGGTCTTTCGCTAGCTGAGAGTAACCCTAAATAAAGGGATCTTTTGTATTATCTCCGTAGACGGTTTTTGTGTTAGACACACTTCGATGCTTACGGTCTTATTTATAAAAATACGATTCCTCTAAAAAACTCCTCAAAGGCAGTATAAATAATCTATGATTTCGTTTTTCCCTCTACTACAACTATTTCAACTGCCTCTGACGAGTGTTTTAAGGAATAAGAAAAGATAAAATAAAAATATTCTTTATTGTACACCGGAAAAAAACAAACACAAAATATTGAAATCGAGACCTCGTGAGCAATCATATGTTTCTTAAAAGACCTTTTAGCTTTCTTTTGAAATGTTGAAATAGCTGTCGGCTCGGTTTGGATATATTAACAGAATTTGTAGCTTTTGTATGTATCCCCCCATTGTTCGAATATGTATGGTTCTTTCAAACAATCGTATTATATGTCTGCTGAGCATTTTGACTCTTGTATTATTTAACACATAGGTAATCGAACAATTTGGACATTCTGCCATGTGCGCGACCATGTCCCGGAAGGTTTATTAATTACCAAATAAGGGTGTAACGTATGATGTGATTAGTGTACTGGAAAAGGTTTTCTCCAACCAAACCCTAGGGCCCGAGACACACAGAAAAGCCGCTGGGCGATGGCGCGGAAAAGAACGCTTCGTCCTTCCAATTCACTTTTATACAAAATGTACTGAAGGGACGAGATGGAGTCTACACAGTTAGTTAGTTTGTCCTGAGGTTTCCGCAGTTACAGCCCTATCACACTAGCGATTTGCGAGCGATTTGAAAGCGATGCGATTGCGCTGCGCAAACGCATCGCTTTCAAATCGCTCGCAAATCGCTAGTGTGATGGAGCTCGTAGCCTCATAATTGTACGTAGCAGGGCTGTGAGATCACTCCAGCCAGTCATTCTATTTCCAGAAAGCCAACAGTGCCCAATGTTACTGCTGGCCTCCCGAAGGGAGACGCCCACATAGAAGAGACGGGGCGAGGGCGCGAACTCTATACAACGCGTCGCGTCCTTTCCGCGCCTTCCTAGAACCTATACCTAGGTTCTCGGTTATAGGTTCTGAAATAGTTATCACCATTATAGAGATTTATGATGTTCACGTTTACTATGAAAACGATACAATTTTTTTTCTACAGGTGGCGCTGGGTAGGCACCGGGTAGCAGACTAGCATACAAAGTTTAAAAACAGTTATTTATTTTAATTTTATAAAGAACTAGCTGTCCCGGCGAACTTTGTACCGCCACAGAATCCGCTTGTACGATATGGTACGATTCTTGCACAACGCCACCTATTTTTAAAACACAACGTTCGCTCGCACAACACCATATATTTTAAACTTAAAATAAATATTATCCCACGGGACCGCATTACCGGGATATCAAGTACGCTTCATCATCATCATCATCAGCCATTTGACTTATTCAATTTAAATTTAAATGACTATCATTTTAAATAAATAAAGAAATATAAAAAATAAAGGAATACATTACCGGGATATGAAGCATTCTATGTCTCAATTCAGGTCTTTGTGTACCTGTACGCCAAGTTTCATGTAAATCCGTTCAGCCGTTATTGCGTGATTGCGTAACAAACATCCAAACATCTTCATAAACTTTCACATTATAATATTAAGCAGGAAGTAGGATGTACTGACGACGTAATTGTATGTTAATAACTGCTATATTTAAATTTTTAACTCACAAGAATTCAATCATGCAGATTCATTCGAATGGTGGCTTGGTGGCCGGGTCGCCTATCATCCTCTAAAATGGTTGAGACTGGTAATGGCTGGCCCCTGCGTTATACTCGTGAAAAGGTGATGTTCGTACGTCTAGGCGCAGATCTTTACATGTAGGTAGCAACTGATTTAATGTATTTTATGTTTTACAGTATTAGGTGTGGAATTAAATGCCCTATGGAACATTTTTCACTTATAGTTTGAGCGGGTAGTGTAAAAACTGGAGGCGCCTACTATTGTCTAACATGCTATTTGCATGTACTCATGTACAATACTTATTAAAGAGAACTAGGTATAGGCCACTCAACAGGTTAGAAAATTCCATTGTTATTTTGCTAGAATACAGTAATTATACAGTAATTATATTATGATTATTAATTATAAATAATACAGATGGTCAGAGTGGACTTTTGTACACCATTGCCCTAAGTTGAGCCAACGAATTGTTGAATAATTCAACCGAGGCCAGGCAGTTGTCGTAGGCATCGCAGAACTAAGATGATTTGAGAAAAGATGGTCGGAGCGGAGTTTTTTCCGCTGCCTTTATCTCCACTACCGACGACCCGAACCGAACGTAGCGACTAACTTTGACATACAATAAATAGAAAGTAAATTATTTACGTTGAAATAAATTTTGATTGGATTTCATTTGATAAAATTGCAGCACCAGCTCCGTTATCCACAGTTTTATGTTAATTGAGAAAACAGAATAGGGAGCATAATTTTACATTCTTATGTGCATGTGGATGAAGCGAAATAGATTAGTCAGGATCGTGGAAAGTGGCACAACCTGGGCCTAGATTCTGTTAATGCATTGTAGTAACATGACAACTGCATGAACACGGCGGTTTTCATTTCATGGCTGCTTTAAGTCTACGCGGGCACACCCATCAAACCTTCTAGGCGTCAATGGTACGAAAAAACACGTCACGTGACCCGACAGTGTACCTGTCATTATACTACAATGCACTAACAGAATCGAGGCCCTGGTATCTGTCTAGCCGTCCGAGCTACAGGCGTGAGTTTACGTTGTATGTGTCATATAGGCAGTGATGCTCGTGTCCTTAACAATGTCACCTGACACCTCATTTGTCAAAATCGGTTGAGCCGTTTGGCCTCTACGTAGTTATAAAAATCATACCTATCACATCTACAATGTGCTATGGGTTCTGTCAATTAACAAAATAAAAATAAATAAAAAATACATACCTACATACACATACGCGCGAAAAACAACCCTCGTTTGCTTTCGCAGTCGGATAAAATTAAATTACTTATGAACAATATTCGACGTATATAATTCTGTTACAAAATACGTTATAAGTACTTATTTTACTACGGAGTAACCAGAATAAAGCATCTGTCTTTACTGTTTTGGAATCCCAGCATGTACCATGACTTTGTTTTGCAAGTTCGTACAGTCGTGAATAATTCGCAGCAGCAATACGAGTACGACTCTCTCCGATACTCGAGTCCACGCAGATGAAAACGTAGGCAGAAGCTAGTGGGACATATAAGATCTGCCGATTTTATATTATACTGGTACTTAATACTTATCTTACTAACCAGACCAAAGCGTTTATAAGGAATTCTGCAAGCGCTTTAAGGTAACTCTACCGACTTTAAAAATCCAGTGCACACAAAAGTACCGTAGCGTAGTAAAGTACCTACCTACCCCTACCCAAACTATATTGAAACAGAAACGCCAACATTGCCAGTAGCCAAATTGAGATAGGAGGTATTTAAAACTATTCCTACGAACGCACACGAAAACTAAAGAGCACTCATTACAAAACAGTTAGTTCAGTTACACCCGCGAACATTATTTGTACAGCGAAGTTCCATTAAATTTGGACTAGTCTGCTGTATAAATTTACATGGCAATTGAAAACCTACGTGAAGTTTCAAGTCTTACACTCACAGTAGTAGCTGCCATTTGTACAGTTGACAGCAGGTCAACCCTTGGACCCGTGCACTCTGCTCAGATACTTTAGGGACGAATTTGCAACGGCGTTGTAAGAGTTTATATTGCGTCGGCTGCGCCTGAATTTTAATGCATGGAATTCAAGTTTCAATCTCAATTGGTAAACTGAGCATGCGGATGAATCGAAATGGAAATATCGTACATTTTCATACATTCTTAGGCCCTTTCAGGTGGAAAAATTCAGCTAAAATTGTTTATTAAAATTTTTCATAGAAGCACAATTCACCAGTCATGTTTACATTCTTCGAGGACGTTTCAATGAAATGTCGTATGCTTAATTTCTAATAACTTCTGAAGCGGTTTTCGCCCTTGTGAACGCAAAGAAGGGTTATTCTGTTCGACAGATTTATCTCCTCTGTAAATCGTCGCAAAAAATAGAACAGAATAGAACAGAACAGAATAGTTTATTAAAATCAAGTTGCACAAAATAAAGTTTACAAAAATACTGTCTACATAACAAAAGAGGAACTTACATGATTGCAACATATTGGCTGTTAACAATTTTGATGTAAATGTGGTCCCCACACTAGACCGAGCCTGTATCGTGGGGCCCGAGAAACGATTACTAGATTTGTGATTTTTTTGCCGTTGAATTTCAACCAACTTACAACGCTGAATAAGTAGGTAATTTATTATATATGTAGAGTATCCTATAGTATTAAATAAAACGTAATAACTTTTCGAGTACAAATAATAAAATTCAAAAACCCATTTAAGAGTAAAAAAGTACAAAATTAAAAACTAAGTTTAAAAGAACAAATTATCATGCGAGCAAGCAAGAATGTGTGTGTGTGTGTGTGTGTGTGTGTGTGTGTGTGTGTGTGTGTGTGTGTGCGTGTGCGTGTGCGTGTGCGTGTGCGTGTGCGTGTGCGTGTGCGTGTGCGTGTGCGTGTGCGTGTGCGTGTGCGTGTGCGTGTGCGTGTGCGTGTGCGTGTGCGTGTGCGTGTGCGTGTGCGTGTGTGTCTCATTTTTTTATAGATAGTAGATCCTCAGAAGTAACATAATTCAGTTGCAAGAGATGCTCTGTAACTATTTTCTTGGTTTCCTTTGTGGTAGATTTCGCGATATCACACGTCCTGACTATTCTGTTGTAAACTAAGGGAGCCGTAAAATTAGGAAAACGTTGAGAAAAAGTGGTTCTAACCCTAGCCACAGGTATTGCAAATCTTCTTTTTGTGAGAAGATGTGAGTATTCGGGGGAATTGGTTACTGCTTTGTGGGTATTTAGAATAAGACTCAGTATAAACAACTGACGTACTCTTAGCATTCATTTACTATATAAACTATTTGTCGAGTATCTGCGTGGCAGCTTGCCCATAAGCTTGAGAACGGAGCGGTGCGCTCTTTCAATCTTCATCATAAGCACCTTAATATACGACGTAACATAATATACGACGACCTTTCAATAGAATCAGTATCCATCTTTCTTGTCTAAATTGAATAACAAAAACAATTGAAAGTCGATATTCAAATGTTTCACATTTTTTAAAAAAAGAACATCATAGAAACCATTTGAAAAAAGTTTCATTCGAAAACCTCAAACCATGAAGATTCTATGTCAATTCAAAGAACCTATTGCAATAAAACGGCAATTTCATACTTTAACCCCTCATATTTTTACAACAAGAAACAACAAAAGAAAAATAATAACTTAGGACTAACAAGGAGGTTGCAGACTTCATGGCAGGCGCCAACATCTGTGTTTCACTTCAGAACAAATATTTTCTTTGACACTAGCAGGAGGCGCATGCCGCAGCAAATGCCGCTCCCTAGCATTGCCTTCGGACAGGTCGTTACTTCAGCCGACAGCCGAGATTGTGAACGTGACATATTTTAGCATATGTGGCAAGTGGCACCGGTGCAG
The DNA here is from genome assembly GCA_963969515.1 of Yponomeuta evonymella. Taxonomy (NCBI): domain Eukaryota; kingdom Metazoa; phylum Arthropoda; class Insecta; order Lepidoptera; family Yponomeutidae; genus Yponomeuta; species Yponomeuta evonymella. The sequence continues at coordinate 4,841,495 of OZ018357.1, forward strand.
TGGCGTCTGATACCCGACGCTTGTTGATTTGAATTTAGAATTGTTGGAATAGGCATTGTCCTAAATAATTACATTCGGCATTTCAAAGGTCAGTAAATGTGATGCTACAATCATGAATTAATAACTATAAATGAATTCTTGTATTTTTATAAATAAGTGTATGACTTTCGTATGACCTTCTAACGTTAATTTCACGCGTGAATGAAAGAAACTTCAATATTATTCAAATAAAAAACGTCAAGATGTTGACTTGCCAGTAATCTGTAAAAAAAATCAGCTTTTTTGTTTCGATGACGTACTTCCATACATGACGTACTTCCGGTTTCGTAAAATCACATTCTTTCATTTTCGCTTTAAAAATGTATTAAAGCTCAAATAGAAATAATCGGCCGAGGCTCGCATAATGACATACTTGGTCGGATATATATTCCGACCAAATATGAACAAAACTTTATAACACAATGCCTATTTCGTTTACCTACTTTGCTTACACCTCGAAATTATTTGCAAGGTTAAAGAGAGGCTTCAGCCGACTTTATAATTACGAGCCACGTCAACTGAGCATTACTCATGCAAGTCAACAATACCGCGACCTGCAAACAGATATTCATTGCTACTACGTACTTAGGTGTTTTGACTGCTAAATCAGTTTTGAACCGAAGAATTTTTGATCGAATTTTGACCGATTATGCCCGTTCGTCTAGGTCGCATCCTAGAAAAGTCAATGTGTTAAGTTTTCACAACACTCAGTCAAATGAAGTGTTCTTTTTTATGTAGCCTAAATACGTCCCACTGCAAGGCACAGGTCTTCTCTCAGCGAGAGAGTATGGGCTTAATCACCACTCGTGCCCTGGTGGGCACCAAGGATTCGGAATTTCAAGCAAGTTGTATGAACACCTCAGACACTCAGGTTTCCTCACGATGTTTTCCTTCACAGTTAGCGAGTGGTATTGCTACTAAAACTTAATAAAATATACGTAACTTAGAAAACAAAGCCATTGGTACATGCCGGGATTCAAACCCACGACCTGCCGAATGAGAAGCCGGCGTTCCACCGCTCCGCTACCACCGCATTTCTCATTGTTCATTTAATTTTTCGAAAGGTGTTCTTAATCAGATATAAATATTGGCATTTCCAATTAATGTTTAAGGACAAACAAAGATACTCACTCAGACACTGACTATGTATATACATGTATGTATATATTATGTATTTATTATATTCCTCAGATATATGTATATATTATGTATTTATTATAATCTTCACGACCTCTTCACTTAGAAATTTTAATTGATTATCGCATGGAATATTTTGTTTTTATTTTGTATCTTCTGACATTTTTTTTATATCATTCACATTAATAAATTCTCGATGTTAGATAATATAATCTAAAATTATTCTATTATTATCGATAACGAATATGTTTCCATATCAGGCGCCTGTTATGGCAAAACATTCTGAATAGTTGTCTGGAAGAAATTACTTTTAGCAATAAGGCCGCCAATTGTACTGTACTATATTATGGTTAAATTCTCATATGTAATTCCTGGTGTACATACAATAAAGATAGATCTATCTATCTATCTAAATCTCTTAATCTTTATCAGATCAACAAAGGAAATGCTTAACGAAGCTGTGAGGTTTTCTAGTTGGAACACGTAATCCTAAAAAATGTTGGAACAAAAAGTTCCCTCCTCCATTCGTTCTTAAAATTTCGCTGTTTCAGTTATTGAAATTCATTTCGCTATGTGCTGCAGTTGGCAGCTTTAATTTCCTGTGTAAAATCGCTGTAAAGTATTATAGAATAATGGAGAAAAAACTGGCAGACTTTTTTTTTGTTTAGCGTTTTGTTTCATTGAACTTAATTCTTTAGTGGACGTGGTCAGATTCAATTATTTGTTGTTACGCACTCACTGATTTGGATAATTATATTTTATGGCCAAGAAATAACTTGCACAAGTGACTTCATCATCAGCCATTTAACGCCCACTGCAGAACATAGGCCTCCATCGTGGTTTTTATAACCATGAGGGGTTTGGCCGTAATCGCCACGCTTGGCAGGCGGGTTGGCGATCGCAGTATGCGATTGGAATCTCAGGAAGACGCTGCTGCCCGTCTCCAGGTAGGTAATTGATTTCCTTACTTCGTGACAAGTGACTTCGCATGGACGTATTTTGGGCATCACTGGCGGGAACGTGGAATGTGCCTCAGAACTTATTCTGCTTTCGTTTCGTCAAATTAACAAATATATAAAAAACATGCTCTCATGTGCGTTGCAAACTTATCGCGACTACTCGAATTTATGTTTAAGTGCCGCCGGGCATTATACCTGATTTTTTTCCTATTGTAGTAAATATAATATAATAGGGGTTAAAGTATGAAATTGCCGTTTTATTGCAATAGGTTCTTTGAATTGACATAGAATCTTCAATATTCGAATTTTCGCAGTATCCATCTTTCTTGTCTAAATTGAATAACAAAAACAATTGAAAGTCGATATTCAAATGTTTCACATTTTTTAAAAAAAGAACATCATAGAAACCATTTGAAAAAAGTTTCATTCGAAAACCTCAAACCATGAAGATTCTATGTCAATTCAAAGAACCTTTGCAATAAAACGGCAATTTCATACTTTAACCCCTATTATTTTCAAACAAAATTCCGTTTTAAAAGTAACTCATTTGATATTTTGTCAAATACCTAATTATAGCGAGTTGAATATATTATCCTCTACCCACAACCCACGACGCTGTCACTGTAATTAGTCTAATTAACGTTGACGTCATCTCGGTAACGCACATATTGAACCAATCGCAAAGTGATTTACGCTGCAACACGTCAGAATCTGTGAGCGGATTGGTCCCGTTTTTATGCATGAATTACTTGGATGCTTCCAGAGACTTTTCATTCGTAGGTTCTCCCTTTAATAACTTGTTATTGTGCTCGCGCGTCCCTGTCGTTTTCAGTATAACATTTCACTCACAATTACCTATCGTTACCTTTGTTCTTTTATTTATTTACTAGACGTGCTCAGCTTTATCCAACTAGCTAGCATTATCCAATAACACTACAGGGTAAGTAACGCTTATACAGTATGAATAAAATATGACTCTCATATTCGCCCACCTAGCTCACTCTGTACACGGCACGTAGACGCGCTGCGCCGGATCTATGAGACAGTAGAATCTACGTGCTCCGCGATATGAGCAGTGCTATATTAAGGTGGGTCCACATTTGCATACGTATTCTGAATCAGATTGGGATTATTTGAATTAATTTAATTCATTCGTAGTATAAGTCTAAAACCAAATCAAAGATTCCCTAATGTCTAAAGACAAAGATATATAATGTGTTCTACCCATTTGCACATATTATGGAGCCGGAACGTGGACGCTTACAATGACATTGACACTCAAATACCTATGCAGGATATCATCATAATCATCAGCCATTTGGCGCCCACTGCAGGCCTCCCTCATGGTTTTCCAAACTTCCCGGTCATGTGCCGCCCGCATCCAGTGACTCCCTGCCGCCGTAACCAGGTTGGCAGAATATGCACCGTATTAACCCTTTGACTATCACACGAGTGTTATTTATTGTATGTGTTTAAAGAAATAACATCAGTTTGGGTATATTTCCATGTTTGTGATGTCCTGGCCTGGTTGGTTATCATAGCGTAGGGTATTATATCCTAGTTTAGGATCAGGACAAGTGATTGTATTAGGGGTTAAAGTATGAAATTGCCGTTTTATTGCAATAGGTTCTTTGAATTGACATAGAATCTTCATGGTTTGAGGTTTTCGAATGAAACTTTTTTCAAATGGTTTCTATGATGTTCTTTTTTTAAAAAATGTCATACATTTGAATATCGACTTTCAATTGTTTTTGTTATTCAATTTAGACAAGAAAGATGGATACTGCGAAAATTCGAGTGATTATGAGGCACCCATTTTTTGTATTTTTTTATTTTATTGATTTGACGCAAGTGTGTCAATATTGTGGGTAAGGTAACGTTAAACCATGCCGCTAATTCCTGGGTAGTTTGACTAGGGTCGGCTTCCACTATCTCTCTTAATTCATCGTTATTTACCTGTGTGGGCGGTCTTCCTCGTGGCTCGTTCTTTACGTCGAAATTTCCATCACGAAAGCGTTTAAACCAAAATCGCACGGTGCGTTCATTAGGAGACCCCTCTCCAAACGCAGCATTGATATTGCGGGCTGTTTCTGCCCCGTTAGTTCCGCGTCGGAACTCGTATTCAAAAATCACTCGAATTTACGCAGTATCCATCTTTCTTGTCTAAATTGAATAACAAAAACAATTGAAAGTCGATATTCAAATGTTGCACATTTTTTAAAAAAAGAACATATTAGTAACCATTTGAAAAAAGTTTCAATCGAAACCCTTAAACCATGAAGATTCTATGTCAATTCAAAGAACCTATTGCAATAAAACGGCAATTTCATACTTTAACCCCTATTATTAAGTGAGTATTTCTGAGAAATGATTGTTTACAACAATGCCAAATACTTAAGGGCCGGTTTCTGAATTGAGAATTTAACTAAGTAAATACTTAAGTAACGTTCTGTCACGCTCTTTTCTGAGAAATTTGAAGAGAAAGCAATACAGTTAAGTATTTACTTAGCAAAGTTCTCAATTCAGAAACTGGCCACAAATCAACAACTGCTGATAAACTGCTGCGCAGTTTGGCAAATTTGTCAACCTGTTTGTTGTTTTCTTTTAATAAAATCTTTAAATACAAACACAATACAATTTTATTTACATTCATTGATAAGATTAGTGAAAACAACTCATCATAATACATGTGAATTAAATCGTTTTCTTGTTTTCAATTTATTTAAAATCGATAACGCACATTTTACACCTAATTTCAGAGGTGCGCCTTGTTTCTATTATTATTATTATTCATTAATACACAAGCAGTTTTAACCTGATGCGTGTATCCCACTTCCGTGTTTATTTATCAAGTCTGTTTTTAAATGAGTTTCTTCTCTTTTGTTCGTATCCACACCGACAGAGGATGGCAGAGGTTGGTGTAGCAGCCTCTTAAGTTAGTGCTACCGGTCTACGACATCTGGCAGCCATTTGATATGCGGAATGTCGCATTGAGCTTAGAGATGTGACATTGGATGGTCGAACCTTTCAGACACATTTCATGTGCAAAAGAGATTATCAGCGTCAAACATCGACATACGTTTTTATCGTATTATATTCTTATTGTTAGTGCAACAATAAGAATATATTACATTTATTGTGACAACAAGACACATCACAGAAACAAACTAAAAAAACGCTGGATATTTTATACATGTTTTGAGTTTCTACCATTTGTACACTTTCTTTTGTGCAATAAAGAACTGCAGTAATAATTATTACTAAGGTTATTTTTTGTTAGACCAAATCAGAAGAGAAAAAAAACTAATCTAGTAACAGTGTGAATCGCGCCAACGAACTCTAGCTTAGAAGTCCGACTTATTAACCGCTAGACAAACCGTCAGATAATTCTAGAGGCATTTCATCTGGGCCTCAAAAGAAAACTTTGAAGGGGGTTTGAAAAATGTAAACCGCTATCCGTGAACAAACTACCAGCGACACACTATAAAATACTCAGTGGAATATCGACCCTTATTCAAAGTTTATACGATGCGGACCGGATTGGATTACCTTAGCAGACCGGCCAATTTTATACGGTTTCCTCGTTTTCGCAGTGACTGATTTCTAATAGAATATATCATATTCGAACCCGTAAATTGATATCACTATGATGGGATCATTACAGGGTTACCTCAAAAATGCGCAATTCCTGAGATACGTCAATTAGTGTTGGTCACTTACTTGTCACTTTTCCTCCTACGACCTTATTTTTCCTCTTTTACTTTTTAGATTAATATTTTTGTTTTATTTATATTTTTTTTCAATATTTTGTTTTACGGTTTAAGTGCTTTAAAAAAGCAAGATTCGATATACTTATAATGCTTAAAACCATATGTGTTAAGAAGAATGGATGCTCTTATATGTAGAAAAATGAATCACCAGACGATGCGACGTAGGTAGAGCGCGTAAATCTTGAATATAATGAAATTACGTAAACCCACATATTTCATAAAAAAAATTTTTAAGTAACCTACATATGTCCCACTGCAGGGGAGAGGCATTCTCTCAGAGAGAGAGTATGGGCTTAATTACCACGCGTGCCCACCCCGGACTGGCAATTTCGAGCGCTGAGCCATGTGAATTCCTCAGACATTGAAAGTATGAACCTGAGGAAAAGCTAGACACATATTCAGGAATTGCGCATATTTTAAGTAACCCTGTACATAGGCCCATGTCGATCATAGATCAAGAGCGACCGCTCCAATTTCGGTAAAGTGAATTTAATATTTTCAGTCGAATAGACCGAATTGGGTTCTCTAATAATAACTCGCTCTACTAGCTACACAGGGTGTAACGTAATCTTCATAACATATTCTCGAAAATTGGGGATTCTACACGTCAATACGAACAACTTCTACTTTGTTATAATATATTAAACGGCTCCAATCGCGATTATTTATTAGTTAAAATTTTACCTACCGCAGCGTCACGAGTCATTTAAAAAATAACTTTTCTAAGATTCATACAGTTTTCCCAAAATAAAAAATTTAAAAGTAAATAATAATAGGGTTCTGAGGGTTCTTGAGTTAGATTAATAAAAATGTACGACTTCCAAAGAAACCGTGTTTATTTTGTGTTTACCTTATTTGTGTTTGTGTTTCTCTGTTAATTAAGCACTTGAAAAGACTAATTTTGGACTTTTTTTGTCCATTTTTTCTCCAAAATTATCTAGATTTTGAAATGGGCACGTAGTTTAACTTGTAACGTTCATTTAGTCGCAGTTCCTGTGCTACTTTGAATTAAAAAAAATCATTTGATTTGTATAAACAACGTTTCTTTGTTAATTTTTGTTTTTGTTGCACTAACCCGTGCTGGGGACAATTTTAAAAACCTATTTAGAGGCTTAAAATTCCACCCATGCCGGGACCCGAACCCGCGACCTCCGGCCAACCATGCCAGCGCTCTCCCAACTGAGCTAATGGGCAACGTTTCTTTTTTGTGTTGCGTTTGAGTCTGTATTTATCTCGTCATCATCATCATCAGCCATTTGACGCCCACTGCTGGACGTAGGCCGCCCTCACGGTTTTCCTAACCATGAGGGGGTTTGCCATAATCACCACGCTTGGCAGGCGGGTTGGCGATCGCAGTATGCGGTTGGAATCTCAGGAAGACGCTGCTGCCCGTCTCCTAGTACCTAATTGATTTCTATAGTAGCCTTCTCCGACATCCACGTAAGGAAATGGCGTGACGCTATTCTTAATCCGGGCCTCAAATGTTTCTTACTAAAGTTACCCAATGACATTAAAATTTATTGGACCCCGGAGTAAAGTTATTCGTATTGACCAGTAGAACCCACCATTTTTTTTACATAGGGATTTTGCTTACATCCTGTATATCTAGAGCCTTCAGCCATACCGGACATTCCGTTCAATAAAGACTAATGAAGCTATGTATTATGTAGGTGGCGGCACGAGAAGGTGCGATCACAGTAGGGCTAGTTGAATGAAAATAATATTGGCAGCTGTGTAACGATGGATACGACCCGCGAAGATTTCTATCAAGCTTTCTAGAGCAAGAGATATAAAAAGTGCACAGCACATTGACCTTAACATGCGTGCTCTCTACTTACTTAATTTACAAAATAATTCCACTCGCTAACGGTGAACATAAACAGCGTAAGGAACCCTGAGCCTCTGACTTGTTTGCGCTTGATCAGCGCTTGAAAATGCCAATCCGCGGGGGGCACCGGTGCTAAATAAGCCCATATTACCATACATTAGAGTGTCGAAGTTTAAGTACCTAGGTCGCGTGGTCACCGAACGACTGTTGGATGACTTGGATATTGACCGTGAGAGGAGGGCGTTGGCGGTCCGGTGTAATTATGTTGTCTCGCAGATTTGCCAGATGTACGAGTGAGGTTAAAGTAACCCTTTTTAAGGCTGTCTGCCAGTCGCTGTACACATGCAATTTAGCTGTACGCAGCGGGCCTTCGATGCCCTTCGGGTTCATCATCAACCCATTATGTCCCCACCGAGGGGCACGGGTCTCTTCCCTGAGGAAGGTATAGGCCATACTCCACCACGGGGGCCAAGTCCGGATTGGTGGAGGCTTGTAGACTAGTGGCTCGTCTACTGTCAGAAGTTGTCAAGCCGCCCTAAGGCCTCTGACTTGGCTTAACGACTGCCATCTATCGACGGCAGCCGGCACCAACAGCTTAACGTGCCTTGCGAAGCACGGAACCGCTCGGAAAAATGCCACTAGCGTTAGGCATAGACGGCGACCCATCCATGCACTGAACGCGCCCTGTGTTGCTTAACCTTCGTGATCGTTTAAGATCACTCAGGCAGCCGGGGCTACGAGCGATTCAGATACTTAAATGAAATGAAACATAAAATTCATAGCATACAATAAATATCATACTTCGGGTACAATATAATAATGTATTTAGGACGATATTGGGACTGCCGCGATACTGTAGTGCTTGGGGATTGTTCGCCGAAGCCCGTGTTGACGGGTTTGTCGCCATTATACAGAAACGGGTGTCTTTCATGCTGAGTAGAGCTTGCGGCAGTCCAAATAGCATACTTAAAGCACTAAGCAACAGGGCTGATAGCCTTATAGATAGATAGATCTTTTGGAAGCATCATATAAAGGTGCATGTAAAATAGTTCGGAATTGTTCTCTTAATTTCACTAACATAGTCTAAGTCATCTACCTAACTATTTATGGATGTTTCATCTGAAATAAATAAATAAATAAAAAATTCAAATTGAATACAACACATAATAAAATAAGCACAAACAAAACCTAAATATCACTATAAAATTCATAATATACAAACTATTACAGAACAAGGCAGTGATAGACAGAATATCGATAGAATAGATAGAATTATAATTTACAGTGAAAAGTGAGTGGAAAATATGTTAAAACAGAGTCTGGGGCGCCCCGCACACTCACCGCAGCTGCCAGCGTGATAACGTCACGGCACGCCATAACACGTCGCGGCGCTCTGACACGCGCGCTTTCCACAATGGTCACAGTCTGTTTGTAGAATACTAAAAAGCGCTTTTTTGAAATCGTTACCAACGTATGTAGGTATGTATTTTTATAACATACATTCATATGTACCGTAAGAATTGTGGAAAATAACTATGTTAAGACACAGTCTGGCGTCCCGCACCAATACAGCGGATTATATAAAATATATAATTTATTTATTTTATAATATAAAGTATTTTTTTCTATTAATGTGAGTCATCTTGTCTTATTTTTCATATTCTTATATAATTTATGTACACCTACCTACTCTCTTCATCTTATAGTCCTATCCATCCTAAGGTTATCTGGAAGAGATCGCTTTTAGTGATAAGACCGCCAGTTGTATATCTTATTTTTTAAGTATCTTTATAGTGTATGGTATGCAATAAAGAGTATTAATCTAATTTTATCTAATTATGTTAGTGAAATGAAATTGATCAAGTAGGTACGTATGTATATAAATTAGTCATTAGTCGCTTTCTGGTACCTTGTGGTTAGCCAATACGTCCCCTATTTGGTCGAAGTATGCCGTGTGGTGCCGGATTAAGAATAGCGTCACTCCATTTCATTCAGTAGTTATTTAGTTTTAAAAACTGTACTGACGACGTGATTGCACATTAATAACTATAGCACACATTTTATAGCTGACAAGAACTCAATCTGCAGGTTTGGTAAAGGTCATTCGAATGGTGGCGTGGTGGCCGGGTCACCTATCTCCCTCTAAAATGGTTGAGACTGGTGATGGCTGACCCCTGCGTTATGCTCGTGAACGGGTGCCTTTCGTGTGTCTGGCCGCAGCATTAATTAATTTTCCTACTTTTGTAAGAAGTGTTATTTTGGCTTTTAAAGTTATTGGTGGCTATCACGGAATCATATCATATAGGCTTTGATGTATAAGTTTAAGATGATTTGAGAAAAGATGGTCAGAGTGGAGTTTTTTTTCCCGCTGCCTTTTTCTCCACTACAAATACGGCCCGAAGGCAGCGGCTAACATAGTAATATAGTACATTGACATTCAGCAAACAGAATGTAAATTCTTTACGTTGAAATAAATTATTGATTTCTGATTCCGTGGAGGTCGATAGAATAGGGGTAGCAGCGTCTTCCTCAGATTCCAACCGCATACCACCCACCAAGCGTGGTGATTATGGCAAAACCATTAATACTATCTATAATTTGATTGCCGCTTCAAACTTTTTAGGCGTCAATGGAAAGAAAAAAACATGTCACGTGACCGGATCGTGAATTTTACTAAACGAGATTCTTTTAAACTGGGCCTCCAGCCAGATGTGATACAGGGTGTTCCAGTGCCGGGCTCACTGTTAATAAAATGAGATTGTATTTCTGTGAATTAAATAAATTGAATTGTAATTAATCAAAATGGACCAGGATATGTAGGCGAGACTGCAACACGGTGCATTCTATAGTATTCTCGCCTATATATCCTGGTGCATTTGGAAATGGTGGTATAAGACATGTTTGAAAGCGAATATAAGGCTTCAACGAATATTGTTTAAAAGTCTTGTACCACTATAGAAGAACTGTAAGATGCCTCCGATGTAAGTTGATAGCGCGTCGCAGAGAAACATGTTCCGACGGTTTTATCAAAGTTTAGTGTTGCTGCACTTACCTCCCGGGGTGATTTTTAGGGTTCCGTACCCAAAGGGTAAGCGATGTCCATCCGTCCGTCCGTCTGTCTGTCACCAGGCTGTATCTCATGAGCCGTGATAGTTAGACAGTTGAAATTTACACAGATGATGTATTTTTGTATATAACAACAAATACTAAAAACAGGATAAAATAAATATTTAAAGGTGCCCCCGATACAACAAACGTGATTTTTTGCCGTTATATGCTCGATATTAACGGCAACAGGTAGGCTCTTGAAATATTCAAATGTGGTATAGATAATGGTACGGAACCCTTCGTGCGCGAGTCCGACTCGCACTTGGCCCCTTATTTGTTTACATTTTTGTCGCAGTCGCCTGTTACGTCCAGCATGGGTGTACGACGAGGCTAGTCGCGCGTATTAAATGTCAAAAGTCGCGACTTTCCAGTACATGCATTGTCAAATACTGACATTTTAGCGCCACAAAACGCGTGACTCGTGCCATCGTACTTCGACAAGTACTACCCCGGCTGGGGCCCGTTTCATAAAATAACAATTCATGGACTGCCATGGACGCTTGACTGCTAAAACGCAGGTCGTGGGTTCGATTCGCACTGGAGATTGACGTACTTGATTTGTACAACAGGCCTCAGCCTGGGTGGATTTCTATGCTTGTAATGTCCTTGCCTGGTTACCATAGCACAGGGTATAATAGTTTGTAACCAGGACAAGTGATTGTGTTCTGTGGAATTCATTATTATTATTATAGTTCACTATGACAATTCGATGTACATTGCAAAATACAAAATCGATCAACCCACAGGTTAGTAAGTAAGACGACTCGGCCACGCAATGTACATCGAAATGTCATTGAATTGTACTTTTAAGAGACATGCCCCCGTGCGTAGTGCTGGCACGTAAAGGTTGGTCTGCTGTCAACTATGACGACCATGATTGTGTCAACTATTGTTCACACTATTTCGTTGTCTATTAGCAGTCATTCGAACAGCACTAAACATTAACCTTGCACTGGCAACATTTTTTTCGAATGTAAGTCACGGGAAAGCTATGTAAGTAAGATTTTTTTTATTTTAGAAAGAAAAGTACGCGAAACCATGTGCGTGCATGCAACGACTAATGAATGTTGACGAAGCGAAAGTGATTTGTCAGGATAGTGTCAAGTGGCAGTCCCTGGTCTCTGCCTACCCCTCTGGGATACAGGCGTAAGTTTATGTATGTATAGTAGTAACTTGCTGACTTGGAAGGAAAATATCGTGAGAAATCCTGAGTGACAGTACCCTTGCTCTCTAAATTACGTTCATTTCGTTAATTTATAGTAGTAGCAGTAGAGAATGAAGGAAGAAAGATTGACGAAACAAATGTATCGAGCGAATGAGGGTGGAAGGACTGGTAAGGGACGTCCCAGGCAGACATACTTCGATGTATTAGGGGATGTATTAGCAAAGGGCAAGATAAAAAGTACCCGAAACCAGCGTGCGAGCATGCAACGACTAATGCATGTTGATAAAGCGAAAGTGATCTGTCAGGATGGTAGAAAGTGGCAGTCCCTGGTCTTTGCCTACCCCTCTGCGATACAGGGGTGAGTTTATGTATGTATGTTTAGTAGTAACTTGCTAACTTGGAAGGAAAATATCGTGAGAAAACCTGAGTGACAGAGGTGCCTTAGCGCTAGAAATGGCCAATCCGTGGCGGGCACATATGCACGCACGCCTTCTCCGAGAGAAGGCCTCCCTTTAGTGGGATGTTATATGGGCCACTTATGTTATGTGTATTGTTCCCTTTACGTAAATAGCACATTTATATAACTTGGGCACGTCCAAAGAATTAGATCTTGCTAGCTCCGTTCACTCACTTTTGGGTAACAACATCAATCTGTCATACTTTATTAGACTGGAAGAAGTAATACTTTTTCGTTAGCTACAGTACGTGGAGACTGAATAACGTATTCTGGGAATCGTCTGGCTCCACACGTGAAGGTTAGAGGTTGTTTACCGACACAAGTGTACAGTAAAGTCATGGCCAAGAGATGTGAGAATATTGGACATTTATGTCCAATATGAAAATACTTTTACGCGTTACTTTATATCGGGTTATACCCGAAAACCACCATTCCTGAGACACCGCAGTTAGAGTTTGTGTTTGGTAACAACTTCTTTACTATGAGACTTTTGTTTTCCGAAATTATCAGGGTTTATAATGTAGCGTTGCGTTGTGAAGTTATAGTAGCAATACCACTCGCTAACGGTGAAGGAAAACATCGTGAGGAAACCTGAGTGTCTGAGCTATTCACATACCTCAGCGCTTGAAATCGCCAATTCGCGGTGGTCACGCGTGGTGATTAAGCCCATACTCTGTCCCTGAGAGAAGGCCTGTGCCCTACAGTGGGACGTACGTATATAGGCTGCTTATGTTGCGACATGCGCTTCCGCGCATCGGCCAAGTAATTAGGCCACACTTGTAAATTTGTAATAACGCTTAGTCAGTAAGTTAGAACATAGCAACTTTTATAATAATTTTTAAGGCATTCAATATAAAAATGAACATGAACATTAATATCGACGGTGGAAAGGAAAAACACTTGAAGCGACATTTTGGTCGAAATTGAGTTATATGAAAATAAAAATGAAAAAAAACTTTACTTAGAAAAGGGTTAAAAGAGTGGTTACTGGCTCCCAAACTAGGATTCCCTGTGCTATGGGTAGCTATGCTATGTGCTGTGCTACCTCTACATATTCGGAATCAGCGTTTTTTTATATAACGAACGAATATAACTCAATTTCGACCAAAGTGTCGCTTCAAGTATTTTTCTTTCCACCGTCGATATGAATATGAACGTAAACGTGAACGTGATCATGAACGTGAACGTGAACATGAACATGAGCATAAATATGAATATGAACATGGGATCTGTCAGGATCGTGGCAAGATCTCTGCCTACCCCTCTGGGATACAGACGACGTGAGTTTATGTTATGTTTATATATTATTGTTAAATTCATGCTTTACGTGCTTAACAATGTTGTAGCCTCCAGTTAATCATGCATAGAAGAATGACCACTCCTTTAACAGATATGGTTTTAAGTATTGCAAGTAAAGTTGGAGGCAGAATCGGCAAAATCAATTTTTAAACAGCTAACAAAACGACGACACGAAAATACCAGGACTTTTGCATCAACAAACTTTATAGGTACAGCACACGTTGATTATTTTGCACTAACAGCTGAAATAATTGGGCCAGCGCCGCAGGCCTCGCCGCGTCTAAGCCCGGTTTAATTGCAGGAACCGGGCCAAGATTTCCGACCAAATCAGGCCCAAACCACTACATGGAATAGAATGAAAGGCCCACTCTGTTTCAATCAAACAATCAGCCCACATTCGTGGGTCTGCTGTCCACGTCCTTCAGTTCTCAGCCATCCTCCCCCAGCCACTGCCAGCAATCTGCCTCAGATCATCCAGCGAGCTGGTGGGCGTCCTACGCTGCAATTGTCAGTTCACGGTCTCCACTCGAGAACCTTTGCACCCTATCGACGATCGCAGCATCTGCACATGTGACCAGCCCACTGCCACTTCTGCTTGCTAATCTTATAGGCTATGTCAGTCAACTTACTTCTTCGGCGGATTGCCTCTGTACGATGCCAATAACGTCCACTTTCCAGATGAACCACGTATTAGCAAATCTGCCGCGCAGCACTTTTGCGGACACGTTATAAGCGAGTGTTGTAAAGAGCTTTACTTAAGCGCACCCATATTGTGGAGATTAACTAGCGCGTTTTAAACTTTATATTCTCATATTGACAAATGTATGGTGAGATGCCATCAAATAAGCGCCAAACTATATAGTCTCATTTCTGATGTGATCCATCAAAGAGACTCCGAGCATAGCCCGTTCCATAGCACGCTGAGCTACTTTGAATCGGTAGACGAGTCTGGCCGTCAGTGTCCACATTTCAGCTTTGTAGCTCATAACTGGCAGGACGCACTGGTTGAAGACCCTTGTCTTTAGGCTCTGAGGAATCGCCGAATTAAATGAAAAATCGCGCAAGATATACGGAACTCGACTTTCTCTAGACTGTACTTTTTGAGAAAATAGGCAAGCGTGGTGGTGATCTCTTAAACAATGAACTTAAATCTATTAATGATTCGAGGTTTAACATCGACCAAAAACGTCACAGACATGAGAATACACTCAGGCTGATGACATCTGTACAAATTCATGTCAACCGCTACACCAACGAGGCAGTGGAATACTCTCTATCTCTGAAAGAAGCTTTGTGCCCTATAGTGGAACGTAGCCGTATACGAAGGGGTAAATATAGAAGAAACTGCAGTAAAGAGGGATCAGAGGCCACAAACCTCAGCAAATCAGGTGCAGCAGAAAACCAGCGCTAGTCGCCTTTGACTAGCATTTTGCTGAGCTGCAGCCTTTTTCTGTTGTAGCACTTGTGTTCGGCATGATTGTATTAGGTAGGTACTATAATTTTTGTGTTATGGTTATTTGTGTTACAATGGAAATAAATGTTTTTCACTTTCAATTTCACTTAATCCTGTAGGAATCCAGACGTTTGCGAGAGCAATTTGCACGAAATTTGACAGCTGGACAGACGAATGGAATCGTTCAGGATTGTGCGCGTAGTAGAGGTATAGGGGCAGGTAAAAGTAATTCATAATTCATAACTTTATTGCGACCATGTAGTTGTTTTGTTGTTGACGAAAGAGAGATTCGTGATTGTACCTTCTGTGCACTTGACGGCCAAGCCCGGGCCAGTAATTAAACTATGTACTAATTACACTTTACAGCTATAAAGCGATTTTATTGCGTACTCTTAGCCCGTTAGTGAACTTTGAGTGCTCTAATGAGACGCGGCAAGATCATAATAGTGCGGCTGAGATGCAAATATTACCGGGAACGGTTGTCTTGAGTCTGACCTCTTTCAATGAGAGCTTTTCAATGACAGCTTTCAGTTGGGTTCAGTTCATTGAAAAAACTAGATGGCGCTTCAAGGAGAACAAATTTCATCATACGTTTTAAACGTTGTGCATCGTTATTAATCTGTGATAATCTAAACATCTCTCCTCTCGTCAACGAAACAAGCAAGCAACGTGACAGAAACCACGGAGAAGGGACAGTGATGTCATGTCAATTTTGACATATTATGTGACGTCAGCACCATCTATCGGTAACTTGCGGTACTGTATTTTTTTAATGACGCTTTGAAAAGCCCTCATTACATACAGTGCCAAGTGTATTGTGTATTGTACCCATAGCTAGAAGTATAGTCAAATGCTACCTACACGTCAAGTCCAGAAATGGGCGAGGAAGGATGTTCTAGCTATTCTATATACTGCTGGCTTTTTTTCTGGCTGTGCAATCAAGTGTTATGTGTTACTCTGTCTAGTTATATGAGGGATCGAATCGCGATTAGACCTGTTTAATACATAACTACTAGCTGACTCGGCAAAGGTCGTTTTGCCATTTTGATTAGCCTTCGACCTATTCTCAGACCCACCAAATATCCACAAAAAATCATAAAAATCGCTGAAGCGATTTCGGAGGAGGAAACACTGTGACACGAGATTTTTATATATTAGTAAGTACTGTTCTCTCTCTATGTATCTATCGATCTAGCGTAACTAGAACTTATTGTATTTGTATTTTTTGTATTTATTTATTCAGGAACAATGGACATTGTATTTGAAATATAACTTAGAAACTAATTAACTAAGGCTATTAATATGTTACAATATTTACATGGAAAATGCATACTATTCATTGATTTATTATCAATGTGATAGTTTCTTACAAAATTATAAAATGTCAATAATAATTCTAGATTGTAATACTTAATAGTAATTTAATATGTCGTCTATAATTAACAAAAACAAAAATCAAGTAATAATAAAATGATTCATATACAATTCGACCAAATTTTTATATATATTATAATTATTAAATTTATTTTCCGAATAGCTCGTAAATTTTATACATATTTTTTTCCAATAATAGTCGAATAAATGGAGAATAAGTATGATAAGATGAGTATGTAGGTATTCATAACGAAGACATAATTTTTCAATTGGGGCTTTATCATGCGAGACCATTCTAGAAGAGAAGAAGAAGAAGGAAGTCAGTTATTATACCGACAAGATACATCACAGAAACATAATAAGCAGATAAGTTACATAATATGCAAAACAACAGAAATAAAACTAAATACACAACAGACAAAACGAATAAATAAAACAGGACTATAGATGTGGCCTGTGGTGTATCTAAGTTGCCGCAAAAGGCAGCTGACTCGGCGATGAGTGCATCACCCCCGGCTTATCTTTGGTCACGTCCAACGTTTCGTAGATATATTTTTTTATGTAGCCTATATACGTCCCACTCCAGGGCACAGGCCTTCTCTCAGAGAGAGAGAGAGAGAGAGAGAGTAATTAGAAGATATGCGGATGTCAGATATGCCTGTATGAAGTGAAACGCAGAAGGCCGCTGGGCGAACTCTTAGTCGAACAGAGGCTTGAGTCCCGCGTAAGCTTTAGCGAGGCGCCACACCCAGCCAAGGCGATAACTATAGATTACTATAGCTGCGTAATTTGGGCTTGAACGGTCTCCAAATTTACACAGACGGGAGAAAGATTGCGGGAAAGGTTGGAGCAGCAGTAACCTGGTGGAGCGATGGGGCGGAGATGAGCCACTCGACTTATTGCCTTGCGCCATATTGCAGCGTCTTTCAGGCGGAAATGCTCGCGCTTCGACAAGCGACTGGGAATGTTGCATCTTCAGCGACTCTAGGTCGTCGCTCGACCTATTACGTAGTGGCATTGCAACCCATCCCCTGGCCCACGCCATAAGAGACAACATGGCCGGGCATAAAAGCCGAGGGAAGAGAGGTGCGGCTCTTTTGGGTGCGTGTTCACGTTGGGACATTGGGCAACGAGCGAATGGATGAGCTCGCCAAGCGGACTGCATTAGGGCAGGTAGAGGGGCTGGCCTATGCCGCATTTCCATTGACTCACGCAAAAAGATTATTCGGATGGAGACTGTGGAAATGTGGCAGAAAAAATATGATGAGGGGGACACGACGGGGGTGACAAAAGTATTTTTCCCGAATATTTTGGAGGCTCATCGGCTGCTCCGGGGTGCGCCTGTGGATCCTCATCTCACGCAGCTGTACACCGGGCACGCAGGATCCTTGCAATACCTTTTACCGCTTCAAACTAAAAAGCCAAAGACGGTGCCGAAGAAAGTGTAATGCACCTTGTAACCGAGTACCCAGTCTTCGGAAGGCTACGGTAGGAGGCAGAGATGAGGATGGGGAAAGAAATAAATTTTAAGCGGATTGGTAGGAGATGAACATTTTAATAAATTTGCGAGCCACGTTGTCCGAACTACAAGAAATCGAAATAGATGAAAGATTTTAATCGTCTCAGATTTTTTTTTAAGCATAAAAATTATGTTTACGAGAATTTAAAAAACTTATTTAGAGGCTAAAAATTCCACCCATGCCGGGACTTTAACCCGCGACCTCTAGCTAACCGTGCCAGCGCTCTCCCAACTGAACTAATGGGCAAGTGCAGGCATCAGTGAAATTTCCAGCCTCTTTACAAACTTTCTCTGTGGTACATACAAAAAAAAATTAAAATTGAAATTGTCCTCAGCACGGGTTAGTGCAACAAAAAGAATATGATTATATTTAGGGCAATTGACATTTAAATTTTGACTAAGTAATTTATATTTCATTTCAAAGGCACAATAATTTTAATTTATATTTAATTTTAATTCTATTTTGATATTGTTTTAATTTTATAATCTGATTGACATGTGTAATAATATAATATTATAGTTAATGTAGTGTACAAATCTATTTAATGTATGAGGTTATTAAAATAATGTAAAAAACCGGCCAAATGCAAGTCGGACTCGCGCACGAAGGGTTCCGTACCATTACCTATACAACATTAGACACAGAGATAAAAAAAACAGCAAAAAAATCACGTTTGTTGTATGGTAGCCCCCCCTTAAATAATTATTTTATTTAGTTTTTAGTATTTGTCGTTATTGTGTTGTTGTATGGGAATCCTCTTCTTAAATATTTATTTTATTCTGTTTTTAGTATTTGTTGTAACAGCGGCAACAGAAATACATAATCTGTGAAAATTTCAACTCTCTAGCTATCACGGTTCTTGAGATACAGGCCGGTGACATACAGACGAACGGACGGACAGACAGACAGCGAAGTCTTAGTAATAGGGTCCCGTTTTAACCCCTTTGGGTACGGAGCCCTAAAAAGGCACCGACTAGAGTTGGTGGACATTGTGCGTAACCAATGATAAAAAAAAAAAAGATATGCGGATGTCAACCGTGACCACAGCTGTCCAACGCACTGGAGGTCGAATGCTCATCACTAAGCTAAGGTCTTAATTTGACGGTTCTCTGCCTTTTTGCAGAAACATTTTTGGCCGATTTTCATTTGGCAACTAACGTTTCGAAGAATATTATTTTGCGGAATAATCATTTGCCAACTTTTCTTATTATTTTTTTTTATTTCCCAACCTCGCAGTTGCCAACTGTTTGTTTGGTTTGCTTTTTATAATGACATTTTTTCAAAATGCCAACTTTTAAGTAGCGTATGTTTTACTTAGCGTAATATTCATTCAGTTGTTTATTGTATACCAAATGTTGCATTAAGTTTCGTTAAGTAACTTATGTGGGCTTGAGCTATTAATAACCTAAAGGTTAGGAAAACCTAGTAAAATGGATAAAATTTTCCTAGCACTCGCCGGCCGCTGCCGCGGCACGCTCGCTTCGCTCGCTCGGCTCGTGCGTGTGTTGGTCACAGTTCTAACCTAACCTAACCTATAGGTTTGCAAAACCATCTATTTACGAAAAGGGAACTGTTTCACAGACGAAACGTTATTCATCTAATAGTTGTTTGGCCTAGTAAAATATTTGAAAAATAATAAATACCCAAAACGTTTTGTTTCATTTTAATAATCAGCTTAACAACAATCCTACCAAATGAAACGTTGCCATACAAAAATTTGTAAATCGTTTGTTGTCAAAGTGAAAAATAGGTGAAATGTTGGTTGGCAAGTGATAATCAGCGTAACAATTTTCTGCGAAAAGGCAGGATCCCTAATTTGACACGTGAACAACACTGCAGGGCACTCTCAGAGTCTTCTCTCAGAGAGAGAATAATATGAACTTGATCACCACGTGGCCCCCCGCAGATTGGCGATTTCAAGCGCTAAGGTTCAATACCCAAAAATATAACTTTGGTAATTGGAGCTAAGCTAAGCTAAACCAATGATTACAACTCAGCTCAGTTAAAACAAGTGTAAGTTGTAGCTAACCATTAGAATTCATTCGTATTTTATACTCGTAGATGCCGCTAACCTTTAATATTGCCTTGGCTTAGGGGCAATTCCACACATAAAAACAATTCTCTTTCTACGAAATTGCAAAACTACGATGTGCAGTAATCACATGTCAACGTAGAATCTAAGCGAAAAAGGATTAGTGTTTTCGTGAAACAAGAAAACTCGAAGAACCAAAGATGTTCCAGTACGACGGGTGGAATTGCTCCTAAACCGGTTTAAAATGCACAAATCATCACATTGTGTGGCTGCGTGTCAGACCAATGAGAAAGCACGCCAGCTTAAGCGTAGCTAACCTCACGCACGCACGTTTGAGCATCTTGTGTAAACACCGCTATAGACTCAAGCATACGCTATTACCTACGCTCTGCCACCCCCACATTACTTGCTTAGCGCTGCCAAAGAAGCGCACTAAATTACCCCGGAGCAAGTGGAGGGTAGTTCGCCACAACCGAGGGTGAACCGATCGAGCATAAGTTGTGCGCCCGGGGCATCTATCGTGCCACTTCTACTATTCATGCATAATGCAAAATTCTGATTGTCTCGACTGAACAGACCTAAGCCTGGGGTTACTATGGACTCTCTGTGGAGCTTGCAGCTTGCAGGGGCGGTCACAGCCAAAGATTTCGGGGGGTCACCTTGACTATACCCGTTTTTAGGGTCAATTCTCGTGTAAGACGAGTGAATTAAGTCCGCCGCATTGCCATTGTAATATTTTCTTATGTGCAATGAACGTTTATATAAGACAAGACAGCGGTGGTAGCCTAGTGGGTAGAACATTGGACTCGGAAAAGAGAGACTCAGGTTCGATTCCAGTGCAGGGATGTATCTTGACTTTGTTTTCTAAGTTATGTACATTTGTGAAGTTATAGTATCAATACCACTGACTGTGAAGGAAATCATCGTGAGGAAAGCTGAGTGTCTGAGCTATTCACATACCTCAGCGCTTAAAAAGGCCAATACGCGGTGGGCACGCGTGGTGCTTAAGCCCATACTCTATATCTGAGAGAAGGCCTGTGCCCTACAGTGGGACGTACATAGGCTGCTTATGACGATAAGACGAGACGAGACGAGCGACCGACGACTCGAGCTCCATCTCTACTCACCATGATTAAGCTCAGCGAATCATAGCGAAACCTAGTCGGTCTCTTCCGGCAAAAAAATCAAGTAAGTGAATCCAGAATTCAGTTCATAATACCTATATAAGAACATTCTTTTATCATAACGAAAAAGATAACACAGAAAAAAAAAGATAGATATACAGATGTACGGAGCCACAGACCGTAGAGGACTGTGGTCTGTGACTCAATGCAACGTGTCGCGTGTTTTCCGCGCCCTCGCCTAACGCCCTTTCTGTGTGGCCTACTAGATAAATTTATTCATAAAATCGTAGGTATAACGTGCCTTAGCCGGCGCTGGAACGTAAACAAACTAAAAAACAAAACTGTTATTTTCCCAACTGTCGATTGTTTTTTCCATTACACTCGCGATCACCCATGGTAGGGCCACTACACTGCCCCAGGCAACGACTCTTGTCTGCCGCGTCGCGTCGCGCATGAAACGGTCACGTATCCGATGTCTTACAGTGTATCGAGATAAACATTGCACCCGCTCCGTACCGAGAATGGTTTGCGTGTTTTACGCCCAACGGCGTACGGGCTAGCTCAACGTATCGAAGGCTTAAGCGGCTTTGGGGTGCTCTGCATTATTGGATGGTCCTTTGCAAGACTTAATGATAAACATACCGACGGTTAAAAGGATATAGGGTATAAGCGACAAAAACCAAATTGTTCAGGAGAGCAATTTAAAGTTTGAAATTTCAGAAAAATGGACATTACTTTTTTATTTATTGTCATAATGTAAGGATGGAATAAGCTCTAAACTCAAAAAAAATACGAGCATTAATTAACATTTTATTTTATTTGATTCGACGTTGTTTTATGTACTTTTATGTCGCTTAACTCAATTGAACATATTTTTTATATGAGGTAATTCGGCATATGTTACATCTACAAATAAAAAAACGAAGAGTATAGAAGACTAAGTTACATTTGGTTTCCGTATACCAAGAGTTAATAGAGCATAAGTCACATGCCTGTTGAATAACTAAAATAGGTAAAGAAGGATATATAACGATTCACACCATTGTGACAAAAGGTAATGAAGCACAAGAAACGGTGCTTACCAAAAACATCGTGAGGATGTCAGACATTAGTGACACCGAAAGTGAGTTGAATAAAAGGTAATATGGTGCTTCCACACATCAAGATTTTTAGGCCAAGAGGAAAACAAGAACATCCAACATATGACATTACCTGGCCGATTAGTAACGCGGATTAAACGTCACGTCCTACAAATAATAGATTCACAACCAACATGATTCTCCTTTAAAATGAAACTTAAGTAACTGCATACGTTAGAGGATGTCAGTTTCATCATGATCGTTCGTACCAGATTACTTACCTACATTAGGTACGATTTTGTAATTATTATCTGACCTAATAAGGTCAATTGTGCGATCAAATTAAAAGTTACATTCGTTTTTTTTTCTCTGATTATATAAAAAAAAACACAATTATTAAATAAAAAAGTATTTTTCATATTGTACTTGTGTAACAAAAGGAAAGTCGTAACATAACTTAATGACAATAACATAATATTCCCATGTGTGAAGTGAGTAGTTAGGTATTAATTACTTACGTATTAATTACTAAAATGTACCTTAAAAATAAAGGTTTTTTCTAAACTTAACAGATACAACATAGCACTACGTACTTAGAAACTTTGATATAACAATAAAAGCCTTCAAAGCAACAATAACAAAAGTATTTTGTAATATTTACTCAATTCAAATATTTTTATTCATTATAAAAACAGAATGTTTACTCAATGAACTTCGTAGTTGTTATTGTTAAAGTTGTTAGTTTCACAATTAATAGATAATATGGGGAAGAAACTAATAAATAAACTCCACATTTATTGTTTTCAAAACACGTTTTAACTTAATTAACAGAGTTTTCAACTTAAAATATTAGTCATGAATGTGTTGAACACTAGTCACAATGATTGAATCGTCCTGTATTAAATATTATTGTTTAATGCCAAACATCTTTGTCTTTTAAATAATCCTTGATGTTATAGTAAGCTTTTTTGCACAGAGTGTTAAGAAGTATTAAGTATTAACTTTTGCAAGTCTAAATCATGGAAATGATAATTTGTGTTTATTTCTAGTACTAACATTATGATAGCCGCCAACATTTTTCGAAGTCTTCGATATTTTTTCTAACGTACATAATATTTTCATAAATATATTGACATGCAACTGTTAAGATATTGGTTTCTTTAAAGAAATCTCTAAGCGTATCCCTACTACCTAACTTGTAAATAAATCAGATGGCTCTCTTCTGCAAGATGAAGATAGTCTCAATGTCTGCTGCCCGGCCCCATAGTAGGATACGTTACCGTAGGCTGTGGACCCCATTGTAGTTTTGCATCGATTATGATGCGCAGAAATACAGTATCATCTACAAATTCTACTTTTTCATTTACAATTACTGTGTTGTTCTCAAACAATCTTCCGTCAGGTAAGGTAAACTTTATAAATTTTGTCTTTTTGGAATTTAGCAGCAGATTATTTGCTGTGAACAATTTAGTACTTGCGAGAGCATTATTTGCATCGTCAAGATTATTTTCTTGTCTCCGTATTTCAAAAATAAAGCAGCAAATAACACTATCTTAGACATTTTTTGTACCATAAACGGTAAATCACTTACGTAGACTAGGAAAAGGAACTCCCCTAAGATAGTCCTATTTTCACAAGTGAACCCGAGGATTTAATACGATTTACATGTGCTTTTTGAACCCTTCCTGCTAAATACGATCTTAAAAGATTTAAACCTACACCCTTTATTCCGTAGGGGTTTAACTTTAACAGTAGCGTTTCGTGGTCTACACAATCAAATGTTTTTGATAAATCACAAAATATGCCTACAGCATCCTTGTGATCCTCCTACTTGCTGAAAATATGCTTAAGTAACATGACTCCGGAGTCTGTCGTATTCCGCCCTTAAGTAAAACCGAATTGCTGACTATGAAGGAGTTGGTAGCTATTGAAATGCGTAAGTAATTGATCTAAGATCATCATCATCAGCCACTTGACGCCCACTGCAGGACATAGGCCCCCCTCATGGTTTTCAAAGTTTCAAACATAACCATGAGGGATTTTACCATAATCGCCACGCCTGGCAGGCGGGTTGGCGATCACAGTATGCGGTTGGAATAAGAAAGACGCTGCTGCCCGTCTCCTGATAATTTAATTTCTTAGTCGCCTTCTACTACATCCACGGAAGGTAATGGATAAGGGTACTAGTCTACTATATTTCATGAGGTCCGGAAATACTCCCTCATCTACTCGTTTATTGAAAATTTTTGCTAACGGCAGAGCTAGGATATGTATCACTGAACTAACAATTTTTACTGACATACCCCACAAGTCCTCGTTTTTTTTTAAACTCAATAATTAAAATTTTAAAATAAAAAATCGTGTTCGTACTAGGAGACATGGTCTTTTAATAATGTTGCTGCACGATCAGGTGAGGATTCTAACGGAGCTGTAGTTACGATTGGAACATTAGTGAAGAACTGTTCGAATGCTGCAGCGATATATTCATTTGTCGTTATTATTTTGTCATCTATATTAAGCGAAATATCTCGGTCTCCTAATTTTTTTTTTACCCGTTTCTCTATTTATTATTGTCCAAATTGTCTTAATTTTATTTGGTGATTGTAATATTTTATTCTCTTTATGATCGCACTGGCTGTTTCCCGCAACTTTGTTCGCGTGGTAATTTTTATGTGTATTTTTCCGGGATAAAAAATAGCCTATGTGCTAATCCAGACAATAATCTATCTTTATGCAAAATTTCATCCGGATCCATACATACAAACTTTCGCGTTTATAATATTAGTAAGGATTTAGCTTTATGACAGCCGGCCTTAAATAATTTTGAATATTTTTTACTTTTACTTACAACTAATTAAGCTACTTACTGTGACGAAATTTATTTTGATAATAATAATTATAATATTTCTTAAAAAAATACAATAATCGATCTCAAAATGTGGTAGGTAGGTACCACATTAAAATTAATGACCGACTCATTTTGGGATAAGCGACTCGCTAAATAGGTATCTGAGTACAATAAAGACCTGAATAGGTAATATAAATTGGCATACGCTACAATTAATAAATTATCATTGTAAAGTAATACGGCATAAGTAACAGAGGTGTATTATATTTGTAAATGGTAGTAGGGAATAACTGACAGTGAAATATTAACTAGGTTTTAGTAATTGCCTATAAGCGACAACTGTATGGTAAACTTGTTAATGGTAGTAGGGTATAACCGACAGTTCAAGATTAATTAGGTTTTAGTAGTTGACTATAAGCGACAGCTGTATTGTAAACTTGTAAATGGTAGTAAGGTATAACCGATGCTTAATATTTTTGACGACAAAGGTAAAGAGACATTAGTTCCAACTTTCAAAATAGGTACTTATGGTAAAGAACCTTAAGCGCCCAGACGCTCTACACCAGTAGGAAGTAAAAACACCTTACCGACTAGAGGCCAAAAGTGATGCCATTTTTACAGGGGTACAAGCGCCTTTAAGCAAAAAAAGGACTAAAACTCGGTCGGTTACATCAAAACGACATTTAAAAACGCAGTTTTTTGCTTGGGAACAAGCGACAATAAAGTCATTGTAGAGCCGTGGGAGTAAGCGCATTCGACGCAGAATTTTTTTTTAAGTAAGATGGCATTCAAAACTCATTTTAGGCCAAAATGTCGCTTATCCCCTATTACCTTTTAACCGTCGATACCATTTTTTTTTTTCACTTTATGGAAAATTAATTAACCCGACAGCGTACGGGCTTAGCTCAACGTATCGATGGCTTTGGCGGCTTAGGGGTGCTCTGCATTATTGGATAGTCCTTTGTAGGACATTATGACACAAATTTTATACTATTTTATCCTATTAGCGAGATGGTGTAGGTACTTAGTGCCAATTGCACGTCACCCGATCGAACTAACTTCGTTAAAAGTGACCTAGTTGTCTTGGTTGACCTCCCCAGTAGATAAATTTCCAAAGGCGGCGGAGAGTTTTATGCATTTTCTAGTAAAAATGTCGGTATAAATCTCTCGCGTCGTCGTCGGACAGCGATATTCTATTAAACACATTATTTCATAAACGTTATCCGCTCACGTTTCAATTTCGAATTTCCATAAACTTTATGCATCGCCGGGGGATGGTTTATGTTGTTTTTAACTCGGTCTTGCATGTACTTCCTTACTTTACTCACGTATTCACGCTTGACACGAACAAAACTGAAGTATCTACTTATATATCTAATACCTGCAAGTGCAAACTAGCAATTCTTATATATATATATAAATTGAATCTCGGAAACGGCTCCAACGATTTTCATGCAATTTAGTATGCAGGGGGTTTAGGGCGCGATAAATCGATCTAGCTAGGTTTCATTTTTAGAAAACGTCGTTTTAATCGTTTTCTCAGGCAATTAAAAACTGCTACAATATCATTACAATACGAATGTAAATTTCGCCACAGGGTTGTAATAGCTCGGGTTGGAAATCAGGCGGTCCCGAAACCAGAAGACCCCGGCTTGAGTCCAGAGTCCGGTTACTTTCTTCCCTTTTTTTCATCGTATCTAAATAATAGGGGTTAAAGTATGAAATTGCCGTTTTATTGCAATAGGTTCTTTGAATTGACATAGAATCTTCATGGTTTGAGGTTTTCGAATGAAACTTTTTTCAAATGGTTTCTATGATGTTTTTTTTTTTTTAAATGTAAAACATTTGAATATCGACTTTCAATTGTTTTTGTTATTCAATTTAGACAAGAAAGATGGATACTGCGAAAATTCGAGTGATTTTTGAATACGAGTTCCGACGCGGAACTAACGCGGCAGAAACAGCCCGCAATATCAATGCTGCGTTTGGAGAGGGGTCTACTAATGAACGCACCGTGCGATTTTGGTTTAAACGCTTTCGTGATGGAAATTTCGACTTAAAGAACGAGCCACGAGGAAGACCGGCCACACAGGTGAATAACGATGAATTAAGAGAGATAGTGGAAGCCGACCCTAGTCAAACTACCCAGGAATTAGCGGCATGGTTTAACGTTACCTTACCCACAATATTGACTCACTTGCGTCAAATCAATAAAATAAAAAAATACGAAAAATGGGTGCCTCATGATTTGACTGATCTGCAGAAAGAAACGCGTGTTGAAACTTGTGTTGCTTTGTTGATATTCAATATTCGATATTCAAATGTTTCACATTTTTAAAAAAAAGAATATCATAGAAACCATTTGAAAAAAGTTTCATTCGAAAACCTCAAACCATGAAGATTCTATGTCAATTCAAAGAACCTATTGCAATAAAACGGCAATTTCATACTTTAACCCCTAATATAATTTCCAAAAACGCGATTAACCAAAAAAGCTCGCTCATCAAGGTACTTAAGCTTTATAAAGGTACAGTATGTATTTTTTATCGAGCGAATCGATAAATAAATATACACGTAATGCACGTAGAGATGGTGGCAGCATAACGCTGACCTTACATTGAAGAGCCGTGGATTCGAATCCCGGTACTACAATGACTTTTCTAAGCTTCGTACATTTGTTGAATTGTACTCGTAGTTACAATCCTAACCGTAAATTAAAACCTCGTGAGGAAACCCGAGTGTCGGAGACGTTCACGTACCTTAGCACTTGAAATGACTAATCCGCGGTGGGCACACGTTGTAATTAAGCCCATACTCTTTCTCTGAGAGAAAGCCTGTGTCCTGCGGTCGGACGTCCCTATAAGGCTATTTATTCTGTTATAATAATTTTATTTCAGACACACGTATCCATATTATGTTAGTAAAAAAAAAACTAATGACTATGTTAGTAGTCGTGTGTTATGCTGTAAGGGTTGAACGAAATCCTCATATCTGTATATAAAGTTCAAGCTATTATTTTGTTTGCATATTTTAAGGGGTATTTTCCTTGTATAGCATACTAAGGTCGTTTAGTTTACATTGGATAATTAACATCACCATTTACGTAGATAGAGCGGTATACTGAATAGAATAGAATAGAAAAAGTTTATTTGGTACCAACACATTCAAACTAAAAACAATCATGGTTTAGCGTGTAAATTAGTTTACACAGGCCTCTGCCTACCTCTGTGGGATACAGGCGTATGTGTATGTATGTACTAACGAACAATGATCAAATCACTCAGGTTAAAATTAATTTATATCGTTAGCCTATGACACTCGCGCAATCACGAAGAATCGATTGAGATATTATTTGACAAAATCTGACTATTGGTTAAGGAGTACATACATACATACATAGGAGTAAAATACATCACCCTCCTTCCTCCTGTTGCAATTTGGCGACAATCACATAATATAAGAATCGTGCGTGTACACTGAATAAATAATAAAAAAATACTTGAGGGCTGGCGTTTTTTAGCTTTTTCCAGGCACTACAAGTTTTTCTTCAATGTCCATAGGGCGATAAGAAATACGTTTGCACGTTTAACTTAGAATGATTGAATTCACAGCACGGCAAAACACATGGAGAGCAACTCCACACACGCTTGAATGTTCCCAAGAGAAAGTGTGCCGGTAGCGGCGGGACGATCGTCCGGAAGGCATCATAATTTTTTCTAGACTACAGCAAGGAGTATTATACTCCTTGACTAAAGTACGCGAATCATTCCAAGATGTGTTGGGTGCAAGAACATCCTTGGTTGGGTGTAAGAAATTAAATTAAAAGATAGGTAATTTAAAACTCGTATTACATTATGAAACAATAATGGTTTTCGATGTTTGTGTTACTAGTATGTACATCTGTATATTTATAGTTGGCCTTCTGTTTCTGGTACTTTGTTTTATATTTTGAAAAGAGGTTTGGTCTGACTAATGGAAAGAGGTTTGTCAGAATCGTGGCAAATCGTGGTAAAACTATTGCAAACGAGACTGCTCCCACAGTCAAACTAGCAATTGGTTTTGTGTTCTTGGTTCAAAAATGTAACATGTTATTTTATGATAATATAAGTAAAATAATAATTGTAACTGTTCACTTTAATGTAATTTGTCTAATAATCTGCTCTGTCAATTATTTACAATAAGTTATAATTCAAAAATGTATTGAATGCTGTTGCACGCCTGTTATTGGGTATTAGGCTAGACAAGAACCACATAGCATAAGAACTCTGTATTTTTGTGCTTAATACCTGTTGGCTGTGTCAATAAAATATATAAATAAATAAATAAATAAATAATAAATACACATATGCATACAAATGGCAAACTTTACTCTCCAACTACCATGCTTCAGTTTATGTATTGTAATGTATGCTCTGATATCTGCCTATTTTAAATAAAATCATTATCATTCAGCCACAAGAAGTCCACTACTGGACATAGGCCTCCTCCATGGATTTCCAAAAAGATTGATTGGAAGCAGCTTGCACCCAGCGTGTTCCTGCCACTTGGATGAGGTCATCTGTCCATCTTGTATTTCAATTAAATAAAAGAACATAAATAACTGATGCAAAGATGCACTGCTGAGCGAAGAAAGAAGCTGTTACTCCATTCAAAGCACTCGATTTACTCTTCATTGGTTGTATTTATCACTCAAAAGACCTGTAAGTACGGGAACTTAAGAAACGTTCCGCGGACCGACTTTACGCCGACAAGAGGCAGTAAGTTGCGGAATTTTCCAGATTTTCTTCAGTAAGTTCATCTTGAAGTTTAGGACTTAGCGCTGAACGTAAGATCTCTCTTAGTCTAGATTGTTGATTCTAAACTTAGGCAATCTACGGTATTGTTTATAAAAACACAATTCCCTTAAAACACACTATAAAGTAGGTTACCTTACGGCCAATATTTTTTCGATCACGCAGTGAAACTTCTAGCTCTCTATGTTAAGAGTTTCACTACGTGATTGAATCAGGACTGAGAAGCTCCGCAGAAGAACCCTGCTTACGGTGGCAGCGAGTCACTGGATGCGGGCGAACCAGTTCTGCTACTCACAATCGCTCGACATATTTCTTTCGTCAATTTTTCTTCCTTCATCTTCTCCATAAATTCAAACCAACGCAACATTTCTTTCTTAATTCTGGTCAATCTTCTTTCAATCCACTACGTTCATTATTATACAAATAAAATGCATATAGGTACTTAATAATTTTAGGACTAAACACAACGTCGTAAGTGAAAGAAATACTTTGAAACTTTCACTTTGGCTAACAGGAGTTACGATATTTCTGTTACTACCTGTACCGAGTAGTTTAAATGGAGTTTCGTTCCAACATTAAAGTTTACTCTCAAATTACTTCGGTTTAGTAATTGTACGTAATTTTGAACGGTACGTAATTGCCGAAATGGTAAACCATTATACTATTTGAATAATACAAAGTATTCGAATAAAAATGGGGCGTACTGCATTGCTGATACATAGTACATAGTTATGTAAGTACATACATAAGCAGCCTATTCAGGTCCCACTGTAGGGCACATGCCTTCTCTCAGGGAGAGAGTATGGGCTTTATCACCACGCGTGCCCACCGCGGATTGGCGATTTCAAGCGCTCAGGTTTCCTCACGATGTTTTCCTTCACAGTTAGCGAGTGGTATTGCTACTACAACCTCAAAAATTTACATAACTTAGAAAACAAAGTCATAGTCAAAGTTCATGCCCGCACGTACCTGATATGTAGGTAAGGTAGGTAACATCTTCTTATAGTAATTATAATTTTAACGGATCTAATTACGATTGTTTATTAGGTAGAGTTAATTACCTTAATTCCCGAAGTTTCGACAACGTTGCAGTTGCCGTAGTCACTTTTGACTGAAGTGGCGAGTACAGTCAATTCTTGTAATGAGGGTCGCTTGTATTTTTCCCAGCGGGCCGACACATTCCAAACTCTTACATCAGATCCGTTAAATATATATTTATGTATTTTAAACATTTAAAAACACTGTGAAGGATTAACCGCACGGTGAAAATAGATTCATGAACTGCTTTTGCTGGAAGAATAAAACGCTTTTTCTCTAATTCGAGAACAGATTTTTGTCACATTGACACGATCGTGACAGCTTGCTAGTACGAGCGAATCTACCCGATGACACGTTGGAATGTTTCGGAGGCGTTACCGCTTTTAATCATCATCATCATCATCATCAGCCATTTGACGGCCACTGCAGGACACAGGCCTCCGTCATGGTTTTTCAAGTTCCCGCATCCGGCGACTCCCCGCCACCGTAACCAGGTCGTCAGACCATCTGGTGGGGTCCCACGCTGCGTCGTCCGGTCCGCTTGTAATAGAAAATACTAATAGAAATAGATATTTAATGTGTCTGCCCATAACTAGCTAATCTAATTGGCTCATAAATAACTTTCTTGAAACAATAACTGTATATAAGCAGCGTCTAATGCCATTCGCATGCACTTAGAGAACAGAATAAATAGAGAATGCTCTAATAATATTGGCCACGTGAGAATTCCCCTTCGTGTCTTGATGAACATCAATCCTTTCATAAACACCTGTTAGCAACCTTATGAGTGGATTAGAGTATAACCACCGGCGTGGGGATAACAAATTTCACTGAGTAAACACTTGAGAAATCCGGAAATACAGAATGGAATAAGAGCACTCCTTTCGCAAGTTCGCTCAAGCAAACTTTTTTTTTCTAGACGATTCCATGAATGTGTACCTATTCTTATGATCCTTTGCAAAATCAAATAATTTCTTTAACCAAATGTTGTTACTTCCATTGGTTTTTTTTAAATTGTCTTCAAATTAAAACGATTAGTGTCAAAACAGTGCAATTTTCATCAAAACTTGGGGCAATAAAATATCATTCAAAAATACAAAATTGTTATTTCATTTCAACGAATATAATTTATAAAGATTTTATTTTGTTACACATCAATAAAATCAATATTCATCAAATACAATCAATCCTGGACATAGAAAAGTGATTTTGCAATATTTCAAGGTTACTCCAATGCGATTAGGTACCCTTAAATATTATTCAGTGACATTCTCAATTTGAAAATTGGAGGTTAGTCCTACAAGTGAAATAGAATGCTTTTGATTTCTACTCCGATAACACCGTCACGACACGTAGAAGCTGAAGAAGTTAAGACAGACACTTTATCTTAACTCACTTATTCTACGTAGCTTAAGATCCTATATGTGTTGGATCCATCAGCGCCGAACTTAACAAGACAAGGTAACAAAAAAGTACCTTCTCTTAAAAATGTGTAGACCCACATAGTTTTGGCTACATCTATGGCCCTGTTTTATTTGTTTTGTCTTTTGTGCATCTAGTTTACTTTCTGTTGTTGTGCATATAATGTTACTTATCTGTTACATATTAACCCGCCATTGGTGACTATTATGTCTGTGAAACCGGGTAGTTAAAGAAATCAAATATTTTTGTCACCGTTCATCGAATTACACTGTGGTTTCGAGTAGCTGCCTAATTCCATGCCACCTACCGCTAGTCTAACCCGCAACAGCGTCGCGTGCGTTGCTCGCCGTTGCTGGCTGTTTCGCTGTTGAAGATGAGTGATTTTAGTATTGTGTTTAATTTTTTTTTTGTTATAAGTATTACCATTTATGTTATTTTATTTTATGTTTCCAGTGTCATAAGACTGAGCAAGCCTGATTTTATTGTTAAATAAGTAATATTATAGCAATTTTTTGAGTTTATGGCGGGTTAATCACGCCAAAAAAAGAGTAGGATAAAATCTTGAAAAAAAATTTTTTTTGGATTACCTTCCCTACACCTACATTAGGGATGATTTTTTTTTCTCGCGTATACCATAGTGGGCGGTGTTGTTGGATTGGTTGTTTGAAAATATTGAGTCAGGAAGACCATTTTTTTGATTTAGGGGTGTGAAATATTAAGCTGTAAAGTGTGGGGTGACTTAATAGTTTATTGTTCTTTTGCACAAATAAAAATATAAAAAGGTTGCTTTGAATATGAAAAGTCTGTATTCGAATAATTACACGGATAATTTGGCTTACACAGTAGGTTGCGCACTCAGGTTGCGCACAAAGATAGAATTTCGAAATGGAACAACTATTTTCTGAGAGGTTCGGGGGACGACTGGCTGGACACAGTCATCCGCGCTTGGCGTTGCGTTATGTTAATTTGTTGCTAAAATGTTTACTGAGCAATTTGAGTTCCTACAAAAGCGAAACTTTTTGTTAGAGTAGAGCGTAGAAAAGTGAAAAATTCAGGGCAGTAGCACGGATAATTAATTTAAAAGGAAAACTATCGCGGCTAAGTAGGCTTTACAAGTTAACGAGTAATAGGCAACCAACTTATAAAAGGTACAAATTCTATTAAAAATTACTTTGATGAAATTTTTAGTTCTGCAAAGCAGGTAAATAAATTCCTTCTTCTCCAGAACCCTACACTGTACGTGGGCAGACACGCACTTTGCTTTTTTTTATTGTGGGTATAGTTACTTTTTACATATCTTGTCAATGCCATCATTAAAACTATTTTAATAAAAATATAACCATTTTTGCCCACATTTTTAATTGAATCTATTATTAGCAGCGGTGATAGCCTAGTGAGTAGAACATTGGACTCGGAAGCGAGAGACCCAGGTTCGAGTCCCAGTCCCGGGCATGTACCTATGACTTTGTTTTCTAAGTTATGTACATTTGTGAAGTTGAATACCACTCGCTAACGGTGAAGGAAAACATCGTGAGGAAACCTGAGTGTCTGAGCTATTCACATACTTTAGCGCTTCGAATGCCTGAAATCGCCAATCCGCGGTGGGCACGCGAGGTGATTAAGCCCATTCTCTCTCTCTGAGAGAAGGCCTGTGTGCTACAGCGGGACTTATAAAGGCTGCTTATGATTATTAGCATAATATTACTTCCTCTCTCTTCAGTTTTCCTACATACTCGTAGTCCACCTTTCACCACCATATGAAATGACGATTTCTTCAGCCAAACTTCACCACTCTTTTTTGCCCTTTAAGACTAGACATTTGAAAAAGCCTTTCGTAGTAGGTACAACTTGTGTTTGCACGATTATATAATTATTTTTTAACCTTTTTTGTCTGTATTTTTTCTAATTTATAAACTTTTATTTTTTTGCAATGTTCATTTGTGTCACAAAAGAAAAAATGTTTTTCACTATTCACTTGATAACAGTGACCTAATGGTAACTAGCTCTCCTGCCATCAAACCTTCTTAAAACCTATACTTCGGGTTACTCTATAGCCTCCGACCCGCTTAATGCAGATCCTAGCCTAGCCCGTTCCCGACAAAGTCCTCCAACCAGTCTCTACGCACACTAGCGTCTGGTCTAGATATTTCTCGTCATAGTCGTTAAATAATTACTAGCGTGAGCCGTCGGGAAGGTGTGAAGTGTGAAAGCCTTCTCGTGTTGCGAAAGTTAACCCGTAGTTTGCTGTTGTAAAACTTCTCTACGTGAAGTTGCGCGTGGGGTATTCATGGCCCGATTGTAGGGTTGTTATGTGGATCACAGCTTGGATCGGTAATCGGTGAACAAGCCGTTGGTGATGAGTAAAAAATGTTGTAAATGGGAAAAGTTGTATGTTTGTAATCCGCGGTGGGCACGCGTGGTGATTAAGCCCATACCCTCTCTCTGAGAGAAGGCCTGTGCCCTACAGTGGGACGTATAGGCTGCTTATGAATGCTTTAACGCAATGATGGAACCTTATTAAAACAGGTATAGGTTACCTTTTAGCTTCTCATCCAAATCTCAATAAAAGAAAGCGTGGAGGCACTCACAGCTTACCTTTTCTTCATTTTAACTATCAGAAGTGTTTGTTCTTTTAAGTAAGTGACCCTTTACGTGTATCACATCTTTATTATGACAAGACTTTTCTTAATGTAAGACTTACCTAAACGCCTTTCAGTTACATAGAAAAATATTCTTCATAAAAATAAATGGTCCTCATAGGCAGTTAATATAATTTGTGGTTCCTCTTTTCCCTTCACCACAGACTATTTAAAGTAGTGTTCTGAGTAGTGTTTTAAAGAATCATGTTTTTATAAATGAGACCGAAAATGTTAACATAATGAAGGTCAAGGTAGTCAGTAATAGGTTATACGGATTAAACCTAATTAGGGTTAATAGATTATGATAATACGGAGAAGAGACTGAAAAAGAAACTCCAGGTTCAATATTTTTATTCAAAGAGTGTTACAGTTTTTCCGTTCAAAGTGCGATGAACCTCAGAGTTGCACTACACTAATAGCGAGGTTTAGCGAAATGTTCAATTTATTGTTTTTGACCGTCCGCAAATCAATAGATACAAATGACAGTTTTCAATGGGAAAATTATACACTGTGCCTCGTTCAACTTCGCAAGTAATTTATTGGACGTTTTATACAGAGACTGCTAATTTTACACATTTGTTACACCGATACTTTTCCGCGCCAGCAACGTTGCTCCAAGAATTGTCCGTGTCGAATGTTAAAGACACTTAGTGACAGATAAAGTTAAATGGCGTATGCTTCTTTGGGGGTCATTGCTCTGTTCTGTGCAGAAATATTTCTTCAATGGCTTTTATTTGCATTATTGTTGCATCAAAATTGTATCTTTTCAATCTAATGGCAATTAGTCGTTAAAATGCTTTGTTTTGATTTGATATCTTTATAAAAGTGCATGATATAGTGATAGTTTTATAATATTGTTACTATACTTACCTTTGGTGGGTAGAGAGAGTATCTTAGAGAAATGTATCTTAGAAGAGTAGAGAGAGAGACGATTGTCGAAACAGATTTAATTAAAATCGCCAGAACGTTCGCCATTTATTATAAATGGTGAACGTTCTGGCGATCTTAACAAAAGCCTCCCAGAGGAATTATATAATAAAAGTCTCAAAAAATCGCAATTTAAAAGGATGCTTAACCCTAGCCATCTAACCTTTTCACATACCCTATAATACCTAACCATTCATCAATTCGATGACCATTTTTTGAAGCGTTAAGTTTCAAATAAAACTTTTTTGTTTTTGGTACTTTATTGCATTGATGTTTCAGGCATATTAGGTATATATTTTTTAATAAAATAATTTGATGTTGTTTATCGCATACTCTTAGGTATTTTTCTTTCTGTTTAAAATGGCACGCGCTTCTACAGATCAAAACCGACATTCTTATATTTTTTGTTTATTAAAACAGAAATTGAAAAAAGTAGTTGGTTGTTAATTTTAAGGTAAAACTTAAACTAGACATTAGAGAAAAAAAACATACTTTTTTACGTCTACTCAGTACAAAAATAAATTTTATGCTCACCATAAATTGCGATATTGTACATATTTTTGTCAAATTTCGAAAAAAATATAGTATAAATATAGTATATAGCCTCTCGCCAAGCCGTGACGAACACCGAGTTGACAAGAGACACCACGGTTATCCGCACACGCACCAAAAAGATATAACAATTTTTCGAAACGTCGAAGGTTAGGTGTCTAGGGTTAAGCGCTTTGTTTTATACAGTTTATAAACCCATCCTATGCTTCAGATTTAGAATGTACTATCGATACTGTTTGTTATAAGTTTATATTTATAAGGATTGTTACCAGGAGCTTGCCGATAAACTGCATTAGCAGTTTGGCAAATTAATCAAATTGTGGTTTTTCATGTTTTATTAAGAATAAAAACAAATAAATAAATAAACTATGAAATCGCAAATAAAATGTTACATACTAAATTACAATAATGATCCTAGCGAGATTTTTTTTAGCAATTTCAGTGTTGGTCCTTAAAATTTGTTTAGATTTTTTTTATTGCTTAATTTGTTCCAAAAAAGTTGTTACAATTTAGTAAAATTTGTAGGTCAGTAGAAAAATCCTTAGGTTCTATCTGACCTTTCTGCAACAGCCTGAATCACATCCCTACCGATGCTATCGTTTTTCGGGCTTGGCTGGGCTCAATATTTAAACTCATTTAAGGGGTAATTGTTAAACTTTCCCCAATGTGGTAGAGGGATGGATAGTTCGGGATAGATCTGCATTAGCGAACTGCGTTTTTTTCGGCAGTTCGTTAATGCAGTTGTTGCCTTCCGTGACATGTGGAGGGATACTTCATTAGCGAGTCGGTGAACTGCTCCAGTCATTAAGCAGAGTGTGGCATATGCAATGGATAATCGAAAAACAGTGTCTCCAAAAAACCCAACTAACTACCAAAGATTAAAATAACCATTTTTTTTTTATATAGGGCATATCATGACAACTTGACGCGGTTAATTTGTATGATAAATTCAAATATCAATTTGAGGATGTTAAACTGTTCCTTTTAGCGGAACCTTTGCTTTGTATGAATTACAGTTGTGCCTAAGATTTTATATTTCTATTGGTCTAAATATGTCCGCCTGGACGTCCCATACCGGCCCTTCCATCCACATTCGGAAAGTCGATTAATCTACAGATTAACACCTAGGAAGACTGAGCTCCGCAAAATACTTCGTATTTTCATATTATAAACTATGAATTGTAGTTTCATAAAACCCGGCTCCGGTCTTGCTTCAACAAAATAATGTTAATAATTATTACTCGAATCATTTAAGTTAAGTGTTTGTACAGAGGCTACATAGAGAGATATAAGGAAACACAGATATCACTAAGAGGAACTCTACCTAACACATCGAAACTAGCTCGCTCAGCTCCCCAAACATACGAGCTCAGGCAACATAATTCCGCTGAAACTTTGACCACTAAAATCATACATTGTAAACATATTCACATAGAAATTGGATATTCTCTTCTCCGTGCAAAGGAAGGAAATGTAAAGCAGAAGATCTGCTTCAAACTTAACATACTTACATAATATCTGTGTAATTTCATTTTTCAACCGACTTCAAAAAAGCCTCCTCCTTTCAATTCTTCGGGATATGTTTTTTTATGTAGGTACGTTCCATGATTACTCGAAGACGCGTGAACAGATTTGAAAAAAAAAAAATTTTTTTTTTTTTTTTTCTTTTTTTGAAAAGGCCGACACATGTGGTGACCAAGTCACGATCTGATGATGTGATCCTGGAGAAATCGAGGGAACTCTTCACATTTGAAAGGCACACTTCAAGCGATTTGTTTCTATAGTGACCCGTGCATTTTCTTTCGGAAAACATAATTTGGCGGAGTCGTAACCATCATCATCATCAGCCATTTGACGCCCACTGCAGAAAATAGGCCTCCTTCGAGGTTTTCATAACCACGAGGGGTTTTGCCATAATCGCCACGCTTGGCAGACGGGTTGGCGATCGCGGTATGCGGTTGGAATCTCAGGAAGACGCTGCTGCCCGTCTTCTAGTAATTTATTTCCTTAGTCGCCATCTACGACATCCACGGAAGGAAATGGAGTGACGCTATTCTTAATTCGGCGCCACGCGGAGTCGTAATGATATTCACAAAAAATCTTAAAATATATTTTTTAATAAAAATAAAAACCGACTTCAAAACACTGCAGCACTAACTGAGAAATAATTTAAACGAATATGACCTTTAAATTCGATGTAGGTATTGTAGAAATATATTTTGGAGTCGGTGCCCAAAATGTGTCGGTGCCCAAAATACTAATCGCTAACTTGGAAGGAAAACATTGTGAGGAAACCCCAGTGGATAAGGTGTTAAAGTACATCGGCCTAACTATGAGGCTAAGTGCGAAAATCTCAGCATGGCGTAGCACGCGTTTTATGGCGCTAAAATCTCAGAATTTGGCGATTAATGTACTGGAAAGTCGT
Organism: Yponomeuta evonymella; assembly: GCA_963969515.1. NCBI lineage: Eukaryota > Metazoa > Arthropoda > Insecta > Lepidoptera > Yponomeutidae > Yponomeuta > Yponomeuta evonymella. The sequence goes on from OZ018357.1 coordinate 4,880,483, forward strand.
GACTTTTGACGTACTACTACCATTTTGAAATCATCGCACTACCCGCCTGCGGGTCAAACAAGATCTAGAGCTTCGGTTTCTTCGGTTTCGGGCTTCTACATGTCGTGTATCCACACCGCCCAGTTACTTGTTTCAATTAATTCACCAGCATTAGTTTTGCCTTTCGGACGATTGCACCGTTGCAATGGATGCCCGGCTAATGGACCGTAGAGGGCGGCCAATTAGGCCGTCACCGTTGTGGTCGGATAATACAGGCTTGGCTTCGTTTGACATTTATTTTTCCCCGACTGACCTTATTACCCGACCTTTTTCACGTGTGTTTGTGTGTGTGTGTGTGCGCGTGTGTGCGTGTGTGTGTGTGTGTGTGTGTGTGTGTGTGTGTGTGTGTGTGTGTGTGTGTTTCTCGAACACTAAGAGGTAATACTGTAGTAATCTCAATTCTTGTTAACAGTTGTCAGTCGTTTTTTAAGCACTTTAGCCAATTTGTTAGAATACGGGAAATCGGGGCTTCGTGTTGCACACATAATTTATTATATCGACATCTTCTTACTGCCATTTTTATTAGGGGAAACGGCGTCTTGATTTATATATCATCTTAAGTTCTAGGTCTTGGAATAAGAATTAAACCTTTGGCAATTATGGACTAAATAAAAAAAAACACGACTCCCTAAAACATTCTATAAAAGCAGACTATTTTAGTCTGTGGTGGAGATTTTACAAGGAAAAACATAACCAGAGATTAAATAGACTGCCTCTGATGTGCCTCAGAAGAATCGTTTTTTATAATTATAAATAAAGATTTGTTTAACCTACGTTTAATCTGTAATGTTCATCAAGTCACTCTTGCTGCGCTCCACAAAATAAAAAAACCATACAAGAGCGAGTCGGACCTCCTACCGAGGGTTCTGTACAAAGGATCATGATTATTAGCGGTATCACTAAAATCTAAATAGTGTCACCAGTTTTCAGTGTCCATAATTCACGTTTTCAATTTATAAAAAATAGGGGTTTTTTTTCTTATAAAACCAAGAAACAAAAAGAGCATGCATTTTAATCTAAGAGATGACAAAAAGTTCACCAAAACATAGTTTTTTTTTTCAAGTGTGCGTGTGTGTGTGTGTGTGTGTGTGTGTGTGTGTGTGTGTGTGTGTGTGTGTAAGTGAAGCGAATGTAAATATGAATAATATGAAATCATTAAGGCCGGGTTCTCCAAGCGCTCATTGCGCTGCTTGAGCGATTAGTTGGGGAAAAGTAGGCAGTTTTTGAAATTACTGAAATACAAATCCATTTAATAGAATTTTGACAACCGACGTGGATGCGGGCGACGCAAGATCAGGAAGCTTGGAAAACCATGAGGGAGGCCTATGTCCTGCAGTGGGTGTCAAACGTCTGATGATGATAATGATGACCGACGTCACTAATAAATTCAGAGATAGAAATTTTTAACCGACTTCAAAAAAGGAGGAGGTTATCAATTCGACGCGTATATATATATTTTTTTATTTGGCTATGTTCCTCCATAACTCCGTCAAATCTTAACCGATTTCGACAATTTTTTTTTGTTCGAACAGGTATAACGTCTTTTTGGTCCCATTTTAATTTGGTGAAGATCTGATGGAGACTTTCAGAGATGGAGAACGGAACTCTTCAATGGACAACAGTAAATAAATAAGCTAAAATTATTGATAAATATAAAAAAACTATATTAAAAGCATAAAATTTTAATATATAAAAATTTAAAAAAAATATATTTGTATATAAATAAAAAATCCATTCGGGCCCATCCTTTAGTAATATCCGTATGTTTCATAAAATAGCGTAAAAGTAGTCCGTCCTAAGTTAATTTGGTGATGTTCTGGTGAGGACTTTCGGAGGTGGAAATTTAGAACATCAAATTTTAAAGCAACGAATGAAGTAGGTTAAATTATTGTAATAAGGGACTTATTTATTTTTCTCCCGCTCCTCCACTAAAAAAAGGAAAAAATATATTTTTAAATAAAAAATAAAAACCGACTTCGAAACAGCACTAAAAAGTTAGAAATAAATAATTAGAAGTAGAAGTATTTATACATTTAGGTATTGTAGAAGTATAATTTGTAGTCGGTGCCCAGTTTCAAGACCAGCACATATATTTTGGGCACCGGCTCCAAATTATACTTCTACAATACCTACATCTATAAATACTTCTACTTCTAATTATTTATTTCTAACTTTTTAGTGCTGTAGTGTTTCAAAGTCAGTTTTATTTTTTATTTATGGTATATTTTTTATTATCTAAAACTCAGTACAGCTCTAATAAAGCCATATCTAGTGATAATTAAGACTCACGTTCGTGATTTTTTTGATGCTGTAAACTTTACAAAAAATCAAAAAAATTATAACCGACGGCCCTAGATAGGACATTAAAAAAGGACATATATATTTTTTCTAATTTGAAACACAAACCATTAGAGAGTACAGTGTATTTTAATATACCTGATTAATGGATAATGTCGGAGAACTCAGCCATAACACAATTATATTTCGTTTCATTCAGCATCGTGTTCTACCCTAGTGGGTAGAACAAAAAGCAGTGGTAGCCTAGTGGGTAGAACATTGGACTTTGAAGCGGGAGACCCAGGTTCGATTCCCAGTGCGGGCATGTACCTATGACTTTTCTTTCTAAGTTATATACATTTGTGAAGTTATAGTAGCAATACCACTCACTAACGGTGAAGGAAAATATGGTGAGGAAACCTGGGTGTCTGAGCTATTCACATAACGCAGCGCTTGAAATCACCAATCCGCGGTGGGCACGTGTAGTGATTAAGCCCATACAATCTCTCTGAGAGAGGGCCTGTGCCCTACAGTGGGACTTATTGCTTATGATTCAGCTTCGGCCTGGGCGTAAACAGTTGTTTTTTTTTATTCTGTCATCAGCATCATCATCAGCTATTCGACGCCCACTGCAGGACAGGCCTCCATCATGGTTTTTAACCATGAAGGGTTCATTCTGTCAAAGTCAAGAAATCATTAATAGGGGTTAATATTTCATCTCATTAAGATGAATGAATTGCCTAGCATGAGCAAACAACTTGATACGTTATTGCTTCTCATATTTTATCGATTTCTATCAATGGTCAGGTAGAATTAAAAGCTGTCTGAAACGAATTCGTTTTGTCTGTTGTGTATTTAGTTTTCTTTCTGTTGTTGTGCATATTATGTTACTTATCTGCTTATTTTGTTTCTGTGATGTATCTTGTTGGTGTAATAAATGTCTTTCTTCTTCTTCTTCTTCTTCTAAATATAATTAAAAGTCTATTTTCATTAATTTTTTACAACCTGAGTCCGTTCGCAAAATATCCGATTCCTGTTGATAAATCATGAGAGCGAGATAGTTTTACTTCACTATGTCGCGCTCTAACCGCCCTTACAATATAAACTGTTCACAAATGCAAAGTCAAGTCGAGTTTCATAGTCCAAATTGCTGAACGTTCTCCGGACATTATTTGTAATTCGCATAATTCCGCCAGCATACAGTCTAATCAAGCAAGTGGCGAGGTGCTATTCTAATTAAGGCAGCTGCCGCGATACGCGTGGATATTGCAAAACGGCCAGACACACGTGTGGTTGTTTAGACGCGCGGTTGGATAATCGCGATTACAGTACAAACAATTCGATTTTTCCTTTGACGTTTGAATCGCTGAAACAAACCGCCTAACTATTGAATTTGTCGTCAAAACAATGTAAAATAATTATTTAATTTTATTAATCTCATATTCTCTTTCTCTCTCTCTGGGAGAAGGCCTGTGCCTCAAACTGGGACGTAAACGGGCTGCTCGAGTACGTCACTCATAAGACGTCACTCTATTTGAGGGATTTCTGATTTACGTGTACTCAGAAGGCCTACAACACTTTACTGTACAATTTAATGCTGATGTCTCAGTCGCTGCAGTGAACTCACTGCACATGAACTAAGTTATATACCTATTTATTGTTAGTAACAAGACATTGGAATTCATGAAATGCTCAGAATAAAATAGTAGGCAATTTACTTATTCCTTTTCTCTCAGAGCGTCTCACCCGCCCGTGTGCACTAGTAATTATTATTGTTAGGAGTCGCTGCACAGTTGTGGACTTGGTGCCTTCCCGACATGGACTGAACATTTTGTGAGTAAATTAATTTCGTTGCGGTGTTCTCAGCCAGTCTGCCGGTTAACTGGTTGCTCTTATTACTGCTACACTGCTGTTACTTGTCGTATTTTCGGATGGGACGAGTGTCATGATAATTAGGTGCCACTTTATATTAGTACTATGAGATTAAGAGCCAATGAGCCAAGAGTCCATTTCCTCCCGTGGATGTCGTAGAAGGTGACTAAGGAAATAAATTACCAGGAGACGGGTAGCAGCGTCTTCCTGAGATTACAACCGCATAGGTACTGCGATCGCCAACCCGCCTGCCAAGCGTGGCGATTCTGGCAAAACCCCTCATGGTTATGAAAACCATGAGGGAGGCCTATGTGCTGCAGTGGGCGTCAAAGGGCTGATGATGAACAGCCAATGAAGTGTACAAAGGTGTGCTTAGGGAAGCAATAATAGTTTTTATTTTTCTTTTTTTTAGTTTTTTTATTCACACGTTATAAAAACAATATAGGAAGGATAGAAGGAAGTAACGAAATATAGAAAAAAAAATCGTGACCGGCACTATGGGCACCCTTAATGAAAAAATTTATGGTTTTGGAAAAATGAACTGAAGATTTTTTTACACTCCTCGTCCCACTAACGTGGATTGCAGAGGAACAAAAATACTATGAAAAACATGTATTATATTATCTGTGTAAATTACTTAATCATGTACCAGCGTCTTCCATTTTGGTCTTTTGCCGAATCACAACGTACGATTTTAACCTCTTTAGTCCTAACTTTGAAAATAACAATTGAAAACCATTGTTATTTCCAGTTCAGAATTGATGAGGAGGATAAAAGTTCCTAAATATAGATGTGTTCATTATTTTTTACCCGCTTTTTATGCGCATTTTCGGACCACTGCAAACAGTTTAGATCACGATGGCTATGGAAAAATATCTCGTAGTGAAAATCCCAGAAAAGGCGAGAATTATGTCCTTCAAACCACACATAGTTTCCCAGCGATCGTATCCCCTACATGACTTGAGCTCACGAGTGTGTTTGGTAATACCTTATTCTTTTTTTTTGAAGACCTTAGTGTTCAAACCAACAGTATAAAACTGAGGGATCACCAGCTGTCTTTGTTACTTTTCAGTTGGATAAAATGTGGTTAATGTGGTGATCTACGTCCGAGTATTATATGTTCAAAGATATCAATCACCATTTAAGTTACTGAAGCAGAGTTAAGAGAACGAAACCTACCTATTGTAACTAGGGCGTCTGGAGATATTGATGTCAGTACTGGAAGCGTGCAATTATGGGTCACAAAAGCCGTTACCATGGCAACCCCGGCTTAAGGTCTCGACTGATAATGGCCATTCATCATTCAACGCTCATCCCGGCAAAGGCTTCTGGGCTTTAAATGGAATCTATACTATAGTGCCTGCATGATGACGTGTGCTTTTGAGTATTTTTGGGTAGTAGGTATTTTATATCATCTTATTGGGAATAAGGCTTCACAGCCTATTTAGAGGCTAACGTAATACAGAGAAGTGAAATTTCGAGCCTCTTTACAAAAGAGGCTCGAAATTTCACGGATGCCTGCACTTGCCCATTAGCTCAGTTGGGAAAGCGCTGGCACGGTTACCCAGAGGTCGCGGGTTCAAGTCTCGGCATGGGTGGAATTTTTAGCCTCTAAATAGGTTTTTAAAATTGTCCTCAGCACGGGTTAGTGCAACAAAAAGAATATAATAAGTAGTTTTTATGTTCTTATCTCGTATGAGTGCAACTACGTAAATTTCAAAAATTCACGATTTCTCGGCAGAACTTATAGCAGCTACTAAACCTCGAAAATTTGCGACTTTTTTGTTTCTTTCATTTATACCATGCATCCTAGCAAAAATTCATTTTGTAACAAATTAAAGAGCATGAATTATTTCGAAAAATGGTCATTTACAGTTTACCAATTTATTTTATTACATTTCATTATTACAAAGACGCTCAGTATTGTTTTCTAGATTGTAAGTACTTTGACAGAACAAAAGCGTCATAATGTTCAATTAATTTCAAGTTAAACAAACAAGCATTCATTCATTTGTTTCTCAATTCAAAATCATGGTAAGCTTTTGTTTGTTCTCAATATCCGGATCTTTTCGGCTGGGTCGGTTGCCGCTGCGCTCTACTGTTTTGATTCCGTTGTTCGTGTAACGCAAATCCATTGAAATCCTTTGTTACCCGTGTTACTACCAAACTATAATGTGATTTTTTTCCCGTATTACTACTGGCTATCGAAGTAGTAACACGGGTAAATTTTTACTTCCCTTGTTATTACTGACTATCGAAGTTGTTATAATTCCCATTTTAAGAAAATCCCTCTTGGTTCCGTTATTTAAAGAAAAGCTGGTCGATGTGTCCTTCTGTGCTTTTGATCCAATTTTCAAGGCTTTGGATTTTTTAAATATTTTACTTCACTTTCATACACACACGCACACACACATACTAACACATAAACTCACTCGACATGCATACGCTCATGAAGTACGCATGCATCTTATGCTTCTATTAATTAACGGTTTTAAAATTTTTATTAACTATAATAATATTGCCGGTTATAATTTCCTATTAAACTCAAGAACTTTCAAAAATGTACATACAATTGAGAAACAATGCATCATAAGTTTAGTGAGGGCCTGGAGATCTGTTACACAGGATCTTTCCTAGTATGGACTAAAGCCTCTCTCATAAGAATAAGTCCTGATTACTCAAATTGTACCTACTATATGTTCTGATACCTCTGTCAGAAGGAAATAAACACAATTACTTAGTTACTTACTTCTAAAATCCTAAGAATCTGTGCTAACAAAGTAATACTAAACAAAAATCTGTTTGGGCATTGATGTATGTACGGCGATTGTTCAAGGGGGAAAGGAGCTTGTATGCAGTAACCCTGCACGATGTACAGATACTAGACCGTATGTCCAGCAGTAGACGAGTGCGTGCTGATTGATTGACGTTCTCCATCAAACAGTTAGGTGTTCGCCTTCTGGAAAAAAACGGTGTGAAGTTATTCTAATTCTAGTTAGCCCATTGTACGCAGATGGCGCTGAGTATGTTAATACGTCAGACACTACGTTTTCCTCACGAAGTTTTCCTTCACAGTTAGCGAGCGGTATTTCTACTAAAAGTTCACAAATGTGCGTAACTTAGAAAAAAAAGTCATTGGTACATGCTGGGATTCGAGTCCACGACCTCCCGAATGTGAGGCCGGCTTTCTACCGCTGCGCTACCACCGCTCTTGGTGTAAAGTTAGATAATAAAAAAGGAAGAGAAAGTTTTTTTTTATTAGATAGTCTACCACACATTTTAGCCGAGCTGCGAATTGGCCAAGGAGCTTTGTCCAGCTTTATAATACGGCTTTGTAACACACACTATACGGACTAAATAAAAAAAGATCAAATCAGTAGACGCAACGGCAGAAAAACCGCGGGGCGTAAAGCAGGCTTTTCAATTTCCGAATTTCCTTTGTTTGCATTTGGGCAGATGAATGGCATGATCTATCAAAGCAATAGGTGCGAGCGGTAAGCCCCAAGGGGAATAAAAAGGCCTTTGAAATCGAATCCCTTTAACTTCGACCCATTGATAGAAATCGACAATGAGACTTGCTGCAATCTTTCTTATGTCTTGCGAAGCCTTTTTATTTCGTCCTTTTTATCCGACTGTGAAAGTAAGTAAGAATTATGATTTTAACACGAACGCAGGTATTTACTTCAGTATGTTTCGCATGTGTGTATGAATCTTTGCGACCGAACATCGACCAAATGGTTAGACCATTTTTGACAAATGAGATGTCATTTGAAAGGTTTGTCGAGGCGAATATTACCATTTATATCACCTATCCTATTGGAAGCAAAATAAAAAAAAAATAGATATGCAAAATTTACTGTCATAAAACAAAGCTTACTGTTAAAAGTTGACTCCGTTGAAATTAATTTTAAACCTCACCATGTGGGGTCAAACTAACTCATCAATGATAAAACGAACAAAAAATATTCTCATGAAGATTCTAGCCCTCATTTAAGATATTTTAGCCGGTGGGTTTTTTGGCTTTATTCTATTATTTATAGATTGGGTTTTCAAAGCTTCTAACATAATTAGTGACATAATTCAGTTACTTTCTTCATTTGACAGCATAGCCATCAAATCATTGGAATATTTCTGCGTAACAGGATACAATTTATCCAAATGTGAGCCAGACGGTTCCAATACCTGGCCCACCCAAGGCTGTGGTTCTAGGATTCATATTTTTTCTAATATCGTGACACACAAGTGTCGCCCAGTGTTATAGTTCCGTAACATCTGTCGCATCGCGTCGGGACGTTTCATGCGTTATGCATACATCTGATTGTGCCCTGGAATAGAGTATAGTGGACGAATGGACCCTTTTTTACAACAATATCAAACAATTAAGCTGTTCATTTTAGCCGTGTTTGATAGTTATCTTGTCCTTAATAAAACAGAGCAAATTTTCAATACCTTTATCATAGTTTCATGCATGCATACAATTGTGGACCGAAAAAGTATATAGTGACCAGAATTGAGAAAGGAATTTGGCTTTGGTTTGGACATATGGAGAGGATGAAAGAAGAAAGATCGACGATAGAAATATGTTAAGCGAATGTATTTGTTTTATTTTAAGAAATAAAATAAAATAAGGCATCTCCCAGGCGGATATACTACAACACACATAGAAGATGTATTAGCGAAGAGAAAAATAAAAAGTACCCCAGACCGGCGTGCGTGCATGCACCGACTAATAAATGTCGATGTAACGAAAGAGTTTTGTCAGGATCGTGGGAAGTGGCAAACCCTGGTCTCTGCCTAGCCCTCCTGGATGCAGGCGTGAGTTTTTGTGATTTATGTGTATGACATACAGACAGAAAACAAAAGTTTTTGTTTTCAAAGCTTTGAGTCACCGCTTAAGAATTGCGTAGCCAATAAAGTCGATACAACAAAAGACGTATTGGCAAGACACTCCGTTAGGAAAGTTAATACATGGAAATATTCGTCCCGTCGCTGTTTAGTAAAAGCCTTTTCGTGTACCGCGAATTAGTCACGATCGGCGAGATCCGCAGTTTTAGGGTTTCCGAGGACAACAAGGAAACTCACTGTGATATTGCCTATATCGATCAGTTTACATGTTTTGGGATGTCAATAAAAATAATAATAATACTTTATTGCACACGAAAAACAGTACAGTAAATATGACAATAAGAAATTACATGTACAAAGGCGAGCTTATCTCTGTGAGAGATTTAAGTGAGAAACTTGTGCTTTCTGGACTGTTGGTTAAAAAATGAAATTTTACTATTTATCATCGCAATTTTGTATGTGATGTGTACATTAAATAATAATTTATTCTCGTCTTATCCTATCTTAAAGAATTAGCAAAAAAAATACAGTATTGGTAAGGAAATAAAATCTTTTCTTTCAGCAATAACAATCTCCTGAGTAGCAAAGTAATGGAATTGGTCGGCAGAAAATTCCTCAGGACTTACGAAAGGGCCATTGAATCACAATAATTGCACTAAGATGAAGTAGTGAGGCTTGTAGTGAGTGAAGTAGTAGTGGGCTTACAATGTACATGCCACAGAAACAACACGTACTCAAAGTGTTCAATGCCTTTAAAAGGCAGATTGCGAAATAAAAATGGTGATAAAGGAAACTCATTTGTACTCAGTAACACAGCTTTGGCCGCGACTTTGTACACGTAAGTAGTACAAAATTAACCATACTTTGTCGTACATTTGGGCAAGGAATTTAAAAAAAAACTTTCCTTATTACACACCTAGGGTACTTAAGGAATATAATACAGCCTATATACGTCCCACTGTAGGGCACAGGCCTTCTCTCAGGGATGGAGTATGAGCTTAATTACAACGTGTGCCCACCGCAGATTGGCAATTTCAAGCGCTGAGTTATGTGAACACCACAGAAACTCAGGTTTCGTCACGATGTTTTCCTTTACAGTTAGCGAGTGGTTTTGCTGCTTCAGCGTCAAGATATGTACGTAACTAACCGAGACAATTCTGGTCCACAAATTTAAAGTCGCTCAGCGTGCTATGGAAAGGGCTATGCTCGGGGTTTCTCTGAAAGATCGAATTCGAAACGAGGTGATCCGGCAGAGAATCAAAGTCACCGACATAGCCCACCGAATTATTAGCATGCTGAAGTGGCAGTGGGGCGGCCATATTATCCAAAGAACTGATAACCGATGGGGTAGACGAGTTCTCGAGTGGAGACCGCGGATCGGTAAACGTAGTGTGGGACGTCCTCATACTCGGTGGAGCGATGATCTTCGCAGGGCGGCTGGCAAGAGCTGGATGAGAGTAGCCGAGGACCGTGCTCAGTGGCGTGCTATAGGAGAGGCCTATGTCCAGCAGTGGACAAGCATAGGCTGATGATGATGATGATGAACCGAGGCAACAAATCCATTGGTATAATCGGTCATTCGGACCCACGACCTCCCGAATGTGAGGTCGATGCAGGCAAGCGTTTCCTTTTTAGCAGCCTGTTCAAATCCTGAACTATTCCAACCTAACTGTCAAAGTTCACACTAATTGCGGTCGCAAACGTTAGGATTCCGGCTGGGTTTGAACACCTATATCACTTGCTTGTATTTTATAAACTAAAGCACAAAGTAATAACGAAAACGCGCCGTCCTCCCACGGCCTGCTTGTCCAAAGTCGGCCTAATAATCGATCCATCACTTAAATAAGGCGTACGGGTACAAACAAAATACAAATGCGTGCACTAAAAGCCATCGGCGTGCATGATTAGATAATTAATTCCTGCCGGTGATTGATGATTACTGATGACCCTAACTCGGCGTCCTAACTGGCAAGGTAAAACTCACGTGAACATAGGCGCGCAAATAATAATAAGAATATTTTTTTTATTTCAATTAAGTATCACTCACTTTAATTAGTAGGCTTAAAACTATATATATTATGTTAGTACTTATAGCTAAAGACACAATATATTATATTGTAAATAAAGGGCAAATGGCGACAGGCCAAGTTTTCACCCAGCCTTATTTATCTATGCATATATTTACACAAACCGATTTGATTCACGCATGCATCTAGAATAATTTTCAACACGTGCAATTTTCGACACAAATTGTATAGAACATATTATTATCATGGAAATCGTCTCTTTTTCATTTCTCATTAAAATGTCATGAGTAAAGTTTCAAAAACGAGTATAATCGAAAAATTGTGTATTTTAAACTTTAACTTTGGTATTACAAGTGGTTTAATTTATCGATGAAGAAATTATGGTTTTCAAAAGTTGCGTAATTTCAATAGTACGGTATAATGCTGGCCTTACGGCATTATACCGTACTATTGAATTACGAGAGGTCGTGGGTTCAAACCCCGGTTCATAATATGAATGACTTTGTTTTGTTGTTACGTGCGGCATATACCTAATTTCAATGACTTTATTTTCGTAGTTATGTACCACGAAAACAAATTTGTAGTAGCAGTGCTAATCGCTGACCGTGAAGGAAAACATCGTGAGGAAACTCGAGTGTTTTCAAACATTGTACTTCAAATTGCCAATCCGTGGAGGGCACGTGTAGTAATTAAGCCCACACTCTCTCTCTTTCTGAGTGAAGCCCTGCGCGCCGCAATGGGACTTACATTAAGCTGCTTATAGATGTGATGCTGCATAAATCATCGACTGTGCTAAGTACATATTGCCAGTTAGGTCGATAGTTGACACTCGTCAGTGGATAGCATTAATTAACGCCAAGGGTGTCCTGCTCCGTTTCGATTATTTCCATCGCTCTGTCAAGTTTATTATGGACATTAAGGAGATAATTCTACTTTCATGTTTGCTCAAGAACGTAAGTGCAGCGTGTTTTGGTATTTTTGTTCGACTGGCACAAAACCACACTTCATAGTTTATTACAACAATTCGATGTGCATAGCGTAGCCGATGAAGTAAATTTGGACCATTGAAACATTCCAACCCACAATAAGTAAAAATGCAATTTGTATAAAATTGCTTTTTCGTGTTTTTTTTTCAGACGTGTTTAGTGATTACAAATATAAAACGTCTGAACACTAATATGAAGTAAAATAATCTCATACATAAAAGAGCGTTTTTTTTCGAAAGTTAGTTCTGAGGAATATATATGTGCACCAATTAGTCTTCCTGCATCGACAATTTGTGGGTTAATCGGCTATGTTATGTGCATCGAGTTGTCATAGTAGCCCATGAATCGTAGTTTTATGAAATAGGGCCCCGGAGACCGCGCAGGACAGACACAAGTGGCGAAATCTTGTATGGGAGGCCAAGCGCCACTTCGGGTCCCTGAGCTAGCGGAGTAAGTGTTTTTGAGCAGTTTTTCAGTATCGAATTAAACCATTTCAGATGCGTGTCTGAGTGCCTGCGTGCATGTGTGTGTTTGTATATGAGTGCTTTTATAAAAAAAAAAGTTTATGCTTTTGCTTTCCGTAGGTGGTTTTCCTCCGGCTGCTCTCTTAACAGGCTGTCACTTGTTTTTTATGCCACCAGCATAAAGCTGTTAACCGTAATTTACAGATTGCTAGTTATAATCATTATACTTTATTGCACACAAGACGTATAACATCCTACTGCTATTATAAATGTGAAAGTTTGTGAAGATGTTTGGAGGTTTGTCAGTCAATCACGTACTAAACGGATTTAGATGAAATTTGGTGTGGAGATAGTTTGAGTCCTGGGGACGGACATAGGATACTCATCGTCCCGGAAATCACTCATTCCATGCGCACGAAGTCGCGGGCAAAAGCAAAAATACAATAAACAGCAGGTTATTTATAGATACTGAAGAAACATTTTAGATTTCACATTATTTAAACAATCACATCACGTTGTAGAGTTTGCCGCAATGCCAGCTGTCATAGCTCTTAACGTGCGTGATTTAAGTGTGACTATTCAATGAAGAGGGGTTAATGTAAATGTATGTAAGTAGAGGCTTGCTTATAGCTTATAAACAAGAGGGGTGATTGTTTACTGTCCGATGGACTCCGATCCATAATATTTGTTTTTCGGGAAAGTGCGCACTCCAACCGGAATTAAGTAGACACAAAATTAATAAAAGTAACTTAGTTCAGTAGTGGGGTTGCTAAAACCGCATGCAACGAAACGTGTCGCCTCAGCGAGAGCTGTAGCTCTGTAGCTACGTGTTGTGTGCAATTTATTTATATATCATTAAATAGAACAAAGAAGCCACTGCTTAGATCTTCTTGGTTTGTGCCGCTAGATGGAGCCAGTGCCGCGTAACACACTGCGCAATTCGAGCTAAAAATTAACGCGTACTTATAGACGTTTCACGTTAAACTAACGGCCGTGTGACCGGACACAGCCCCACCCGCTTTTTAGGGTTCCGTACCCAAAGGGTAAGGGACGATATTACTAAGACTCCGCTGTCCGTCCGTCCGGCCGTCCATCTGTCACCCAGCTGTATATCATGAACCTTGATAGTTACACAGTTAAAATTTTCACAGATGATGTATTTCTGTTGCCGTTATAACAAAAAATACTAAAAACAGAATGGAATAAATATTTAAGGGGGCTACCGTGCAACAAACGTGATTTTTTGCGGTTTTTTTGACCAATATTATTAACGGCAATAAATAGACGCTTGAAATATTCAAATGTTGTATAGATAATGGTACGGAACCCTTCGTGCGCGAGTCCAACTCGCAGTTGGCCGGCTTTTTTCTATCGTACAATTAAGTGTTCTCTATCTATCTAAGCAGGTGATAGCGCATGTAGGTATATCTTGTAAAGTATGGAACCCACTGGACAACCCACCCAAGGTTGGGTGGTGCACCCAACCTTGCATAATGTCTAGACGCCCCGGCCGCGCGCCGACGCGCCAAGTGTAAGCGGTGTGTGACCTCAAAGGATATCTGGGACAGACTGGCATATCAAGATAGATTGTCTTGTCCTAAATCACTTTGAACAAATTTGGACGTGAAACTTATTCCCTAAGCTAAAAGCCGATGTAGCATCCACGTTGGCGGCTCTGACCTCGAAGTTGTCGACCACTATGTATACCTGGGACAAACAGTCCAGTTAGGAGAGTCCAACTTTGAGAAAGAGGTCACTCGTCGAATCCAACTCGGATGGGCAGCGTTCGGGAAACCAAAATACATTTTCGCGTCCAAAATACAGAGTTTTCTCAGTGTTTAAGACAAAGGTGTATAACCAATGTATGTTACCTACCAGTGATGATTTATGGATGTGAGACCTGGTCGCTGACTATGGGCCTCATAAAAATAAAAAAATATAAAAATATAAATATGTTTCTTTATAAGAAAAGATTACAATAAATTATGGTCGATGGCGACTCCCACACTAGGCGCAGCCTGTGTCGTGTGTGACTAGAAGAAGGCTCAAGGTCACCCAACGAACAATGGAGAGAGCTATGTTAGGAGTTTCACTGCGTGATCGAATTAGGAATGAGGAGATCCGCAGAAGAACCCGAGTTACCGATATAGCTCGAAAAATTGCTCAGTTGAAGTGGCAGTGGGCGGGGCACATAGCTCGGAGAACTGATGGGGCGAAAAAATTCTGACATAGAGACCGCGGACCGGACAACGCAGCGTTGGTAGGCCCCCACCAGATGGTCTGACGACCTGGTTACGGTGGCGGGGAGTCGGTGGATGCGGGTGGCACAAGACCGGTAAGCTTCGAAAACCATGAGGGAGGCCTATGTGATGTAGTGGGCGTCAAATGGCTGATGGTGAAGAGCCGAGCATAAGTATGCAATTCAGCATCACCGAGCTACAGCCGAATATATCCGATTTAGCATCACCCAAGCATGATGGTTCAGTTTCGTTCAATGCTTAGAAAGAGCTCAAAGAGCATTTAAATAAGTAGCTATACACCCTGTTTCTCACCCGAGAAGGCACCCTTCGTACAAAGTTCCGGACAACCCAAGTGCTAATCCCTGCACAATGTCGGGCCGACGCCGACGCGCCAAGTGTAAGCGGTGTGGGATGCGTGATCTCAAAGAATATCTTGAACAGACGGGTATCTCTGGATAGATTATCTTGTCCTAAATCACTTTGAACCATGTTCAACGTGAAATTTTATTTTATAAACTGGAGCCGAGTATAAATACAGGACTCAGCATCACCGAACCAGAGCCGAATATACCTGGTTCAGCACTACCCAAGCGTGATGGTTCAGCTTCGTTAAATAAAGAGCGCAAAAGCATGTATAAAGTTTTGCATAATAAAAAATATATCAAAATTACTATCACACTGAAAGTGATAGTGACATCGGTCGTCAAAATTTTATTAATCGGATTTGTATTTCTGTAGTTTCAAAAATGCCAACTTTACTTTACTGGACTGAATAAATATTTTTGTTTTTTTTTTATTTCCCCCAACTATTTTATAACAGCTTTAGCGAAATTTTCAATACAGAAACTGGTTAGGATTTCTGGTAACCATTTATACTAAAAAGTCAGATAAACATTCACCGTCTATAGTATTGTGTACATCTGAAGCCTAGTCTACCGCGCAGCATAATCTATGTAGCGAGTACCAATCAATTTATTCGACACGCGAAGCCTTTTAGCTAATGCAGTGCAGGCAGATATTTTTCTCATAGCGAACTTAAAATTTTATATGCGGGCATTACAATATTTTATTGCTCCGCCCGTTAGTGCATTGGATGTGGTCAACTAGGGTCGGGTATGGGTGTTTGATCGAGGTATTGAAAATGCGTACATTCTTGGGTTGATAATATTGAAAAAATTAATACATCCTTTATAGGGCACTGTATACGGTTCTACAATAAGATTCCTCAAGATATATTGGAGTTAACACCGACGCGATTTAAAAAATGTGTTAAGTACACTCTGTGCAAAAAATCCTATTATAACATTGAGGATTATATGGAAGATAAACATGTCTGGTATTTAAATAATGTTAACGGGGATGATTGTGTCTAGTGTTGTGTTAAGGTGAAATCTCTGTTAATTAAGTTAAGACAAGTTTTGAAAAGAATAAATGTGGAGTTTCTTTGTTAGCTTCTTCTCCGCATAATCTATTAATTGCAAAACTAGCCGCTTTGACGTTCATAAAGTAAACATTTTGTTTTAAATTTATGTTTGAGTTTATTTTGTACTGGTTTCTAAAGCAGCACGAAATATAAGATAAGCATGAGAGGCAACCATTCTGCCGATGTGATAACATCGGCAGACAGTTACCCTTCACCCGACTTAGATATTTTCCAAGATATCGAGCAGTATGTTACTTATGTGAATTGGTAGTATAACACTGTTCATTTAAGAAAGGGACTGGACTACTATTTGCCTCTCACTCTTACAATATTGCCAAGTATGTTTTGTGAGGGAGAGTCATAGAGGTAACCAGTTCTTTTCTTAAATGAATCCTTCTGTAGCAATACTGAGAGCTCTTCTTTACAACATACTGATATTGAAAGACTAATTGTGGAGTAAGACATCGTGAGGAAACCTGACACCAGAGTGCACATACCTCAGAGCTTAAAATCGCCAATCGGCATAAGGCCCGTGTTTAGGCAAAGAACAAAGAAACAAGTTCAGCGCAAGATTTTCTATAATTTAAGGGAAAACAAAGATTCGCGACGCAGAGTGTAGGCGCTGCGCGCGAGCAAGTAGTCTTGACTAATCGACCATAAACAATGCAGATGTGTAGTGCTTGCAAGAAGTTTCTAGTGTTGGGCTATGTGGCGTAGACAGCATGCATAGGGATTGAGCCCATACTCTCTCTCCCATTCTCTGAGAGAAGACATGTGCCCTGCAGTGGAATGTATATGTACCTTAGTGGTTTAAGGGGATCCAGTGGACTAACTAGCGCCACCAATGAAAAAAAAGTCATATCTTTTTTACAGATCGTATTTGCAAAAAGTGTCTGTACAATCTCTCAATCATGTTATTAGTGATTTACCCATGGCCTAAGACAAAAAACCTAGGACTAGAAAGGATTAGAGCCAAAAACGGCAGGTTTTGATCCTACGTTCCCGGTCCAGGGTCCTAAAAATCAGTATTAACATGATTGACACTTTTTGTAAATTCGATCTGGCAAAAAGATGTGAATTTTTTTCCTCGATTAAGATAAGATAAGATAAGATAAGATATTTGTTTATTTTCTGTCCACAAATTACATTCACACCCGAAAACAACATTGAATAGGTAAATGATACAGAGCAAAGGAATGTACTATTTGTGGAAAGACTGGAGCCTAAACTAGATCAAAAGATCTGTATCTTAGGTTTCCAGGCCTCCCGTATTACAAAGGATTGGTATCATATTCGTAGCGTCATCAGCATAAGGTACACGGTATTATTACGTTACGGTTAAAAAAAATGACAGATGTTATAAAGTAAGGTAAAATGTATGTATGTATATATGTATGTGTGTCTCTGCTCAGCCCTACGACCGGAGTCTTGGGTTCGGGTTTCAGCCACTAAGCAGAGGGTGTGTGAATGTATGTGAGGAATGTATTTTTCTGAAAGAAGATTTTGACTAGTATACATCATACTGGAATGAAAGTGGCTGAGAAAGTCTAGAGTTATACGCATATGTAATTATGCAAGTAAAATAGGCAGGTATTAGATCTCAATTTCCAGAAGCTTATCTGTTTGATCATAGCTAAGACTGTTTAAGTGTGCTGTTAATTTCTGTTTTAGTTCATGTTTGGTAAGATCAAATATGTGGAGGCACTTGTTTAGTGAATTGTATATTCTACCAGCACGAAAATAGTAAAATCGTTGCGCAAACGACGTTTTCACTGGCTTAGTTTCACACACGGTGTAGAACCTTCTGACATTACTACTCTTTATACGATTTTGATTGTTTGTCACAGAATGCTTATGCACTACAGTGCACAGTATGTAAAGTTGTCTGACCGTTAAGACTTTGGTTTCATCGTATAAATTTACCGTTCGATAAAGTCTCGGTTTAAAATATATAACCTTAAGAAGCATTCTCTGAGCCCTTTCTAGTTCCATGAGAAAGGTTTTTGGAGCACCACCCCAAGTCCTAATACAATAGGTCAGGATAGATTGCGCTAATGATAGGTAAACCATTTTTATCACATGTCCGTCAGCAACATGTCGAAGATGTTTAAAGAGGTAAGACAACTTTCTTAGTTTTTGAGACAACGAATGAATATGTTCTTTAAAGGAGAGATTTCTGTCAATAATTATGCCTAGGTATTTAATTTTGAATGTTTCACCAATATTTGGGCATAGACAGGGAGATTCTCGATTAAAACCACATTTGTGAGCTATAAGGGGTTGTAGAGGTGATGAGTTTGGATCGTTTTTTATTGTGTAAATAATATATTTTGTTTTATCCTCATTTAACGTGAGAGAGTTCAAAGCAAG
Source organism: Yponomeuta evonymella (assembly GCA_963969515.1). Classification (NCBI taxonomy): domain Eukaryota; kingdom Metazoa; phylum Arthropoda; class Insecta; order Lepidoptera; family Yponomeutidae; genus Yponomeuta; species Yponomeuta evonymella. The sequence continues at coordinate 4,899,026 of OZ018357.1, forward strand.
CCAGTGACACACATTAGTGAATCCCAACTGCGACACCTCGTATAGATCCTCTTTGCTATGAGAGTGAAAAGTTAAAGCAGTATCATCAGCATAAGCAGTAATTTTGCAGTTTTTTAAATTAAGTTCGCACATGTCATTTATATAACAGAGGAAGAGTGTCGGTGCTAATATGCTGCCCTGGGGTACTCCGTGTGTTATAGGGAGTTCTTCACTTTTAGCATCACCTATTTTAACGTACTGATGTCTCTCTGTTAGATAACTTAGGAACAGATCAAGTGGGGTACCCCTAACACCCATATTTCCCAACTTTTGAATTAGACGAGGAACAGACACCGTGTCAAACGCCTTTGCGAGATCTAAGTAGATGGTGAGACACTTTTCACGGCTGTCCAGTTTCCCAACAACAAAGTCAACTAGTTCATGTACAGCGTCGTCAGTTGAGAGTCCAGCGCGAAAACCAAATTGGGAAGGCGATAATAGATGGAACTCATCAAGATAACTTGTGAGTCTAGAGTTTAATATACGCTCAAATATCTTTGACACAGAGGTGAGTATCGAGATAGGTCGATAATTGTTTACACAAGATCGGTTTCCCGCCTTATGGATGGGATGGACTATGGATTTTTTCAAAGCTCTAGGAAAAACACCACTCTCCATACAAAGGTTTAGCAAAAAGCTAAGTACAGGCGCAATCTTATCAGAGATAGACTTTAGTGCTTTCGCTGTAATGATATCCCATCCCGCTGAGCATTCGCTTTTCAAATTATTTATAACTCGTTGCACTTCTTCACAATCAGTAGGTAAAAGAACAAAGGAATTTACAGTAGTTGTATTATTACACACAGAAATTGGCAGGGGAGGCACGTTTACATCAATTTTTTCAGCTAAGGTCTGACCCACCATGGCAAAGAAACCATTTATCGAATCTATAGTCACAGAGGGATCTCTAGATTCGAGGAGCTCTTGAGCAGTAGAGTTTTGTCTCTTAGTGTTTGTTACAGTTTTAATTGAATCCCAAAGCTTTTTAGAGTTACCCTTTGCTTCCAATAATTGGTCTCTTTCATATTGCCTTTTCAGCTTTCTTAGAAGATTATTACAAAAATTTCTATATCTCTTATACGTTGTTTTTAAAATTTCGTTATCAAGTTCGCTTCTCAATCTTTTATGCATCCTATCCCTGTTTTTAATACAGCGTAAGAGCCCAACTGTGATCCAGGGTTTTAGAGCTATCTTACTTCTAGGTATTCTTACGGTAATTGTGTTAGTGGTTATTAGTTTAGCCAATATTTCCAAAAATAAGTTCATTGCAATTTCAGGGTTGCTTTCCTTGTAGATATGCGCAAACTTGTGTACATTGCAAGTTGCATGTAGTGCATCGTAGTTAATTTTATTATATGTATTTATTTTCTTAGATGACTGAACTATTTTAGTATTATTTAAACTTAGTAATGTGGCCAGATGGTCAGTTACAGAGGTATTTAGGGTAAAACTATAAGCTTTTGACTTCGTTTTTAAAATAATATGGTCCAAACAGTTTTTGTCTCTTGTAGGAGTGTAGCTAGAGGGCATGAGACCGTGAAACGATAAGATATCTAAATATGTTGTAGTGGTTGAACTTACATCTAGTATGTTTATATTAACATCACCCATTATAATGATATTTTTTATGGTGGAGTGTTTCAACAGTAAGGTGTCTAGCGATGCAAGAAACTTGTCCGGATTGAGAAAACTAGGAGGTCTGTAAAGAGCTATCAATAAGGTGTCATTGTTGACCTGGGCGGTCAAACAGTTTGCATCCGAGAAGGTTGGTTCTTGTATTATGGAATTTATTTGGTTTTTTATATATAATACCACTCCATCATTCTGATTATAATTTGAGTTCGTTTTAAATGAGTTGTAGCCTTTCATTTGCGGTAAATGGTCTAGGGAAGAAAGCCAGCATTCAGATAGCACTATGATGTCACAGTCAAAACCTAGACTAGTTAATAATATAAGTAAACTGTCATAATTACAGTTTAGACTGCGGATGTTTTGGTGCAGGATTGTGAGGTGTAGATTAGGTGTTTTAATGTAAGACCTGCATTCTTCTGGATCACAGGCAATCGGAAATGCAATATTAAAATCCTCCAATGAGTTTATTAATTGTATTCTATTTAACCCTGCCATGAAAAAGGTTATAAAAAATCGTATTAGAATGCGCAAAAACAAAGGTTGTAGGTATTTTATAAGCATTCATAGTTTTTATTTCGGATACATGGTGAAACAGAACATAGTAGATGCAGTAGGATGTTTTTATGTGTGTGTATCGAGGTTCAGTATAGTTTGCGTGTATGAAGTGAGGATGTGTGTGTGACAGTGTGTAATATAAGTTTAATTCTAATCTAGCATTATAACTAAGAGACCCGATCAACTGAAAGAGGGTCGGGATAGGTACACATTTTCTGTTATTTAGTTGCTCTAATGTCCGGAGTTTCACCAAAAACACGCTGCAGGTCCTTTTCGGAATGAATGGTGAGAAATGTTGCTTTTTCGTCACGCTTGACCCGAATATGTCCGTCCTTGATCCAGACAAAACGCCAACCATGTTTACGGGCAGTATTACGGGTTTTGCCAAACAGGGCTCTATTTGTTTTGGTTAAACGTTCATTAACATAAAATGGCTTAGGATCATGGTTCGGCAGTCCAATATCGGCGGTGGTGACACCACGACGAGCGCGAAAATTGCTGAGGAGGACATCTCTGACCGCACGACGCGCAAGACGGAGTACGATAGGGCGCGGTCGGGGAGAGGGTCCGTTTGCACTAGTACATTGTAGACGGCGGGGGCCAGCTCGCATTACGCTAATGACGTCACGTTCATCTAGTTGAGTACCCACTTTTATCGCAATTGCGCGCGCTATGTGCGTTGTGGACTCACCATCATGTTCCGGAACGCCAGAGATCTCCAATACATTTTCCAGACTTATTTGGTCTCGGTCGTTCAACTCCGATCGCAACTCATTAATAACATCCAGGAGCTCCGTACTGTTTGGAGTAAACTGGCTGGTTTGCTGACCTGCATATTCCTTAAGATCAGATTTTAATTGTGCGTTTTCAGTTTCCAGTTGTAAAAGTCGAGAATTTACACTCTTTAATTTGTTCAACATCTCATCCTGCAACTTTGCTGCGGCCAGGTTAAATTCTACGGTTAGCGATGCCTTTATGGCTTCAAGCTTGGAGTCGAGCAAAGCTTCAAATCTATCGTAGGTTATATTCTCCTGTGCGAGAGTTTCGAATTTATTTGGCATATTCGTTTTTCGTCGGATGGTTACATTAAGGTGGTCTGTAGTGTCGAGCGCACGGACTGGCGTAGAGCAATTTGGTCCAGACTTGCGTTTCGTGGCACACTTGCATTTTGGACAGATCCACTTACGCTTTTGTTCTTCGTCTGGAATGGCACCACCAATACAGATGCCTGTATGAAAGAGTTCTCTGCAGTTCTCGAGTGAACAGGTCACGTAGTCCTGGTCTGGGATGTCCTTTAAGCAAGCACCACATTTTGGTAGAGCAATATTCGGCAGGGGCGTCATAAAGTTCCTTGTAGTTAGTGAGTGGTAGCAAGAGCGCTAAGTGAGTTTTGCTTTGCTTAAACTGCCAGGCGTACAACAGTTGTAAATTGTTGCTATTTGCCTTAGGCAGGCGTTGGTGACACCGTAATAATTTGTCACACACTACCCTCCACGAAAAAGGTTTGGGTACTAAAAATGAGCACTAAAATCGTGGATTTTCAGTACTTTAGGGAGTATCAAGTCGTTTTTCACATCACACGCAACATAAAGGAAATTTGCACAGGCACTTCCACCACGAAAAAGCACTACTTATTGCATTTTCGAATATTTGTTACGGGAGCAACAACAACACAGACCACTCAGTTTGACGCGCGGGGCGGGGGGTGCTTGCTCTAGTGTTACACCCTGGAGCGTCTTAACTTGATAGGCCGGGTCAAGGCCGGGTCACCTATTTTCCTCTAAAGTGGTGGAAAGTGGTGGAAAGTGGTGATGGCTGACCCCTGGGTTATGCTCGTGAACGGGTGCTGTTCGTGTGTCTGGCCACAGCATTAACGTGTTTTCTATAAACTTATGTAAGAAAAGTTGGTATTTTTTATTTTTTTTAATTAAGCACAGTGACAAAGTTATACAATATATTCCCTTCTGCCAAACTGTATCGCATTTTAACGGCAGACACTCTCAGTAAATAATAATATGTTGAGATACAATTCTAAAATCTATTATTTTTTTTAAGTTCACAAAAATGTTAATATGTGGGTAGTCTAATAATAAGTTGTACAGTGCGACGGCATTCCGGCTCGGATGCCCATGCAAGTGCCGCCGTGCGAACGCGCATGTGCGTCACGCCAGCGGGCCGTGTTTAGTTAATACATTTATAGAAAGACTTAAAGAATATGTTTACTTGTTAGGAAGAATTCCGTTAATTTGTGTTTTAAGTTTTGTTTTGTTCCTTGTAGGTTCGCTTGGTATTTAAAGTTATGGCAATTATGGAATCTTATAATTTAGGTAACAACTGGTGTATTATGTAAGATGAGTTGAGAAAAGTTGGTCAGAGTAGAGTTTTCTTTTTAGCTGCCGCTATAAATTCGACTAGAATTGGAATGGAATATTTTTCATTCAACAAACAGAAATTAAATTCTTTACGTTGAAATATTTTTTGATTCCTGAATCTGAAGAAACGGTTTTTAGGACTCGCGTGGATTCCAACGTTACATAGGCAGCTTTTGTAATGTTAGGTCTTCAGTTAGTACGTCTACGAGCAAAATCGCAATAAAATAAAACGTTTCTGCTTTTGGATCAAAAACAGCAAATTCTCCGAATACACCCAGACTTTCAGCTTTCCCAAACACTTCCCCGATCAACAGCGAAACTGTATTATTATGTCAATGGACAGTTTTGCACAAAGATCCTTAGCTAAGTCAAGACAGTTGGCCGTTGCTGGCGTTGCAATCTGTAGCCTCAAAAGGGAACTTGCCTTAAATTTAGATTGAAGAGATTGGAGTGACATTCCTTTTATACCACAGAATTAAAATAAAAAGTGAAAAAATATAAAAACCATAAACTTTTTTTTTGGGAACTTTTTTAGGACTTTAAAATGCAAAAAATTAAGTTGCTGTAAAAAAAAGTTATTAGTACCTATCTTTTATTTTTTAAACGTTTTCTAATAAGAGTTTAAATGGACAAAAAACACTATTTTACAAGATACCTCAAATATTGATAAAGACTTTATACGTTATAAGGCGTTATGAGCGAGTTCATACACATATTGGAGCCCGAGTTGTATGGCGTGTTTTCGTACAACGTGACTACATTGACATTTCGCCAGGTTACAGCATGTGTTAGTCCTTCATGTATATAGCTTTTAAAATAGCCTCTCCAATGAAATTAAAACATTTCTTGTGCAAGTTTTCCATTCTACAGAGCCGGAAAAGAACCTGGGCACTAAGGCTGCATGAATTCGAAAGTACCGTTGGCCACTCCATGCATAATGCAACCTTCTGATTGTCTAGTCAGCGCAAAGATTGTTCTGGGAAATTTTATTAGTTCCAGCGGAGTTTTCTTGAAGTTTCCATTAACTCCAGACGGTGAAGAGCTCGGGTCATTTGGGGACCCACATTTTATAGAAATACTGTTATGGAATTTGTGGGAAAATCTGCACTATAGCTTGTTAGAAATGCTTTTTAGCTTGAGACTTTGAAAAATCTGTGGTGTTATAAGTTAGATGCCTACGTCCGTCTGTCTGTTTGTGTGTTTTCTGTGCGTGTGACTATCTGTAGCATTATATATCTCAAGCGGAGATGGACCAATCCGACGCGTTATTTTATTGATAAATAATTTTAAGCTCGATTTTTCTCAGCTAAGTCGGGTGGACTGTGCAGCCATTTCCATAATCATTGGCTCTATTTAACGTTTCTGTTGCAATTTGTTTGTTTCAAGTTATGTTATCTAAACTACGTAGGTGTGTACGTACTTAGATAAGTTACTAGATGATTTATATAGCAGTTAAAATAACCTGTAAACATTATTTTTAACGGATCTTTCGGTTATTCTGAAATGTTTAGTTTACTTCTATTTATCAAATGAGATTCAGATAAAAGACCATCGTGCCGAAATTATCCCATATAAACACATTCTCAGGATAAATAGTACTTTATGTTTAACCCAGATCAATTCAGTAATTTATAATACTTTCCACTCTTTAGGTATCATCAAATACAATTCTGAACTTTACCTGCAAACCTCGCCCAGAGTTTCTATCCGATAGATTACGTAGGTAGTATAACTAAATTTACTTTTTCTTCTATGTCCGGTAGTGGATAAACACGGGCTGATTGATTAAAAGATTAATTGATATTTTTTATTATATTTTTTGTGAAGTTATAGTAGTAATACCACTCGCTAAAGGTGAAGGAAAACATCGTGAGGAAACTTGGGTGTCTGAGCTATTCACATACCTCAACGCTTAAAATTGCCAATCCGCGGTGGGCACGCGTGGTGATTAAGCCCATACTCTCTCACTGCGAGAAGGCCTGTGCCCTACAGTGGGACGTATATAGGCTGCTTATAATTATATTTTTACTAATTAAGGAGCACCACCAGAGTGCATATACAGCTTAAAATGAAAATAACAATTTATAGGTCTCTTAAGGATGGTGTTTCAAAAGGTCCGCTGAAATTTAAGGGGTTTTTTCTACTGATCAATACATATATTTTTATTACGAGAGCAACAAAATAAGGAAGAAATATCAGCTAATTAGTTGATATTTCCAAAGAAAATAAAAAGAAAGAGTTGTGGAGCGGGAAATGCAACACTTTCACGGTATTTTCTTAAATCTTTTCTAAGCTAAATATATAAAATAGCCCTTATTTACCAAATTAAAAAATTAAGTTACATTTAAATGTTTAGGGTTCCGTGGTCAACAAGGAACCCTTATAGTTTCGCCATGTTCGTCCGTCTGTCTGTCCGCAGGCTCTTCCGATTTCGGCCGATTTCCCACCTGAGCTATTACAACCTTGTAGATGGTGGCGAAATTTACCTTCGTATTTTAATGACATTTTAACAGTTTCTTATTGCCTAAAAACACGCGTAAAACGACGTTTTCTAAACATCAAACGCATGCTAAATTTCATGAAAATCGTTGGAGCCGTTTGCGAGATTCAGATTATAATATATGCTACTCGTTTAAAGGTATTAGATAAAAAAACAAGAATAAGCCGATCGATCCAGCATAGGACGCCAGCTCGCTAGACCGACAACAAAGAACTGTTTAAATTTCGCGCCAAACTACGGAGCAGCCTTAAAAAAGATTAAATTAAAATGTAAATGAGATTACATAGACACGCACTCCATTTCAATTAGTACGAATTTATTTATTCAGCAGTGACTTTTGAGAAATTAACTCAAAACACAACGCAAAATTACAACATCTCAAAAACATTTCACGAAGGATACAAAATTAGCCCGCACCAAGCTCCCTTGCTGACGGTAAAAACAAGTTAAATTGTCCGAAACAACAGCAAAAAGGCCTACTCTGAATACGCACTCAAGGCGCTGATAACAGCTACTTGTCAGTCAACCATCGGAGCCTGAGGATGATATTTGATATTTATTTATTCTTCAAACAATTTACATTGTATTAGAAATCTTAAAAAAAAGTAACTTATAACTAATGACATAAATAAATCAAAAAAATTTCATTAAAATAAATTAAATTAAAATTAACAGTCCATATGAAGTAAATTCGATTAATGTCAATAAATAAAATAAATGTAACTAATATCAGCAAAAAAAGTCATCCAATGAATACAAGCATTTGGAGAGTAAGAATTTTTTTAGATTATCCTTAAAAATACTAGTTGAGTCTATCATCTTCAAACTTAAAGGCAACGCATTGTAAAATTTAACAGCTTGGTAGCGAGCACTATGTTCTACAACTTTCAACAAGGGAGGCACAGTATTGATGCGAACATTTTTGCGCCTCGTATTTAACCTCAGTACTTTGTCCTCTGGGGTCTCTTGTCTAGTAATCTGTTTTGTAAAATCGGACAATAATACATATATATATAAAGAGGGGACGGTTAACACACCCAGCCTAGCGAAATGTTCTTTGCACGATATCCATGGTGGAATTCTGACAATAGTGCGCATTGCCCTTTTTTGAAAGACAAACGCTTTTGTGAGGTTATACTTGTAGCTATTGCCCCAAAATTTTATACTATATCGTAGTCTGGATTCAACTAGGGCGTAATAAACTGTTAGGAGATGGTCCTGTGCTACTTCCTCTCTTAAACTTCTGAGTGCATAGCAGGCTGAAGTTATGCTATTTTCTAGCGCTTGCAACTCCGGTTTCCAATTTAGGCATGAATCTAGTCTGACACCTAAAAATTTAACCTCGTCTACTTGAGTAATAGTGCTGCCATTTATTGAGATATTAAGTCTATCATTATTTTTTGCTGTAGCTTTGAACAACATTAGATTGGTTTTATTTGTGTTTAATTTTAGATTGTTGGAGGCAAACCATGTATGAAAGGCTAACATAGCTTCCTTGACTTTACCATTGAGATCATTTATATCGTCAGAACTAATAACAGCATTTGTGTCATCAGCATATAGCACTACATGTAGGTCTGGGATTTTGTTACTGATATAGTCAATCAGGTCGTTAGTAAATATTGTGAAAAGAGTAGGCCCCAATATAGATCTTGTGGCACTCCGCGCGTTATCGTGTTGACATTAGATCGCGCCATATTTTCTATATTGTCATCGGTATATTTGATCTCTACGTATTGGCTTCTGTTATTTAAGTAGCTCTCCATTAAACCTAAGAAGCCCTTCCGTACACCATAGTGTTCCAATTTTCTCAACAAAATGTGATGGTCGACAGTATCAAACGCTGAGCTGAGATCCAGAAAAAGCGCAGCAACCTTCTTTTTTTCTGAAAGATATCTCACCGTATCGTCGATCAAAGTTTCTACCGCATCTGAAGTACCAACCCCCTTCCTGTATCCGAACTGTCTTTTGTTTATTACGTTGTTTGAAGAGAAGTGCGTACAAAGCCTATGTTGCAGTAATTTCTCGAATATTTTAGATAGTGTTGGAAGAAGAGAAATTGGTCTATACATTTTGGCGTCCGTTTTGGAGCCTTTTTTAAAAACTGGTATCACTTTCGCCAACTTCAGTTGTTCAGGAAAAGTCTCGTTTTTTACACATTCATTAAGGAGATATGTGAGGGGCATTGCTAGAAGATCTATATTTTCCTTGACTACGCCTATCGTTATTTCATCCCATCCCGATGATTTCTTGTTTTCCATGGTAAGCACTAATTTTTGTATCTCAGACTGTGTGAACGCTCTACATTCCATATCATTTGCTACAGTATTAACATTTTCTTTTAATAGCGATATAGCAACATTTGTGTCTACCAGATCATGCCCCACTCCTAAATTGAAATTTTCTGAAAAAACATTAGCGATCTCTTTAGCATCAGTTATTATTCTGCTATCACATTTTAAAATTATATTATCTGTTTTTGTATCGCTCTTATTTCTATGTCTATTAATGATTCTCCAAATTGCCTTGCTACGATAATTATTAAATGCTAATTCTTTTGCTATCGTCAATTTCTTCATATTTCGAATCACCTTGCGATATAGTCTAATATATGCCGTCTTGTAATTTTTTAATGAAATATCACTGTGAAGATTTAAATTATTCAAAATGCGTTTCATTTTACTTGAAGTTCTTATTCCTTTTGTTACCCAGTTTATTTGATTTACCTTTTTTATGTTAACTTTCCTTTTAACCTTTTTGAAACTGTCCCTGAAAATTTGGGTTAACTTGGAAAACAAAGTATTAATTCCCATACCATACCATTCTATAGCCTCCAATCGCTGGCGAAAAAGTGCTTTATTTTTATTGGAAAAACTTCGAGTATACTTAAACAGCACTTTCTCCTTTTTTTCCTTAGCTTTAGTGACCATCGGACATGATAAATATGCATGACCGTCGCCTAGTCCATTGAAATTTACGTCAACTATTCCCAAATCCTCTATCACGAGATTAGTAAAAATATTGTCAATGCACGATTGAGAATCATTACGTCTAAAAGTAGGAGTGTTTACCAAGTGTCTAAAGTTGTAACAGGATAACAATGTAAGAAGTTCTGTTTTTTGTTTGCTATCTGACAGAAGATCAATATTAAAGTCTCCAACTATTAAACACTTTTTGTCAAATAAATTTTCTAATAGAGTTTCCAAGCTGATAAGGAAAGAGTCAAAGTTTTTACTATCCGGGGTACGATAGATACAGATAATGTTTATGCCCGTATCAACGTCCCTAACAGCACAAATCTCAAAACTATTTATATTGTACATTTTACAACAATTTTTTAGTTCCTCTACTTTTCTGTCCTTTTGTGCCAATATAAGTGAACCCCCTCTCTTCTTGTTAGTCCTCGTATTGTGTGATACCATATTGTAATCTGTTAGATTAAAAAGCAATGCATTGCCCTTATTAAGAAAATGTTCGCATATACAGAAAAAGCTAGGTTTGATAGTAAGTTCATGGAGAAATAATTCAATTTCATCTATTTTGTTCATGACACCGCAAAGATTCTGATAGAGAAGAAGTACATTATTTACTTTATTGACGAAAAAACAATTCTTCCTCAGTCTGTGTCTCTTTGTGAAAAATATTATGTATGCAGCGTGTCTGCGTCTCTACAGTTACCGAATTTTTGGGAGTTGTTTGATTCTCAAAGCATGTTTGCGTCTCTACACTTATTACATTTAATGGTCGCAGAAGTTCAGTTCCCCCCATGCTACTCTCCCGTTCTAGGGTAATCTGATACCGTGCAAATTCCCCCTTATAATCAAGACGCAAAATTTCTCTGTGCAGGTATCTACTTCCTAATATTTTTTTGAAAATCCTATTGCCATCGTAGACATCCAAGAGCGAAACATGTGAGAAACGCGAGCTTACATGTTCCAGACATTGGTTCAACATGTGTTCATTTAAAAACTTAGCCAACCCAACATTACACAACACTATGTTAGTATGTTTAGAGGCATTTAAACAGCAGTATAGAGTCGATTTTAGACACAAAGGGTCACAATCATTCGAACCCGCCAAGATTATTACAAAATCTCGGTCCGTGAACTCCTTGCAGTCAGATTGGTACGAACTTAAAACTTCGGCCAAAGGCGCATGCGGCTTGATTGTCGATGTGACTCTATAACCAGTTCCCAGTAAATTCTGCAGAATGGATCTTAATCCTCTTCCTCTCTCGTCAGCGTATAATCGAACTTGCTTTATGTTTGCTTTAGAGTTTGTCTCTCCAGTATCCGCATTATGCTCCCTCGTGGTGTAGCTGTTGCCTGTTTGGAGTGTTGCATGTTTTTCTATCCTTGTAGTGATCTCGTGGAAAGATGGTTTTCGCCCCAAGTTACGGGTAGAGTCTATCAAATCACGACTAGCAGTATTGTTGCATTCGGTTGAGCAAGTTCTGAGTGCTTGGTTTGCGCTTGCATCAATATGTTGTATGACATTATTCGTGAGATCCCGCTGTGAGGTACTAGGAAAGCCGGGTTTTAAGAAATCTCTGCGTTTTTTACGGTACTTGGGCGATACAAGTTTCGTGGGTGATGAGGTGTTTCCCATGTGTATGTCACTCAAACCCACCGATTTAAGAACTTGTAATTTTCTCAGGTGCTCCTTATTCTCACTCAATAGCGAAAAATTTACAGAGCTTAATTTTTCAATTTCAGTGTGCGCTGCCTCTATTTCGAGTTTTAATCTGTCATTTTCACTTTTAAACTCTTCCAGGTCCTGACTATGATTGTGGACCAGTGCAGTCGGTAGACTGACGAAAGATAAGTCTAAGGCCGACTCATCGTACCCTAAGTTGCGACTCGGATTTCTATGTGTCACATAACAATGTTCCTGTGCAGAAGAGTCTGAGTTTTCTAACAGCCCACTGCACACATCGCAAGTGTAAACATTTTTTTTTTGGGTACAGTAGTCCGCCATGTACTTCGCTGTCGTGATATTTACACAATTATGGTGAAAAATGTTTTTACACGAGTCGCATTGAAGTAGTTCTATGTCATAAAGCTTTCCCAGACAGACCTTGCATTGCTTCATATTGACGAATATATATTATATACTTGTAGCTCCCTCTATCCGACTTGAATTGGCCTCCAGGTCAAGAAGAAACAATAATTAAAAAAAAAAAAAAAAGCCAAATCAGAAGAATTAAATCTCAATGTCCTCGTAGGAATTCGAACCAACGACTCGACGATTCTTAGCAGGGCGTCTTAGCCATTGCACCACTACGTCTTGTACAAACGAATGCGAATTCAAGCTTATAATGTGTCCCTCGTAGAATAGGTCGATGACATGGAACTGTCACAAGGTTAGTGACACTGATAGCCGTTTGTTTATGATCGGAACTTGTTTATTATTTTGGTATTTACACTACAATCACTGTTCACAGAGCCCTGCAAATCACCACACTAAGCAAGATTAAGTCTGTGTTAGAGGCCAAACGCGTCGCAACGCATTTTTTAGCACAAATATTGGTGGTGGTGTGCTTGTGTCTTGCTTCTGCTTGAAAAAGTGGGAGGGAGTGCGGTGCAATAACTAACCGCATGGTGCTTGTGGGATTTTGGCAGAATTTAGCAAAGTAATTTTCACATTTTATGGATTTCCGCAAAGTAACGCCTGATTCCATACAGCTAATTGAGTTTATTTTCATATTATGTTTCATCATCATCAGCCATTTGACGCCCACTGCAGGACTTAGGCCTCTTTTGTGGTTTTCAAAACCATGAGGGGTTTTGCCATAATTGCCACGCTCTTGGCAGGCGGGTTGGCGATCGCAGTATGCGGTTGGAATCTCAGGAAGACGCTGCTTCCCGTCTTCTGGTAATTGATTTCCTTAGTCGCCTTCTACGACATCTACGGAAGGAGATGAAGTGACGCTATTCTTAATCTGGCGATGTTATGTTTTCTTTTTGGAAATTTAAACAAATGCTTTCTTTCTTTTTTTTTTTTTTTTAAATTGTAACAAAATCTGGCTTGATACACTAAAATACATTAAAATTTAAATCCCTTGATACAATTCTAAATTTACCCCTTAATATCTCAACAATATCTCTGTTATTTGCTAACCACATCTGAGTATGTGGTTTTTATTTCAACCCGTTGTCTTCATGCATTCCCGAGGTAAAGGGTCTTGACAGGCAGACGGACGGACGAATGGACGGACGGACGGACGGACCAAAAAGTGATCCTATAAGTGTTCCGCTTTTCCTTTTGAGGTACGGAACTCAATATTAATTTATATCGATGCGTGAAATTAGAGGTAGTACCTGGATGACTGAGCTTTGCTTGGTTTTTCTTTTTTGGTTAATCGTGTTTTTTGGAAATTATTTTTAGATACGATGAAAAAAAAGGAAAAAAGAAAAAAATAACCAGACTGGAGACAGGCTCGAACCGGAGTCTTCTGGTTTCGGAACCACCCAATTTCCCATCTGAGCTACAAAATTTACTTTCGTATTTAGCACTTTTTCAATGCCTAAAAACATGGTTAAAACGACGTTTTCTAAAAATGGAACCTAGCTAGATCGATTTATTGTCCCCAAAACCCTCTGCATACTAAATATCAGGAAATTCATTGGAGCTGTTTCCCAGATAATGATTATAATATACTATTCTACTCTACTCTAACCAACGCGGTGGCGGTCCATACATACGTCATTTACTGGTGTAGTATTGATATGGACGTATGTATGACCGCCACCGCACACAGCCACCGCGTTGGTGTGTACTTTCTATAATTTCAAAAGGCTTTGGAGAAACTGAGTAGAGGCTCTGTAAAATTTGCGAAATTTACGACCCGACAGAATTAAGTTTCCAGGCACGATGATAATATAACCTTATAATTATGCTAAATACAGATAAAAGAGCTTTGTTTCCGAGTAGTTCCTCTCTAGAGTCTTAGAAATATTTCACTGATTTGACTACACTCGGAATTACAATTTTATTACTTTTTTCATCGTTACTAACATGTAATTTGTCATTAGTAACAAGATGGTAATGGTTTATTCGATGCATAATTCCATGGTGGCTTTCTACAGCTACTTTGCAATTAATTTTGTTTAAATTAATAGGTTTTTAAAATCAACAGTTAGGGAGTTATTTCAGTTTTCAGATGGCACAATAAGATTTAAATTCAAATCAAAAATAATTTTCAGTCTCCCACAAAATGGTTGTTTGATTGGCTAAGTCTTTTTCTATGGTTATTTTTGTTCAGAAGTCTGATTTCTATACAATCTAAGATTTAGATAGATAAGATAAAGTAAGTACATTATTAGAACGGTGGTAGCGTAGCGGTCTCACGTTCAAAAGGTCGCGGGTTCGAATCCCGGCATATACCAATTGTTTTCTAAAGTTACGTAAATTTGTTCAGTTGTAGTAGCGAAACCACTCGCTAACGTTGAAGGAAAACATCGTGATGAAACCTGAGTGTCTGAGGTGATCATATCTCAGCGCTCAAAATTGCCAATCCGCGGTGGTGACTACACCCGTACTCTCTCTCTGAGGGAAGGGCTGTGTCCTGCAGTGGGACGTATATAGGCTACATAAATATATTTATCTGCACTAATGTTGTAACATGGTTGCATGGCCAATCAGGTTGGTCGCGTTTTATTGAAGCGCGCAGCTGCGCTCTCATTGGTTAAATTTTAATGGCGGCAAAATCACTGTGATTATACACGTACGCGTGAATTTAATTTTTAATTGCATTAGTGAAGATAAAGTAGTGTATGCAACTGCATATAACACGGGTATTAAAACACTCGTTACTATTATGAAACTCGCTGCGCTCGTTTCATAAACTCACACTCGTGTTTTAATACCCTTCATTATATGACAGTTGCATAAACTACTAATACACATACGACACTAGCTGACTCGGCAAACGTTGTTGTGCCACATTATTTAGCCTACGACCTATTCTCAAATATACACAAAATAAGAATGTCATAAAAATCGGTGAAGCCATTTCGGAGGATTTCGATAACAAACAGTGTGACACG
The DNA here is from genome assembly GCA_963969515.1 of Yponomeuta evonymella. Classification (NCBI taxonomy): domain Eukaryota; kingdom Metazoa; phylum Arthropoda; class Insecta; order Lepidoptera; family Yponomeutidae; genus Yponomeuta; species Yponomeuta evonymella. Next base: position 4,914,172 of record OZ018357.1, read on the forward strand.
AGATTCTTGTATATTATATAACAATAGATAATAATCAAGCCATGTACAAGTAGATATTATAAATTGAGTAAGCCATTTACAAAAGAGCCATCCATAAATTACGTCACACGGATTTCATGATTTTCTGAGTTCGAGCCGAATGTAAACTCAGGCACAGCTAGAAGATCCATGGCATAAGCCTATTATGCCTCGGTCACACGCCTACTCGCCGCGAGTATTCGCTGTGTGTGACAGGCTATTCGCCGCGAGTTGAAGTCGCCGCGACTGGAACTGATTTGTTCAATTTTACTCGCTGCGAATGCACACTGACGGTTGAAATTCTCGTGGAGAACTCGCTGTGCGTGACAGGCAGGCGGCGAATGAGCCGTTTTCAGCACAAATTCACAAAGCACTTCTAGATGGCGCTTATAGGCGTGCACATACAAGAACAGAGACACGTCTGTCAAATTTTGCTTAGCGCAGATTAATTTTGACAGCCGTATTCCGGTTCTTCTATGGCCACGCCTGTAAGCGCCATCTATGAATTGCTTTGTGAATTTGAACTGAAAACGGCTCATTGTCGATGCGACTGTTATTCGTGGCGAGTGCACTCGCAGCGACTAGTCGCTGTGTGTGACCGAAGCATTAGGGCGGATACAGTCTGTCTGGGGGAAATTGTCTCACAAACACAATATTCACGTAATTTCTATTGCAGTTACGTATTTACTTAGCTTTGTTGATTGCATTCATGGTATCTCGTTACATATGTACTCGTACCCACTTAAGTATTTATTAGATTTAAGATGATTTGAGAAAAGATGATCAGAGTGGAGTGTTTTCCGCTGCATTTTTCTCTACTACAACTCGACCGAAGACACGTCGAAGAAAACAGTGTATATTGACATTCAACAAACAGAATGTAAATTCTTTACGTTGAAATTTTTTTTTTGTTTCTTATTTCTTACCGGTCCCACAAGCCATTTATTTGAAACCGTTATTTCAAACCAAAAAAAATAAATAAATGGAAGCTATGATGCTAGAGAAAGATATTAAAGCCGTTTTTATGAAATCATTAATTTTACCTCTTCAAAACAATCCTGATTAAACTAGCTTGTCATGAAAAAAACCTATAAAATTGGTTTATCCGTATGAAATGAACCAATTTAATGATGATTCAATGATGCCCTAGAGAGACACAAGCGTTAGAACTAATAAGAACCCTTATTTTCAAACCTGGGGCTTAAAAAGCCGAGGCCCGATTGCGTTGCGGTATCGCTGCAAGTCTGCTACCCTCTCAGTGATTAATGAATGAATCTGCAACAGCTTGCGCCACTGACTCGTCAGTGATTAACTGTTCGAGCTTAGCGATGTTTGAATAAAGCAGAGGTGACTTTTGCTTTAGCTAAACATGAAGACGAACATGACTTAAGGTCTATCCACATTCATCATCATCATTCAGCCACAAGAAGTCCACTGCTGGACATAGGCCTCCTCCATGGATTTCCAAAAAGACCGGTTGGAAGCGATCTGCATCCAGCGCCTTCCTGCATCCAGCGTCTTCCTGCCTCTTGGATGAGGTCATCTGTCCATCTTGTGGCTGGTCATCCTACGCTGCGCTTGCCGATATGTGGTCTCTATTCGAGAACTTTTCGGCCCCATCGGCCATCAGTTCTGCATCCTATGAGCCCCGCCCACTGCCACTTCAACTTACTAATCCACTGGGCTATGTCGACGACTTTCATCATTTCTGATTCGATCTCGTAGAGAAATTCCGAGCATAGCCCTTTCCATAGCTCGTTGCGTGACCTTGAGCCTTCTTATGAGGCCCATAGTGAGAGACCACGTTTCAGTGCCATAAGTCATCACTGGTAACACACACTGGTTGTATAATTTTGTCTTGAGCGATTGAATTAGACGAAAAGACTTTTCTAAGTTTCCCGAACGCTGCCCAGCCGAGTTGGATTCGACGATTGACATTCCAACTAGGCCGGTCCAACTTCGTGAAAGATCACGAAGTTGGACCGGCCTAGTTGGACTGTTTGTCCTTAGTAGACGTATTCGTCTACAACTTCGAGAGTCGTATCCACATTACAAACTATTTGACCTAAAATACTTTTAGGTTAGGGATTATATTTTTTTATGTAACCTGCATACGTCCCACTGCAGGGCACAGGCCTTCTCTCAGAGAGAGAGAGAGAGAGAGAGAATGGCCTAATCACAACGCGTGCCCACCACGAATTGGCAATTTCAAGCAATGAGGTGTGTGAACACCTCAGACACTCAGGTTTCCTCACTATGTTTTCCTTCGCCGTTAGCGAGTGGTATTGCTACTATAACTTTATAAATGTACGTAAGTTAGAAAACAAAGTCATTGGTACAAGCCGGGATTCGAACTCACGAACTCCTGAATTAGAAGCCGGTGGTCTACCGCTCCGCTACCACCACATTCAATACAATATAGGGACTACAATACTATTGCAAAAAAGCCAGGCCCTGTGCGGCCAACTGCAACGCATTTTTGTATCTCTAAAAGAATATTTAGTTTGGCATTTGTGTGGTATGACCACATACAAATGTCTTTCTTGAGAGCAAAAAATAATTGACCTCGGTAGAGAAGGTTTGTCGCCGCTCAGCTATTGTGCAGATCCAGTGAAATACTTGGATAAACACGTGAATAACACTTATGTGTATTTTTCGCAACTTCTTTAACATTTAACACTAGTATTACTTAAGTCGTTATGGGGTTTTACCAATTTATTTTATTAAAATCACATCAGCTGTTTGAAATGCCATCTGGTCGCTTGGGTTGCCAGGTGAAAAAAAAACACAACTTTGATTTTACAGTAGGTTAAGAACAGTTTATTCCAGGCCGATGAAATATTTCTTTATTTGTGACCACATAATTTTCTTGAACAATCATCAAATAAGCCAGCAACAAGCAACTTTCTCGGAATGTTTTCAATATCTAGCTTACAAACATGTGTTGAAAATTTGTTGTAAGGCGTACTGTAAACACAGTGTGTAATAGATATAAAAGTTTGTTTGTATGCGGATTATGAGTTTTCTTGGAGATTTTACGTACATATCGAGCGCCATGCTCCTATATTACGTGCACCAAATCCCGAGGGATTCCAATCGTTCAAGTTAGTATAGAATTAGTATAGAATTTGACAGTTGGACGATTGGAATTGCTCAGGATTTGGTGCGCATGATTAGGTCCCTGGACTGTAATCAACAGCTCTCTCTCTCTCTTTTAGAATACAATATTATTATTAAAAAAATATATTGTACCAGAAAAATATTTGTACAATTGGCGGGCTTAATACTAAATAGTATTTTACATGTACATACATCCTTGTTTTGTCATTTTTAGCATTCCGAAAGGGTGCAAACGGTGTTTTCTGTCTTCCATCCAGTCCTCCGTCGGCCTTACTAAAGGGCTTCATGTTTTGAATCGTTGAAACATTTTGTTTTACCATGAAAAAATTTGGAAAAAATAACAAAAGTAAAACGTAAGTAACGTTTAACTTTTTTTTATTTAGATCCTATCGTATATCCCCATATATAATTTGATTATTAGTATGTATGTATGTCTATTTGTTTAAATATTTATGTATGCTTTAAGGAAGTTTATATACTTTTCAACTCATATTTCTTAATTGGACCGACTACCCGTCTCTAACTTATTTCTTGTCTCCGTCTATGGTTGCCTGGAAGAAATTGCTTGTAGTAATAAGGCCGCCAATTGTACTGCAATTTATTGAATTTCTGTTAATGTAATCTTTGTGTACAATAAAGAATATTCTATCTTCTATCTATCTATCTAAAATTTGTAAACAAACCTCAAACTTTGAGTGATTGTAGTACAGTACGAACTCTTTGTTGTTTAATTAACAGAAAATGGCGAAGTGTAACTCATACTCCCGCTGAGGCCGGCTCACCGGTTTTTGTAACATTTGACCAACCTTGCCGTTAATTTATAAAATTATATTTGTTGGCTAGTACAGTTGCTTTTGGATTAAATAAAATGATTGGTTAAAAATTATGAAATAAATTATTAATTCGATTCTAAGCCGAAATTAAAAATCGATGATCAGCCGATTGTACACAATATTTTTCAATATATTCAATTTCAGTTATGAATACTTTTCCAACAAAAAAAATATTTAGAAAGCGCTTAAAGTGTAAAGTTTCAGGGTTTCCATCCCTCGAATTTAAATTAATTACCTAATTTATAACCACAGCTGTTTTGTTTCATAATATTTTTTTTTTGCTACAAAAACAGCCTATAAATCGTGTTCGACTAAAACACGGTCTCTTCGTCTCAGATAGTGACACTTGAGTTCACTTGACCAATACGTAGACTCTTCTCAGTTACAATATAGACGAATATGCCACAAAAGTATTGTGGTAACAGATGTTCGATCGTACTGGATGGATAACTAAAATATTTTCTTGATCACTTCAAATCATTTACATACATTATTGATACGTCAATTTACATTATAAAACTCAAACAAGACTTACTAAGGATACTTACGGATGACCATGATGCCGGTCGCGAGGTGCACTGGCGGTTCATCTGGACAAGGGATGGAAGAATCTACGGCATGAGGGAGCATACACCCCAGAGGTTCCTCTTTTGCGTAGTGAGAAAGACATCATTTCTTGTAAAGGCTTGATTAGTATTTATTGTCTAAAAATAAAGTTATAATAAACCTCAACAAATCCAAATGCATGGCGCTTGCTCAGGTGTCGAAAATTACAAAGGAGTCGCTTGGTGTTACGAGTTTCAGTGAGAATATTGGTCTTGTTAATGAAGTAAGACATCTGGGGATCACGTTGGATGGTAATTTCCTTTTTAAGGCTTGTGTTGAAGACCTGGATAAGAACTGATTTTAGAGACTAAAAGTTTTGTATAAAATTCGTCACCTAAAATTGCACGGGTAACTCTTTGTGGGTCACTAATTTTATCTAGGCTTCATTATGGCGATCTGCTCTACGGTCCAAGACTCTTGAACACATCTCAACGGCAAATATAACGCGTACATAATGCCTGTTGCAGATTCTGTTTTAACATTCCACCACGGGGGTGACCCGTACCTTAATAACTTGTGCATGCTCAATAATATGGTTTCGCGCAGATTTCTTTATAATAAAATAAAGTACTTAAATAAATTTGATTGAATTTAAATTAATTTAAAGAAATAAATTTAGTTTGCATTGAATTTAAAATGAATATTTAATTAAATTAAATTATTACATGAAATTGAATTACATTAAATAGAACCAAATCCAATTGGATCGAATTTAGTGTGATTAAATTGAATTGAACTGTATTAAATCTAATTATAATAAGTTGAATTTTATTGGTTAGTTATGTATTGAATTAGATTAAATGAAATTGGATTCATTTTTTTTATAAATTAATTAAGCTGAATTGAATTTATTCGATATGATCAGGTTCGAGTTGAATTGAATTAATTTAACACAATGTAGGTAAAATTTTACCTTGTACCCTTTCATCCTCTAACCAAATATTCAGTGAGGGAAAGCGTTATTGAAGTGGTCTAGTACCCTGAACGAAATCGAGTAACCGCCTTACAATAAATGACACTTTTGGAAGAAAAACACATTTTTTGTGCGATACACATCGCTAAGGATGTTTGCTTTGAAGTCCGCCCCTTGTTTATTCAAGAAAAATAAATAGAATCGTGAGAAGAAACGAGATTAAACCAACACTGATGTATTTAGAGGTGAAATGAGTTTTTGTGTACCTCAAAGGAATGAAGGTCAATTTGCGCGAACAGTTCTTTTCATTCGGCGTAAGCTTCAAATATTAAATAAAGGACGCTGTCAGGAAAAATGAGCAAGCAGCTACAGATTTCAGACTCATTGCCTCCTTTAAAAATAAACTCTTTTACCTGCGTCGTACCGTCCGATTTCATTTTGTCTAGGTTAACAAATAAATATGTTTTGAGATACCAAAATTAGATCAAAGTGGCCGAAAACAAATTGGATGCCCAAATGACCGCATAAATGACTCAAAAAACTACTCCAGCGCGTAATAGTAAAATGACACCGCAAAACGACACGTTGGAAAATTACTCATTAAAAACAAACTTGTTCAAAATATATACTAGAAGCATTAAACTCGTGGTAAAGAAAATACTTTTTTGTGATAAATTATATTATACTTACCTATGATAAATGTAGACGACGCGTACACGCTAACACGATGTAAAATGTCTGTATGTTCGTGTTAGTCTTAAGGTTTTCGTTCTTGACCGTTTTTATTAAATGTACGATTGAGGGTAATGTGGCAAAGCACATACGTTGGTCGCTCCGCCTTGCAAAATCAGTTCCACCATGGCCACCAACGAGTGACCCGCGCGCGCTGTGTGACATTACCGCCACGTTTACCTCTGTATTTTTATCTTTTATTTAATCATCCAATGATTAAAATCATTCAATTCGCCAATCCGCGGTGGGCACGCGTGGTGATTAAGCGCATACTCTCTCCCTGAGAGAAGGCCTGTGCCCTACAGTGGGACAATTATAAGCTGCTTATGCTTATGTAAAACTAGATACTCAGTAAATTAAATGTAAAGCCGAAAGCGAAATAACAAAGAAGTTACGTTGATTTCACAAAACTTTTACAGCAGTTTCTACAGCGACGGGTACTAAGCGCGTCTGTATTTTTGTTGGGACCCAGTTCAACCGCAGAAGTGTAAAGCATTAAAGGTGTGTTCACACTTGGATAATTAACAAAGTAAAAATGACAACTCTATTCAATTGGCTGGTCACGGAGGCTGAGATCCATTTCGGGCCTCCGAGTCTGCGAAAACGAAGAAATCAATTATTTGGCTACTTTGGAATACTTTTTAAGTAAACTAAAGGAAATTTTCACTACAGCGTTGACTTTCATGTAAAAGATACATGAAAGTCAACTTTGTAGTGAGAATTTCCAGCATAATCTCACCTTACAGGTCAATTCCATTTCATTAACATTCATACATGAATGTGTATCATAACGGTTCCGTAGTCAACATGGAACCCTTATAGTTTCGCCACGTCCGTCCGTCTGTCTGTCCGCGGCTTAGCACAGAGACTAACCCCCAGTTTCTCGTACAATAACACGCTGTTAATCTACTGTTAACAACTGTCAATTGACCAAAGTCCATACAAAAAAAAACTACTGACAGTTGTTAACAGTAGATTAGCAGCTTAACAAGCTGTACGAGAAACCGGGGGTAAAAGTGCTAGAGACTTAACATTTGGCACAGATATATTTTTTACTCCGACAAACAAGAGAATTCTACGGAACCCTACACTGCGCGTGGCCCGACCCGCACTTGGCGGGATTTTTTAAATGTTGAAAGCCAAGAAATAATGTTTATTGGTATTTTCCGAACTGATGAGAGGAATTAATAACTCAGAACCAGAAAATAACTTAATAGACATTATAGCCCGGTACAGGAACAAAGCCGACACGTCATAAAATCATCTTGAAGTATTAAGGTCGAAGCGCGGTACGCTCTGGTGCGATTCAAGCTTTATTAGGTAGATTTACGTCGACAATAAAGAAAAAAATCTTTCAGTCTTGCGACCGGCGCAAATCATTTTTTGAATAATGTGATAGATCGCAAAACTTTATATTGAAATGAAATCTTGCGCTATTACAAAGAAGAATAGATTTTCTATCTACTTTCTTCGTTAATAATTTAGCTTGTTAAAAGGTTAACCTTGTTAACCGAGAATTTAGCTTGTTAAAAGGGCAACAATTAACTAAGAATATGAGGTAAAACCAATTTTTACATTTCTCAGTAAATCGCTAACGATTCCTTGTTTTCGCGCTTACGTTAAATCCAGTGGCTTAAAAAAATGCTTTTTGTCTTTAACTAAAGCCATCAAGAAATTGATCTAGATGATTTAGGATAAGGCAAAAATTTGATTTAGGACAAGGTTATGTAAAACAGTGCAAAAACTGCCTTTAGTATTTTAATATTTTTTATTAACGATCTGTTTTCATCTGGTTAAAGTCATCTAAAACGGAATATATAAGTCTGCACACGCCTTTTTATCCTTTATTTTAAGACAAAACTCGAGGAAAATGTTGAAGATAATATTGCTGGAACTTCTAGTAATGTTAGTTTTATTACAAGGCAAAAACAAATTGCTGGTATTTGCTAGTATTTCGTAGTAAAATTAAAGGGTATTCGTAGTTCTGATGGCTGTAGTTCAACTAGATCCGTTCTTTTTCTTGCAAAAATGAAATTTATGTTGATTTTCAACGCACTTGTAGGCACGACAAGTACCTTGTGAACTACCAAGTACATAATTTTTATTTCATTAACTCTCATTTTTTGTCATTTACTACGAATGTTGGGCGCGGAATTTGTGTTTGGCTTCTGTGTGGTCTTTTATACGTATACTATTATTATTATTTAATACTTTTATTGCACTTAGACCGGATTTTTCAATAGTTAGATACAACTTAACTGGAGAATAAAACTGATATTGTCACTGTGTTGTCGTATGATTTAGACAGTGATAGCATGCAATTTGTTCTCCAGTTAAGTTTTATCTGACTATTGAAAAATTCGCCTAATGTACAATGTATATTTGTACTAGCTAACTGTAAAGGAAAACTTTCCTTGAGAGGAACGCATTCAAGCTGAAACGATAATAAAACAACCAGCCAAGTGAAAGTCGGACTCGCGCGGGAAGAGTTCCATTTAATAATAATAATAATAATAATAATAATAATACTTTATTCATTTAGTTGCTTCTTACTCAGTAAGTTACAGAGTGAGCCTAAAAATAACCAAAGATCCGTACCAAAGATCGAGAAAAAACGGCAAAAAATCACGTTTTTTTCTGTGGGAGCCCCACTTAAATATTTATTTTATTCTGTTTTTAGTACTTGTTATAATAGCGGCAACAAAAATACATCATATGTGAAAATGTCAACTGCCTAGCTATCACGGTTCATGAGATATAGCCTGGTGACAAACAGTCAGACAGACAGACATACAGACAGACAGACGGACATACAGACAGACAGACAGACGGTCAGTGAAGTCTTAGTAATAGGATCCCGTTTGGCACCCTTCGTGTACAGAACCCTCAAAATATACCTCATCGTCTGAATGGGGAATCATCACAGGATGTAGGCTGATTGTAAATTATAATAATAATTATAATGACGTGCCAATTATAATAACCGACGAACTAATTACTTACTACTTTCGTAAGCACTTCAAATTATTAAATTAACTTAATTAACCAAACCAAACATGCAACCACACATTATTTGTTTCACGAGTGCTTTTAATAGTATGCTGTATATCGATTTGATTCGGCTTGTCTTAAACTAACCTTTTTTTTAAATACGTAATTATAAATTGCTACTACAAATTCGCAGATTCGCGCTAACTTTGAAAGAAAACGTCGTGAGGAAACCCGCGGCTTGGTTGGCTCCGCACGTACTGACTTGTCTTTCCTGTGGGCTAGGCCGACTAAGCTGTCAGGATGGTAAAGGTGCTGGGCAAGCATACTCCATGTAAAAACTAATGTAGCAGGCACTGCAGCGTCCGAGTGGTCCCTTCACCCATCTAGTGTGAGTGACGGTGCCACTGGACGCTGTATAAATCACCTCATTATGTAGATGAAAAGGCCAAAGTTTTAGTTTCTTAATCATAAATTATGTTTCGGCATGTATTTGAGACTCGATGAGAGGCGTCGAAAGCCTTGATACAGGCTCGCATAATAATGAAAACATAATAATACAATTACACGCCTACCTACTAAGTTCAGTGTATCCCAAGACACGTATTTTTTGTTGTATCGTTCGTAACACAATAAATCTCTTGGTCATTATTAACCTGGTCGGACTCTTTCGACATAAAAGCAAGTAAGTGAATCCGGAATTGTATTTAACTATTCATGCATTGGAAAGTCGTGACTTTCGACATTTCAGCGCGTTTTGTGATGCAAAAATAACCGGAGTTGATAATTTATGTAAAGGAAATTCGCGACTTTTGTCATGTTCGGACCACAAAACAAGCGACTCGCGTCGCCATGAGTCCGCTACGTCACCGCGAAGTACGGTAACGAAGTGGAGTCATACATACATACATCATCATCAGCTATTTGACGCCCACTGCAGGACATAGGCCTCTCTCATAGTTTTCATAACCATGAGGGGGTTTTTCCATAATTGCCACGCTTGGCAGGCGGGTTGGCAATCGCAGTATGTGGTTGAAATCTTAGGAAGACGCCGCTGCCCTTCTCCTGATAATTAATTTCCTTAGTCGCCTCCTATGACATCCACGGGAGGAAATGGAGTGACGCTATTCTTAATCCGGCGCTACACGGATAAGCCATACATACATACATATAAACATACATACGTACGTACGCACGTACATACACTCATATATACATGCATACACACATACCTACTTACATTACATGCTTAAGAGCAAAAAAAGTACCGTCGCAATGCTGATAATTTTTTTTAAGACTACCCTAACTATTCCACCCTCAGAGCATGTCTGTGATTCCACCCAATTCATTATTTAAAGGTTCAAGGTCTACTTTCAGTTTCTCGTAAAGCTAACATCTTAAAAATTGCTTTCACTGCAACGTATACTTATTAGCTACAACGTAATTCGCTGCAGAGAACATTCTCTGTAACGTACTTCGCAGCTATGAACTTTCGCTGTAGCGCACATCGCGGTACCGTACTTCGCGGTAATGTCTTCCGTTGCTGATATGTCAAGGGTCGCTATTACATAACCACGTAACCTCTCCAATGTATGGAATCGTCCGATTTAACTTATTCCAAACTTTTATAATAGGGTGTCCCTAAAAAAACTTAAATAGTTTTTTTGTAACTCATATTAAATATACCATTTAACGGTTACATACATACATAAACTCAAGCCTGTATCCCAGAGAGGATAATGTTTACTGCTAAAAAAAATATTTACTAGCAATAAACCTTTTATGAACATCATTACTCGCCCATACAAGTTAGTACTGGGACGTTCAAGTGGAAGTCGGCAATGAAATAAAATAGTATTTAATTTACAGTTGTTTTGACGTAGAAGGAATAAAATATCAATGGAAAAATGGGACACCCTAATATACATACGAACTGGCAAATGCAGCGTAGGACGCCCCCCACCTTGCTGGACCACGAGCTGAGGCAGATGGCTGGCAGTGGCTGGTTGAAGAGAGGCGGAAGTGGCCTTGAGGGAGGCCTATGTGCAGCAGTGGGAGTACGGGCTGGTTGATTGATTCATCGTCATCATCAGCCATTTTACGCCCACTGCAGGACATGGGCCTCCCTCGTGGTTTTCCAAGCTTCCCGGTCTTGTGCCGCGCGCATCCAGCGACTCCTCGCCACCGTAACCAGCTCGTCAGACCATCTGGTGGGGGGCCTGCCCACGCTGCATTGATTGATTGTTACATGGTACATATTTTGATGTAACTCAATACAATGGACAGTTACGTAATTGGCAGGCAAAACTACACAAAAGCACAGCCTACACGTCAAAAGGCAGTTCTCTCTAGTTTCCCTCAACATTTACAGATTGTGTCGTTGTCATAAACTGGAGGCGGGCGCCTCACGTCCGAGCAGTGTGTGGCCCATATTGAAAAAGAGATGACCTCAATGGTAGGTGCGATGGAAGGTTCAATTCTATTGAGAATGGCTTAAGAGACCTTCTTCATACATACCTTGGGAAACTTGAAATAGCTATAAATCATTATAGCTATTTCAAGTTTCCCATAAAAATCATATAAATCATAGAAAACGTCTGTAAAATACATTATTTAAGTCGCCTACAATTTCATGTACTTATTTTACGTGGCTATGTGATCGCGTCATCATTCTGCCTTATAACTTGTGTGGCTGTTGAATATCTAGTATATATTTACTATTACTAATTAAATTATATTTGTGTATGTATTTAGTTAATCATATTTAAATTCCGGTAAGTAAGTATTTGTTTTTATTTGTATATTTATGTAATTACATAAAGTTGAATTGAATGACAAGTGGGAACATTTTTAGCTGAACGGATTAGCATACTGAAGTGGCAGTGCGCTGGACATATCTGCCGCAGGACCGTTGGAGTAGACTGGTTCTAGAGTGGAGATCGTGAATCGGCAACCGTAGCGTAGGAGACGGCCTGTGACCAGGAGCTCTATTTTTGAATCACTCGTATCGCGTCGAGCGCTCGATTTCTACTGATTTTCGTTCGACATCTGAAATTCCGTATTTTTGAATCGCTCGAACTGCAACGAATGGTCCTTACCACTCGTCTCGCATGGCGATCGGTAGATTAATTGTCAAAAAACGATAACTGTGTGTTGGTACTGTTTGTCATTCTGAGTGTCAACAATCAAAAAGAGTTGACAGTATATAGTTTTTGTTTGTAACAAAAGACAAAGATTTTTTATTTAAACAGCCAATAAAACAGTGTTTTACGTTCCGTTTCTGTTACGGTAGTTTCCGGTTTTTTTTATTTCTGCGTGAAATGGATAAAATACAATACTTCAAATTGTACTGGCAACACTTCAGGCGAACGATTCAAAAATACGGAAAAACGACATCATGCGACTTAGAAGACGAGTGTGACTTAAGTCGCATTCGACGATATAATTTCATACGAGTGATTCAAAAATAGAGCTCCAGGTGGAGCGACGACATTCGCAATGGGGTGGGCAGTGACTGGAAAAGCAGAGCCGAAGATGGCGTGTTTATAATAATAGGGGTTAAAGTATGATATTGCCGTTTTATTGCAATAGGTTCTTTGAATTTACATAGAATCTTTATGGTTTGAGGTTTTCGAATGAAACTTTTTTCAAATGGTGTCTATGATATTCTTTTTTTTAAAATGTGAAACATTTGAATATCGACTTTCAATTGTCTTTGTTATTTAATTTAGACAAGAAAGATGGATACTGCGAAAATTCGAGTGATTTTTTAATACGAGTTCCGACGCGGAACTAACGCGGCAGAAACAGCCCGCAATATAAATGCTGCGTTTGGAGAGGGGTCTACTAATGAACGCACCGTGCGATTTTGGTTTAAACGCTTTCGTGATGGAAATTTCGACTTAAAGAACGAGCCACGAGGAAGACCGCCCACACAGGTGAATAACGATGAATTAAGAGAGATAGTGGAAGCCGACCCTAGTCAAACTACCCAGGAATTAGCGGCATGGTTTAACGTTACCTTACCCACAATATTGACTCACTTGCGTCAAATCAATAAAATAAAAAAATACGAAAAATGGATGCCTCATGATTTGACTGAATTTTCGCAGTATCCATCTTTCTTGTCTAAATTGAATAACAAAAACAATTGAAAGTCAATATTAAATTTTTTTAAAAAAAGAACATCGTATAAACCATTTGAAAAAAGTTTCATTCAAAAACCTCAAACCATGAAGATTCTATGTCAATTCAAAGAACCTATTGCAATAAAACGGCAATTTCATCCTTTAACCCCTATTAATTGGGTCCCATTGGCACCTTGGGGTACGAAACGCTCAAACAGAAAACAAGGATTTCATCAAGGGCATGTAATGATTTCTACCTACCTCTTATTGAATACTAGCTGACTCGGCCAACATTATTTTACCTTATTAATTAGCCTACGACCCATTCTCGTCGTATCCTATATCGTCGCTCCATTTCCGTCCGTGGATGTCGTAGAAGGCGACTAAGGAAATCAATTACCAGCAGAGATTCCAACCGCACACTGTGATCGCCAACCCGCCTGCCAAACGTGGTGATTATGGCAAAACCCCTTATGGTTATGAAAACCACGAAGGAGGCCTATGTCCTACAGTGGGCGTCAAATGGCTGATGATGATGATGATGACCTATTCTCAGACCTACCAGATATACACAAAAACATTAGTAAAAATCTGTGAAGATGACAACTATACATACAATTCGCAGTACGCCATAACCACGGGAAAACCTTATTTTATGTAACTTATTTACGTACTACTGAAGGGCACAGGCCCTCTCTTAGAGAGAGAGTTCGGGCTTAGTTACCACGCGTGCCCACCGCGGATTGGAAATTTCAAGCGGTCAGGTATGTGAACACCTCGGACACTCAGGTTTCCTCACGATTTTTCTTACCGATTGGTATTGATACTACAACTTAACAGATGTCGGTGACTTAGAAAACAAAGTCATTGGCACATGCCGAGATTCGAACCCGCGACCTCCCGAAGGTGAAAGAATGTATACCGCTGCGCTACCACCGCTCCGGAGGAATACTTCTGTTTTTTTATTCCAATGCCGGGTTAGACAAACAATATGTTGCTTGCTCAGCTTGTACTCAAATATCTAGACTCTACGTGCACCTTTGAGATATTGCTATTTAGCTGCCACACGTATTGCTGAATCCGGGGTCCATTTGACGCTTATTCCAATGCGATTCTGTAGATGAGAAGACGGTAGGAGCAGATTTATCAACAAGAAGCAGAATTTTGGTAAAAACCTTAAAAGGAACCTGTAAACGAAAACCTTTACATCTGCGCAATCTACTCAGTTACTTTGTAAAGTAGTTTTCGACATTTCGACAACGTTCCAGCTGCCGTAATCACGTGTAGACAGAAGTGGTGAGTACGTCGGGAATTAATGTTATTTAATTTCACCTAATAAATAATCGCGATTAGACCCGCCTAAGAATACTTTTGGAAAGTAACTAAAATGTAAACATTGATTCTGTCGGTTGTACATCAGGAGAACCTGCGTGTATATTTCATTACTTATTTTTTACTTTATTTGGAACCTATATTTTGTAATTTCATTCAGCTTTTTCATGACAAACTTTGTTTGATAAATGTTGAAGATAAGAAATTTGTAATAGAGTTCGATATTTATTGAATTATTGAGATGAATGACCTTCGATGAGCTAATAGCTTGCAAGACATTAACGCTTTCAATATTTCAACTATTTACGTGGAGACCAACGGATAACTCTATTTTATTCTGTCTATATGCAACCACTACTTTTAATATTGTCACTTTCTTATCCGTGCCTTTCAGTTTGTCGTTTTAAATGTATTCAATTTGAATAAATACTTCTATAAAAAAAAGGTTAGGTTAGGTAGGTCAACTGCCGGTTTTATAAAACGCTATTTCTGTGTAGAATGTACAAAAAACGTACTGAAACTAGTGAAAATGCTCCCGTACGGGATTAAAACTAGAAATCCATTCTTATAACAAAACATCGAGGTTAGTTCCATGTAAATCACTCAACTCTGCGAGTAATAATTCCTAAGCCAACCTAAGAGAGAATGCTAAATTCAAAACTTTCACCGAGCACCAGAATTCAAACCTAGAACGTCCAGTTTCGGCGACACGGGAAACCCATTACTGCGGAACCTTTTTGCTGCACTTGTAATGCTAATGGACCCGGCGTGTGCGACAGAATCGCGGTCTTTGTCCGACGGAACCCTAATTCCTTGTTCGAATCGAGTTTTCATTAGGATTTGCTTCGAACTTTTCGCATAAATACTTACGGCGTGTGCTCGCGTGGTTTCTGCTTCATTTGAAATGCTTCGCGAGTTAGGAATGGGCCGGTTTTATGTCCGACGTTGTTTGGCCTGTGTTTTCTCAGGCTAAATATGTTCTAAGATGTTCTGACGTCTGTTGAGTGGTCGCTCCATCTGCCTAGCGTGGTATGAAATTAAACTTATTATATTTTTCCTTCCCGCGGTTATGTCCTTACGTTACCCGACGACGAGTGTATCATATTTTGGACTTAGGTTTTTGAAGTATAATCGGAATTTCTATGCCATTGTTGAGGTAATGTTAACTTTCACACATTTTTGACGTTGCCCGTAGTAATTTTTATTGCAAATATAATATTTTTGTTCATTTATTTATCTAGTTTCTTGCTTTTTTTCTCTTCGGTCCTTTAATTCCTATGGGAGCATAGAGCCCCAAACCCAGATTTCCCCGCCTGATGGTGGTTAGCGGCAGCTTTCAATTGAAACTTGGCCTTTTGGCCTATTTGCGCCGGTCGCAGTTTTTAAACATACAGGCCATTCAGAACGACTTGCGAAAAAAAGTTTTTATGTACGGGATACTGGCCAGTTATAAATTTATAAATTAAAAAAAAAAATTATAAATAAAAATAGGTACGTTCCAACTTCGAAATTTCCCTCCACACTGTTTGTGAGCTAATTTAGATTATCGTGTCTCATTGAAAAATTAATCTGTGCCAGGAACATTTTCGCGTTATGATTTTTTACGATTTCAAGTGTCGCCTGAAACCGACCGAATCGTACGATAGACTTCAAACGGCATTCATAGATGAAGGCTCTACCAAGGCAACTTTAGTGATAAAAAATGAAGTGGTCACCCTTCGATAGCTGAAAACGTGCTAGTACTGAAAAATTTAATCCAAGATAACATGGGTTACGTATCAGAAGATTCAGCACATCCTGCAGATTTGATCGGGATGCCATACCGAGATTCTACACTTGCATCTTTGCGTGAGGATAGTTTCACGCTGAGTGCTGCACAATCTCACCGACGCTCAGAAGCAGGCCCGGGTGGAACGGTTCCGTGATTTGACAAACAAATTTGAAGCCAGCTAGTCTCGGCGTGTTTACGACATCATTACAGTTGATGAGTCCTGAATGTATCAATACGATCCAGAAAAGAAGCGCCAGTCGATGGTTTGGGTGTTTTAAAATGAATCAACGCCTACCAAAGTGAAGCGATCTAGAAGCGGGGGAAATATTTTGATCGCGAGCTTTTTTAATTTGACTGGCTATTTGGTATCAATTTCTTTATGGAACTTTATCAACACAGAATGATATACTGCCAAATACTTGGCAGAAGTTTTCTCTGTTGTGAGCAACAAGCGACCAAACACAGGGCTCCGCGAGCTACTACTCCACCACGACAACGCGCCGACACGGCGCTCAAAACGACGGACTTCCTGTACAGCAGGTCGGTCAAAATCCTGGGTTATCCTCAATAGTACCATTTATGCTATGATAAATAAGAGCTTAAAGCTACTAAAATGTGTCTTAAGCGTTGTTCTTTTCACACTTACTTCAACTATAACCGATTGGCATGCATGGCATTCACAATCATGGCATGTTTTACCATTATGAACAATTTATTGACGACCTTTGTGAATGTTTCAGCGAAATGACAGTAATAATATCGATATCGATGTTATCCAATCCAGAACAGAGATATGTGGATAGTCCATTTCGTCATATAAGCCAGGCACTTTAGCATCGTTTGACAGACTCTTGTCCTAAATAGTGTAGAGAAATATTATCTACACTTCTACACTAATATTATAAAGAGGAAAAGTTTATAAGTTTGTTTGTTTGAAGTTTGTAAGTAGGGGGTAATCTCCGAAAGTACTTATCCGATTTTAAAAATTCTTTCACCAGTATTTAGAATGGTCCTTCAGGGTGGACATAGGCTATAGGTTAATCCGTTTACTACGCGAACGTAGTCCCGGGCACTGCTAGTGTTAGATAAAGGATAAGGAAAGGGTTTTGCTTCAAAATCGTGGCTGCTGCGAACCTTTTTATGACAACTTGAATAAGGCACAAGTTACACAGCATTACATAAACTCACGCCTGCATTCCGGAGGACTAGGAAGAGACCAGGGTTTGCAACTTGCCACAGTCCTGACAAAGCTCTTTCGATTCATCCCTTTGTCGTTGTATGCACGCACGCTGGTTTCAGGTAAAGCAAGTTCAAGTTGCACCTTCCACTGCAGAGAACAGGCCTTCTCTCAGAGAGAGATCGATCCACAATCTTAGCTGCTCACTTTTGACCTTTTGTACGGTTTGTCGCTCTAGTATCGGGTAACTGATATTTATTATTGTTTTCTGATATCACGTAATATTATCTCGTTACGTTATGACTCTGGCAGTAGGCTTAGTCAGGTAGGTATTATGTTTTGGTCGGAGGAAAACGTGTTTTCTTTGTCATAATTGGACTCTATCTCATAATTACATTATTATTTCTAAATGTCCCTAGATAATGTAAGTAGATACATGTTGCTAGTTGATTAGTTTGTGTACATGGGTAACAAAGGTCTACAAAAATAGTATCTAATTATCGGGGACAAATATTATATTGTTTGATTTCCGTGACATTTCAATAAGATTCTTATCGTAATAAATATGAATCATAATATGAAAACGAACAACATTTTGTTGTTTTGTTTTAGCATAACAAAACAACAACAAAAAAAGTTGTTCAACAAAATCGAAAAGTCGTAGGTTACTTTTGCTAGAATAGACTGATAAAGCAGCAATAGAGATAACACTGTCACACCTGAGCAGTTTTCATTTATTCTAGAGAAGTAATATTTGGATAAAAATATAATCGCAATAACAAAAACAAATTAACCCCACGAAATATTTTGTTAGACCTTGTACATCGATATTTATTGTTTGATAATAAATATCGATGTTATTATGCGAAGTGATTGACATGTTCTCCATTTTTACCTCACATAAAACAATCACTTGTCCTGATCTCAAAGAAAAATAAACGAATCTGCGATACGGCAAGCGAAGAAGGTTATCAGAAACATAAGAAAACAGCTACACGGAGGCTGTAAGTATGTCCAAATTATCTCATTAAAATAAAATCAAACACAAATGAAATATTTTCACAAAAGTGAATAGGTAGCCTGATGAGACAATGTCTTATCCTCAGCAGGTTAGTCAATGTTTTAAAGCAATAGGGAACAGAATGTCACAAAAGCGCAAAGTCTAGACCCAGACGTCTTAAATCCCCCTATTTCCAGATGGAATTTAAAGAAACATCAGGGTGGTATATGAAAAGCCGCTCAAGCCACGGATGGCGCAATGGCGTTTGATACTAGGTACAGTCGGTGACAAAACACATCACGGACACAGTAAGAGAGAGAAATCGTTATGAATAATTAATTGACTCATTTAATTTTGTACTTAGTATAATTTATTTTGTGATCTTATGTAGTATGACTTTGGCTGGAATAAAATGGTTTTATTTAATTGATGTATTCTTTCATATTTTATTGCACACAGTATAATAACTATTTCCAGATTCTATGTGTAAAGGTGAGTTTATTTCTGGAAGGTACTTCTTCCAGCAAATCTTTGAAAGTCGGAGAAGCAGCATAAAAACGGGTCTGTATTGTAATTGATTGTAGACACAAGATGAACGACATAAACTAAAAAAAACCTGAGCAACCTCCCTTTAAGAAAAGTAAAGTTTAAATAAACTTTCCTTCAGGTTAAAATAAAATAAATGAATAATACTTACAGAAATACATAAATATTTTAATTTTTATAGTGTTAGTTTATGTTTCAGAGTAAGTTTTATTATGAAATTTTGCTTATAACTATTTTCTAATTGTTTATTATATTTTTATTAAGGTCGCACTAATCAGTAGTAATAAAAGGACAGGTACAGCAACTTTTTATAGATTACGTTTTGACTGGCTAAGTTATTTTTCGTGCACTTGTGCCTTTAACAGTACGTGGAGTACACCTACTGTAAATCCTGGACAAATCTCGAGGAATTGTTCGCGAAATTCTCGAGATTCGGTCGCATTTGAGTTTCGTCTCCGCACCAATGTGTAGTGTTTGGCTTGTCCTAGGTTGAATACTCCTACATTATGCTCGTCCTTGGTAGAATACTAGGCAGGATGCGAGACTCGCGAGTAATCCAGGACATTGAGGCTTAATATAGTTAGCGGTCGATTGATTTTTATTTTTTTGTAATTGTTCTTTTTATCCGACTGCGAAAGCATTTCAAAAATTCAATAATAGTAGTTAATACAAGTTAAAGTTTACTTTTTTGCACTGTGCACATTATGAGAATACATTAACATATGGAGGGTAATTATACGTAAGGTTATAAATGCATAATCTATTAATTGTAACACTAACAACTTTGGTGTTTATCAAGCAAACATTTTGGTTTTGTAATGAATAAAAATATTTGAATTTAATTGAATTGAATTGCTTTTCCATTTTCATTTCACACAGAGTCCAAACGGCTGGACATCGATATTGATAAACTCGATGTCCACTAGCAACGCAAGTGTCACTAGCCCTATGACGTAACAATAGTTATTTGTTATGCAAGGCTGCAAAGTTAATTTTTGGCGCGAGTACCTTGTATTGAAACCTGAGCAAGCGAAGGATTCTAGGATTGAGCCACGAGCGAAGCGAGTGGTTCAAATATAGAATCCTGAGCGTAGCGAGGGTTTCAAAGGTACGAGACGCTAAATAACTTTGCTGCCGAGCGCAACACACAACTTTTCACCTCACTAAAGCGAGGAAAATGTTAGGTGCAAGAAAAACAGTTTTAATAAATATTAAATTACTGTTTATTTATTTCAAAAATTAAAAGTAAATTACTACAATTGGTAATATTGAAAGTTATTTTTTTTTTAAATCAAATTTTCTTGCCGGCCAGTGCGATTCTTTAAACGAGGCTGGCGCATGACATGAAATAAGTATTTGCATTTCAATCATCAATGGACTGGCTGCAGAGAATATAAACTATTACGAAACCAATGAGGTTCTATATATATGTAATTTATTGTACGAAACCTTTATTGAATAAAAATATTCGAATTTTAAAAACACTTTCCACGCTAGCGGATAAAGTGCGATTTTCCACGCAGATTTCGAACGATAAACAGAGCTTTTACGAGCTAGTGAGGTGAAAATAAATATAATGGCTGATATCGTTGTGTGGGTGACTCTAAGCGCCTGTGGAAAAATCTCAAGCGCACGGTTTTGCCGGAAAAGCGGAGCTTGGAATTACCCTCACACTTTGACAATGCTGACGATATAAACAACCATTTTTTAAATATACCAGGCAAGACTGATGTGACTATTTCAGACTTGACGTTTTTTGAATTCCACAGACATGACAAAGCGACGAACTTTACTCTGAATGCTGTTTCTCCGTTCACCATCTCGAAGATATTGTCTACAATCAAGACTAACGCGACGGGACTTGACGCATTAAGTATCGACATGCTATTATTAACTTTACCTAGGACACTGCCGATTTTGACTGCGATAGTCAACCGGAGTATATTGACTAACACTTTCCCTACTGACTGGAAGACTGCGAAAGTTATTCCGCTTCCCAAAATACCCAACCCCATCCAAATTTCCAGCCTACGTCCTATCAGTATCCTTCCCTGTATGTCCAAGATAATTGAGAGGGTAGTGTGTGATCAGATATCGAAATATTTGGAGGAAAATGGTATACTACCTGACTTGCAGTCCGGTTTCCGGAAGGAGCGAGGGACAGCAACTGCTCTGTTGGATGTCGTGGACAATGTGTTGTCAGCGCTTGATGGAGGCAGGAGTACAATTCTGGTGTTGCTAGATTTCTCCAGAGCTTTCGACTGTTTGAATACGTCTCTCTTATTATCGAAGATGTCGTATTATGGATTTGATAACACTACGGTTCGATGGTTTGATAGTTACCTGTCAGGCCGTGCTCAGATGGTTGGGTTGCAAAGTATCAATGGTACTACGCAGTTCTCGTCGGCAAAACCGCTAGAGAGAGGCGTTCCGCAAGGTTATATTCTGGGGCCTTTGCTTTTTATTTTGTTTAGCGCAGATGTCACCACGCAGATTCAGAATAGCAAGTACCATTTATACGCCGACGATACACAGTTGTATATTTCTACGCCACCAGCTGATGCGGCTAATGCAGCTCAACTTATCAATAGTGATTTGGATCGTATTGCAGAATGGTCTGACAGGAGCTGTCTTGTGCTGAACCCTAGTAAGTCCAAGTACCTTGTGCTTGGAACTAAACATCAAATTCATAATACAGTAGAGGCACTTGCCGTCAACGATATAGTTATTAAAGGCGAACCAGTGAAAAGGGTTGTAGAAGCCAGAAACCTCGGACTGCTGCTAGATGGTGAACTTCACTTCGAAAACCATATCTGCAATGTTGTGAGCAACTGCTTCTACCGCCTTAAGATTTTATATAATATACGCGATTACCTTAGAACTGATTTGCGTGTTAGTCTATGTGAATCGTTGATATTATCTAGATTGAACTACTGTGATGTCGTTTATGGTGGTTGTATTTTTGGCAGGACGAGAAGATTAATACAACGTGTGCAAAACGCATGCGCACGGTTTTGTTTGCAAATCTCTCCCAGATCCCATATCACCCCGTACTTGAACGACGCAAAACTCCTGAACATGGAGGCTCGACGACAACTACACCTTGCCAAGCTCCTTTTTGGAGTAGTGCGCACCAAAACACCCTATTATCTTTACAGGAAACTTGAGTTTTCGTTGAGACAACGCATAGTTCACAGGGATAAGATTATCATCCCTGTGCACCGTACGATGGCTTTTCGAGGTAGTTTCCGTTTTGCGGCGTCCAAGTGCTGGAATGATATACCTCCCCCAGTCCGTGACGCTTCCAGTAGGTATGCCTTTGGGCGCAAGCTCAAGGTATATTTGCTTGAACAGCAGAGACTATCCCGCCCGATTTTTCGCCGCTTCTGACTCTGATTTACTTTTACTTCTACTTTTACTATTTAGTAAAATGACCGATTATGTAATCGCATCCACTAAATCATAGGCCACCATTGCATTATGTCGGGCATGTATTTACTTTTTATTTATTTACTTTGGTGTGTATTCTCCTATCTCTCCTCTCCTCTCTTTCACTTATATTTGCTTGTTAAATTAAATGTATTATGGTGTTCCTCTATATTTCACACATATTAATTTAAAACTAATAATATATATAATATATGTAAGTATTTTATAACGATATTTAATTTATTTTTTTTTACTTTATTAATTGAATTTGTCTTAATTCTTTGACTGCACCACGGCACGCACTCCGTAGTACAATTATGGGTTACCGTAGGCACTGACTGAAAATCAGCGCTGAGGGATCACTTCCTCAGCACAACGCTGAGTCAGCTGCCTTTTGTGGCAATGTAGATACACCACAGGCTACATCTATGGTCCTGTTTTATTTATTCATTTTGTTTGTTGTGTATTAAGTTTTCTTTCTGTTGTTGTGCATATTATGTTGCTTGTGTGCTTGTTTTGTTTCTGTGATGTATCTTGTTGGTATAATAAATGTCTTTCTTCTTCTTCTTCTTCTATATCAGCCGTCACATTGTTGTAAACGAAAAGGCTTTAAATAAGAAAACTTTTTTTGCGTAAATTGCAGAGGCTCTATGTTTGTGTCCCACTGTTAGGTAAAGGCCTCCCCCACTTTAGTATAGAGTTTTCGGTTCTGGGCTACTTCAGACCTGACTGAAAATCAGCATTGAAGGCATGCCCATCAGCATGCTGCTGAGTCAGTCGCCATTTATAATAACAGTGACACACCGTGACCTTTGTTTTCCTGTTTGTTTTTTGTAGTACTTATCTTTGGTTTTGTTACTGTGGCGTGTGTACTGTTTTTAAAATGAATGATTTTTCTTCTTCTTCTGATGTTGGTATTCAACGGAATCATGGAATTTTTTAAGAGTTTTTTAGCAGCTGCTCTTTTGTTTTTCTTTTTTTGCTCTGCAACAGTCACAATAAAACAAACTTGTCAGGACTTGGAAGTATGGTTTTATATTTTTTGTTGCACTAATCCATACTAAGGACAATTTGGTTTGCTTGTTCAGAGAAAATAATAGAGACTTTAGTTCAAAGAGTAACAGAGTAGGTCGTGATAAAATTAAAGGGATAGAGATATAAATTTAAGACTTGGGAATTAAATTTCTATTGAAATAATATTACTAAGTCGCGTTTTTTTTGTCACGCAGTAATGGGTAATATAAATAAACCAATATTGACATATTAAGATCCCTTACATTTGTGTCAAAGGAATAAGACCTGTTTAAAACTGGCGCTCCTTCGCTGGCGACGTCATTAACTTACAGAATGGATGGTTTTTCGTTAGGCGATAATGGTAACGACACGATACCCAGTTTCATATTATATTAGCTATGGCCTTGACCGATCGTTGCATAAAAAAATCGTACAGTTACAGTTTCTGTAGAATGTGAAACCCTCCAATCTATGACCAGATTTTTTTTATTTCACTACCACGAGCTACGAGACGTAATGAGTTTTAATTTAGTTACATAACTGAGCGAACGGCTGTTGATGTACTGTCGACTGTACAACGATGAATACAAGGTCTAAATTTCTTTGAATACAAACCCACCACAAAATCATTAGAGCCTGCATGTTTACACGAAAGCTCCTCACTCTTCTCTCCGAATTAACTTAGCCAGCACTGAGCTCGCGATACAAACCAACTCAAAACTTTACTATTCCCAACAAACGTAGCGCGTATTTTTTTCGGCCACTTAGAGAAATATAATTTTTACTCGACATCTCGTTTACGGCCGGGTTTTGAAAGGCTTTTATTCTCGAGAATTATCTTTTTGACGAGCGAACACCAAGGACTCGCGATGGCGACGGAATACAGTTTTATGTTGTCGTCAAAATTTTATTGCAAGTGGTAAGCATGCTTCACCCCTCGTTTATACTGAAGCCGCCGTCAACTGGGTCAGCAGTACTATCTCTTTCTACGACATTTTTGCCAAGGGTCTTGGGCCTAAAATGTTGAAACACAAAGTCTTGTTAGTGAAACGTTTGTGAAAGCTCGATAAAAAGGAGAAGACCGATTATAAGGAAATCACGTATATCACCTGTAGTTATCCCAAGTGTTTTGTAAAGAAATCTATGAAGAAAGTGGCAGCCTCCAGCACGGAGCGAGGCGTGTAAACGAGGCATCACCCTACGAAAAGACAGCATTCGCGGATGTGACATAATGAGTAAAATTTGACATTTTCCCCCCACAGTGTACTGTACATACAAACGTAAAATGTTTTATTCGCACTAGTAAAAACGGCTATTTAGCAAATGCTAGACGCCAGTAAAAGGCGGTATAACTCCTTGATAAGTATGTTTGATACGTTACGCTGAAGCTGTTTCGCTGTATTCACTTTTTCCGACAAGTGCACTTTTTATAGGAAATGAGCTGTTGGCCCCGCCTTAGTTCGGGCGGGAATTTTGATGTATATTAATAATATAAGTAGGATGACATGATAAAGTGTCAGTGTTCTAACGCTGGCCTAACATTTGGGAGGTTGTGGGTTCGAATCCTTACCAATGACTTTGTTTTCCGAGTTGCGTAATTTGGAAATTTGTACTATATATACCACGCGCTAACGGTGAAGGAAAACATTATCGCTTGAAATCACCAATCTACGGATGTCATCTATGGTGGAAACTTAGGCCCTGGGGACACTTAAGGGACTTGGGGCGAGGGCGTGGAAAAGACGCGCCGTCTTTCCAATTCACTTTCATCGAAGCCCACACAGAAGAGACAGGGCGAGGGGTTCGGTGTGGCCGGGGCCTTACTTACTCTCTGAGAGAAGGCCACACCGCAGACCGGACGACGCAGCGTAGAAAGGCCCCCCACCAGATGGTCTGACGACTTGGTTACGGTGGCGGGGAGTCGCTGGATGCGGGTGACACTCGGAAACTGTGCCTATGTCCCGCATTGGGCGTCAAATGGCTGATGATGATGATGATGATGAAATAGAAAATAGTATCTGGATGGTACGGGGCAAAAAAAATCAGAACCTGTAGCCTAAAGGCTTGTATGACGTCCGCATTCCAGGTAGGAGGTAGCTTGCTCATTCTATAATTTTTAATCATTCCTAGTGTCTATGTTACCAACTAGTCTTCTACAATCATTATAAATAATGGAATGTGGGAGCCAGAGGAAATATCATATACGCTCTTTATTCTGATCAAAAAAATCTAACTTTCTTTGCTTTTGATAACAATCTTTTGCAATCCGACTGCCTCGTTGGTGTAGCAGTATCACATCTTATTATCATTGTAATGCATCGAAGTTATTTATTTAGGAGACCACTCGTCTGCCGCGACACAGTAATGTGCCCAACTTAGTATGGGCCACCTATGCGTTCCTTTCCGCGAAGGCAGTTGAGCGGTTAAGAGAGGTGAGAAGCTTACTTCACCGCAAAAGACGTAGGTGATTTTGTATTGTCAATATTTTGATGATATCGTAAAATATTAGCTATGACTATATAAGTCGTTGAACGAGATCGTAATGACGTCATACAATATGAACCAATTCCGCACGACCATGAAATAAATATTCAGTCATCCAGTTAGGATGAGATGAAAAATGGTGCGCTTGCTAACTTTATTTTCCGTTTATATTTTGTTTAATACACAAAGAGCCTGCCTATTAAAAAGCAATTTACTTCTGTCTGAGAAAAATTAAAAGTGCAATTTAAAAAACTTATTACTTCAGTCACTAGGCTCTTAGACGTTATATCAAAATGGCTTTTAATGCTTTTTTATTAATTTTTAATTAAATTGCTTCTATCTTCATGTTGAGTATTAGTTTTTCTGGACTTCAGTACCGTTAAATATACATGTCTGAGACGTCAGGAACAATAATATACGAGCAAACTTGACCCTGGTCTCTGCCTGCCCCTCTAGGATACAGGCGTGTGTATATTTTATGCTAAGTTAATAAACTCATTAAAACTCACCGGGCACGATTGGATGGGAAGGCCTCATTTAATAGTACTTACTATATTAAATTCATGGTTTACTATGACACTTCGATGTACATTGCATAGACGTTTAACCCACGAATTAACAAGAAGGGTTTATCTAGTTTTACTAATCGGCAAAGCAATATACATCGAATTGTCATAAAAAACTATGAACTGTAGTTATATGAATCGCAAATTATTTACCGAAATTATTCGTGATTTCAAAGATGATGAAGATAACGGAATCTTAATGCACCCTGTATCGTTTTATTTTACTAAAAATAGCCCCCTAGCATCCTTTTCCAATTTGTGACGTGGCATGAGACACAGCGGGAATCATAACTCTTAGTAGAAGGATAGTAAATTAAGCTGTAGGGTGTCCATACTTAGACCGTATAAAATATCTAAAGAAGACATTATTATAGAAGGTCCAAGACGGTGGTAATACGTTATATTACCATGACAGAGGTCATGTCCTTGTCTGGTTACCATTTCACAGGGTGTCCTTGGAACTAGGTCAAGTAATTGTGTTGTGTGGATGTTATTATTAATTTTAGCTGTGAACGCGAGTTATACCTACTAGAACTTGCCAGTTGTATTTTTTTCACGTTACTGTAGCCATTTATTGTAACAAAAAGTGTTTTATTCGTAATTATTTCTCGAGATCCGTAATTGAAGCTCAAATAGTTTCTATCTGAGCAAAGAAAGGTGTAAAAAGTTTATTTTTACTGTATTATTATTAAATTACTTTTTTTTACTACAATCGCCATTCGCGGTTGATCTTGCACCAAGATCTTTGCTTTTTAACAACTCAGGCTTTAAGCATCTTCTTTTAGAACTCTTTACTCTTTTTCTACTCAGGAGGCCTGTGCTCTACAAAAAGACGGTCGCATTATAATATTAGAACTCCAAACATATTTCTTCCAAAAAATTACTTTACAACAATAATTATTTCTAAATCTAGGAGGTAGATTGTCAGTTAGAAGTTATAAAGCTTATTAAGTCTAAACCACTTAGGAAAAGTGTAAACAATTTATTTAGATTATGTAAAAAAATGTTCCGAAAAGTAAACATAAATTTTATAAAAGCCGACATGGACCCGTTCCAAACTTTTGGAGCAACAGTAATGTGAGAGTTTATGACAAGGCTTCTTTCTGCACTTATCCTAACGTTACGCTACATAGTCTGCCCTAGGAGGGGGGCGGGAGACCATTTTTCATTCACGCATATGGACACCCTACTGTGTTGAGAATTTAAGTAGAGAAACGAGTGCTTTGTTGAACGTTTCGTATCGTTAAGTTGGGTTAAGTTTTCTTTTATCTGGTTAGTACCAGCTAATCTTGTGTAGTCACAAGAATATTTTCTATACCTAGGATACAAGCGCACAATATTGGCAGAAAAAGTCATGCAAGACAACCTAGTTTTTAATCTTACATATTTAACTTTACATTTAACGGATATAATCACGATTTATTACGTAACCTTAACACCTGTATTTTTACATGAAACGTTTTTCAGTTCGGTGGTAGGGTGACCACCTGCTAAAACCGCAAGCAAGAAAAACATGTCGCCTCGGTGAGGGCTGTAACTCTGTAAGTACCTACGTGTCGTGTAAAATTTGTTTATACATCGTCGACTAGAACGATGTAGCCATAACTCAGATCCTCTTGACTTGTGCTGATTGACAGTCCCGCGTAACACATTGCGCGATTTGAGCTAAAAAATAAAAAATAATAACCTGCTTTGAAACATTACAGCATTAAAAATTTAGAAATAATTTAAATAATATCTATATATGTGCTGGTCATGAAACTGGGC
Organism: Yponomeuta evonymella; assembly: GCA_963969515.1. Lineage (NCBI taxonomy): Eukaryota > Metazoa > Arthropoda > Insecta > Lepidoptera > Yponomeutidae > Yponomeuta > Yponomeuta evonymella. The sequence goes on from OZ018357.1 coordinate 4,942,595, forward strand.
ACCGACTACAAATTATTCTTCTACAATACCTACATGTTTACATACTTCTACTTATTTCTAATTTTTTAGTGCTATAATGAGGTCGGTTTTTATTTCTTATTTAATTTTTTTTTCAATTTTTAGTGGCGAAGCGGGAGAAAAATAAACAAGTCCCTTATAAACATAATTTACCCTACTTAATTCGTTGCTTCAAAATTTGACGTTCTCAATTTCCATCTCCAGAAGTCTTCACAAATTACCTTGGAACTACTTTTACGCTATTTTATGAAACATTACTAAAAGATGGGGCCTATTGGGCCTTATTTACTGATGTTCATTGAAGAGTTTCGTTCTCCATCTCTGAGAGTCATCATCATCAGATCTTCACCAAATTAAAATGGGATCAATGGGATGTTATATATATTACAACAAAAAAAATGTCGAAATCGGTTAAGATTTGACGGAGTTATGCAAAAACATAGCCAAAAAAATATACTCCTCCTTTTTTGAAGTCGGTTAGTAACGTTTAGGTACTTATAGACGTTTCACGTTAAACCAACGGCGGCCATGTGACCCGACACAGCCCCACTCGCTTTTTATTTTCTGTAGCTGTAACAATTGGAACAGCGAGTCAGCCTACCTATAGTTTACCTCGGCGACCACAAACGACGAGTACAGATGACAGCACAGTGCGCTCTGCTCCATTGCGTTACAGGTGTCCTTGCAACAGAATAATGTTCCAAATGTCGATCTGCTGTCGACTATTCAATCAAAATCAAATACACTGGATTGGCTCTTTCCTGTATTTGTAATCCATTGCCATTAAGATATCTTTTTTTCTGTACTGTTCATATCTGATCTAATTTATATTGGTAATAATCTAAGTATAACTACTTTTGTAACACTCCACCAACGTTATGACGCCGTTTGTGATTTAGTTTTTGTCACCTATTTTTTGTGTTGTTGGCTCAGTAATCTAAATATAAATACTTTTGTAACACTCCACCGTTACGACGCCGTTTGTGATTTAGTTTTTATCAACCTATTTTTTATCCTAATCGCTTATGCTGAAAATCAGCACCGACCGGTGGTGCATACATCTCCGGGCGGCAATTTGCTGAGCATGGGACCATTTGCCAAAAAAATTAAGATAAGAAAATAGCCTAAGAATATTCCTGGTTGTACACACTAGAAAATAGCACCTTTATGTTGTAATTTATTACAAAATATGAAAAAAAACATTTTGATTATGTAAGCTTATGTCTACATTTATGTATAAAGTGTATTTTTGGCAATAAATGTACTTCACTTTCACTTTTACTCTTTGATCGCCTTAGTACACCGTCCATCCTGCCACCTGCCTGACCCCATGCCCCTCTCATTTAACTTGGTTATTCGCGTCGTGATGAGTTAATGACATTACTAAAGACGCCCCAAAGGAATAGATCAGATTGGCAAGGAACCGAAAGGGTTAGCGTGATAGGGAAGAGGCCTAGAGTAACACACTTAAGGGGGTCCCTCAAGGAGCAATTCCCATACAAACGTAGTTTGGTTTTAATTCACAAATGACATATCGGATCTGAATGACACTTTACCAATATGCTAAGAGGACACAAAACAGGGTCCGCTCGTGCTTGCTGAGAATAACAGAATAAAATATTAATTAGAGCCTCATACGACTTTCAATAGAAACTATTCACAATGCAATAATTTCTTTTTGATAAGTTTATTTCCAATTCTAAGCACGATCAAATCTCGATTTGTGTCCTCTAAGCATATTGGCAAAGTTTCATTGCGATCCCGCGTGTTGTTTGTAAATAAAAACTACGTTTGTATGGGAATTGCCTCGTGACCCCTCTTAACTTTTACCTAGCCTTTCTCCGCGGGTGGTAGCCTAGTGGGTAGAACATTGGACTCGGAAGCGGGAGACCCAGGTTCGATTCCAAGTGCGGGCATGTACATTTGACTTTGTTTTCTAAGTTATGTACATTTGTGAAGTTATAGTAGCAATACTACTCGCTAACGATGGAGGGAAACCTGAGTGTCTGGGCTATACCTCTGCGCTTGGAATTGCCAATCTGCGGTGACCACGCGTGGTGATTAAGCCCATACTCTCTCACTAATAGAAGGCCTGTGCCCTAGAGTGGGACGTATAAAGGCTGCTTATGTAAGCCTTTCTCCAACACGCTGTATTTAACATCGTCAATGAATCTTTGACCGCATTTTGAGAACATTCTCCTTCACATCCGTTTCTTCACAGTCTGAACCTGAGCGACCAGAATTCCTGTATCGAATCCAGCCTAAAACTAAGGCAGACATATTTCTCTCAAAGACTATAGGAGAAATGATCCAGAAACTCTACCAAATAAATCGAGAACAGCAGGCGGTCCTCCGGACAGGCACTTAACAGTAAACAAACAGAAGTATCTTTACATTGATATTTTAATGCCAGTAAGATCACTGAGTAGGTTTTTTGCATATCAAGCTATATGTATTCTCAAATATACATCCCCAACCATGGCCATCCGTCCGTCCGTCCGTCCGTCTGACCAGACCCTTTATTTCGGAAACGCGTGGAGGTATCGGGTTGAAAACCATAATAAAACCAGGTCCGTCGGTCCCTTGAAGCTGTTAAAAAATCAAAGATCTAAGTTAACGTAAGAAAAAGTTACGGCATTTTATGCCGGAAAAAATGTATATTTCGACACTCAAGGGAATCAAAATTTATAAGGTACTTTCGTTGACCTGATGGCTTAAAGATGGCTTAAAGAAATTTGAAGTCTTTTCAGTGTGCAAATGTTATTAACTGGATCGCGTAATTAAAAATTAAAATAAGTAAATTAATTCAAGAATTTTTTTTATACAGATATAAGAAAGCATTAAGATGTGATAAACATAACATATTGCAATTTTATGGATAAACAGGGCATATAATTTTCTAGTCTAATGACGTCTTACGGCTATCGTCCAATGTAAAACCGGCAAATGACGGCGACAATTTTAAGAAGATTTGCCCAAAGACAACGTAAGGTGGAACATTCGATGCCGGTGACAATTCTGTGGTGATTCGCCTAAAGGCAGCCTAAGGTGGACCATCCAATTCTGGTGAAATTTTGTGGAGATTCGCCCAAAGGGAGCCTAAGGTGGACCATCCGAGGCTGGTGACAACTTTGAGGAGATTTTCCCAAAGGCAGCCTAAGGTGCAACATGCGATGCCGGTGACAATTTTGTAGAGATTCGCCCAAAGGCAGCCTAAGGTGGACCATCTGTATCTTACCCTTTTACAGTTCAGGTCTTCGCACGGCCATGAATCACACAAAACGTTGTAATTATTATCTGCCCTGGTGAAATAAAGGGAGTTCGGGATTCCATATTTTCGCTGAAAAAATACCATTTATCACGTCAGGTGTTCTTCTTTTTACCGTTAAGTAAACATTGATTTATGTTACTTGGGTACGTATTAATGTAAAGTTCTTACAGCCAATAACAAATTTATTTCAGACAAATGTGTCCATGAAGGTGTTAGTAACCATTAATAAAAACTTTTTAGTAACAAACACTGTGAATCACGTTCTCGTGGCGCCGGATTAAGAATAGCGTCACTCCATTTCATTCCGTGGATGTCGTAGAAGGCGACTAAGGAAATAAATTACCTGGAGACGGGCAGCAGCGTCTTCCTGAGATTCGAACCGCATACTGCGATCGCCAACCCGCCTGCCAAGCGTGGCGATTATGGCAAAACCCTTCATGGTTAGGTACAACCATGAGGGAGGCCTATGTCCTGCAGTGGGCGTAAAATGGCTGATGATGATGACTGAGAATTAAAGAAAGGGGTCGGACAAGTATTTGCTTCTAAGCCGTCTAAGTCATGTGAGATAGAAGCAAACAGTTATTCAATAATAACATTAAGTTCTTCCATCTGACGGAGATTATCTCTGGGTAGATTAATTATATTTATCCAAGGATAAGATCCGGTAGATGCGCCTATCATATTTAGAGGAAATTGTATAAAAGTGCTGTGCTGTTGGGGTCGGCCCCACGCATGCCTCAAAAGAGCGAGCCCCTTTGGACCCTTGTATCTTAAGATTTACCAACATAATATTAATAACAATGTTATGGGGTACCTAATTATTAATCGCGATTACACCTGTTAAATGGATAACTAAATAGTGTTTTTTTTATAAGTTTATTTATTCACATTTAAAAACCCTTACTGTACCCTACCGTATTCAGTCACTTTCTTACACTAGTGCTATAACATGGTAACATGAAGTCGCTAAGGTCAAGTACTCTAGCGTGATGCTGCTCTTAACAAAACAGCTTGATGCCGCGTATCGTATAGTACAGTCAACAGCATGTCATCCTTTGCATTTTAGTTGCAAAGTCGCACTTAACGTAACTGAGTAAAATCCACGACTGCACGTATGTAAAAGTTGATGTACTGTCAACTGTACTCGACTCGACGTTGTCAACTCGATAAAGGCTTCTCTATAATAAAAAAGCCAGCCAGGATTCACCCCATTCTGCTCTCATGTAGCGAATGAAAGCGCGACGGCGTGAGTCTTTATCCATATTCGCCTTTCGTGAGGCTTGCTGCTAAGCGCTCAGTGACCTAATTTTAATACGCGCACCAAACCTTGTCGGAATCCCGACGTTTTCCATTTGATAGGTAGACGATTGGAATTGTTCAGGATTTGGTGCGCGTAATATAGGGGCAGACAAACCGAATGAATATGGACGAAATCAGTATACAAGTTGCAGCGAACGCAAACGAACTTCATATGACCTCCAATTAAAACTCACTGCAACATCCAAAACCATAAGTTTCTCTTAAGCCAATCAAATCCCCGACCAAGCAAGCTCGCGGCACAGCAAAGTCTGTGTAGACCTTAAACTCCCCGCCAAATTGCGTGCATAATTACACCAGTTAAGCTGAGGTATAACCGTTAATGAAACTGAAAACGAGTTCAACTTCAAAACGAGCCATGAATGCAAGCTGTTTCTCAATTTCAGTATAATTTGGCACAATTTTTGCAGCCGCCACCCGAAACTAACTCCTCTCCGGGCAAAACCTTAAAATTTATACCGCCATCAAATTAACATTTACTGCGGGTGGCTGTTCGGCGTAAAGTTTGTCAAGTAATGTAGATTGGGCCTAAATTTTGTACCGATACTTCCGGCCCCTTTAAGTTGTACTAATTGCTGTTTAATTCTATGTACCAGCTGACTTATACTGTGCCTGAGACCAGTCTGGAAACCCAAGAAGTACGAAGTGTTGAATACCTGCAGAAGCATAATAATCACAGCAATTAAAAAAAACTGTACATACACATACACTTACTAACATACTTATAAAAACCTTTGTTACTAACATTTTGAGCCACAGATGCTTTAAATAAAGATTTTATTATCATTATTATACCTAGAAAACCACTAATAAATAAAGTCTATAAATACATAGCAACTAAAACAAAACATCTGCACGCACACACACGCACGCACGCACGCACGCACGCACGCACGCACGCACGCACTCACGCACGCACACACCGCCAGAGGGATAGGAATACAATTTATGCGGCAGCTGTCGCTAATCTTTGCGTACTTACTTATTAGAAATGCTACTACGCGCTTTCCAAACAGTGAAATCGTATCATTTGATGCAATAATACTGAAATTTTGTATATTTTTTTTTTAATAACGCTGAGCCCATTCCTTTTTACCACAAACATTTGTGAATGAAACAATAATTATTATTTATAAAAAGTACCCGAAACCGGCGTGCGTGCATGCAACGACTAATTAATGTTGAGGAAGCGAAAGTGATCTGTCAGGATCGTAGCAAGTGGCACTCCCTGGTTTCTGCCTACCCCTATGGGATACAGGCGTGAGTTTATGTTGTGTTTATGTTATGTTATTATTTATTATTTTTGTTATTTAAAATATTTTCACTTTCACTTTCACTATTTTACTCTCATTTTTTATTTATCTTGGCTTCAAGCCAGAGGCATGTCCTACCTTGCCCCACCGTAGTTTTCATAGCTATTGACAACATCGTGAGGAAGCCCGTGGCCTAGTTGACTACGCGCCTATTGACATTGTCCAAGGGTTATTTGGGTAAAACGTTCTTCACATTGTCTTTCTAAGCTGAGAGACTGACATAGGTTCTGGGAAAGCCTACTCATAAAAATATGTCCCAGATACTACAGCGTCTATAAACTAGGTTCGACAAGAGTTGCAAACCGTCTAACATAGATTTTACATCTCGGCCTATTGCGAGTATAATAATAAAATTCCACAGCCGTTATCAAACTTCTCTTCGGAAAGTCTTTCGATGCGTAATTGAGACAACAATAAGAAACATCGACGGAGTTTCATCAATAATCAATCGGGGCCTAATATTACTTTATTAAAGGAAAGATTCGCGAAGCAAACCGTTTTGGAATCCACTCAAGAAGGGAAACTTTCGATGAGATTGGCAACCTCCCAAAGAATTTAAAGGGGGTAGGCTGAATACAGTTACTCTGCTCCGTACACAAGTGGTACGTCTATTCTAATTAATTAACACGTTTTCTCGAATAAAAAGGCAGACAAAAAATAAATGATAACTTTCACATGCTTCCACACAACATAATCACTTGTCTTGGTCCCAAACGGTTACCCTGTACTATGGTAACCAGGCAAGGCCGTCACAAATATGGAAATACACGCAGAGGCCATTTGTACACTGTACGGTGGACCCCAGTGGGAATCGAACCCATGACCTCCGGCATGGTAATCGGACGCGATACCGGTAGACCAACGAGGCAGTTAAAAAGGTTCCAAAAAAAAACAAAAAGAAATAGTTCAAATAGTTCCATCTGTATGAGGTGTTGTAAAAACCTACTAATGAGAGACCAACCATTTCTATCATAAATATAAAATAGTCGTAAATATTTAAAAAAATCCTCGACTGCGAATATGGTAAGGAAACTATAATTAAGCTTTGATTTTGGTTTCTCGAACTTTCTAAAAGCGTTTTTTATTTTCTGAAATCGTTTTAAGCCAATTTATTGTAAAAACGACAAACCCTGATGCTAAAAAGGCTTAAACATACATATAAAGGTGGCAAATCTTGATTAAATAAATAAATGTTTTTCACTTTCACTTTCACATTAGTATACATTATAATAAGATATATTTATTTTAAATTTAAAAAAATGCATGTATTTTTATATTGCTAAGCGTTATCGTAGCATACTTTTTATAATTATGAACTGCCTCCTTGTGGATATCTGCTATTGGCCTTGTAAACTGTATCTTTATTATTGTGTTATTTCGCTGTTGATGTCCTTATGAAAATAAAATAAACTATGTTAAGTTTTCAACCTCATCAGGCAGGACCCCTCATTCGATTTCTTGTAGTTTTTTTGAACCCGCTTGCTTAGGTTGTAAAATTCAACAGACTCAACAGACCTTGCTTAAGACTTTTTAGCAGTCAGGTATTTGGTTTATTAACCGACTTCAAAAAAGGAGGAGGTTATTAATTCGACGCGTATATATGTTTACAGTAAATAAGGCTAGGTCGCTAGCTATCATATTGTAGTATGATAGCTGGCGACCGCGATTTAGAAAGCCAGCGACGTCTAGACGTTGGCCTCTGGGTAGTCCTAAAGACATATACCATATATACCCAACAGTACAGGGAATCCTAGTTTGAGAGCCAGTAACCTTTTTTATGATCATGTTACAATAAAGTTTTTTTCATTTTCATACATTATAAGTACATACGCGCGAAAAACTCTCATTTGTTTTCAAACGCGCTGTCCAGATGACCTATTTCTCATTTCTGGCCAAATGAGTCCGCACCTCGGTACCGCATCTCCTCTACACCGTAACCGAACTTCCAGCAACTGAATCAAGGGAGAACTTTTGCTCCGCTGCGAGGCTCTCCGTATCGGCGGCCAACTGAATCGTTCGCCTCACACACGCCCCAGGATTACGGAAACCAAGACTGGGGCTTTTTTGTTATCTTCTTAAGGAAACCTACATGCTTTGATGTAAAATAACCGGATAACATTGACGTATCTGCAGTTAAAAGACAAAGAACCGGCCAAGTGCGATTCCGCGTCACGCACGAAGGGTTCCGTACCATTATCTATACAACATGTAAATATTTCAAGCGTCTACCTGTTGTCGTTATTAATATCGAGCAAAAACGGCAAAAAATCACGTTTGTTACATGGGAGCCCCCTTTAAATATTTATTTTATTCTGTTTTGCTGTTATAGCGGCAACAGAAATACATTATCTTTGAAAATTTCAACTATCACGGTTCATCATATACAGCCTGATGACAGACGGACGGACGGACGGACAGCTGAGTCTTAGTAATAGGGAGGGTCCTTACCTTTGGGTACGGAACCCTAAAAAACATAAAATGGCACTAACATGGCCGTCGCTCAGCATTTTGCCATGATCTCTGGAGACCATGACGGTTTGACGCTGATTTTCAGCGGTTTTTCACCAAATTATCACCAAAAACCAATATAAATATACACACAATAATAATAATAATTCATAAAACCTATTTAGAGGCTAAAAATTCCACCCATGCCAGGTCTTGAACCCGCGACCTCTGGATAACCGTGCCAGCGCTCTCCCAAGTGAGCTACTGGGCAAGTGCAGGCATGAGTGAAATTTCGAGCGTCTTTACAGACTTCTCTGTATTACGTACAGGCAACGACATCTGGCCGAAGCAATTTACATCACTTGCAGCCCCGAGTAACCCACTTTGCAGTTAGGTTTTTACATCGGAATTATATCGCTGTACCTACATGATTATATTCTTTTTGTTGCACTAACCCTTGCTGAGGACAAGAGATGAGCAGTTCAGTTCACTTCTGTTGAGCTCTCAGTTGGAAGAGCGCGGGTACGGTTAGCCAGAGGTCGCGGGTTCAAGTCCCGGCATGGGTGGAATTTTTAGCCTCTAAATAGATTTTTAAAATTGTCCTCAGCACGGGTTAGAGCAACAAAAAGAATATAATAATTCATAATTCAAACTAACACCATGGGCGTGTTCCGAAATAGAAAAACTTGAATTGAATTGGATTGCATTGAGTTGAATTGAATTGACTGGAATTTAATTGGATTGTATTGAACTGAATTGATTTGAATTGAATTGCATGGAATTGAATTGAATTGAATTATTATAATTTTAAAATAGCAAAACATAATAATTATTAACTATCATTCATTGAAATAACTAATTATTAACAAAACACTACATATAAACATCCTAAAACAGACCTGAACATACAACTCATGCCTGTATCCCAGAGGGGTAGGCAGAGACCAGGGACTGCCACTTGCCACGATCCTGACAGATCACTTTCGCTCACTTTCCTCAACATTCATTAGTTGTTGCATGCACGCACGCGCCGGTTTCGGGTACTTTACATCCTACTCGTATAACAAATAAATTTATAAAATGCATACTTAATAAAACAAAACGACCAACATTTTTCTACATTTTTGACTACTTGCCTCTTATTTTACATTAATAAGATAAGATAAGAATATTCTTTATTGTACCAGGAAAAACACAAACATAAAATATTTACAAAAATACAGTACATTTGGCGGCCTTGCTGCTAATAGCGATTTCGTCCACGCAACTGACGATGGAGAGTTTCTGAAGGAAAAGTGAGACTCAAGAAGATATTTTTTGTGCTTTAACTTAAACGATTTTACAGTCAGGAAATTTCTTATAGGTGGGGGTAAGTTATTCCAGCATTTCGTGGCACAATATCGAAAGCTACCTCTAAACGCGGCTGTTTTGTGACTAGGGCAAACCAGACGTGGAGGACTACGGTCTCGTCGGGAGAACTTAAGTTTATTGTGTAAATACAGCGATTTTTTATTTTTTATTTAATTACGCCAAAGAGTAAACTGGCAAAATGTAATGCTCTCCGCGGCTCCATCTTCAATAAACCTCCTTTATTAAGATACGGAGTAACATGGGCTCTTTGGGGGATAGGGAAACAAAACAGCGTACAACCATTTAGCACCCTCTGGATGACTTTTTCGGTACGAGCGAGAAGACAGCCATCAATAACTGTATCAACATAGTAGAGCTTTAATAAAATTAAAGAAAGTGAAAGTGAAAAACATTTATTTCCATTGCAACACAAATTAACATAACACGAAAAAATAAAAAATAAATTATGGAGAGAAACGGGAACACAAAAATAATAGTAAATAATAATAGTAATAAAGACTCACAGAGGTATATGCGCATGTCCACCCTACCTAAAAGGTAGGGTCGCATGCGATACATAACTTTCAGCCTGTAAAAGCAATTTCATACATTCTCGAGTACCTGCCTCTCACGCCGCAAACTCCTATCCATAACAAGTCCCAAATTTCGTAATTCGCGGACTTCTTCAATTTTTTCACCTCTTATCTCTAGATGTACAGAATGACTACAAATCTGCATCACTTAGTTTTTTGTTCCTAAAATTACAAATTTCGTAATAAAAAATTACAAAATTAGTCCATTTCTATCTGACTACCATGATATTATATTTTCTAAATCCTGATTTACTGTATTGAGTGAATGATTTATAAACCAGTAAATCGTTAGCGTACAAGTGATATCCACTATTTTTAATATTGACATTTATGTCTGCACTATATAATATTACTTTCAAGGGGGTTCGCCCTGAAAATAGATGAAATTAAAATTGAAATTGCTAACTACAGGGAACACTATGTAAATACGTGCAATGCTAACTACGCCATGGGTGTCCAAAGAGGCTTTTAGAATGAGGTAAAGTTCTTCGTATGTTCTTGGTACCTACACAATTTTCCTCCATCATCAAATCGCTCTGCGAAACGTACGTAGATAATATGAAGTCTTGCCACTGTTGCGAAATGAGAATCTTAAGCTGGAATGCTGTTTGAGATGAGAATTTTGCGGCAAAATCTTTATCACCTCAACGTCTCGCTACTAGCTGTGGGATTGCTAACTACGAAGGGTATATCGCAGGAAGGCTTCAACCGAGCAAGAGACAGGGTTCAGACGGCGGTCAGGAACCGGTGCTTTTATTAGAAATAAAATATCTTATAACATCTTGTGCAGGGGACGCTACTTTTGTCGTCCTAGCTGGCGAGTGGTCCCGGGACACAATTAAGCTACAAATAAAAAAATCATAGAAGTATTTCTTCTTACAAAATTCACTCTCAAAAACGGCCCCTGTCCTCTCGGTTAGTCTGTACCAATGAAATGACCGCACGATGTACTGTAGAGTAAATCACTGTGTGATTGGTCCATTCTGTGCGCCATGCGTGACGACGTGAACGTTGATTCGGCGATAGTAAGTGACAGTATCACTCATGATTGGTTGACAAAAACGTCAAACCATTGGCTTCATGGTGTAAAACCCATCAAAATATCTCGGTAACTTGCAAGATGGCGGTCTGACGATGGCAGATGCATAGACATTTTGCCGGGTAATATTGCACTCGCTACAATTGGTAACACAACTCACAAGCCCCGCCCGCCTTTCCACAGTTGAACGTGGGGTCATTTTTTAGCGCTAGTTAGTCTATGTCATCTATGTTGGTCAGCTGATTGTTTTTCCTTGTTTTTTATATGGTACTTACCTTTTTTTCTCTTTTATGATGTATCCAGGCAATATGCATTATTTTTAGTTTGAAAAAGCCTAATGTGTATAAAATTAATTAGTAGTAGTAATTCTGTAACTCTGAACTTCTAATAAATTTCATTTTGATTTCCTTATCGGAAACGTGAGGCAACTCTTATTGGTAAGAAATTTACGTAGGCAGTTTTTATTTCAAAGATACAAAATTTAAATGTTGCATAGTTAGCATAATTTATTGCAAAGTTTTTTCTGCCTTTCAGACAACATAAAAAGTAAACTCAGTAATGGCATACGTTCACGCCATCGCAGAAACCCAGACAGAATATAATAGAATATGAACTGTCACCCGAAAACCCCGCTCATTGGACGGCATAGGAATAGAATACCTATGGGTCAAGACACGTACAGCAGGGTACCTACTTACTCACTTAAAGGTACCTATCACGTGGGCGCGTATTAGGTGCGAACATACAGCGAGCCGCTTGTTGATAGATTGCAGCTTGCACTGAACGCGGCGCCGACCCGCGCGCTGTCAGTTTTCGATAAAAACAACAAGAAAGTGACACCGGGGCTAAGTACAGAGGAGCTATATCCATGCGGCAGTAAAACGGCCTCAGGCTCAGTATTAGGGTGTAAGTAATAGGACGCTATATAATAATTCTGCATTCGCTAAAACCCGAAGGGGGCGCCTCGTGGACCCTAAAAGGGAAAACTAACCCCTGCAGCTGCATAGCGCGCTATTCAGCTCTAATACAACCACTAAATTGGCACGGGGGCCTCATGGATTACGTTATGTTGTAATCAGAAATCAAAAGTTTATTTCAACGTAAACAATTTACGATCTTTTTTTTTTAATGTCGATATACAATATTAGCCTCTGCCTTCGGGTCGATTTCTATCGGAGAAAAAGGCAGCGAAAAAAAAGTCCACTCTAAAATTTTTTCTCAAAACATCTTAAACGTAATACATCAGTTGCTCCCTATAGCTATGATAACATTTTATAACTGCCATCAACAACTTTAAATACCAAAACATTTGTTACTTTTCTTACAAAAGTAGAAAGAACATTAATGTTGTTACAGCCGGACACACACGTTGTAGAAGGTAGTCACTTGTGGGTTGATACAGTATCAAAATACATTGAACACCTATCAGTGAGTACCCTGCTTAATAAGCCTACAGAGTAAACAGAAATGCACTCCATTTGGTACAACATGTCTGAAACCCAGTCCTCCCTTATGCGGGGCTTAGTACTCATCAAGTGACTTGGGGATACAGTGTTGAGGTTTCATGAGAATCCTTTTAGGTTCTCGTAATTTCGCTAAGATGGTCAAGGTATAAAGCGCCGACCAATCTCTAGACGCTTGTGGGTATTGAATAAATGGTCCGATGAAAGAGCTTGGTAGCGAAGGAAAAGAATCTCATTTTTTAAACTAAAAGCAAAGTAAATAACAGCAAGACAAACTACATGTTACTTTGAATTCGTTCGACAGTTTTTAAGGGGACATTCAAACCATCATTTAGAAAAACATATGGCGCATCCGTGTGGCACCGTATTAAGAAAAGCGTCACTCCATTTCCTTCCGTGGATGTCGTACAAGGTGACTAAGGAAATCAATTACCAGGAGACGGGCAGCAGCGTCTTCCTGGGATTCCAACCGCATACTGCGATCGCCAACCCGCCTGCCAAGCGTGGCGATTATGGCAAAACCCCTCGTGGTTATGAAAACCACGAAGGAAGCCTATGTCCTGCAGTGGGCGTCAAATGGCTGATGATGATGATGGCGCTAATTTTGAATAAAATGGCTCAACAATTTTTTTTTCCAAAAAGTAGATTAGTAAACACAAACAAACAATATCAGGTCAAAGAGTAATGAAAATCGAAAAAAAACTGTAGTTCGACTGTGTAATGAGCGGTGCTGGCCAACTCAACCGTTTTTTTTTATTATTTACGCATTTCGAACCATAGACTCTTAAGCGTAATAGAAAACATTTCTCAACGCTATGGAACTTCCTACCACTCTGAATTTGTATTCAAAGTTTCAAACCAAAGGTAGGAAATCATGAATATCTGCAAGTAGGTTATATTACTGTTAAATCATTCATAATTACTGTTTATCATAATGAAAGGAATATTCCCTCAAAATATTGCCATCGATTTCAAAACCACGCGGTAGGTTTCTGGGTTATATGTTTTTGAAGAAACTATTGCATTGGTAGCGATATGAAAATTTAAAAAAAACCGACTAAGCGCGTAACTGTAAGGGAGCAACGGTTCTCGAGTGGAGGCCACGCACTGGCAGATGCAGCGTAGGACGCCTAACAGCTCGCTGGACCGACGATCTGAGGCAGATTGCTGGCAACGGCTGGATGAAGATGACCGACGAAAGCAAGAAATGGCGTGCCTGGAAGGTCTATGTCCAGTAGTGGATTGATATCATCATCAGCTACTTGACGCCCACTGCAGGACACAGGCCTCCCTCATGGTTTTCCTAACCATGAAGGGCTTTGCCATAATCGTCACGCTTGGCAGGCGGGTTGGCGATCGCAGTATGCGGTTGGAATCTCAGGAAGACGCTGCTGCCCGTCCCCTGGTAACGTATTTCCTTAGTTGCCTTCTACGATATCCACGGGAGGAAATAGAGTGACATTATTCTTAATCCGGCGCCACACGGCGGATTGATATAACAGTTCATAACTTTACCTCATTGAATTTTGCTGTCCAGTTTGCTACGTACTGTAATACAGAGGCCGTAAAGGGTCATTCTGCGAAACAAGAAAAAACGTGTTCAGAGTCTGATTATGCCAAAACATTCACTATTTACGGATTGTTGTTATGGTAAACCTTTATTCAGGTACACTTTCATTCCATTAATCGATAGTTAATGAGGTCGATTTTATATTTCATTAAGAAATTTGCATTGATATGTTCTGATGTCAAGTTCCGTGGACTGTTCGCGATACCTTAATATACGCAAAATTCGATCCAAATTACATGGAATCTAATTCTATTGTCCTCAGCACGGGTTAGTGCAACAAAAAGAATATATAATCTAATTTTCTGTCTCTGAATATTTTGTTGACAAAGTTATTCAGAGTACAAACCCATCGGTGCCCTCTTCTATCTTATCAGAGAAAGGGGCGTTGAAAAGTACATCAAGCAGACTCGAGCAGCATTGTTGTAAGCAAAGAGAGCCAACGAGGGCCGCGTACAACTTCGATGGCGCGGGAACGAAGGCGTTCGACTTCATAAAATAATTTGCATTCGTCCGCTCCCACAGGAGCGCCGATACACTGGGGTCCAAGTTACAGGATGAAGCTATTAACATCCGGGCATCCGCACAACTACGTGTCTACTACTACAGGTATATATACTTACAAGTAACTACCGTTAATGTACATAATCTAAGATGTAGTGGATAACGGAATAAAGATTTTATTTTCTTTAGTTTTAAAAAGTGTACAGACGAAGTGATTGCATATTAATTACTACGAGTATATCACACATTTTATAACTGACAAGAACTCAATCTGCAGGTTTGCTAAAGGTCATTCGAACGGCGGCGTGGTGGCCGGGTCACCTATCTCCCTCTAAAATGGTTGAGACTGGTGATGGCTGACCCCTGCGTTATGCCCGTGAACTGTTCGTGTGTCTGGCCGCAGCATTAATGTTTTTCCTACTTTTGTAAGAAGTATTGTTTTGGCTTTTAAAGTCAATAGACGGCAATCACGGAAGCATATCACAAGGCTCTGATGTATTAAGATTAAGATGATTTGAGAAAAGATGGTCAGAGTGGAGTTTGCCTTTTTCTCCACTACAAATACGGCTCAAAGGCAGCGGCTAACATAGTACCTACATTGACATTCAGCAAATAGAATGTGAATTCTTTACGTTGAAATAAATAATTAATTCCTGATTTCTGAAGAATTTTGTTTATTGTATAAGTATACCGTGCCTAGTTACATTGCCAATATTCAAGCTGATAAGTACCTAAATAGTGCTGTTCCAGATTAATATCTATTTCTGTGCTTAGATCAAAGTTGAGTAAAAATCATCCATCCATGCAAACTTCCGCATTTATAATAAGTAGCAGAGATAGACTCACGGCTGTATCCCGGAGGAGTAAGCAGAGACCAGGGTCTGCCACATTGCGCAAAAGTGAGCTAACTGATCTTTGATCAAAACAAATACGTGTATTTTCTCAATCCACAAATTGAGTGCATTTTATATAGATACAAATGGTACAATTTGTGGAAAGACTGGAGGCTACACTAGATCAGTGATCTGTTAGTACAGAACAACACAACAAAAATACAATCATTTGTCCAAAGGCCTACATTTTATTAACGCATGAATGTGTCGATTTCGTTCTATTGCCACTTCAAGTCCACGCGGGCACGTATTTACCCTTCTACGCATCAATAGAATGCAGAAACTTGTCTCCAGACCTGAACATGAATTTGTCATTACGTAAAACTAAAAGAATCAGTCATAAAGTATAGTATCCTGTGCTAAGGCGCTAAGGCAAGGACATCTCAGAAATCAAAAAAAAAATTACCTAGACTGAGGCCACTTATTTTGAATTTTTCACTGAATTCTCAATACAGATTATCTATGGAAGTCAACCAATATTTATCGAAGCCTCAACTTGGACCACACCCTCATTCCAGGCAAGTCACTAGGCAATCCCCCATCTAGTAACGAACTAGAGAAATTTATTCATAGCCTCATGCGCCCGCCGCGAAATCGGAATTTTGTTGTGATTTAAAACTTATCTCGAACGGCGAGGAGTGATAATTGGTTGCCGTTCACAAACTACTTGCTCGACTACTTTTGATTGCGAGAAAGGCAAACTGGACTCTATTAATTAATATTAATTATTTTATTGTACAAATGGCCTCAGTCTTGGTGTATTTCCATGTATATAATGTCCTTGCCTGGTTACCATAGCACAGGGTATCCTAATTTGGGACCAGGACAAGTGGTTGTGTTATGTGGAAGTTATTTAATATTAATTATTACTATTTATACAGCCCTGGCTGCCTGAGTGATCTTAAACGATCACGAAGGTTAAGCAACACAGGGCGCGTTCAGTGCATGGATGGGTCGCCGTCTATGCCTAACGCTAGTGGCATTTTTCCGAGCGGTTCCGTGCTTCGCAAGGAACGTTAAGCTGTTGGTGCCGGCTGCCGTCGATAGATGGCAGTCGTTAAGCCAAGTCAGAGGCCTTAGGGCGGCTTGACAACTTCTGACAGTAGACGAGCCACTAGTCTACAAGCCTCCACCAATCCGGACTTGGCCCCCGTGGTGGAGTATGGCCTATACCTTTCTCAGGGAAGAGACCCGTGCCCCTCGGTGGGGACATAATGGGTTGATGATGATACAGGGGTAAGCTCTATCCAGTGATTAAGTTCGAAAACATCTTTCGAGCTATCCATAGACAAAGTGTATAACCCGGTCATTATCAATTTAAAAGCTGTGTTTTATTTTTGTTGACTGTATTTTAATGACTCGCGATGCTCATACATACTTATGTAAAACGGGTGGTGTGGCGTGAGGCGCCGGATTAAAAATAGCGTCACTCCATTTCCTTCCGTGGATATCGTAGAAGGCGACTAAGGAAATCAAGCAGGAGACGGGCAGCAGCGTCTTCCTGAGATTCCAACCGCATACTGCGATCTCCAACCCGCCTGCCAAGCGTGGCGATTATGGCAAAACCCTTCATGGTTAAAAACCATGATGGAGGCCTATGTCCTGCAGTGGGCGTCAAATGGCTGATGATGAGACCCGTTTAATATATAACTATTTTGTCGACTGTACTCGGAGATATCTCGAGTCTCAGTTCCGAGAAAATTCAAACAATAAAGCATTCATTAAATACCTTTAAGGTTCAATCAGTCAATTTGTTCAACTTTTCCATCCTTATACTTCCCCATGGATCTGAAGCAGGTAATTCATCGATCCAGGGACTTATTATTATATACCTATTATTGCAAATATTAAATTCGAAACATAATTACATAAAATTTGTTAGAAAGGTGAACTTATCTCTAAGAGATCTCTTCCAGCCAACCTCACCATAGGGTGTTTAAATTAAGATAACGGGAGGAAGGGAGAAATAATTATAATTACATAAATAAGTAATAATATGATAATTTACTTACATACCTGTACTTACACGTACGTAAACATACATGTTAACTATGAAATAATAGAAAGATAGAGCTCTTTTAATCTCTTCTGGAAAAAAAGATATGGAAAGGTTCTCTTGAAAATACTTAGGAAGCTTGTTCCAAAGTTGCGCGCTCGGACAACTTTATTATCTTCTCGGCCTATCGAAAAATATCTATGACACATAGGGTTGCCCCTTCTCCGGGTTTTTCCTGGAGTCTACGGGTTTGACCTTCAGCCTAGTCCGAGTCCGTAGACAATAACCGAAACCGATGTTACTTACCTTATTACCTACGAGTCTACGAGGCGTGTCTAGTCCGAGTCCGAAGAAAATAACCGAAGCCGATAATACCTACCTACGAATCAGCGAGTCGTGTCTAGTTCGAGTCCGTAGACAATAACCGAAGCCGATAACACTTACCGACGAATCTACGAATCGTGTCTAGTCCGAGTCCGAAGAAATTAACCGAAACCGAAAATACCGACGCACGAGCCACGAATCTGCGAGGCGAATCCTATTTCAAGGGAGAAAACCGAAAAAATACCTGTCTACCAGAGTAAGTGGCTGGCGTGTGGCGAGTAGGTAAAGTTATACCAATTTCCGATAATATTTGGCAAATTTTACATACGTTTTATTTGAGTTTGTTACCAATAGTATTCGTCAACCATGGCGAGTGATAGCGACAATGAGACTATAATAGATAGTGGTAAAATTAAAGCGCTTATAAAGAAACGTGGAGTTGTTAAGGGAAAGTTAACCTTATTTAAGAAATACCTAGCTGGCCTGGATACCCAATCGCTATCTGCTGATCAACTCATAGACATCGAGTTAAGAATTACCAGATTAACGTCAGTGTTTTCAGAATTTGAAACAATTCAGGATAGTATTGAAACGTTGAGCACGGAAGTTGAACAGCAGCTAGAAGAGAGGGAATCCTTTGAAAGTACCTATTTTTCTTCTGTTTCCTTAGCAAAAAGCTACCTTAAAAAGCACGGTGAGAGGCAAGATGGTCCATCACGCGAGACTGGAAATATTGCAGGTCACAGTGAGTCGATTAAATATCCAGACATTAAACTCCCTTCATTTTGTGGTGATGTTACCAATTGGATCGAATTTAGAGATACCTTCGACGCGCTTATAAACCAAAGTACTCTAAAACCGATACAAAAGTTTCAGTATTTGAGAAGTAGTTTGTCAGGAAGTGCTTTGGAGGTGATAAGTTCATTAGAATTTTCTGAAGAAAGTTACGATATTGCTTGGCAATTGTTGTGTGAGAGGTTCAATAATCCAAAGGTGTTAATAAATAACCACTTGAGAGCTCTGTTCCACATCAATGCTGTCCCTAGCAATGCGATGGCTTTAAGAGAATTAGCTGATAACATATCTAAGCATATGCGAACACTCAGCACTTTTAAAGATATATCAACAGAAGGCTGGGATTTGTTAGTAATATTTTTCCTAACTTCAAAGCTCGAGGAATCATTAAAACGAAAATGGGAAGAAAAAAATAACACTCGCCAATTACCAACTTTACAGGATTTCAAGTCGTTTCTACGGGCTCAAGCTGACTTGCAGGATTCACTGAGCCACACAAGAGCTGAACATATCGAGCCATGTCCTAATTCGAGAAAGGCCCTTGTGACTACGTCCTCTCCTCTCCCCTCAAACTCAAAGGTAACACCTAAACCTACTGGTGCCTTCCGTAGTCTATGTCCAAATTGTAAAGAATCCCACTATATCAACCAATGTCCTAGGTTCTTGGCTCTGGATGTGATGTCGCGCATTCGTGCTATTAAAAGACTAGGTCTCTGTTTAAACTGCCTCTGTTCGAATCACATACTACCAAACTGCCGAGCGAGTACCTGCCGAACCTGCAAGGGAAAGCATCATACATTGCTTCACATACCTACCAATACAAGCCGTCAATCGACGATGTACGGTGCCGAGACACCTAACCAACAATCGAGCTTTATTACTAACCACCAACCGACAAACTCGGTTACCAAGCAGCTACCGACAAACCTAGTTACCAACCAACAATCGACGACTCTAGTTACCAAACAAGCCGGAGATATTATTTCGAACCAAACCGATTCTCATTCACCAACACATTCTAAGTACGTGTTATTGTCAACGGCACAAGTCAATGTGGTAGACTCGAATAACCAAACCCACACTTTGAGAACTTTGCTCGATTCTGGATCGCAGTCTAATTACCTAACTCAAAAGGCATGTCAACTCCTGCACTTACCAACACAACCGATAGACATGAAAGTTGTAGGGTTCAACGAGAACATAACCAAAATAAATCAACTTTGTAACCTAACGATTCAATCGAAAGATAAGACATATGAAACCGAATTGTCTTGCTTTGTTGCGCCAACTATTCATATGTTACCGCCGGCTTCTGATAAGTCAATGCTGCAACATCTTAAAATTCCACCGCGATACAAGTTAGCCGATGACTTATTTCACGAGGGTGGCGATATAGATATGATAATTGGGGCCGAGTTTTTCTACCAACTATTGTGTATAGGCCAAGTTCGGCTAGGCGAAGGCCTTCCAATCCTGCAAAGGACTCGATTGGGCTGGGTGGTTTCAGGTGCGATTTCTTCCCCAAACCAACCACAGCATGTCGCCTGTAATCTAGTAGCTAATAGTCTACGTAATTTATGGGGTGCTAGCGAGGGTCAACAGTCTACTCTGTTACCAAATGATGAGGATATCTACCAAAGCGAAAAAATATTTGCTACTCATACAAGGACTTCTAATGGAAACTTCGAGGTTTCGATTCCTCTAATGGAACCAAAAACCTGCCTTGGAGAATCACGGCCAGCAGTTTATAAACGATTCATGACGTTAGAGTCAAAATTTGAGAGGGATCCCGAATATAAAAGAAAGTATGTAGACTTCATGACTGAATTTAAAGTCTCGGGGCATATGATTGAAGTCAATCCAACCGAATCTTATAATTATCTACCCCACCACGCAGTTATAAACCTAGAGAAAACCACTACACCACTCCGTGTAGTAATCGACGCATTCTATAAGACGAGTACTGGAAAGTCCCTGAATGACATACAGTACAAGGGCGGATTGAACCAAGATGATTTGATCAACATTTTGTTGAGGTTTCGAAAGTATAGATACATAGTCAACGCAGATATCGAGGAAATGTACCGAAAGCCTGACCAACAGAACCTACAGTGATTGAAGGTCTGAAGTGCGCGCCGTACATAGCTACTCGGTGTTTGGTACAGTTAGCTCACGAAAACAAGGAAGAGTTTCCAAACGCGGCTGCAGCGATAATTCGAGATTTTTATATGGATGACTTGCTGCACGGTGGCGATGACGAGCAGAGTGTAGCCGAAACAGCTGTTCAGATCGACGGTATTCTCCGCCAGGCGAACTTCAAGCTGCGAAAGTGGAAATCGAACTCTGCAACTGTACTGAATACAGTAAATACCAACCTACCTATACAACCAAGCACCAAACCCATTTCAATAGGGCCAAACGACACTCATAAAGTATTAGGGCTCGCTTGGAATTGTCATCGTGATGAGTTGTCTTACAATCTAAAACGAGAAGCCGTACCAAAGCAATTAACCAAACGGAAGATTTTATCCGTGGCTTCTGCAATTTTTGATCCTCTAGGCCTGCTAGGTCCGATCATTATTATTGCCAAATGTTTTATCCAAAAATTATGGAAAATGAAAACCGACTGGGATGAACCACTCCCAGGCCGCTTGTATAACGAATGGGTTGTGTTTTATAACAAGTTGTTTTCCTTACGAACTTTGTTAATACCAAGACATGTTATTGCCAACGATTATATCAGAATTGAACTGCATGGTTATTGTGATAGTTCACTAACCGCTTATGGAGCTGTTATATATCTTCGATCTATCGATAGCCAAGGTAACATCATAGTACAACTGCTATGTTCAAAGACGAGAGTAGCTCGACAAGAAACGATCCCAAGATTAGAATTACGGGCTACATTGTTATTAGCTACTTTGTACACTAAGGTTAACAATGCACTTAGTATTCAATTTGCAAAGAAATGTTTCTGGTCAGATTCGAATGTAGCATTGGCATGGATAAAGTCAAAGGAACCTAATAAATTACAATCTTTTATTAAAAACAGAGTAACCGAGATAAACAAACTAACCGACTCGAGCGATTGGTATTGGGTTGCTTCAGCTGACAACCCAGCGGATTTGTTATCAAGAGGGCTTGACGCTGATAAGTTAGAGGGCTGTCACCTATGGTGGCAGGGACCGGCCTGGCTAGCTAAACCGAATACATTATGGCCATCCACTGAGCTACCACACACGGAGGTAGAAATAGGATTAAACGAAACTCAATGTAACCTATTATCGAGTGCAGAACCCAATCAATTCATGACTAACTTGTACCAGAAATGGTCTAATTTTAATAGGTTGGTACGTTGTTTTGCATATATTTTACGATTTATAAAAAACCTACGACTAAAGAATAATAAATTACTTGGTCCGTTGTCTGTAAATGAACTTCGAGAATCCACAAATAAGTTAGTCCAGTTTGCTCAAGCCGAGGTTTACCCAAACGAGTACAAGTTACTACAAAATGAGAAACCACTACCAAAATCTTCTAACCTAATAAGTATGAATCCTTTCATGCAAAACGGACTCATTAGAGTTGGGGGGCGACTTGGTTTGTCACACTACGATCACAACAAAAAACATCCTATTATCCTGCCACATGACCATACTTTATCCAAACTCATCGCACACAGTGAACATGTGAGGCTGATGCATGCCGGACCACAACTTTTGCTGTCATCGATCCGAGAGCGGTTTTGGCCAGTTCACGGAAAGAAACTGGTTAATCAAGTAGTTCATAAATGTGTGACGTGCTTTAGAGCCAAGCTAACCTACGACTCCCCCATAATGGGTAATCTACCAACAACTAGAGTCAACCCGGCTCCCGCCTTCCTTAATACTTGTGTGGACTATGGTGGGCCCTTTATGGTTAGGGACCGGAGGGGACGCGGTTATAAAACCAGCAAATGCTATATAGCGATTTTTATTTGCCTTGTAGTGAAGGCAGTGCATATAGAATTAGTCACAGGACTAGAAACTTCGGCATTTCTTTCGGCTTACCGACGATTTATATCCCGACGAGGGAAGCCGCGGGAAATGCTTAGCGATAATGGAACGACCTTTCATGGGGCTAATACCGAGATACGCGAACTGTACGCATTTTTAAGGGAGAATTCCGATGAATTTATCTATTCTAGCGCTGAAGACGGTATAACTTGGAAGTTCTTACCGCCATACACACCTCATATGGGTGGTTTGCACGAGGCTGCCGTGAAGGCTTGTAAGTATCACCTCAAGCGAATATTAGGACAAGCTCTGTTGACGTATGAGGAGTTCTCGACTGTACTTACCCAAATAGAGGGAATTTTGAATTCCCGTCCTTTATGTCCAGTACCAAACTCAAATAACGACGAAATTACATTTTTATCGCCAGCCCACTTCTTGATCGGTAGAACGCCAATTTCGATGCCAGACTATGACTACACAGATACACCGAGCAATCGCTTAACACACTACCAACAACTACAGCAACTTCAGCAGGATTTCTGGCGTCGGTGGTCGCGTGACTACATTGGACTCCTGCAGGAACGCACACGGTGGAGAAGCTCCAAGGGCCCAGGCTTGCACGTCGGCACGGTGGTGTTAGTTAAGGAGGCACAACTTCCGCCCTGCCGGTGGAGGCTGGGGCGCATCATCGGCTGCTGCCAGGGTCGCGACGGAGTCACAAGAGTGGCTGAAATACTAACTAACAGAGGACTCATCAAGAGAGCATTCAATAATTTATGTCCATTACCAATTGAAAATATAGATTAAGTACCTAGATTAACCTTTAAGTATGGACGTGGAGTCACACAGGCTACTCGATGTTTTCATTTTCGTAGTTCCACCTATTTCCCCCCACTCCCCGCGATTGAGCGGCTCAGTAGCTTTTGTTTTAGTTGCAAAACTACCAACGAGGGAGGAGGTTGCGTGTTCCGCTGAATATCACGTAAGTAATGATCATCAAAATATTCACCGGAGCCTGTCAGACTACACGTCCATTGTTGCCCTATGATATATTTTATAAGAGCGATTATGTATGTTTCAGATTTTATAGTACAAAATGTCACAAAATAATAAAACCGGTAGTTCCAAATCAAAACAACCGTCTACAAGTTCTGTTCAGGGCCCTCCGAGAAAAACTTTGCGTGTAGGAGATCCTTCTTTCGAACAAGAAGTGAATGAGTTGTTATTGAGAATGAGGAGATGGCCAATGGTGTTGCTATATCGTGTCCTAGATTTGAGTGCCATGAATGCTTACATTTTATATAACATGCACCAAACAAAAGATGTGGAGAGAGATTTCCTAAAAAACTTAGCACGTGTGCTTGTGGTGCCTCATCTGCAAAGACGTGTTATAAATACACGATTGCCAAGAGAGCTGAGGTTGACCATGACTCGAGTTTTAGGTAATTATATGGTTACAGAAGATGTCCAAGGTCAGGAAACCAGTCAAGGAACTAGGAGAGCATGTAGAATCTGTCCCGCGAAGAAACATAGGATGACTACCCATGTTTGTGTTCAGTGCAACAAACCTGTGTGCCTCCAATGTTCTAGACCTTTGTGAACTAACTGCCAATAAATTTACGTTATTAGACTGTTGTCAATTTTTTGTATATTTGTTGCCTGAAGTAGGTGTTTTGTGTTTTTGGTTTCTTATATATTATATTTTGAGGAAAAAAGACTTAATTTGTTGTATTAATAAGTTTAGCTGCTTTTAATACCTAAAAGTGTAACCTAAGTAAATTTAAACTAAAAAGTGCCATAATTTTTCTTTCCTTTAATTTCTAAAATTTTAGAAATAAAAGTTAATTATATAAGCATGTTATTTTATTGCTTAATCGCATAACTTTTATATTCAATAAGTTTTAAAGCGATTTTATATCATATTCCCAAAAAAAAATGTGAGCGCATATAGGAGCCTGTGAGACTCCACGTCCATAGTTGTGTTAAGAAAAAATGACGTCCATACTTAAAGGTTAAGAACCTACACTAAGTAACTCGATAAGTATCTAAACGTTAGGAATCTGGCTTTCTTTTATTGTACAAAAACTGCCTCTAGCTGAGTAAATATTCAGTTTATCTATTGTTTGTTGATTTCATGAATACCAATTGTTGTGTTATTAATTTAGTTAATGCCAGTTTCTTATTTTTATCAACCTTTGGAGAACCTAATCGTACCCAGCATCTCGAGGTGGGAGCATGTCTAACGACAGCGCCATCTTTTGCATATCATTGTAATTAAATCATACATCGCCATCTGTATATTCATTATTATACTAGTGTAGTATCAAGTGGTAACCAAGGGAACGAAATGCTGTTGATTCGGAAAAAAATTACCAATGAGACGAACTGAAATTCTCTAGCCTTTTTATTCTGCTCCAATAAATCTTCCACATCGCCTCTGCATCCAGGGACGATCAATGAGTATCTAATGTGCATAATTGTTCAATAGAGTCATATTAGTACGGTAAAGGGGCTGTTACACACGGAGAGTTTCTCGCACGCGAGTGGCGATTTCTTCCAGACAATAATATGGTCGCTTAGTGTAAACAAATGCCCGAAACATTCGAATACAATTTTATTATCACTACTTAAACTCTCCTACGCTACGAGCCTGTATAAAAAAACTATACGAGTTTTTCTTACGAGTTTCGCCATTCAAAAAATGAGTTTTTTGTTTGTCTAGTAGTGTCATTGGTGATGCTACAATGTCTTCGTAGGTGGCATAAGGTGTAATTTTCATTGCAGCTCTAATGAGATACCAGATTTATATGCCTATGAAAAATGTAAGTCACGAATGATGAGTCTCGCATCAAAATCAGTACAGATTAGGGCAAATCAAGCATCGACACTTGCGATTCTCGCCCGAACATTGTTAATATATGTCGAGACACGTATGCGTCTATAGATCTAGGATTACTCGCCTATAGAGTAAACATAAAGAGAAGTAGTCTCGCTTGTGATACTCATACTTCGAGAATCGCTTGGTCAATCAAAATGTAAACAACCGCGGGCAAGAATCGAATGGCGAGTTTTGCTATGGGTTAATCGCATACGACTATTCGCCGCTCGCTTGAGAAAAACTCTCCTTATGTAACTTCCGCTTTATGGTCGTTTTATTGGCACTATTGGTAGTCTCGTAACCAATCGCATTCCAATAGTATAACCCGTGCATCTTAAATCGGCGCCTCGCGCGACGATCGTCTTCGCGAGAGATGCCTATTTAATTCACGCGGATTATACGATTGGAATGACAGTGTACTGCTCTGTAGACTAACAAATACAGGTAAACTATTGTTGTGAATCTACTGATGTCAATCTATTGATGTCAATCTACTGAAAAATTATGGGTGTATTAGACTCTAGGACCGGGAGTCTACATGTTTGAATGGTACGAGTCCGGGCTCCGGGTTAATATTATTCTCCGGATCCGCGGTCCGGAGAATAGTTCATTTACATACATCGTTACGGTGGGTTAATAAAAATACACTAAAAGCATATTGAAAAATTTATTTAATAATATTTTTAATAAAATGTTCATTAATGTTCAATATTTTTTTTTATTAATAACAAACCATGCGGGTTAATATAAAAAGTGGAATAAAATTAATAGAAGTAAAATATGAAAAGGGTTAACATAAAAAGTACTTTTCCAAAATCTCCGGGCCGGACCTTGAATGGTGCAGCTCTAATGGCACACGATACAGAATAGCATTAAGTCCACCTTTGGTACACTGTCTTTGTGCAATAAAGAATTAATAATAATAATAGTTGACGATACATCTATGGTCCTGTTTTATTTATTTGTTTTGTCTGTTGTGTATTTAGTTTTCTTTCTGTTGTTATGCATATATGTTACTTATCTGCTTATTTTGTTTTTGTGATGTATCTTGTTGGTATAATAAATGTCTTTCTTCTTCTTCTTCTTCTCTTCTTCATATCATAAGCAGCCTATATACGTCCCACTGTAGGGCACAGGCTTTCTCTCAGAGAGATAGTGTGGGCTTAATCACCACGCGTGCCCACCGCGGATTGGCGATTTCAAGCGCTGAGGTATGTGAATAGCTCGGACAGCCAGGTTTCCTCACGATGTTTTCCTTCACCGTTAGCGAGTGGTATTGCTACTATAACTTCACAAATGTACGTAACTTAGAAAGAAAAGTCATAGGTACATGCCCGCACTGGGAATCGAACCTGGGTCTCCCGCTTCAGTGTCCAATGTTCTACCCACTAGGCTACCACCGCTTGCCGATATGTAGTTATTAAATTGTTTTTGCCTAAAATTTTACTCGTAGCTATAATCTCCTCCTAGGAACTGGTATAGAGCTTGCGGGGAACGATGTGAGGCGGATTGTCATTTGAGGGACGCCACACAGTATCTTTGATCTGTGATCCGGAGAGTAGACATCTACCTTAAGTTGTACCCCAAAATCTAAGTTATTTTTTTCGCATAATTTTTTAAGAAAAAAATCTTATTATATAACAAAAAACCGACTGCTAAAAGTCTTATACGAGGTCTAAATGAGTCCATTGAATTTTAAACCTCAGCAGGTGGGACCACTCTTTGTATTTTTTTAAGTATGTTTGGCCTGATAGGGTTGTAAAACGAATGGACTCATTCAGACCTTGCTAACACTTGGAATTTATAACAGTGAACTATATTTTAAAAACCTATTTAGAGGCTAAAAAGGTTTAGCATAAATAGGTTTTTAAAATTGACCTCAGCACGGGTTAGTGCAACAAAAATAATATAATCAACTATATTTTTTTATAGAAGCATTTTTTACTTTAGTCCTTTTAGTGGTATTTTACTTAAAAGACAGCTGATTTCTGTGTTCAATAAAGAATATTCTTTCTAGATAGATGATGTCAGATGTCATGCGCCATTTTTTTTTTCGTGATAGCCATTCGCGTCTTCTCAATAGCCGAGGTCTCCATTGACATCGCATTTATTAAAATTAGTTTAGTCGTTTGGCCTCTGCAAGCTCATAAAGAAACATCATACATACATTTAATAAAAATAGATACCTACGCACGAAAACATAACTCTGCTCTCACAGGCCCGGTTTCCGAATTGAGAATTACACTAAGTAAACACTTAAGTAACGTTCTGTCGCGCTCTTTTCTGAGGAATTCGAAGAGACAACACTACAGTTAACTATTTACTTAGCGAAATTCTCAATTCAGAAACTGGCCAACAGTCGCATGAATAGTGACATTTTTGAGATCGAATCCAGCGAGTAGAAATTTACCGATTCGTGACCACTCTACAAACATAATATTACATTTTTTAATGACCGTTACTCAAGTTTTGTTTGTTTTCAGAAATTCTAAGTGTTTAGGAGTAAATAAACATTTCATTCTTCATTTGAAAAATTCGTCGCTTAAAAACCTTTGCTTTTCCTGACAAAAGTGACAGTAATTACTCAACAAGATGAATACTGTCCCAGATAATTCGTCGCACGTTTCGCTGTTATCTTTATGACAAATTGCTGAAAATGCGCTGCTTCGTAACTGAAGGGGGGCCTACTCGGTATCTGTTGATTATAGAAAGCTTTCAATCAATCACAAAAGCAAACAATCAATCAATCAGTCAGTATTCGTCTACTGCTGAATATAGGCTTCCAATGAACGCCGCACCTCCTCCAAGGTACGCCACGCCTCCTCCAAGGGACGCCACGCCTTTCTGTCCCTTTTCAAAATAAACTCAGATTGTAAAACATTGGGGAGATAATTATTATTACCCTCAACAATCAAAGAACATTATCTCAATTGATTGTGTAAGAGAAAATGTAAAAAAATAGTTGGGTGCAAGGAGGCGTAGGTGGTATAATTGTGGTAAATTTTATGCGTAAGTTTATCCCACCTAATTTTTTTATATGTTTACATATATAATATAAGAAACTTTCTTCCAAAAATGTTACTTATGACTTTTTCCTATCAAACGTCGATAAAAAATTTTGAAGAGTGAATATGTTTAAACCATTAATGTTCGTTCGCCCTAAGCCTGAAAAGCCTGGTTTACTATATTCTTTTTGTTGCACTAACCCGTGCTGAGGACAATTGGCATGGGTGGAATTTTAGCCTCTAAATAGGTTTCTTAAAATGTTTACTGTTATTATTATTTGATAATTTTATTCCACTTAACTTTTATTGTTATAAAAAAACTTGAAACAATAATTCCTTTATTAATCGAAAGTAGAAGCCCAGGTATACTGCTGTCTCTGAAATAATTTTAGCTTGGTGACCCGCCATTAAAAGCTGTCAGATTAAAAAGCAAAGATCACCATTTTATTCAGTGCCTACCTTGTACTTTCGCTCAAGCTATTTTAATAAGTTTATTAAGTTTTTGGACAAGAGATAACGGCTGCGACGTGAGTTTGACACCGTGAAAGCGTTTCGCTGTCTGAAAAGGAAGGATGAGTTATTTCCCTTATATTTTGTTACGCCGGCCTCACATTCGGTAGGTGGTGGGTTCAAATCCGTGTATCCGTGCATGTAGCAATAACTTTTTTTTGAGTTAATGAATTTGTAAAGTTAAACTCGCAATACACTCGCTAACTGTGAATAAACATATTATGAGGAAAGCTAAGTGTCTGTGGTATTCACATGCCTCAGCGCTTGAAGCGCTTGTGGGCACGCGTGGTAATTAAGGCCACACTGTCTCTCCCTGCAAGAAGGCCTGTGCCCTGCAGTGTAACGTATATGCAGATAGATTTGCTCGGTTGAAGTGGCAGTGGGCGGGGCACATAGCTCGGAGAACTGATGGCCGTTGGGGCAAAAAAGTTCTGACCTGGCGACCGCGGACTGGACGACGCAGCGTGGGAAGATCCCCACCAGATGGTCTAACAACCTGGTTACGGTGGCGGGGAATAGCTGGATGCAGGCGGCACAATACCGGAAAGCTTGGTAAACCATGATGGAGGCCTACGTCCTGCAGTGGGCGCCAAATGGCTGATGATGATGACGATGAAATGCAGATAAAGTGAAAGTAGAAAATAAATATCTGATTCCTAAAATCGTCACCTACAGGGTGACATCTTAGCAAAATGTTAGCTATTATGTCACCTTGTAGTATCTTGACCATGATTTAGGACTCATGGAAATAGATTAAATAAAAATTACACTCCGATTTTTTGTGCTACAAGTTTCTTTGCACAGTGCACTACGTAGAGTCGACAATCCACACGTACGACGCCCTTTATGATGATATATTATTGGACCGACACATAACGAAATCTTAACTGGACGTTTTTGTGAACCGTGTTGTGAATACATAACAAACAAACACATTTAAAATATTGTTGAATACAACACTTCAAATGATATGCTTGATTGCCTATGCTAGGAGACCTGAATAGCTGAACTTATATTCATCCCACTGACGAACTACGCACACAGAGACGCGGTAATTTTTTGCAAGAGGTGTACCTCGACGTGGATTATGCAGAGAGTCTTTGATTAATACGCGTATGAAAAATATCCATAACATAAATATTTAATGCAATTTTGTGCCCCTTTCCAGAATTATTCATGGCCACGAGTTACTGCGAAGTATGACTCCCAATTATTTCACATTTGAATAATTTATTTCAAATGCACCTTTTTTCGCTGAAAGACCCTTTACCTTTGCTTTCATTTCGCAAAAACATATTTAAGCACCATTATGGTAATGTACTATAGCGTGCTTCAATGGTTGACGCTTAATAGTTCGTCCTGTTTTTAGGGTTCCGTACCCAAACGGGTCAGGGACCGTATTACTAAGACTTAACTGTCCATCTGTCTGTCTGGCTGTCTGTCACCAGGCTGTATCTCATGAACCGTGATAGCTATACAGTTGAAATTTTCACAGATAATGTATTTAGTAAGTAGTAAGTAAGTAAGTAAAATATTTATTTCCAAAAAGATAAACAAAAAGATAAAACCAAGGTCGCTTATAAATATAGCCACTACAACAACAAATACTAAAATCACAATAAAATAAATATTTAAATGGGGCTCCCATACAATAAACGTTGTCTAAGGACAGCGCTCGCCATCTAGCGGCCATCGATGTAACCTTCACAGCGCCGATTTCATGTCGTTAAATGTCAATGTTAAACGCTTCTTGTTGGTTTCTATAAATGGCCCTGTTCTCAATGTACCCAATCTATCTTGTATCAATATTTGTCTAAAGATGTATAGATAATGGTACGGAACCCTTCGGGTCCGACTCGCAATTGGCCGAATATTTTTTTTTGACTTGCAACGTTCGTATGTAATATGAAAGTTATAAGTGGTCGGTTTCAAAATTGGGAAGGGATTTTTTCAACTGTTTTTCTAGCAATTCAATGTGGAGCTGCCGTTTGGCATGAATTATTTTAGTTTGGTTACAATGCAATATTTTGGTACCATAAAGCTGACGGGCGGGCGACACGAGACCGGGAAGCTTGGAAAACCATTAGAGAGGCCGATGTCCTGCAGTGGGCGTCAAATGGCTGATGATGATGATGATGATAGAGCTGATCTGATGTTGGAGTAGGGACTGGAACTTCATGATGGAATGATTGGCTTTTTTTTATATCGCTAGTTTTCTTAATAGAATGAATCGATAACTCAGCAAGGTCGTTGACACTATCACGCCAGAGCCGGTATTCATTAATTCTAGAAAGATAAATAGCAAGATAAAGACAAGACAAGCGATTTATATTTTTGTTCGATGTCTGTGATATATTATAAATGAGAATTTTAGCCCCGACAATATAATAATAATAACTTTCACACAACACAAACACTTGTCCTGGTCTCAAACTAGGATACCCTATGCTATGGTAACCAGGCAAGGACATCACAAACATGGAAACCGACTGAGGCCATTTGTACTAATGTACGCCCCAGTGGGAATCGAACCCATGACCTCCGGCATGGTAATCAGACATGATACCGCTAGGCCAAGGAGGCAGTCGACAGCTATCTACTTTTGTTAGACCCATATAGATTTGCCAGTCCTGAACTAAAACCTAAACTTTGAACCCTCAATTGGTCTCATATTCGTTACGTATGACATAGGATTACCGACGATATTGACGACGGATCCTGGCCTACAACTAAGTAAATTCTCTATGGTCTCGTCCGAAACCGCACTGCAAATCAGCGACGTGCGAGGGAATTGGGAGTCCTTATGGCGCGCACCAAATCCGATCACTTACCGCAGAATATTCCGTTTGAAATCTTTAAGATAAACGAGACAACCAGACTTGTGTGCGAAATGCGAGTAAACAAAAGTTGGTGTGAATTTAAATCTGGAAAAATCTCAGCGATAATAAAAATAAAATCAGTGCAAAGGTAGGTCCAATTCTCAATCTACCCAATCTATCTAATATATGAATTTTACAGGGTTCTCCTGCAAAATTCACAAAAATGTAATCATATCGTTGTTATTCCGGACGAGCGATTTGTGTTAAGCAAGTCATTTTGGCATGGTTTGATAATGGCTTGCGATTTATTCATGTTACCGTAATAAGGGTCGTATAGTCGCGGTTTTGAAAAAAAATGTCTTTGTTTGCTTCAGTCATAAAGAAGAAAAAAAAGTGGTAATAAAAATTGCTCTAGGAAGGTGATCGCGCGGTCGTGGTTTTGAAAAAAAAATCGCTTTAGCTTCTTTAGTCATACATATGTCAACAAATTTTTTCAGCACTAATAAAATATGCTATAAGTTTAGTAATCAGCTATTGAAGGCAAAATAATTTTAATTTTAAGTAAAAAAGTACCCGAAACCGGCGTGCGTGCCTGCAACGACTAATGAATGTTGAGGACGCCAAAGAGGTTTGTCATGATCGTGGCAAGTGGCAGTCCCTGGTCTCTGCCTACCCCTCTAGGATACAGGGCTGAGTTTATGTATGTATGTATGTAATTGTCCTTATGTCTGTATGAAATTTTATCGAATAGAATCTCTACGGCCTAGAGTCTAGGCCATTTAGGTCAAGTGAAAAATGGTCCCATAGCGGGCAATGTATTAATCCGGCCAATTCCGCGCCATTTACATAATTGTACGCTATGTACATAGGGTGTGGACTGTATGGTTTTCTTATGGCGAAGAGGGCTTGAAATAACAACGCAGTTTTTTCAGTGTTTGCAGGCGGAGAGGCGAGAGGGAGGCCTTGTTGTTGTTTCATCTGCTGCTCGATCGGGAATGAATTTTCGGCGTTTTTTTTTTTTTTTTTTTTTTTTTTTAGCCCTAAAAAGGGCACCCTCCGGAGGACACGGGGGAGGGAGGTGGTGAATGCTCATGCATAACAGCACGGACCCGGCCGTGCTGCCAATGTGGGACTCACAGGAAGTGCGCCTACCCACTAAACACCACCTGGGGGCTGGTTTGGTCCTAAGGACCCCTAAACCTATATCGTGAGCGACCCACCTCGAAGCCGAGGAGGGCGCGCAGCGGAGCTCCTTAAGGGAGCGTCCGCTTGGGACTGCTCGTCACATCGTGACCGCGGCTAGGAGGGAGAGGTGGGGACGCCGGTGGGGACACCGGCGGAGGCGGGAGCGGGGGCTACTTCTGACTGGGACTGGGCCTCTAGTAGGCGGTCCAGGTCAGATGAAAGTTTATCGGGGGGGTCGACGAGGGCGTTCCTGGGCCTGCGCACCAGGTAACGGGGGTTCGTCGTGGGGGGAGTGTAGTCCGCTGCTTGGCGGATAAGGGGGTTGGGGTGCACTTCGGCCGTGCTAAAGAAAGTCTCTGAAAGGGATTTAATAAATTGTTGTATGGTTGGAATCTCCATATCCCGATGGAGGTCGGCATTTCTGACACACCAGTGGGCGTTCAGAGCTCTACGAATGAAAAGATTTTGAACTTTCTGAAGTTCGTACAGGGCTTTGGGGGACGCGTGGGCGAAGACGGGTGCCGCGTAAGTCAGCACGGGGCGAATGCAAACCTTATAGAGTGTTCGCTTGTTCCTAGGGGACATCCTACTGTGTCGGCCTATCATGGAGGATAGGCGGCCTAGGTAGAATCTAGCGGTCCGGGTCACCTTCCGGATGTGAGGCCTAAATGTCAGTCTGCTGTCCAGGGTGACACCTAGGTATTTGGCGGTGGAACGCCAGGGGACTGCGGTACCTAACATACGGATAGGTCGGTCGGAGAGACCGCGGCGGACCTTGTGGTCGAAACGGATCGCGGTGCTCTTTTCCGGGTTGACCTCGATTCGCCAGAGCCTGAACCAGGCACCTAGCTCATCGACCGCGGATTGGAGCCTATTAAGGATGACTGACATTTTCCGACTCTTGCAGTAGAGTGCGGTGTCGTCAGCGAAAAGTGACAGTTGGACCCCATTGCGGGGGATGGGGATGTCATTTGTGTACGAAATGTACAGGAGGGGGGAGAGCACGGAGCCTTGCGGGACCCCGGCTCTGAGGGGGCGGAGGGAAGAGAGAATGCCCTCGTGTCTAAAGCGGAAGGAGCGGTCCTTCAGAAAGGAAGCTAAGATGCGGACAAGTCGGTCGGGGAGACCCAGCTCATACAACTTAAAAATTAGCCCTGCGTGCCAGACCTTATCGAAGGCCTTGGCGACATCGAATAAGACGGCTACCGTCTTTTCACGTCTGGGGAAAAACCCGCCTAGAATATACTCTACTATGCGGTGGACTTGTTGGGGGCAAGAGTGAATTGCCCGAAAACCAAATTGGTGGGGGATGATGAGGGGGGGCCCCTCTGAGGGGAAGAGGTGATTCCTCATACGAGTGAGGATGACTCTCTCGAAGAGTTTGCCCATGGCCTTGAGGAGGCTGATGGGGCGATGGCTAGAGGGGAGGTTGAGGGGCTTTCCCGGCTTTGGGATGCCTATGACCGTCGCCTCTTTCCACGCGGGTGGGAAGTGGCAGCGGTCAAAACAGGCATTGAAAATGACTGCTAACAGGGTTAGCACCTGGGTGGGGAACATCTTGAGCGCTAGGTTGGCAATACCATCGGCTCCTGGGGCCTTTTTACGTTTCAGTCTTTTGATGAAAGACTGAATTTCGTCTGGGGAAACCGCAATGGGATTTTCGTCGGTTGGAAGAGGGAGGGAGGTCTTTTTACGGACCTCCTCCTCGACCATACCGACGTGAGTTGGGTCGCACTGCTGAGTGCTGGGCGAGCATTGGGACTCAATGCTGTCGGCGAAACACTCGGCCTTTTCAACGTCCTCGAAGGCTGTAGAGCCATCGGGGCGGGCCATAGGTGGTGTGTGAGTGATCGCGTCTGCCCGGAGGGCCCTGGCTACTCTATAGTAAGCCTGGTGGGAGGGGGAGATGGTCTCCATGAGATCGCCCCATTGGGCGTTGTTAAACTCAGAGAGACGGGACCTGACTTGCCGCTGGAGATCGTTCGCGCGTTTCCTGTAGGCAGGAGTTGGGTAGAGGGAGGCCCTCCGGAGGGCGGCTCTTTTGGCCCTAATCAGGTTCTTGATAGCGAGAGGCAGTTTCCGGTCGTGGACCGGTACTACACGCTCGCCCTCACGAATTGCTGATTGGACCAAAAGGGTGAGGGACTCTACGGCGCTATCTATTTTGTCTGTCGTGTCGAAGTGGCCAGGGGGGAGCGCATAAGGCGAGTCGGGGGCTTCAAAGTTGGTGACTAAGGAGCTTCTGACACTGTCCCAATTGGTGATGGTTTTGGTGGAGAGTGTGGAGGGTGACGGTGGGGGGCCTAGCTGAAGGGACACCGGTCGGTGGTCGGAACCTAGGTCGTCGAGAGTCTCGATCGCCCTGAGGTTGAGATTGACACCCCTTACTAGAGCAAAGTCTAGTACGTCGGGGGCGTGGTCTATGATATCGGGGTAATGAGTGGGGGAGTAGGGACATAAGACGTCCAATTCTAACGCCTCGGTTATGCCGAGGAGGGCAGTACCGGCGGGGTTCGTCTGTAGGCAGGTCCAATCCGTATGTTTGGAGTTAAAATCCCCGAACATAACGGTGTGGGCGCCTAGAGCGAGGATGGCTTCGAAATCACTCCTTAGGGGTAGTGTTCCGCTGGGTATGTAAATAGAGGCTATGACTAGGGACGGATGACCCGTCAGAGCTAATCTACAGATGGTAGCCTCCATGTTAGTGAGGGCTGGAGTGGGGACGGGGGAGCAATGGAGGGACTTCCTAAAGTAAATGGCAGTGCCGCCGCCTCTACGGCCGTCGGCTCTGTCGTTCCTAACGAGAGAAAACTTGGGAATACTCAGGCCCTTGGTATGGGGTTTGAGCCAAGTTTCCTGCACTAGCAACAGATCGACTTCGAGTTCTTTGACGAACTCTCTGAGTTCAGGTACGTTGCTGCGGAGGCCGCGAGCATTGTACGAGATGAGCGAGACACTCCTAGGCTTGATGCGACCCGCGCTGACGGGAGACTGGGTGGTCTGAGGGACCGGGGGGCGCGACATTAACTCACTTACTTATATAAGGGAGAGCAGATGGCTGTGTTCGGCCACAGCCATCAAGCGCGCGGTGGGGGAGGTTGCGGCGCGTAGTTTGCGCGCCAGGACCGATATTTCGGCTAAGTCTATGTTGGCGATTGCGGAGCTGACCGTCAAGAGGTCATCCGCGATCTGGGAGTGAGGGGCGCCCGAGGGGGCGGGGCGCGGAGTGGGGGGGAGGGACTGGGTCGGCGCTACAGGCCCGGCTGTAGCGGCGGGGGAGGGGTGGGGGGCCCACGCGGGGGCCTGGGGGGGGTTGGGATTGGTGGTGGTGGGGCGGCCGCGGCGGCCGAGGGAGGGGAAGTTGGACGGGGTGTTAGCCGGCGGTGGGGCTGGTCTCCTTTGAGGAGGGGGCTGGGACGCCTTTGTGGCCTTAGGGGCCTTAGGGGGGGAGGAGCGGGGGGCACGCGGGCACCCCCGGTAGTTGGCCGGATGGCCGGGCTGCTTGCACAGTACGCAAGACGGAGGACCCTCCGACTCGCGAGTGCGCAAGCAGTCCCCGGTGGCGTGAGGCTCTAGGCACTTCACGCACCTAGGGGGGGCGGAGCAGTTAGCGGAAGCGTGGCCATAAAGTTGGCAGCGGTGGCATTGGCCAGGGTGGCCGCGCCTGTGGGGCTTCTCAGCTTTTATGCAGGAGAGCCCACAGACGGTGAGCTCTCCTGAGAAGATCGTCTTCGCGGAGGGGGTGTTGGTGAGAATCACCAGGGCGAGTGGGAATATTTTTCCGCGGGAGCTGTGCATGGGATGCACAGCCTCTACGGGGTGACCTTGTGCAATAAGGTCATCCTTAATGGAAAGTAGGGGGAGTTCGGAGGGAACTCCTCTGAGGACGGCCCGTACTTTGCGTTCCTCGGGGAGCGCGTACGTATGGTACGGGACCTTATTTTGAGTAAGGAGCCTAGTAAGGCTCCTGAAGTTTTCTGTCGTGGGGACCTCAATTTTTATTGAGTCGCCCCAGTTTTGTGCCTTAGTGTACTGGACCTTTTGGTCCAGGCACAGTTTGGACACGGATGTCCAGGCGGATTTATCCCGTAGGAAGACGGGAGGGGGGGACTTTGCCTTTGGAGGCTGCGGTGAGAACCGCTTGATCGGTTTTGCCGGAGGCATTGAGGGGGTGTCTAGGGACATGAGGGGGCGGGGGGAGGGGGCGGTCGCCGCGGGGGTTGCGGGGGCTGCGGGGGGACAGGGGGCTGCGGTCACGGGGGACGAGCGGGGGGTAGGCGAGTTGCCTTTGGAGGAAGAAGCTTGCTTCCGCAGGAGCTTCTTCCTAGGGACAAAAGTTTTGAATTCGTGGCCTTCATCGGAGGAGATGTCGGCGCACGAGTATACTGGAGCGGCGGAGTCGGGAGACTCTGAGCCACGAGAGACGGAGCGTTTCCGTGGGCGCGAGGGGCCAGGGGTGGAGTCGGTCTCCATGGGGGACAAAGGGCCGGAGGGGCCGGGGGAGGCGGGGGCGGGGGACTCAGGAGAGTCCGGGATCGCGGCGGCGGGGGTCGGGGGCCTACAGTAGGCCATAAGGGCGTCTAGGAGCCCGTGCTCCTTAATGAATTTAAAAAGTTGCTCATTAGAGCAGGGAGGTTGAGCCATAGTGGCAGGCGGCTCCCCTGCCGGGGGCAGGGGGGCGGGGGGAGCGCGGTTAAATAATACCACAATGGAGATAAGGGGACAGGAACAAAGCAAGTAAAGAAAGTCTAGCGGGGGCTAGACACTTACTCACTCGTTGGAATGCGGCAGGCAGGTGTTCGGGACACTGGAACAAAGAGATAGGAAAAGTAAGATAACAATTCGATAAGAGCTCGCCGGCTGTACACGGGCGCACTGTGTAAGCGGGCGGGCGGTCCAGTAGCGAAGAGCGAGGCGTGTCGCTCTCGACGCTAATGCAAACGAACTGAATTTTCGGCGGCGCGCGCGCGCCTTTTATTGGGCCGCCTGAGACCGGTTTTGTTTGCCTCAGCCCCCGCGCCGCACACCGCCCCCTTCCTTGCCCCTCCTTCCCCGCCAGGCTTTATTTTCAATTAAAAGGGCTTTTATTTTACATTTATTGTCTTAACTTATTCTTATTTAATACCTTAGGTCTCTAAGTGTTTATTTACATAATGATTTGGGTGACTGCGGACTTTCTGATAAGGTTTTCGTACTATTTTGGCCGGCCCGCGGTCCCCCGCCTCACCGAGGTATTAAATATAGGTGCCTGCGCGCCCCGAGTCGCTTCAATCGGAGCTCGGTTCGCGCAGGCTACACATCAAACAACAAATAGAAATATATTTATTATCGTAACGCTTAAATCTAATGTCTTACAACTATTATTTTTACTTATTTATTCTAACAATGTATTTACAGTGATCATTTAAGCTTTCGTCGTTAACATTTCTCCCGCCGTCGCCTTGCGAATCCACTGGTAGAACGACGATCTTCTTGGTCGGTCGCCGCAGGATGTGCCCGTTGCTGGTGGCCACGTCGACGACTCGCACCACGCCGTCCTTGCCCGGGAACGTCCTCGTCACTCGACCCCGCGGCCATGTGTTGCGGGGGAGGTTGGAGTCGCAGATGATGACCACGTCACCGACGGCCGGGGGTGTCCCTTTATTGTGCGGCTCCCGCCGATGTTGGAGTAAGGGCGCGTACTCGCGCACCCAGCGGCGCCAGAAGGTGTCGGCGAGCTGCTGCGCGCGCCGCCAGTGTTGACGGGCGTTGGCGTCGCTGTCGGTGAACGTGCCGGGCGCTGGTGAGTAGCAGTCCGGCCCGAGCAGGATCATGTTGGGTGTCAGCGCCGGAGGGTCCTCTGGGTTCACAGGCACGTAGGTGAGGGGGCGGGAGTTCACTGTGGCCTCCGCTTCCGCCAGCAGCGTTTGCAGTGTCTCGTCGCTGGGGTGTTTCTCGTGCAGCGTGGCCTTCATCGCCTCCTTCACGGTGCGGACCATACGCTCCCATGCCCCTGCCATGAAAGGGGCAGAGGGGGGCAGGAAGCGCCAGTTGATGCGGCGGGCGTGAGCGGCGTCCTTCATTGCCTCCGCCAGCTCGCGGCAGGAACCCCGGAAAGCTGTCGCGTTGTCACTCCATAGTTCTGTGGGGCACCCGCGCCGTGCGATGAAACGGCGCAGTGCGTTGATGGCAGAGTCGGTGCTGAGTGAGGTCACCACTTCGAGATGTACTGCCCTCGAAGTCATGCAGGTGAACAGCGCGATGTATCTCTTTTCACGGTGCCGGCCCACGGTGACCTCCAGAGGCCCATAGTAGTCTAGGCCCGTGTAGGTATAGGGGCGTGCGTGGTGCGCCAGGCGTGCCGCTGGTAGGTCTCCGGTGGAGGGCTGCCCCGGCTTCGCCTTCTTCAGTCTGCAGCTGGGGCACCGGGCGATGGCTTCCTTGACCGTCGGGCGAATCTTCGCTATGTGTAATCGCTGACGGAGCTCGTTGACCACTATTTCCGTGCCGCCGTGATGTAGCTTCTCGTGTACGTGCGAAACATACAATTTTGTGTAATAATGTTTCCCATGTAGTATTATTGGTCGCACTGTTTCTTCGTGGAAGTCGTCGGCCGCCTCGATTCTGCCTCGTAGTCGTAGTATGTGTTTTTCGTCCATGTACACACTCAGCTTTGCTAGTCGGTCCTCCTTGTCTGGCGTGCGGCCCTCCTGTATGCGTTGTCTCTCTCGGGCATAGGAGTCTTCTTGTGCGGCACGAATTAATAACTGTTCGGCGGCGAGTAGGTACGGCGCCTCTAGCGTTACATATTTTCTCTGTGGAGGTGATGCGCCGGGGGGCGCCGAGCCGACGGGCGTTCTCGTGCACGTTTTGTTCATTCGCTTGTTCCAGGCTTGATCTCGTTCGTTGTTGGCGCGGGTCCGTTTTCTTTTTGCCGCCGCTACTGTTTCGGTGGCCGGAGGCGCTTCGAGGGGAGGCCTGTGTCGGAGTAGGTCGATGAACTGCAGTACTCGTGCTGTCGCTCTCAGCAAACGGGTCCATTTGGAGAAGCGCTCGAACTGGGGTAGGTGCGGATGTTCTGGCTCCCGAGGGCAGATGGCTGCAGCGCAGACTTCTTTTTCTTCGCCGGTGGCGGCAGCTTCGACAATGTGCTCTTGGGGCCAGCTCGCTTCGGGTGAGTATAGAAACGAGGGGCCGTTGAACCACCTGTGGTTCGAGTCGAAGTCCGCTGGCGTCGCTCGGGTGGCGTCGTCGGCAACGTTGTGTGCGGTCGGCACCCACCTCCAGTCGTCTTTCTTAGTGTTGTCTTCTATTTCTGCGAGTCGGTGGGCCACGAATGTCTTGTAGGAGCGCGGCTCGGCACGTATCCACGCTAGTACTGTGCGTGAATCACTCCAATACGTCTTCGAGGCGATCTCGAAGTCGTGTTCTTGTATGACGGCTTGGGCGATCCGCACACCTAGCACGGCCGCTTGTAGTTCAAGCCGTGGTATGGAGATTGGTTTGGTGGGCGTGACGCGGCTCTTGCCGGCAGCGAGCGTCGCTGTGATGGAGCCGTCGGCGCGTATCATTCTCCAGTACACCGCGGCGGCATAGGCTTCCCCGCTGCTGTCGACGAACGTGTGGACTTCGTAGCGGGCGGCCGGAGTCGTGTCGTAACATCTAGGTATTTTCAGGTTACCTAGGTCACGTAGACGACCTAGCCATTCGCTCCAGCGCCCGCGCAGGCCTTCCGCGATGTCGTCATCCCAGCCCGTGTTGTAGCGCCACGTATCTTGCATGATTCTTTTCGCCGGTGTTGTCAATGGTGAAATGAGGCCCAGGGGGTCGAAGATTGACATAATGATGCTGAGGGCCTCCCGCTTT
Source organism: Yponomeuta evonymella (assembly GCA_963969515.1). NCBI lineage: Eukaryota > Metazoa > Arthropoda > Insecta > Lepidoptera > Yponomeutidae > Yponomeuta > Yponomeuta evonymella. Next base: position 4,983,723 of record OZ018357.1, read on the forward strand.
GTCGGTGGGCGGAGATCGTTGAGGACTTCGGGCGGAGCTCTTCTTACATTGAGACAAAAACGGATGGTGTCTTCGTTTGTGTCCCATAATAGTCCGAGTGTTTTCTCTATCTCACTCCCGCCGATGGGGACCGTGTTGCCATCTCGCTCTTCCTTGTTGACAACGTCGTTGATCGCGTCGCGTTCGTTTGTGGCCCACCCGCGTAGCTCGAAACCGGCTTGTTTGTGAACGTGGTCGACTTCTTTTGTTATCCTCTTTGCTTCGCTTATAGTGTTGAAGCTCTGTAGGTAGTCGTCTACGTAGTGGTTTCGTTCTATTGCTTGCGCAGCTTGCGGGTACAGCGATGCGTGTTCTTGTGCATTTCTGTTCTTTATGTATATAGCGGTGCACGGAGATGACGATGCGCCGAACACCACGGAGGTCATGCGGTATTCTTCTGGTTCTCCCGTACGGCGATCGCCTCGCCACAGGAAACGTAGTGCATCTCTGTCTTCTTCACGTATTTTTATCTGCATGAACATCTCTTTCAGATCGGCCGTTACTGCGATGCTGTGTTGTCGGAATCTCATGATGACCCCGGGCAGCGACTGAAGGAGGTCTGGGCCCGGAAGGAGCATGTCGTTGAGGCTGCGGCCGTGTGAGGAGGCTGCGGCGTCATGGACCACTCGAATCTTCTTTTTCTCCGGGTTGCAGACGGCGAAGTGCGGTAAGTACCACGTTCTTCCGCTAGGCGGCGTGTCGGCGCGCTCGGCGTAGTTAGAGGTAAGTAGATTGTTGATGCGTTCTTCATATTGTTTTTTCAGGTTGTCATCGCGGTCCAGCTTCCTCTCGAGCGTGTATAGGCGCCTCAGTGCATCGTTGCGGTTATTTGGGATCTTGTCTATTTTTTCACGCCATAGTAAGCCCGTCTCGAAGCGGCCGTCTGGGAGGCGGCGGCTTTTCTCTTGCAGTATTTTCAGTGCTTGTAGTTCGGGATCACTCTTCTGTCTTCTTGGTTCAATTGAGAGTGACTCGAGTGCGAAGTATTGCTTCATCATTTCTTCTGTCTTGTCGGCGGGCTTGACGCGTGTGAGGTGAGCGCAGCAGTATGTTATTGGGGCCGCTCGTGTTGTGCGGCACCCGTGCAGCACCCACCCCAATGCAGTTTTCGAAGCTACGGGTTGATCGCGCCGTCCTTTTCTTATGTCACGTGATACGATCAACTCCCAGTTATCTTGTCCGACGAGTATCTTCGGTGTAGCTTCGTTGTAGGTGAGTTCGTGCTTGATATCTTCGATGTGCGTGCAATCTTCCATCTCTTGGTTGCTTATGGACTGCGTGGCGAAGTTGAGGCTTTCTACTGTGTGCGCGTTCGTGATTTTCTTTTCTGTGCCGCCGTGTTGCCCTCTTATGTGTAGGGTGACTCGCTTGCTTTCGTTGTGTGCCATTTCTTTGCCGCCCACGCCTTGGACCCACATAGGTTCGGTGGGCCCGTCGAGGCCGAGGGCGTCGGCGAGTGCGGCGTCCACGATCGTCACGGTGCTCCCGTCGTCAAGGAGGGCGTAGGCTTGAATCTCGGCCCGGGGCCCCCGAAGTATGACAGGTGCGATTTTCAAGTAGCCTCGTGTAGTAGCGGTTGCGGGCGCGGCCGTGCGCTCGCTGGTGACCGCCACCACCTCTTCTTTTCTCTTTTGCGACTCTTCTGAGGCGGCTGCTCCGGTGGGAGCGGCTTTTTCGTGATGCAGCAGTTGATGGTGTCGCATGGGGCAGCCCTCGTGTCCGCACGGTTTTGCGCGGCACGTGAAGCGGTGATGTGTGCTTGACAGGCAGCGGTAGCACGTGTGGTTTTTCTTTGCGACTTCCCAGCGCTCGTTCACGGTGAGTTTGTTGAATTGTGGGCACGCTGGGAGCAGATGCGACGCGTGTTTGCATAGTGGGCACGCGTGCTTTTCTTCTTTCTTCTTTGGAGTTTCTGTGGTGGCAGTGTAGGTGCGTTCGGTCTTCTTGCGCGCCGTCGGCCGGGCTTCACGGAAGTCTGACGTTTGTTCGGGCGGGGCGTAAGGGGCGCACTTGTCTGCTTCTCTATTCAGGAAGTCGGCGATCTTCTTAAGTTCGGGCGTGTCTTCCTTTTCTATGGCGTAGTCATACCATTTGTTCTTCAATATCGGCGTTAGCTTGTCCACAAGCGTTCGCAGTAGCTCCGGGTTGTAGAGGTACTGCGGCTTCTTTAGTAGTTCGATTGTGGCAACGGTGTTGGCGATGCGGCCGGCGAATATGCATAGGTCACGTGGGCTGTCGGTGAGTCGTGGCAGCCCCTTCATCTTCTCTGTTTCTCCCATTAGTAGCGCGTCCGGTCTTCCGAATCTTCGTTCTAGTGCTTTGATGACGTCTTCCGGGTGCGGCTGGCTGATGAGGAGGGCGCTGACGGCCTCCCAAGCGACACCCTTGAGACTTCTTCGGATTCGGGCCACATTTTCACACGCAGAGAAACTTGATGAGGACTCGATGTAAGCGGCCTTGAAGTGTAGCCACTCGTTGCACAGGCCGTTGAAGACTGGTAGGTCTGGTATGTACTTCTTGTTTGATTTGCTTGTTTTCAGGGCTTCGGCCAGGGCTGTTGATAGCGACGTAACGTCCATCACGGCGGGTCTCAGGGGAGCTTCTTGTGGCGGCTCCCGCCGCTTGCGCAATGTAGTAGCGCACGCGGTGAGTTCCCGTCGTTCTTCATTGATGGGGATTTCTATCGCGGCTTCTGTTTCTGGCTTTCGGTTGAGCCAATCGGCTATTCTTTGTGGGGCAAGGTCTTCCTCTTCTTCGGACTCTTCCGGCGACGACGTCGCGTTGATGCGTTCCTGCCGAATCTTCGCTAGTTCTGCTTCGGCATTTATACGCCTCAGCTCCAACTCGGCTAGCCTCTCCTTGGCCTCCAACTCCGCGAGGAGTCTCTTGCTAGAGGCCTTGGATCGGCATGACCGAGCGGGCTTGAGCGTTTTCGTGTTCGTCGGTGGCGGCATTAACTCGGCGGTGTGGCGTTCGATGACCGTGTCTGTGCTGGCGGCGGGTGTGGCTCTGATTCCTGACGTGTCGACGTGGCCTCTGGCGTTAGTGGTGCCGGAGGTCGTGGCGTGACTACGTGCGTCCGTACCGGACGTCGTGTTCGTGCCCGTCGTCGCGTTGGTATCTTCGGTTGTGCCGGTGCCGGTCGTGGTATCGGTCCCGGTCGTGGTGTCTGTAGTCTCGGTTTCCGTCGTTGTGCCGCCGCTGCCGGTAGAGTCTTCTTTTCCGCTGTTACTTCTGGTTACAACCATCTTCTTAATTTTCTTGATGCTTCAGTGATCCGGCTTCGACGAGGACCAAACAATGTACGCTATGTACATAGGGTGTGGACTGTATGGTTTTCTTATGGCGAAGAGGGCTTGAAATAACAACGCAGTTTTTTCAGTGTTTGCAGGCGGAGAGGCGAGAGGGAGGCCTTGTTGTTGTTTCATCTGCTGCTCGATCGGGAATGAATTTTCGGCTTTTTTTTTTTTTTTTTTTTTTTAGCCCTAAAAAGGGCACCCTCCGGAGGACACGGGGGAGGGAGGTGGTGAATGCTCATGCATAACAGCACGGACCCGGCCGTGCTGCCAATGTGGGACTCACAGGAAGTGCGCCTACCCACTAAACACCACCTGGGGGCTGGTTTGGTCCTAAGGACCCCTAAACCTATATCGTGAGCGACCCACCTCGAAGCCGAGGAGGGCGCGCAGCGGAGCTCCTTAAGGGAGCGTCCGCTTGGGACTGCTCGTCACATCGTGACCGCGGCTAGGAGGGAGAGGTGGGGACGCCGGTGGGGACACCGGCGGAGGCGGGAGCGGGGGCTACTTCTGACTGGGACTGGGCCTCTAGTAGGCGGTCCAGGTCAGATGAAAGTTTATCGGGGGGGTCGACGAGGGCGTTCCTGGGCCTGCGCACCAGGTAACGGGGGTTCGTCGTGGGGGGAGTGTAGTCCGCTGCTTGGCGGATAAGGGGGTTGGGGTGCACTTCGGCCGTGCTAAAGAAAGTCTCTGAAAGAGATTTAATAAATTGTTGTATGGTTGGAATCTCCATATCCCGATGGAGGTCGGCATTTCTGACACACCAGTGGGCGTTCAGAGCTCTACGAATGAAAAGATTTTGAACTTTCTGAAGTTCGTACAGGGCTTTGGGGGACGCGTGGGCGAAGACGGGTGCCGCGTAAGTCAGCACGGGGCGAATGCAAACCTTATAGAGTGTTCGCTTGTTCCTAGGGGACATCCTACTGTGTCGGCCTATCATGGAGGATAGGCGGCCTAGGTAGAATCTAGCGGTCCGGGTCACCTTCCGGATGTGAGGCCTAAATGTCAGTCTGCTGTCCAGGGTGACACCTAGGTATTTGGCGGTGGAACGCCAGGGGACTGCGGTACCTAACATACGGATAGGTCGGTCGGAGAGACCGCGGCGGACCTTGTGGTCGAAACGGATCGCGGTGCTCTTTTCCGGGTTGACCTCGATTCGCCAGAGCCTGAACCAGGCACCTAGCTCATCGACCGCGGATTGGAGCCTATTAAGGATGACTGACATTTTCCGACTCTTGCAGTAGAGTGCGGTGTCGTCAGCGAAAAGTGACAGTTGGACCCCATTGCGGGGGATGGGGATGTCATTTGTGTACGAAATGTACAGGAGGGGGGAGAGCACGGAGCCTTGCGGGACCCCGGCTCTGAGGGGGCGGAGGGAAGAGAGAATGCCCTCGTGTCTAAAGCGGAAGGAGCGGTCCTTCAGAAAGGAAGCTAAGATGCGGACAAGTCGGTCGGGGAGACCCAACTCATACAACTTAAAAATTAGCCCTGCGTGCCAGACCTTATCGAAGGCCTTGGCGACATCGAATAGGACGGCTACCGTCTTTTCGCGTCTGGGGAAAAACCCGCCTAGAATATACTCTACTATGCGGTGGACTTGTTGGGGGCAAGAGTGAATTGCCCGAAAACCAAATTGGTGGGGGATGATGAGGGGGGGCCCCTCTGAGGGGAAGAGGTGATTCCTCATACGAGTGAGGATGACTCTCTCGAAGAGTTTGCCCATGGCCTTGAGGAGGCTGATGGGGCGATGGCTAGAGGGGAGGTTGAGAGGCTTTCCCGGCTTGGGGATGCCTATGACCGTCGCCTCCTTCCACGCGGGTGGGAAGTGGCAGTGGTCAAAACAGGCATTGAAGATGACTGTTAACAGGGTTAGCACCTGGGTGGGGAACATTTTGAGCGCTAGGTTGGCAATACCATCCGCTCCTGGGGCCTTTTTTCGTTTCAGTCTTTTGATGAAAGACTGAACTTCGTCCGTGGATACCGCAATGGGATTATCGTCGGTTGGAAGAGGGAGGGAGGTCTTTTTACGGACCTCCTCCTCGACCATACCGACGTGAGTTGGGTCGCACTGCTGAGTGCTGGGCGAGCATTGGGACTCAATGCTGTCGGCGAAACACTCGGCCTTCTCAACGTCCTCGAAGGCTGTAGAGCCATCGGGGCGGGCCATAGGTGGTGTGTGAGTGATCGCGTCTGCCCGGAGGGCCCTGGCTACTCTATAGTAAGCCTGGTGGGAGGGGGAGATGGTCTCCATGAGATCGCCCCATTGGGCGTTGTTAAACTCAGAGAGACGGGACCTGACTTGCCGCTGGAGATCGTTCGCGCGTTTCCTGTAGGCAGGAGTTGGGTAGAGGGAGGCCCTCCGGAGGGCGGCTCTTTTGGCCCTAATCAGGTTCTTGATAGCGAGAGGCAGTTTCCGGTCGTGGACCGGTACTACACGCTCGCCCTCACGAATTGCTGATTGGACCAAAAGGGTGAGGGACTCTACGGCGCTATCTATTTTGTCTGTCGTGTCGAAGTGGCCAGGTGGGAGCGCATAAGGCGAGTCGGGGGCTTCAAAGTTGGTGACTAAGGAGCTTCTGACACTGTCCCAATCGGTGATGGTTTTGGTGGAGAGTGTGGAGGGTGACGGTGGGGGGCCTAGCTGAAGGGACACCGGTCGGTGGTCGGAACCTAGGTCGTCGAGAGTCTCGATCGCCCTGAGGTTGAGATTGACACCCCTTACTAGAGCAAAGTCTAGTACGTCGGGGGCGTGGTCTACGATATCGGGGTAATGAGTGGGGGAGTAGGGACATAAGACGTCCAATTCTAACGCCTCGGTTATGCCGAGGAGGGCAGTACCGGCGGGGTTCGTCTGTAGGCAGGTCCAATCCGTATGTTTGGAGTTAAAATCCCCGAACATAACGGTGTGGGCGCCTAGAGCGAGGATGGCTTCGAAATCACTCCTTAGGGGTAGTGTTCCGCTGGGTATGTAAATAGAGGCTATGACTAAGGACGGATGACCCGTCAGAGCTAATCTACAGATGGTAGCCTCCATGTTAGTGAGGGCTGGAGTGGGGACGGGGGAGCAATGGAGGGACTTCCTAAAGTAAATGGCAGTGCCGCCGCCTCTACGGCCGTCGGCTCTGTCGTTCCTAACGAGAGAAAACCTGGGAATACTCAGGCCCTTGGTATGGGGTTTGAGCCAAGTTTCCTGCACTAGCAACAGATCGACTTCGAGTTCTTTGACGAACTCTCTAAGTTCAGGTACGTTGCTGCGGAGGCCGCGAGCATTGTACGAGATGAGCGAGACACTCCTAGGCTTGATGCGACCCGCGCTGACGGGAGACTGGGTGGTCTGAGGGACCGGGGGGCGCGACATTGTCTCACTTATATAAGGGAGAGCAGATGGCTGTGTTCGGCCACAGCCATCAGACGCGCGGTGGGGGAGGTTGCGGCGCGCAGTTTGCGCGCCAGGACCGATATTTCGGCTAGATTGATGTTGGCGATTGCGGAGCTGACCGTCAAGAGGTCATCCGCGATCTGGGAGTGAGGGGCGCCCGAGGGGGCGGGGCGCGGAGCGGGGGGGAGGGACTGGGTCGGCGCTACAGGCCCGGCTGTAGCGGCGGGGAAGGGGTGGGGGGCCCACGCGGGGGCCTGGGGGGGGTTGGGATTGGTGGTGGTGGGGCGGCCGCGGCGGCCGAGGGAGGGGAAGTTGGACGGGGTGTTAGCCGGCGGTGGGGCTGGTCTCCTTTGAGGAGGGGGCTGGGACGCCTTTGTGGCCTTAGGGGCCTTAGGGGGGGAGGAGCGGGGGGCACGCGGGCACCCCCGGTAGTTGGCCGGGTGGCCGGGCTGCTTGCACAGTACGCAAGACGGAGGACCCTCCGACTCGCGAGTGCGCAAGCAGTCCCCGGTGGCGTGAGGCTCTAGGCACTTCACGCACCTAGGGGGGGCGGAGCAGTTAGCGGAAGCGTGGCCATAAAGTTGGCAACGGTGGCATTGGCCAGGGTGGCCGCGCCTGTGGGGCTTCTCAGCTTTTATGCAGGAGAGCCCACAGACGGTGAGCTCTCCTGAGAAGATCGTCTTCGCGGAGGGGGTGTTGGTGAGAATCACCAGGGCGAGTGGGAATATTTTTCCGCGGGAGCTGTGCATGGGATGCACAGCCTCTACGGGGTGACCTTGTGCAAGAAGGTCATCTTTAATGGAGATTAGGGGGAGTTCGGAGGGAACTCCTCTGAGGACGGCCCGTACCTTGCGTTCCTCGGGGAGCGCGTAAGTATGGTACGGGACCTTATTTTGAGTAAGGAGCCTAGTAAGGCTCCTGAAGATGTCTGTCGTGGGGACCTCAATTTTTATTGAGTCGCCCCAGTTTTGTGCCTTAGTGTACTGGACCTTTTGGTCCAGGCACAGTTTGGACACGGATGTCCAGGCGGATTTATCCCGTAGGAAGACGGGAGGGGGGGACTTTGCCTTTGGAGGCTGCGGTGAGAACCGCTTGATCGGTTTTGCCGGAGGCATTGCGGGGGTGTCTAGGGACATGAGGGGGCGGGGGGAGGGGGCGGTCGCCGCGGGGGTTGCGGGGGCTGCGGGGGGACAGGGGGCTGCGGTCACGGGGGACGAGCGGGGGGTAGGCGAGTTGCCTTTGGAGGAAGAAGCTTGCTTCCGCAGGAGCTTCTTCCTGGGGACAAATGTTTTGAATTCGTGGCCTTCATCGGAGGAGATGTCGGCGCACGAGTATACTGGAGCGGCGGAGTCGGGAGACTCTGAGCCACGAGAGACGGAGCGTTTCCGTGGGCGCGAGGGGCCAGGGGTGGAGTCGGTCTCCATGGGGGGCAAAGGGCCGGAGGGGCCGGGGGAGGCGGGGGCGGGGGACTCAGGAGAGTCCGGGATCGCGGCGGCGGGGGTCGGGGGCCTACAGTAGGCCATAAGGGCGTCTAGGAGCCCGTGCTCCTTAATGAATTTAAAAAGTTGCTCATTAGAGCAGGGAGGTTGAGCCATAGTGGCAGGCGGCTCCCCTGCCGGGGGCAGGGGGGCGGGGGGAGCGCGGTTAAGTAATACCACAATGGAGATAAGGGGGCAGAAACAAAGCAAGTAAAGAAAGTCTAGCGGGGGCTAGACACTTACTCACTCGGAATGCGGCAGGCAGGTGTTCGGGACACTGGAACAAAGAGATAAGAAAAGTAAGATAACAATTCGATAAGAGCTCGCCGGCTGTACACGGGCGCACTGTGTAAGCGGGCGGGCGGTCCAGTAGCGGAGAGCGAGACGTGTCGCTCTCGACGCTAATGCAAACGAACTGTGAATGATGAATTTTCGGCGGCGCGCGCGCGCCTTTTATTGGGCCGCCTGAGACCGGTTTTGTTTGCCTCAGCCCCCGCGCCGCACACCGCCCCCTTCCTTGCCCCTCCTTCCCCGCCAGGCTTTATTTTCAATTAAAAGGGCTTTTATTTTACATTTATTGTCTTAACTTATTCTTATTTAATACCTTAGGTCTCTAAGTGTTTATTTACATAATGATTTGGGTGACCGCGGACTTTCTGATAAGGTTTTCGTACTATTTTGGCCGGCCCGCGGTCCCCCGCCTCACCGAGGTATTAAATATAGGTGCCTGCGCGCCCCGAGTCGCTTCAATCGGAGCTCGGTTCGCGCAGGCTACACATCAAACAACAAATAGAAATATATTTATTATCGTAACGCTTAAATCTAATGTCTTACAACTATTATTTTTACTTATTTATTCTAACAATGTATTTACAGTGATCATTTAAGCTTTCGTCGTTAACAATAATGCATTACCATTTTGGCTGTTGCGAAACCTATAGTTTTACGGTGCTAATGTTCAGTTCCACCAAATTGCTGGTTAGTACAGTCGACAACACTCTAATGAAATTAGGCTTGGTATCCTGTAACGTGGGCATTCAACTAAAATGTATATGTCGATATCTTGTTGATGGTACTGTGTCATCAAATTGGACATCGTGGAAAATTGAGCAGCTAGATGTACTACGCTCACCAAATCCAGAACAATTCCAATCGTCTAACTGTCAAATTCCATACTAATTGCTATCCCTCGGGGATCAAATAGTGTGTGATAAGGATCGTATTTGCAAGATTACACGAATTCGAACTTAAATTTTTTGTCTTGTTATGTCAACGCAACTTTTCTTGCTTGAATAAAGTGATAACGCAGCTAAGTTGATTAACATAATAATCGAAATAATAAAAAACCGGACAAGTGCGAGTGGGACTTAGAAAACAAAGTCGGTACATGCCCGCACTGGGAATCGAACCCGGGTCTCTCGCTTCCGAGTCCAATGTTCTACCCACTAGGTTTCCACCGCTATACGTGTATGTATGTTATGTAGCGCTTTATCTTTAAAATGACACTTCTTCGTATATAATGCGTAAAACCATATTATGTGTTAAGGACGATGATTTACCGGGATGTGCGACTCGTAATAAAATTAAATAGCACCTGATATTTAAAAAAAAACCATTCTGAGGAAACACTCACACAACAATTGTCGTAGTAAAATACAAACTGTAATTGTTGTGTTACAGGAATTACACTTTTTTGGGGTAACCCCGCATATGTTTGCTTTAATCCGAGCGAGTCTGCACCACTTACATAATGCTCAACAAACATTTTATCCAAATTTCTGGAAACTCAGCCAACGGCTTCATTATTCGGGGTTCCATTGTGGTCGCGGGTAAAGGTCGCTCCACACAATGCGAGCTGTTTGCGACTGAATATTTTATCTGCGGCCGCGCGTGTAGGCTTTCATTATTGTGTGCTGGTGACAAACTTGGAATAGTGTACGGGATGTGATAAAGCCTCCATACGTACCCCAAAAAAATATAGATTTAATAGACGTATATACAGGGTGTCAAAAAAACAAATGTACATCCAAATATAGCAGTTAAAAGTCAGAAATCAGAAATCAAAAATAGATTTCAACGTAAAGAATTTACATTTACTGAATGTCAATGTACTATGTTAACCGTTGCCTTTGGCTGCATCTATTTTATACCGCTAGAACAAACATAAAAAAATGTACGATGGAACAGCAAATTTTTTTTTCGATATTCCTGAGTTTCTCTCATAATAAAAGTAGTTCATATCGATACATCGGACTCAGTCATCACTGACGGTTTGTGTACAAATGAAAGAAAATAAAGACAGGGCGCACCACTGAATTAAGTGAAGAATTAGAAAAAAATATGTTCTAAGAAGTAATTCGATTAATTGAAAATATAATGTTTTTAAGTATAACCACAATGGCCTTTGCATCTACGTAATGAGATGATTTATACACGTCCAGTGGCACCTGCACTCACACTAGATGGTTCAAGGGACCACTCGGACGCTGCAGTGCCTGGGAAATTGTTTTTAGACGGAGTAGGCTTGCCCAGCACCTAAAACATCTTGACAGCTATACTCACAAGCATAAAACATAAACATATTAGAAGTTCACGAAAGTTGTGTTATACACGTATTCCACTCCATTATTTACTGGTGGCGGTCCACGTCAGAAGTTTGATGCAGGCCATTTTAATATCTATGGAATTTGTTTTTATATGTTTTTTACTAAATTTGCAACAGCTGACAGTTATTGTGCCTGCGAGACAGCATGCTCCGCATAAGAACAGTCTTAAGTAAGAGGTAGATAGAGAGAAAGAAAGAAAAACATTTTTTAACATCTCATGCACACACACACACTCACACACACACACACACGCACACACACACGCACATACACAGACACACAACCTAGCTAACCTAACAACAGTAATTCTTTCGCATTGTTGTTGTTAAGGACCTCTTCGGTCCTGAATGAATCCTTTTCAATAATTTAGTTTTTTGTTTGATTGTCTGTTTTGATGTATAATGACTTTTGACTAGAAAAGATGTTGTTTTAAGAATCTTCCAAGTGGTAGAGCGATTTTGTTGCAGGAAATATAAAATAAATAGTTTTGCAGCACATTCTGGGCTTTACCATTTACAGCGACCACCACAGTTGTTTTTCACTTATATTTACAAATACTTTCAACATAAAAAAAAAATTGTTTACTCCTCAATCAATCAATTAGCCCGTATTCGTTCACTGCTGGGCGTGGGCACGTCACTTTTTTCTGCCCTTGGATGGCCGTGAATGATCTTCATGTACCTAGATTCAATACAATAGAATACATTATTAGAATTAGTTAAAATAAGTAAAATATAATTATCTAACCTACATAGTAAAATCCATCATTGGCTGCATGTAAAAACTATTAAGAACCTATTGTTTACTGTAATTGTATTGCTGTGGATTTCTGTTAAATAAATAAAATAAAAAATTAATAAAATTAACGCCACATAGATTTACACAATTATGTAGACATATAGAAAATACAGAAAAAAGCAGAGTTAAAACAAAAGTGAAACTACAAGTGAAAAGTGAAGACTCCTCAAGAAACACTCCTCAGAGATAGTTTAAGTAGTCTGTGGTAAAGGGAAAAACGTAACCACAGATTATTTGAACTGCCTCTGAGGCGTGTTTTAGGGGAATCGTGTTTTTATAAAGACCGTGTCGGTGTCATTTATAAAAGCACCACTCCTCCAAATCGTTGTGGTCCGAACACCAGTTCAGACGGACCTTACTCTCCCTGACTGGCACACACGAACAAAAGCGCACTGATTGTAATTTCGACGATAATTCCCCGAAGCTTGGACGCCGACGCTCCCAGATACTCCCATTTCACATGTTTGCTCTTTAATTTACACTAATAGACTGCCAAATAGCGCTTCTGTCCTAAGCGATAAGACCCATTATCGATGGACGCTTCATTAGTACGAGGTTGTTATTAGTGTTGAGTCAACGATGCGTTGATTCCGATAGCCGTTGTAATAACGTGCGCAATTCCATTGCACGTATCTAGCTGTGGTTTTAATGTTGAAATAGAGTCAACCTTTGCGTTTTAACTGAAAACAGTCACTACAACTAAAAAACTTTCGTATTTATAGATGTAATCTAATAGTACATTACTGCAGCGGCCAGCAAAAGAGGCATTGATGGACGAACGTGGAAATGTGGGCCGAGGCGAAGCCGAGGCACACATACGTGAGTCCATCAATGCCTAGTTGTGGCCAAGGCTTGTATATGATTTTTCTCAAATAATGCGCGGAAATTAAAACTAAGTAGTACTAAGGCAGAACTTTTTATTTGAAAATTTAATAAACTTTCAAAATCAGACGAACCATGAAAGAACAACAATAATTTTTGCCGCGTTAAAGTGTTCTTTTTTTTCAATAGGTATAGCTTTCTATCACAAGCCAGTTCGAAATTTAAATAAAACCTCCCATAGAAAAAGTAAAAGATCGGAGTAAAAGATCGTTCCATTTTCAAATAACACGACCATAACACGACAGATATGAGTTTAGCAGGTATGTAATTTATTTGACCGCAAAACACGACAGTTATGAATTTTCATAGAACTTTTTCCGGCCGCTGCTTGCGTGTAATTGGCCAGTACAGCAATTTCGATTTATCTCGAAGAAGGTTGTCGAAATAATGCTCAAATTTCCAAGCATGTTTGAGAAAAAAAATATTACGAAGTGTAGTGTAGCTTAAGTTAAAATTAAAGCACCAACATCCGTCACATGATTATCACTAATCTAAAAGTAATAAATTAACTCACAAAAATAAGGAAATAAGATAGGTATAAATTTTCACTTCAAAAGTCATCGAATCCAAGAGCCGTCTAATATGTGACAGGCATGGCCTCTACTCTTTAAAATCACACCACTATTATTAAACCGTAAACCAATGCTACCTCTAGGTTCTAGGAAACTCTGCAGTGGTATTTTTATCCTGCACAGGCTGAATGTACCCATTGAGCGTCATGCCTCGACTTCTAATGTCCGGATTGAGCTGCTGAGATCTCTTTGGTATTGTTAGCGTGCCACCAAGTCGGATTCTACGTGAACGCTGCGAGCTTCAGTGTTTTATAGCTCCGTTTCATATGTCTACTAAGGGGCCAGGTAAGGGAAAGCTGCTTGACACAGCTGGGTGTCATGAGCGTTGGTAGCCTAGTGGGTAGAACATCGGACTCTGAAGCGAGAGACCCAGGTTCGGGCATGTACCTACGACTTTTTTTTCTGACTTATGTACATTTGTGAAGTCATAGTAGCAATACCACTCGCTAACGGTGAAGGAAAACATCGTGAGGAAACCTGAGTGTCTGAGGTGTTCACATACCTCAGCGCTTGAAATCGCCAATCCGCGTTGGGCACGCGTGGTGATTAAGCCCATACTGTCTAAATGAGAGAAGGCCTGTGCCCTACAGTGCTTATGTACAGCTAGATGAGTTGCCCTATCTTACGAACTGTACTGTTTGTCTCAGAAATATGCGGTAAAAGCGAGTTTGTTCTACTCTTCAATATAAACCACTTTGAATATTGAAGATTTTGACCTCTGTAACAGATTGTTAGTAGTGGCTCAATGAGGATGGTCGAGGACAGAAGGTTGTGGCGTGCCTTGGGGGAGACCTATGTCCAGCAGTGAATGAGTACGGGCTTTGAGTCCACCATGTTGCCCTTGTATTTATTATTCTTTTGTCTACCAAACGTGTTAATGTTCATAATAACAACATAACGTCTAAACCCTTGATTTCGCTAGATGATAAATCGGAACCTCATAATATTATGAAATCCAAAAGATAACCGCACTGTTCTTGTTTTGTAGTGAGAGTTACGAAGAGTACGTGTTTAAATTCGCCTCAACGAGCGATTTTCACAAATTTCGATATTTGTGATTTTCATAATAAGAGCACATCTTCCAAACTCTTCCTTAGCTAACTAGCAAAACCCTCACTTCTTTCAGCGTGTCATCCTAGTGGATCCTGGACTAGCCGCTTCAGATCGCACGGGCCACTAGCCGTGAAATAGCACAGTATACCGCAATCGGGACGACTGCCCGATTGCCCAGCGAATAGCTCTGGTCGTGGTACAAGCACTAAAGGTGCTCTCTACAAACTTGTTCAATTGACAAACCTTAAGCGGCTCCAGGGAATAAAAAAATCATATCTTGTTTTACGAAAGGTGTCAGATCAATCTCTCAATCATGTTAATAGAAATTTTTAGGACTCGTTGCCATGATAAGGCAAAAAATCTAGTCCCAGGATCGTGATCTTAGATTCTTTGTCGTGGGTCCTAAAAATCGCTGTTAACATGATTGAGAGATTGTAGAGACACTTTTTGCAAGTACGATCTGTAAAAGAAGATACGATTTTTTTCCATTGGTGGCGCTAGTTAGCCTACTGGGTCCCCTTAAGTAATATTAGATCCCACCAAAAACATTTTCATGTAAAATGTTGCCAAGACGAGACCATATACCTCGCACTATCAACATTTATTATTGACAAACGAACCTAAAGTTATATTAGATTTCGAACAGTTCTCACCGTAAATACATAAGTCTTTGCTTATTGGTTAGAACTTGGTTCAGTGTCAACTTGGTTAAGTTTCTATATAAGATAATGTGGTTTTTCATGTCTGGTTTAGGTGCAAGTGTAAAAAAAAATATTAAGACACTTCGAGCGTAATGGAAAGTATCCTATTGATCTACCTACAACTATCTACTGGGGTGAATTTTCTATAGTGTCCGCAATATTTTGTGTAGCATTACCAAAGCTTTAGTTTCTATTTACCATGTGTAAATCAATTGATTCCTTGCTTGCTTACCCACTGTCCCATTATTAGTATCTATATAGTTCAAAAGGTGTCGATATAGTAGATTTAATAACGAGCAAATCTGTTGTAAAAATAAAAATATTGCGTAATTTCGTGTAACATGAGGAACCTCCAGTTGACGGCTCATCCATCATTTTGTACTTTAGACCGACCTTAACGCTACGGCATAGAGTTGAATTCAGATTGTTAGTTGAAAAGTTTATGGTCTATCAAATCATAATAAATGACATATTGATGGACAATCTAGTGTTATAATTTAATAAATAACGATTGTTTAGTTAGTATAAGCGTCTTTTTTTCATAGTAAATTGTCAATATAAGGTAAACTCAATTCATTTGTCACTTTTGGAAAGAGATTACCTTATATTTTAACACTCGTACCGAACCCTGATATAAATGCACTCTGCATCAATGACACTTAATGCCTAAGAATTTCTGCCCAATATCGGGAAAAACGTCGACATATCTTTGTTATTTGGGAGGTCTTCGCTTTGCAGTAGGACACAAATGTAGTGGCCGCATAAAATAGATAGATAAATTATTTATTTGCACTTGCACATGTAGGTACCTACAGATAATAATAAAATGAAGCCTGTAAGCAATAAGATAAAAAAATCTCTTTAAAAAAATGTCTCAACCTCAATGGATCGCTATTAGGAAACTTTTCTTTTTTGTTTATCTAAAAGACTAACGTTATGTATGTGCTCGTTTTACATTGAAAAATAAAATAAAGGACAAGATATCTTGAAATAAACTCGCAAGTTCCACTACGAGATATTATGTTGGCTTGTAGTAGGTTTAAAAGGAAAGGCATTAACGTGAGTAAGACAAAAGTAATGGTGTTCAAAAAAGATGATGAAATGACTGAGTGCAAGATAAGGATTTTTCACTAGTAGACCATGCGAGATTTTTGGGAATTTATGCAGATGAACATATGAACTGGAAGAAGCACATTGAGGTCCTTGCGGGGAAACTAAGTAGGTTTAGCTATGCATTAAGATGATTGTCGAAAATTACAACGACACATGCATCATTACATGGATTAATATGCCTACTTTCACTCCAGACTTCTTTATGGCTTGGCGCTGTGGGGAGGAAGTGTTGAGTTAGTCAAAATTCTCATTTTACAGAAGAGGTGTGTTCGAATTTTAAGCGGAGTCAAATCAAACAGAGTGTCTTGTCGCGATCTGTTTTGGAAACTAAAAATCCACACGGTTACAGCGCTCTACATAATTGAATTGTGCAAATTAGTTAGGCATCTTCCAGAGAAATTTCCAATCAGCGCTGAACGTAAGTGTGGTAGGTTAAAAGAACGCTTCAGGCATTATCTCAAAGTTAAGTTCTGTAAAACGACATCTCACAGTAAAAGTACTAGCCATGCAGCAGTTTCCGTATACAATAAATTACCAAAAAATATCAAGCTTCTCCCTGGTGATCGATTCCTCAAGGTATTAAAGGAATATCTACTTGTTATGTGCCCATACAATCTGAACGAATATTATGAAAATTGTAAATAGTTTTTAATACTGATTAATGATCTAATGCTGAAATTTTACTGATTTATTATTTAATGAGCTATTATTATTATGTGACCTAATGTTATTATTATCTATTATACTAATTCTAAATTATCAAATTGCTATGCCACTATCGGTAAAATTACACTTGTACCACATTTTTTGTAAACATCATTATCATACTATACTGTAATTTATTGCAATAAAATGAATTGAATTGAGGATTAGAGGTGAAAGGCTGGAAAAAGTGAAAGAATTTGAATATTTGGGGAGCCTCTTTACAAGGTATGGAAAGTGTCAAGGTGATATAGAAAGAAGAATTAAATCGCGAAATTGTGTAAACGGTGCCTTGCACTCCTTAGTGAGTGGCCAAAACATCTCCAAAAGAGCTATATTTAGCCAAAATCTCGCTCAATCTAGATCTAGCCCATAATGGAGTGCTGGTCTCAATACTTATGTATGGTAGCGAGACTTGGGTATGCCAAAAGAAGCAAGAAAGTAGGATTAATGCAGTAAAAATGAGGTCTTTGAGAATTATGTCTGGTGTTACTTTGAATGACAGGATAAGCAATAGTTTGATTAGAGAACGTTGTGGACTGAAAGAGGATGTAGAGACTAGAATTGAGAAAGGAATGTTGGTTTGGTCATGTGGAGAGGATGAAGGAAGAAATATTGACGAAACAAATATATCGGGCGAAAGTGGAATGGTGGAAGGGCCGGTAAGAGACGTCCCAGGCGGACATATTTTGACCAAACAGGGGATGTATTAGCAAAGGGCAAAGTAAAATGTACCCGGAACCAGCGTGCGTGCATGCAACGACTAATGAATGTTGAGAAAACGAAAGTGATCTGTCAGGATCGTGGCAAGTGGCAGTCCCTGGTCTCTGCCTACCCCTCTGGGATACAGGCGACAGTTTATGTATGTTTGTATGTATGTATGTATATAGTAGGTATCTATCCCAAATACTCTAAGCCTTTCTTGTATGACTGTCACTCTGCGATAAAGTCGATAGGTGAAGCAATGTGTACGCAAAGATAAGTATCTAATTTTACAATAAAGACTTTTTGTCCAGTAATTGGTATTGTATTGCAATTCTCACTCGCCACGTTCTCGACCCTGGCGTTTTTTTCAGAGTTAAGGCACTATTTTATAAGTTTTTCGTCTCAGTTGTTAACAGCTTCGCTTATTACCGAGACACCAGCCCAGTCATTTCTTGCAAAAATCCTTTACGAGTCGTGTTTGAACGTCCAGCGCACTGCATTATCAGCGGACGCCCACTAGCGAGGGCTGTTCTCATAAATCTGTCTTCGTGTTTGGAAAGCCGACTCAGCCGCGGTGACAGAATCGCCGCCACACACGCCCCGGACTCGCCTCGGCCCGAGGAAGCTGGCTTGCATTTGCTGAATTACTCGTATTAGCTGTGTGTGTGCCTAGAGACGGCTCTACCGGTAACTGTGTTCTCATAATTTTTTAATTAAATTAACAGTATAGAAACCGGCGCGTGCGTGCATGCAAAGACTAATGAATGCTGAGGAAGCGAAAGTGATCTGTCAGGATCGTGGCAAGTGGCAGTCCCTGGTCTCTGCCTACCCCTCTGGGATACAGGCGTGACTTTATGCATGTATGTATATAATATGCCACGTAAACCGCGACGACAAGAGAAAAGTATAAAAAGTGTTGCCCAAATTATCTAGTATTTCATCAAAATCATCATCGTATGTTCAACCATTATTTATGCGTGATCAGTCCGGGAGATGGGCAGCAGCGTCTTCCTGAGATTCCAACCACATACCTTGATCGCCAACCCGCCGGCCAAGCGTGGCAATTATGGCAAAACCCCTCATGGTTTTCATAACCATGGCCTATGTCCTTCAGTAGGCGCCAAATGGCTGATGATGATGATGATGATGATGATCAGGCCACGTAACGAGATGTGCGGTGGACTGATGATGACGTTTATTTGGGAAAAATATATAACCGATAGAGTAAAAAAAAAGAGCCCTATGCCCTACAGTGGGCTCTGTTTGTGGGCTCATTAGTAGTATTAGATTAGTAGTAGTAATGCAGTGAAGGGAGCAACATAAATTCAGACACATCTTTTTATATATACAAAGCAGTCAGACTGTGTGACGAAGCTCCAATTCGAGTACACAAAGTGATTTATTAATATGTCAAAATCTACTAATGAGCACTTTATTTCAACTAAAGAGAAAGCCACGATTTTATGTCTAGTTTATGTCACTATTCTAGGAATTTCAAACAGATAACAGTTTAAATGCTCCGTATCGCAAACGAAAACGTTGCATGGCTTAATTCACTACTCAGTGAAACGTTTGAGCACGAACATGCTAAACAGCTCGCACCGTTGGAAACTTACATTTTAAATAAACGCCACATTTGTGACAAGCGTAAAAAGCGACCACGCGACTGTTTATTCATCAACGTGTTTGGCCACGCTGTTCCAAACATTTGACTAACAAATCCGGGTCCGTTTGGCACAAGAAATAGTTTTGTGCGAGCATTTTAATTAAAAGTAGACAAAGGGGGTTGGATAATGTTGGCTCCTTTTTTTCGCGTAGCGACTGAAGATCAAGCTATACTTGCTAGAAATTACATACATTATACAAACTAACGCCTGTATCCCGAAGGGGTAGGCAGAGACAAGGATTTGCCACTAGCCACGATCCTGACAGACCTCTTTCACTTCATCAACATTAATCAGTATCTAGTTGCAGACACGCACTTCCGTGCATGACTTACTTCCAATTTTGTAGACTCTGAGCCCTTATTATGAAAAATGCGACATTATCCGAAGTAGCGAGATGGTCGCTTGGCAGTGTATTACATATGAAACTATTAAATAAAAAGAACCGTATTTGTTGCTAGATTCAAGTGAATTCTCGGGCTCAAGCGCGACGTTGACGACCCTTCCGAACATATCGCTGCTTCATAATAAGGGCCCAGATTCTTTTTGTTCGGTTTAAAAATCAATCAAAGCCGTCGAAATCGAAATATTCGGAAAACAGAATTTATTTTTTGTAGGACTACACCACTCTGTCTTATTTAATTTTTGCTACAAATAAAATGTTATTTTTAACTGTTACTTGTAGAAAATAGTTTATACTGGCTATGGAAGAGTGGAGTGTCTTAACGCTTTCTTTTTCTTTTTGAGTCCTTTTGCTTAAATGGAGGCTTCAAATACTGTTAAGACCAATGTTACGTACCTTAAGTTGATGAAATAAATATCTTATTATAATTATTACTCCGTCCACTATCCACATCACCGAACTCCTCAGCTCATTTTTGTACAAATATTGTGCGATCAAGAATTGTCAGTTAAGCTTTCAGTACTTGCTCTCAAACTTTCCATCGGCAGCGTACAGCGGTCTGCGGCCAGAGATGATATTAAATTCCATCATAATTACTGGCAATGTAGTTTAAATCCCGGTACAACCATTCCCCTTTTCAGCCTCCCTGGTGTGCTGTTTGCATAAACGCTTTATCACTTGCCGCGAGAAATAAGTAAATAGGTACGGCCAAAAGGTTAGCTTAGCAGGAGAAGAAAATAACGTCATGATTACGCACTCGCTGTAGTCAGCAGTGTTGCAGACTGTACGCGGCAGTAATTACCATGTTCCACGGACTGGAACCCTACGTCCGCGTCCGTGCGTCCATCTGTCCGCCCATCCGTCGATCCTTCCCGTCCTTCCGTCAGTCCTTCCCATCCGTTCCATCCGGCCATCTGTCCGTCCGTTCGTCCGTCTGTCCATCCGTCCGTCCATCCGTCCGCCGTCTGTCCGTCTATTCGTCTGTATGGCTGTCTGTCCGTCTCTCCATCCGTCCGTGGGTCCGTCCGTCCGTATGTCTGTCTATCTGTCTGTCTCTCTTATCTAGACAAACGATACGGCTTTCAGCAAATGTTGGTTGTGTAATCTTGATAAAATAAACTCGTGTAATTAACACTCGAAAGGAGCCATTGACCTTAGCATTTGATATGGAAATCAGACGTGATACTACGACTAGATATACTAAGTAAAATTATAGTGATTTTTCTGTACTCACGAACGTAACTTTAACCTCTAATATAGGCACTTTATGTCAATGTACGATAATTTATAAAGCATCTAGTGGCAACTCCAATCTTCACTAGTTAGAAAAAGTGACCGCTCAGAAGCTGGTAGCACCCGGATATATTTTTTAAATAAGAATAAAGTCCACACAATACAAACTACTTGTACTAAATAACTTCTCCTGGTCCCATACTAGGATACCCTGTGATATGGTAACCAGGCAAGGACATCACAAACATGGAGATACACCCAGACTGAGGCCATTTATGTAAGTCTAGTACCACAGCCTCCAGTGGGAATCGAACCCACGACCTCTGATTTGGTATCAAGCGTGTTAACCGCTAGACCAACGAGAAAGTCAAATAAAGTATGATATTTATTGCATGCTATGGATTTTAAGTTTCATTTCATTTAAGTATCTAGATGATAAGTTCTGTATTATTGCCGTAATACAATAATATACTTAGGATAAAACTGGCACACACGATACGAGATCTCCTAGTGAGGGTGCCACTGTAAAATGTACCTACTTTTAAATTACATATACTTTTAAGTTATGAGCAATAAATTATTTTTACTTTTTTTACTTTTAAAGTCACTCAGTAAATGCTGAGAGCTTGCCCAGAACCTATATGCCATCCTCTCAGCATAGTCGGCTTAATCCATAGGAAAAACCGTGTCAATACGTGTGGAGCCTTCAGAGCCTGTGCGCGACTTAATCGCGACTTTCGTCACGATTTTCTTCTTCACAAATTATCGAGTGGAATTTTTACAGCAAATTAACAAATGCACTCTCGCATATGAAGTAAACTTTAGCCTTCGCATCCACGTAGTGAAATGATTTATACGTCGTCCAGTGGCACCTTCACTCACACTAGATGGGTGAAGGGACCCCTCGGGCGCTGCAGTGCCTGGGACATTGTGTTTTAGTTGGAGTAGGAAGAAGCAAGGGTTCTATTATTTGCTACCACAACTTCTTAACCCTACACGTTTTAAATAATAGGGGTTAAAGTATGAAATTGCCGTTTTATTGCAATAGGTTCTTTGAATTGACATAGAATCTTCATGGTTTGAGGTTTTCGAATGAAACTTTTTTCAAATGGTTTCTATGATGTTCTTTTTGTAAAAAATGTGAAACATTTGAATATCGACTTTCAATTGTTTTTGTTATTCAATTTAGACAAGAAAGATG
Organism: Yponomeuta evonymella; assembly: GCA_963969515.1. Lineage (NCBI taxonomy): Eukaryota > Metazoa > Arthropoda > Insecta > Lepidoptera > Yponomeutidae > Yponomeuta > Yponomeuta evonymella. Next base: position 5,005,548 of record OZ018357.1, read on the forward strand.
GATACTGCGAAAATTCGAGTGATTTTTGAATACGAGTTCCGACGCGGAACTAACGCGGCAGAAACAGCCCGCAATATCAATGCTGCGTTTGGAGAGGGGTCTACTAATGAACGCACCGTGCGATTTTGGTTTAAACGGTTTCGTGATGGAAATTTCGACTTAAAGAACGAGCCACGAGGAAGACCGCCCACACAGGTGAATAACGATGAATTAAGAGAGATAGTGGAAGCTTACCCTAGTCAAACTACCCAGGAATTAGCGGCATGGTTTAACGTTACCTTACCCACAATATTGACTCACTTGCGTCAAATCAATAAAATAAAACAATACAAAAAATGGGAAAGTCGATATTCAAATGTTTCACATTTTTTAAAAAAAAAGAACATCATAGAAACCATTTGAAAAAAGTTTCATTCGAAAACCTCAAACCATGAAGATTCTATGTCAATTCAAAGAACCTATTGCAATAAAACGGCAATTTCATACTTTAACCCCTAATATTCAATGAAAACCCCCCAAAAATACTCTGCCAAATCACATATGAACCGCTAACTAACTACGCCACCAATCTCAGCCGCAATAAAAAGCCTCGACTGCCTAAACACGGTGAGTTAAACCGGTGAACCAACATGACACTTGAATCGTTCACTCTTTGAAATCTCTTTTTCAAACAGACAAGCTTCCGTGCCACACTGCCTGGCCGAACGATGTTACTCCACTACGGACCCTATTCTCAAAACCCGTAGAGTTCACAACTGCGTGAAGTCTAAACGGTGTTAGATAGTGAAGCTTAGAGAATAGGGCACAGGAAGGAAGGACGCTCGCGGCGTCGGTCGCAAATTCACAATACTGAGCCACAAAATAAAAAGCGAAGAAGAGGCTTCACACTGCATTACAATTCAAACTGCAAAGCCTCTTCGTATTTTTGTACTGGCCGTATTTCTAAATATTTTTCGTTTTTTCGCAAAAGCAGTAATCCTAATAGGAGGTTTTCTTTTTGACTATTAAAAAATATCTCGAGAACTCTGTAGATGGCGCTGAAATGACTACTTTACTAGCCGTGCGTTCCGGTTTGCGACCGGGAGCGATCATGAGCAAATCGGAACGCACCACGGATCGCTGACGTAGCTCACCGAGCTCACGTAATCGCATCTATGATAGCCGTTCCGAAATTGACGTCAATGGATATTGGTATAACGTGAATGGATAATTTCGGAACGACGTTTAGGTTTTGTTTTATGATCTTCCTTGCTTAGTAACTTACGAAGTTCAGCGCCATCTATCCAGCGACTTGGGAATAATAATAAAAAAGCCCTTATTAGTCGCAGCCCAGAATATGATATGTTTATTACCTAACAGATTACAAAATATTGATTTCGTGACTCTCCAGCATGGTTGTTCGTGGGACTTTATTAAATGAGACGTGAAAATAATTTGGCGAGGGTATTCCTCTAATAATAGATCGCCATATAATAAATAGTCATCTAAAAATTATTAAATAATCTGTTTGATTTCAATCGTTGTAAAAACTCGATTCCTTAAAACACTTCAAAAACGCCGATTAAAATAGTCTATGGTGGAGATTTTACAAGGAAAAGATGTAGCCACAAATTAAATAAACAGAGTTGTAGATTGGTTACAGAGAAATCGTGTTTTTATAAATAGAGCCGTTAGTTTTTAATACATAATTTTGCGTGTTTTGTTTAAGAATTATTTAAATTGCCGTTGATTTTGATTAATAATGGGGGACCATGTCGTATAAAAATTGGTGGAACCTAAATAACTGTCAAGGAGTCCTTAAAAACGGGCTAAGTAGGCCTTAAAAGTCGGTGAAATATGACACTAGTTTGCTATTCTGCTATGATTCAATGGAAAGCCATTTGCTATACTGCGTTCCAAATAGGCTAGATTCATTTTCACAGAGCTGTACTTTTAGCTAGGTCTATCTCACGGGCGCCGCTGTTCAAATATTTATCATGCAATTCCACTAACGTTCATTTATCAGATGCGCGATTTATTTTTTCAGCTGGCCACACCAGTTAGGTTTTGACGTTGTAGCTTTTCCGTGTTTATTTTTTGCCAACAACATTTTTTGTCGTTTACACCGACCGCTGTTTTGAATAAATGTAAAAGTTTTTTTTTCACTATATTTTTGCGTATACATATGTAAGTACATAAATATCTGGGTCTTCATTATCCCTTTACATTTTTTAAAGCAGTTTTTACTTCTGGCAACATTTTGTAGATTGTAAAATAATAATAATAATGATTGATTATTCAACACATACGTTACGTTAAGATTACCTTAGGTGCTGCTATAAAATCAGGAATCTTTAAATAAAAAAATATTGATCCTTTATTGTTATTGAAAAAAAATGGCTTTTAAAATAATTAATGATTATATTCTTTTTTTGTTGCACTAACCCGTGCTAAGAACAATTTGTAAAAAACCTATTTAGGGGCTAAAAATTCCACCCATGCCGGGACTTGAATCCGCGACCTTGGCGGGTCTTTTTTAGCCTCTAAATAGGATTTTTAATAATTAATGATACTTATTAATGATCGCTCGGCAGAGTTTTAGGGAAAGTAGTAAAGGTTCATAAAGTCCTGGTTTGGTGTTATTTAAATAAATCCTTTTACTTACCTCTCGAATCTCATTATTTATTTTAAGCCATAGGTCCAAATGGAGCCTTGCATAATAAAACCTCCATACTCCATGGATTTTGGGTGGTTCAAAAGCGAAATGAACGTGCGTTACAAATAACTATCGAATACGCTAGTTTGTTTTTATTAATAGTGTCCACCGAGAAAAAAATAATATCTAAAGTGTCAGTACAATCTCTCAATCATGTTAACAGTATTTTTTAGGACCCACAACAAAGAACTTAGCATCACGAACCTGATAGCATTTATGCCAAAAACGGCCGTTTCTGGCATTAGTGCTATCTAGTCCTAGGTTTTTTTGCCTTAGGTTTAGAGCCATGGGTCCTAAAAATCACCATCAACATGATTGAGAGATTGTGCTGACACTTTTTGTAAATTTGATCTGTAAAAAAATATATTGTTTTTTTTCTCGGTGGCGCTACTGTACGCCCTGGAGGCTGGATTAAAGCAAAAATATCTGTCTAAAAAATATATTTAAAAAAATACCTTGACACAAACTCGAATCCATTAGAATCATAGTAGCCAGCCTGTGCAGTGCGGGCGTGCGGCAGGTCCGCGGGTCATTGTACTTCTCGCACATTTTTTAAAACTAGATTTCTCATCTCGAAACGAGATTTGTCAACTCAATTTTTTTCTATTTATGTACTACTTAAAAGTAATACCCTAAATAGATGACAGGTTTAATTATTTCTTATATAACCGCGGCTTTCAAACCACCCAGATTTCAGCGTCTATAACAAAAAGTAAAAATTCTCGTAGTTGAGTACTCGGAATACTGAATACTCGGAAAATTATCCGCTTGTACTTAGGGCGCAATTAATAGCAATTATTTTCCTTTCCAGCAACGCCTCATATTTTTCAAAGTTACACATTACTTATACACACTATACGCATTACTTTACAATAATTAAACAATGTAAGAACGTAGCTCCAATTTCGCCTTTGACTGTGTATTATGCGGGAACGAACCGTATTGGAAGGCGTGCACTATCAATCATCTTCAGTTTGACAAGCACATATGTTCCCTCAGAAGCGGCTGCAAAAATAATTTGCCATCCCATTGCGTCCAGCCACAGCGAAAGGCCTTTGCCTATACCGGGATTTTGGTTTGACATTGAGTGGCTGCAGCACAAAGGAGGAAAAACATCGTGAGTAAATCTGCTCAGGTTCCCAACCGAGTACCTGAGGTATTCAAATGCCTCAGCGCTTGGAATAGCCAATCCGCCGCGTGATGATTAAGACCTTCTTTTACTGAGAGAAGGGTCCTTGAGAAATGGATATCTTGGAAAAGAAAAAAGAAATTTATTGTTCATAAGAAGAGTTTACATAAGACGTTAGTTTAGTTTAATCAATTTATATGCCAATGGCAAGGAAGGGGTCGTTGCTACCTTTTCTAGTTAAACTGAATTAGTTAATCTGCCGCGTGATGATTAAGACTTTTTTTTCCTGAACGAAGGGTCCTTGAGAAATGCCATATCTTGAAAAAACAAGTTTATTGTTCATAAGAAGAGTTTACATAAGACCTTAGATTAGTTTAATCAATTTATATGCCAATAGCAAGGAAAGGTACGTTGATACATTTTCTAGTTAAACTGTATTACAGGTACCAGTACCTTTCAATTAAGTTGATACTAATTGTTGGAGTAGTAGCACTAATATTTGTTTACCAGTAGATTTACACGTATTGTACTAGATCATCATTCAGCCACAAGAAGTCCACTGCTGGACATAGGTCTCCTCGATGGACTTCCAAAAAGACGTCTCATCCAGCGTCTTCCTGCCACTTCATCAGCAGCCTATATACGTCCCACACTCTCCTGTGCCCTACAGGTACAGACCGTCCTTCAGAGAGAGAGTGTGGGCTTAATCACCACGCGTGCCCACCGCGGATTGGCAATTTCAAGCGCTGAGGTATGTAAATAGCCCAGAGACTCAGGTTTCCTCACGATGTTTTCCTTCACCGTTAGCTAGTGGTATTGCTAAAGTCATAGGTAGTTACATGCCCGCACTGGGAATCGAACCTGGGTCTCCCGCTTCCGAGTCCAATGTTCTACCCACTAGGCTACCACCGCTGTGCTTGCCGACATGTGGTCTCCACTAGTTAAAATATTACTAGATAAATTATTACATTTATGAGAAGCTATTCACACACACTGCCGTGTGGCTCCGGCCTAGAATGAGCCACCCCATTTCTTCCCGTGGGTATCATAAGAGGCGACAAAAAAACGGAAACCAGGGAACGGACAGCAGCGTTGACCTTTGACACGAGACCACCAAGCACTGCGATCTCCAATCCGCCTGCCAAGCGTGGAGATTACGGCAAAACCTCCCATACAGGGAGAGACCCATGTCCTGCAGTGGACTGCTATGGGTTGATGATGATGATGATGATTCACATACAGAGGAGCAACTTACATAGTATTAAGTTTTAATGAAAATAACAATGTGAGTGTGTTTGGGTGTGTATATGTGAATTTTAAATCTCATTCAACACGAGGTTTGAGATTTAACACTCACCGTACCTCGGTCTTTCAGTTTTCTCTCATCCTTCCCTTTATGTCTCTATGGGTTAGGAAGAGAGGGCAGTGCAACAACGCAAATTATAATCTAGTTTTCAGAAGCACAATTTCGTTACGGTAATTTTGCGAAACCTTTTTTTTTAGTTACACGGCGAGCTATTTACATTAGCCGCACCACTAATAAGCTTGTTTGGGCCATAATTGGCCCATTTGCGAATTGTTCCCCAGACTGATGGATTACATTTTTGTGCCAACTCATGCATTGTGCACGAGGGGTCATTAAATTGCCATAATGAGTTTCCAGTGGCAAACGGAGGACTATGGTGCAGTTGTATCTTAGATAAGATTGACTCACAAATCAATTTGTTTTCCGATATACGTCGGATATGTCTTTTATCTTTGTATCTTTAAATCACTTAGATCGTAATCATAATCATTTATTTATTGCATGTTATGGTAATAATACAGGTAGCAATCATATTAATAAATAATTCATGTTCTGACACCCCGTAAGCGCACTACAATTTTTCTTAACTATTATTATTACACTTTATTGCACACAAGACTTTTAACAGGACATTACATAAGAAATTACATGTACAAAGGCGAGCTTATCTCTGTAAGAGATTTCTTCCAGCAAACCTTCGGGTATAGGAGAAGCAGTAGAAAAACGGGTCTATATATGTGCACAAAATAAACTACAAAAAGCCTAAAAACACAAAGTAAAAAGGAAAACAAAAACTACATAAACTAGATAACAGAATAAAAATACATACCTACTTAGATATACATAAATAATATATATTTATATATATATAGCTCAATGTTATTACAGGGATAGATAATGCTCTTTCAACCGCTTCTTGAAGGTACCAATAGTGGGACTGGCGCATATGTTCTGTGGCAGTGCGTTCCACAGCCTAACCGACTGGACCGTGAAGGAGTCACCGTAAGCTCCAGTATTGTGAGCAGGAATTTTAAGAAGATGGGAGTTAAGTGATCTTTTTGATCTTTCTCCGGAGAACAGGTATTGAAACCTTTCTCTCAGGTATGCGGGAGATGCGGGATGATTAAGAATTTTGTACAATAGTGATAGTATATGTGCATTCCGGCGAAGACGAATTGGGAGCTATTTTAACTCTTGTCGGAAACGAGACACATGATCAAATTTGCGTAATTCGTATATGAAGCGGATACCCAAATTTTGTAGACGTTCGAGTTTGTCTAGCAGCTCCTCATTGGCGTCCAAGTAGCAAACATCCGCATAGTCAAGAATGGGAAGAAGAAGTGACTGTAACTATAATTCATTCAATAATACAAATACTTATGAAACTACTTATTTACAGATGTGTATGCAATTTATTTACAATTACAGACATTTGTTAATGTCAATTCAATTTAATTCAATCTTTATTGCCGTAAATGACAGTAAGTTCAGATGTTCAGAATGTATTCATATTATCAAGGTTCTTTCTAAAGGGTGACTTTGAAAACCTTCACAGTCTTTTAAGGGGATATTCCAACCATGATGAGAAACATGTGGAGCTAGTTTTAAAATAATTACGTGTCAAAATTTTTTTTTTTGCTATCCAAAATTACTTCATACAAGCATAAACAAATAAACAAACAATAACACGACAAAAAGTAATAAAAATCGAAAACGAAAAATTTTTTTTAGCTTCTTTTGTTCGGCGCCGGCCAAGTCAATTGTTCTTTTAATTGTTTACACATGTCGGACGTAAAATTCTTAAGCATTTAACATAATAGAAAACATTTTTAACGTTACGGTACTTCCTACCACTACTAATTTTGATTCACAGTTTGGAGACAAAGGTCGGAAGTCACTTATATTTACAAATATGTTGTACCATTACTGATAAATAACTAATAATACGGTTTTGCCAATGAAAATAACATTCCCTCAAACTACGGTCACCTGTAGACACTGCCAACCCCCCACTATCATCTCTTTTATCTTGACTGTATAGAGATCAGTAGATCCGTGAGAGTATGATTGAGTGGATGTATTCAAATGAAAGAAGAGAATTCTATCGCCACGTATGCTGTGTCTTATTTGCGCGTCTCGCTCGCACTTAGGTATAATAACAACAGTCTTAAAAGAGTCTGAGACAGAAGATACAAATCAGTAATAACACGTTGACCCGTGAGTTGAAGACAAGTGCGTCGACTTGATTTATAGATCTTGACTTGATCATTTATAGTATGGTCGACAGTATTATTATTATGTTACTTATCCGTTTACTTTGTTTCTGTGATGTGTCTTGATGGTATAATAAATGTGTTTCTTATTCTTCTATTAAACTTTAGAAGTTAAAGATAAGAAACTTCAAATTATGATTTCAGAAATAGTGACATTGATCAACAATGTGTTATTTTTGCTACGCTCAACTCATCAGGTAATACCCATATAAAATCCGCCACTAGAGGCCTTTCTATCCGAGCTTAAGGCAGAGGAGGGACTGTGAATGAAGGTTTATATTTTCCATTTTAATCAGTACTAGGAGAGCCTGTGACTTCCTTCGTCGGAATTCGCATTCGGGATGCTTGAACTGATCATTTACGCAATCACGCATAACAATGACGTGATAGACCGAATCCCGATGTTTCATAGTTGCTTGTATTGTCTAATATATAAATATCTCGTGTCACAGTGTTTGTTATCGAACTCCTCCGAAACGGATTCACCGATTCGTATGATTTTTTTGTGTATATTCGGTAGGTCTGAGTATAGGTCTTAGGCTAATTAATATGGCAAAACAACGTTTGCCGAGTTAGCTAGTTAAAGCATAAATATTTACTCAGTTCAGGCATTTACGCCATCACGCTTAACAAACGTTTTTGTCCCAATCCCAACGAAAGTAGCCGCGGGCTCTCCTAGTACCGAATAAAAGGGAAAATATAAACCTTCATTCTCAGCCTCCCCTGAGACAGTAGAGCCTTAAACTCGGATAAGAAGGCCTCAAGTGGCAGTGCGCTAATTTGATATAAATTACTCCGGATTAGGCGAGATCTCCCGCCGCTGTAGATTACCGCGATAGCCGCCATTTGCATAACGTGACAGATTTATCCTGCTGCCCTATATTTTGTTCAGTTTTATTATTTTTATTTCATTTTAAGCTCTGAAGTCGGCCGTTTTACTGTGACGTCGGTTGGCGAATTGTTCACAAGGAGGTCTAAGGTGAGGTGACTTTTCTGTCTGAATACGCCGCCGCCGCGCCGGTGTAAAATAGCAGGCGTTTTGTCTGCAAAAATATCACTTAGCCTCATAGTCGGGCTATTGTACGCAGACGCGAACTCTACACAATACTCTGCCCGTCCTCGTCCCACGTCCTTCTTAAGTGTCCCATGCCTTATGAGTCAGAACCACTCTGTCTCTATCTCACTTTCTTTGTCTTTCCCGCTCCCTTAGTACATGAATAGCACTAAAACATAACATGTGAGTTATATTCTAGTCTTCTTGACTTGTCTTTCCTCTGGGATAGACCGACTAAGCTGTCAGGATAGTATAGGTGCTGGGCAAGCCTACTCCATCTAAGAAACAATGTTCCAGGCACTGCAGCGTCCGATTGGTCCCTTCACCGATCTAGTGTGAGTGAAGGTGCCACTAGGTGCTATATAAATCATCTCATTACGTAGAAGCAAAGGCCAAAGTTTCTTTTTATATTCTAATACTTTAATGAAGTTTTAAGGAACCTGCACACAATTACCTTACGGGTGACTTCGCAGCAAAAATGTAGAGGTAGATAGAATCTGTTGCTATGAACGCATTATGGGTTGAGACCAATGTCACCTACTTTCAGTCCGCATTCATATAATATCTTCCAAAGCCCCTTGTTTTCTTGACGTTGCTAAACAAACAGTTTCTCAAATTTATTGCTCATTTGCCCTCTGGTAACTTTTTTTATACATTTTTATTAAATTTTTCATGTTTAAAACCCAACTAAAATTGAGTAACTACTTTTAATATATTCTGCCATGCCTTCAATATTTGGCTTTCAACCATTTTTTTAAGCATTTTCCGGCGAGTTTTCTGTACAAATGGATAAAGTTGTCTGGAATAGATCGCTTTCAGCGATAAGAACACCACATATTAAGTACCTTATCTCTGAAAACTACTGGTGTCCAATAAAGTGTTATCTATCTGTCTATCTACAAATGCGTTTGTTAATTCATTGACAGATCACTTTCGCTTCCTCAACTTTCGCTTGTATTTCACATTAATTTTGCATTAATATATTGACAGCCTAGTTGGTCTAGTGGTCTGCAGTTAACACGCTTGACAAATGACTTCAGTCTGGATGTATTTTCACGTCTTTGATGTCCTTTCTGGTTACCATAGCACCGGACATACTACTTTGAGGTCAAGACAAATTAATGAGTTGTACCCTCTCCAATTTCGGATAATTAGAGAGGGTACAACTCACCACGGCATTTACGTTAAAAATCTCATTAAAAAAGTTTGTTGTTGATAAACAGGTCAACAACCTCTAAAATCTGGGCATTTTCTAAATGTAACAAATTATATCCATCTTAGGGTTCCGTAGTCGACAAGGAACCCTTATAGTTTCGCCATGTCCTTCCGTCTGTCTGTCTGTCCGCGGCCTAGCTCAGAGACAATTAGTACTAGAAAGCTAAAATTTGGCATACATTTTAATTACGCCGACAAAACGGTAAAATAAAATCGTTAATTTTTTTTACTGTACCCCCTCTACACCTCTACACCTAGCCTATGACATATTGTGGGTTTAGGAAGACCATTTTTTGATTTAGGGTTCCGTTTGCGAAATATAAAGCTATAAATCGCAATTTTTTCAGATATTGCGTCGTGTTTGTAATGCAGTCTATTCTAGTTCTAATCTATATAAAGATTTTTTTTGTTATTTTTAATATCGAATAATTTTTGCTTGCATGTTTAGCTACCAACGCGTCAATTGCTAGCAAATATGATGTGCTGAAAATCAGTGCTGCGATGTTCGCACACGCAGCATTAAGCTGAGCATATTCTTATTATATTATCGCATAGCGTTAATTCACTTCATTTATGTTATCTTTGTGATAATTAAACCGTTATTAAATTTCAATTTAATTTCCTGCAACGACTTTTCAATCGCATCTGATGCACCACATGTGTCTTACGCGATAGCTGGATCTGCATCGGAAGGACGTCCCCCACCTTCCGATGCAGATCCAGCGATCTACTTTGGGCGTCGCGTCGGATGGCGTCGCGTCGCATCGGACGTCTCCCTCCACCTTCCGATGCAGATCTAGCAATCTACCTTGGACGTCGCGTCGGATAGCGTCGCATCGCATCGGACGTCTCCCATCACCTTCCGATGCAGATCTAGCAATCTACCTTGGACGTCGCGTCGGATAGCGTCGCGTCGCATCGGACGTCCCCCTCCACCTTCCGATACAGATCTAGCGATCTACCTTGGACATCGCGTGGGATCGTGGGATGCATCGTATAAGAAGGCGTAGGATAAATATATTTCTAAGCATACAAAGTCAAATTCACGTGGCGTCCTGTACGTAGCATGAGTGTGATTGTACCTCGACTGCGTTGAGCTTGTTATTGTTTTATATAAGACCCTATCAACCAGTTAATGAACTCAATATAAAATTATTATTAAATAGTAAAGTTTGTAAAATATTCTCATAGACTTAAACAAGTACAAGCCTTTAAATATTAAAGACAACCAGTATTTGTGCCATATAAAATTAATTCGGAGCAGTTTAAGCGACGCGATACTGCCCCAAAGCCCGGCATTTCCCTAAAATGTTTCTAAAATACGAGTGCTGTACGACGAAAATCCTTTAAAACGATTTTGTTCGGCGCTGTATTGCGTTATTCCCTGCGACTGGCAAGAGCAGTGGGTTTACTTCGTACAGAGGTTGGTAGAAGTAATAGCCCACCAAAGCCCAAATTTGACAAACGGATAAACTTCTCGTCTCAAAAAATACATCATCATCAGCCCACCTCTGCCCACTGCTGGTGAAAAAATACATGATGTGTAGAAACTTGCCAAGTCCCACGCCTTCACGAATTTAGCAGTGTTTTGACAAAAACTTTTTTATTTACAGTTCCCCAGTTTAAACGCACCCTAGACTTTTAATGACTCGGTGAGTCAGTAAGTGCTGAAAATTGCATTTTGGACGTTTCGACGTCTTATAAATATACCATCGGTATGCAAGAACTTTAGAGGCATGCTCTTTTTTGTATAAACTTAATCCCTCTTTAAATTTTTAATCCGCATCATTCTTCGAAGACAGAGGGGGATCAAAAAGGGCTCGAATCAGTTTATGTAATTATAATTATTAGATATGCATAGTGCGGGCCGACCAAGAACAATATGACCTGGCGCACTTTGAGTCCGTTGAACTTAAATCAATCAATGAGTCAATCAACTTGTCAGCACCCTACACTGACGGTCCTGCTGTCATAAGGCCCCATTGTCCAATGGAAAACTTGCAAAAAACGTGATCTCATACCATTGGAGAGGTATGAGATCACGTTTTTTGCAAGTTTTCCATTGGACAGTGGTTAAAAGATAAATAACAGTGATAAAGATATTTCTCTACATTTTCATAATGCAATCTGTCAAAAAAAATATTTTAGTAACTAACGGTGACCTCATAAATGGCAAGTAGTGCCAGAAAATTAATGAACCATTTAACAGTATTTGAAAAATCAGAAGGAGGTTTGCCCTCTCCCACTTCCACCGACCGCACCCAGCGTTAGTCTGATTAGAGGCCTACTTATGAGCACCAAATCCTGTCGGAATCCTGACGTTTGCGATAGCTTTAGCAGATTGGAATCGCTCATAATTTGGTGCGCGAATATAGGGGCTGCATTGACGGCGGACGTAGGAAGTGTGAGGAGTATTCATCGGCAGCCCTTCTGCGTTCGGATAGTGGTTTCTTTACTGCACTTTCGCTACATCAGTGTTTCCCAGCGTCAGATATTTATTATGCAATCGCGTCGCGTCGCTCATCTATGTTATGCCCCCATTTCCTTTTTATAGGACGCCCGACACCCGCCCCGTCCGCCGGCGCTAATCTGCGGTTTACAAAAGGTCCTGGGGTAAGCCCGGAGGTTATCGTAAGTTGATGCTTATCACTGATGTCATTGTGGCTGTGTAGTATTCCCCTCAATGGCGCTTCATAAAAATACAGCCTATTAGCAGTTATCGGAATATTTCTTTTTCCGTAGTCGGGTTACAACAGTTTTAAACTTTCGATCGTGGATGACAAAATCTTCTTTATCTGTGGGAGAGGAACTTCGATTGGAGTTTAAAAAACGACGAACGACCTTCGATTGCCCATTGTCTAAAATAGGAAACTCCAAGCGAGAGTCGGACTCGCGCACGAAGGGTTCCGTACTATTATCTATACATTAGACAAAGATCGAATTTGAGAATAACGCCATTTATAGAAACCAACAAGAAGCGTTTAACATTGAAATTTAACGACATGACATTGGCGCTGTGAAGGTTACATAGATGGCCGCTAGATGGCAAGCGCTATCTGTAGACAACGTTTGTTGTATGGGAGCACGCTTGAATATTTATTTTATTCTGTTTTTAGTATTTGTTGTAATAGCGGCAACAGAAATACATCATCTGTGAAAATTTTAACTGCCTAGCTATCACGAAGCCTGGTCACAGACAGACAGACGGATAGTGAAGTCTTAGTAATAGGGTCCCGTTTGGCACCCTTTGAGTACGGAACCCTAAAAAGTAAAAATTGTTTATTCAAATCAAAGTTTCCGAGGCATAGGCTTAGATTTAACACACAGATACTAGGCACACCCTGTATCATGGGCGTGTCTTCGTGCCCTGACACGCACACTCAGGATGACCTAATGATTGCATGTGATAACGCAGTCGAGCGTCGCAAAGTTCTGGGCCGCAACTGTTTAATAAAAACTTCTTAATATAGTTGATTTTCCTAGGCGGACATACTTCGACCAAATAGGAGATGTATTAGCAAAGGGCAAGATAAAAATTACCCGAAACCGGCGTCCGTGCATGCAACGACCAATTATTTATTTATTTAGATATGTAACTTACAGCTTATGCCAAATCGCTACAAACTAAAGTTGAACATCGCAATAAACAATATACAATAACATTGCATTAATCATTATGCTAAAGTACTAAAAACAAAAACACAATCATCCTTCTTCAAGCATTTCCTTGCATACTTCAATCATTCTCCCAATTCCTGTGGTAAACATATCATACTGCGACGCCGCCCTGAGCAGGGAGTTGAGTAGTGCGAGAGCGCGCGGCACGGGCGCCTGCTGCTGGCCCGCCGTGCGCGCCGCTATTTATAATTTGATGAAGCGAAAGAGAGCTGTTAAGATCGTGGCAAGTGGCGGACCCTGGCCTCTGCTTACCCCTCCGGGATGCAGGTGTGAGTTTATGTTAAGTGCACCAACACGTTGGGATGGCAAACATAATTGGGACCGGAGAAATAATTTTATTGTGTGAAAGTTATCATTAATATTATCTATCTAATGCCTTTAAACGAGCAATTCTTGTATATTATACATATCTATAAACAGCTCCATCGATTTCCATGAAATTTAGTATGCAGAGGGTTAGAGGTTTCGGGGGCGATAAATCGATCTAGCAGCTAGGTTTCGTTTTTGGAAAATTTCGTTTTATTCAGTTTTTGAAAAACTGCTAATATATCATTAGAATACGAAGGTAAATTTCGCCACCATCTACGACGTCGTAATAGCCTAGATGGGAAATCGGGCGGTCCCGAAACTAGAAGACCCCGGTTCGAGAGCCTCTCTTCAGTCCAATAACTTTTTTTCCCCCTTTTTCATCGTATCCAAATATAATTTTAAGAAAAACGATTAACAAAAGAAAACCATCAAGGTACTTAATACCTGATCTCTTCAAAGGGTTTTCTCTTCACTCGCGTTAATTATCTTGCATGTCTATATTTTAAGTAAGTGATTTCAACATCAAAGGTGTAGACAGTTTACTTACAAGCGTATACTCTCGGGTGTTGGAAAGCACTAAACGAAAATTAATTTGATCGCTCAAAATTACGTGTTAAGAAACAATGAAGGTTAATTAATTTGAGAGGAAATAATCAAAAAAGACGGCCCATTATTGAGCAGGCGTTAGAAAGCTTTTGAAGTATCGGAACAATGGGCTTAATTAGAATATGCTTGTGCTTACTACAAACGACTGCATTCGATTTTACTTTAATACAAATAAACTAATAGGTATGTATAGTGAAGCAAAGTAATAATTTAATCCAGAAAGAGAGTATGATCTTAAAGCGCTGCTTTCAACTGCTTTTGTGCCTCGTTGGTCTAGCCGTTAAGGCGCTTAGCTAACAAAACAGAGGTCGTGGGTTCGATTCTCACTGGGGGCCGCCGTACATTTGTGCAAATGGCCTCAGTCTGGGTGTACTTTCATATTTGTAACGTCCTTGCCTGGTTACCATAGCACAGGGAATCCTAGTTTGGGACCAGGTCAAGTGATTGTATTGTGTGCAAGTTATTATTATCATTAATATTATCCCTTTCGCCTGCACATTTTGCAAACAAACATAAGCTCACGCCTGTGTTCCGGAGGAGTAGGCAGATATCTGGGTTTGAATAATCTCTTAACGGGCTCCAGGGAGTAACACTAGCGCCACCGAGAAAAAAAAACATCTTTTTTTTACAGACCGTATTTCCAAAAAGTGTCAGTACAATCTTCCAATCATGTTAATAATGATTTTTAGGTATTAACTGGCCGTTTTTGACATAAATAATTTAATGCAGGTTCGGGATCCCAGGTTCTTTGTCTTGGGTCTTGAAAAATCACTGTTAACATGTGAACAAATACGAAATTGAATGTTTTGGTGCATTAAAGACGAGAGGAATTAAAACCCGATCTTGACTTGAAGGTTTAATTTGGGAGTGATTTTGACAGCTGTCACATGACAGATCGTAGACAATGTACGTTTGTAAAGCAAAAATAAAACTTAATGTTTCATTGATTTAAACAACATGATTGAAAGATTGTAGTGACACTTTTTGCACATACGATCTGTTAAAGACTATATGCTTTTTTTTTTCATTGATGGCGCTAGTTAGCTCACTGGATCCCCTTAACATATTAAAGATTTCAAAATGAGACTGTACTCGTAGTTAGACAACCAGGCAGACATTTGTGAATATATAGAAGCAATACGCTTTAACGGCTAGAGTTCTGATATACACATTACATAAACTATCCCAGAGGGGTAGGCAGAGACCATTTGCCCCTAGCCACGATGAAGAGGTTTGTCACCTCTTTCATTTTATCAACATTGGTCGCAGCATACACGTACATATTTACACGCATATATAAACAGCCTATATACGTCCAACTGTAGGGCACAGGCCCTTTCTCAGAGAGAGATTATGGGCTTAATCACCACGCGTGCCCACCATATTGGTGATTTCAAGCGCTGAGGTATGCGAATAGCTCAGACACTCAGGTTTCCTCTCGATGTTTTCCTTTACCGTTAGCGAGTGGTATTGCTACTTATTACTTCACAAATGAACTTAGAAAACAAAGTAATAGGTACATGCCCGCATTGGGAATCGAACCTGGGTCTCTCGCTTCCGAGTCCAATGTTAGACCCACTAGGCTACCACCGCTACAAGCATACGCCTTGACATGTTTCTTGTACTAAAGAAGTTATGTTAAGTTACTTATGAACGTAAGCTCAAATAAAATTAAGTTTATTCAAATATTAGAAATTCGGCTGAAACGCCCAATGTGCACAAACAAAGGAATGCCAACAAGCTATCCCACCCATAAACTTCTCTTCAACTCCGCCATTAAACATACGATTAAAAATGTCCCGCCCACGTTTACAAAACATTAACGGCTTGTAAAGAGCCCATTTGATTATCCAAAATGGCTCAAGTTTGGAACACGGTTTAACACTCAATTTTGTAAAACCGCGGGCGCCTGTACGACGACTGACTTTACTCACGATATGTGTATTAGTACGTGTATTCGATGGAACAAGGAGGTAGGAAGCGTATTCTGAGTGATTCTCACTGGACATTAATCAAACTATTCACACTCTCATGCCTACCCATCACATCACCAGTTTTAATCATGCGCACCCTAACTCACACGGCAATTTCTAAATGCTGATGATAGCTTTTGATTGAAAATTCTTTATTACACAATAAAAACATTTGTACACAGGCGAGCTTGATACTTATAGGTATTTTCTTACAGCTAACCTTTGGAGTGGGTGGTAGTACCGGGAGATATTTATTGGGAAAATTATTAAGACTAGGTAGTAATTTTAAAAACATGAAACACATATAACTACATACACCTAAAAAAAAACCTATAGTACACCCTATACTTACTAAGTAAACAAATAATGTATCATCCTACTTATACTATTACTTAATAATTAATATATAGGTGTAATAAATGCAATATAATATAAACTACGTAATAAGGTAATATCATGTTAGATAACTCTGAAGTCCGAAGTAATGCACATGAATTATATACTCTTAAAAATGTGGACTGACGACGCATGACGTAACAGAGGTAGCGCATTCCACAAGCGCACTGCTGTCACAGTAAAGGAATTCTCATTGGTATCATGCACGAGGATGTCTAGAAGAAGCTCTTTGCATGGGCGCTATAGGCGACCATGCATGCCACGAGGGGTGAAACGTACTCGTTCCTTGCCCGGTCACCATAGCACGGGGTATCCCACTTCGAAACCAGGACAAGTGATTGAAGTTACTAATTTTATTAATCATAGTTGTAATTACCTTATTCTGGTTGTACAATAAAGTTCTCTATTTTTTTTTTTTACTAAAAAAATTAACGTATTTTGACATTTTGCAATAGTAATACAATAACTAAGCAACAAATGCGCTCAGACGTACTCGTACAAATCTTTTCTGTCAACTTTAAACTTACTTTTACTCGTGCATATCCGTTGTAGGCAAAGATCTCCTGGAGTTTCGAGGAGGGGGGCGAGTTCTATTGAGAAACAATGCGTGTTTTAGACTCTAGCGCCAGGTCCCTGGCTCGAGACATCGTGACTTTGTGATGACATAGCCTGTCGTGACGGAGGCTAACATCGTCATAAAATCTGTTACTACCTCTTTGAAAATAAGTATATAGCAAGGAACGCTACGCAATACGTGATGCGAATCGCGAACCGAACTATATTAGATGGGTAAATAATTTTTCCAACTGTAAGGGATTTTCGCGCAGTGGTTGTTTGCAAGAAGCATACGTACGGAGGGGTAATAAGTATAATCGTCATAGAATGTCACATTTAAATTTAAAAAAAAAATCTTGAAGAATGACAAATTTAATTAAACGTAGAAATTAGTGTCATAAACAGCTTCTCGTTATAAAATAAGTAATTGAACACGACAGAGTAAATAAACGAGCGTTAAAATGAAGGGTAGGGAATCCCACGCATGTAATCGCTGTACATGCGTGAGGTCCGGAGTTTGAGTCCTAGTATGTACCGAAAATCGACCTTTGAGGTGGTTGTTCAGGTACTGTTCATGAACTCGTAGCAGCTATACAACTAGCTAACCATGAATGAAGACATCGTGAAAAAACCTGAGTATTTGAGGTGTTCACATGCTTTAGAGTTTTCCTTTACACCGAATTCCCTTATGTGTAATTTTAAATGTGAACAAAAATTACTTGACTTCACCTAAGGGCAAATTTTCATTCTTTTTTTGGAGGTGAAACTGGCATCGAGATCAGAACATACCTTGAATGCGATATTTTTTTATTCCACCCACAACGGATCGCGTGATCAAATTATACGAACCCGTAATAATCACTCATGTGAGCCTTACAATAATAAAATTTCGATAAGATTCTTTACATGAAAACAAAAATCGGCCTCAACATGTAACTATTGTTTATCAGTGTGCAATTAGTGACTGCTTTTCAAGGAAGGCCATTTCTTATACTAAGATGGTATCATATTTATATATTCCGTGTGGCGCCGGACTAAGAATAGCGTCACTCCATTTCCTTCCGTGGATGTCGTAGAAGGCGACTGAGGATATCAATTACCAGGAGACGGGCAGCAGCATCTTCCTGAGATTCCAACCGCATACTGCGATCGCCAACCCGCCTGCCAAGCGTGGCGATCATGGCAAAACCAAAACCAAAATAGTTATGAAAACCATGAGGAAGGCTAATGTCCTGCAGTGGATGTCAAATGGCTGATGATGATGATGATGATATTTATTTATATTATGAAAATTAAGAACACACATGTAGGGCAAAAGATTAAATCTAAAAACACTTATTCATAAAATCGTAGCTACAATCCGGATAAGTTGGCGATAGACACATAAGAAGACTTTTTAATACTTATTTGTTGATTGGATTAATGGGAAGTCCGAAGAATTCGTAAGTCAGATTCCACGTCCATGCGTAGTCAAATTCAAGTTATTTGTAAGGCTTGAACATTACATAATTGTAATGCTAAAAACAAACGAATGTCAGCTAAGGCACTTTTATTGGCGATTGTACCAGATACCCGAGTTTGTGTTCCGATTTAAGAAATTGGGCGTCGAATTCTGAATTCCAAAGTCAAAAATCGTCGCTACGTGAATTGAATGGCAGTAGGGCCCAAAATGCCATCGCCACAAAGAATTCGTTAAACGTAATCGCGTTATAACTTCCGATTTCTTTTTAAACTCAGGTAGCTACTAGGTACGTGTGATTTTTTTCCCTTTTATACCTTTTTTCTGCTTACAGCTTCTCTTTTGGAGCGTGCGAGAGAAAAATCACAGTTTGTTGGAACGGGAACTTTTTGTGTTTGTTCGGGTTTTATGGATTTGTGTCTCATAAGAAGGGCATCTTAGAGATAAACTTTGCAGTGTTACAAAACGCATATTTTCCAAATTTGTGTGACCGTTAAGCAATCGATTCGTTCTGGACTTGCATCCACTTCCGAGATAGTTTAGTATTAAAAATATGATTTTACGGCGTACTAAGATCGTACGTATCAGCGATGGCATAGCATGTGATTTGCCTGCATGTGGAAAATGTACTAAAGCTTGCACATTCGCTGTAGGTTTTTTTTGTTTTCATTTCTTTCACCTACACACGAGGTAAGTGCCAGCAACTATCTTCATTCTCTAACCCCGCTTTCTCGTACGACCTATGAAGTAAGTGGAGTCTCGTATGAAGTTAGAGGCCGCAGGAATTATAACCGCATAGGAATAAAAAAAATATACACGTCGAATTGACAACCTCCTCCATTTTTTGAAGTCGGTTAAAAACAGGGTGGGCTTACCAGTCTGTCAGTCGTATCACTGGTTATAATTGCATTTGCTACATCAATTCTGCTATAGACACTTTTGTGGCATTTATGCTAATTTTTTATAATTTTTAAATGTAATATGTATGTAAATAATGTTTAATGCAATTAATTACGCAATAGTTTTGACTGTAATTAAATTTTTTTTTTGCAATAATAAATTATAAATTATAATTATATAAAGCGTCGCTGCTACGCGATGTGCTGACGTAGCACGTGCTACGAATTGTCGCTACGGCGCGCCTGTATAGAATCTCTTTGCCGTAGCAAAACGTAGGCTGCTCTTGGTGTGTGCTTGGCTTGGTTGACCCGTCAAACATTTTTTTGCCATATTAATTAGCATAAGACCTGTTCTCAGACCTACCAAATATACACAAAAAAAAATCATAAACATTGGCGGAGCCGTTTCGGAAGAGTTCGATAACAAACACTGCCACACAAGATCTTTATAGATTAGACTCTTCATATTATTCACATCCATTTTTGTCACTTTAAATACAAAATTAGTTACAGGTTCACAATATTTTACAGGGTCTCCCAATTTTTTCATATATTCATCGCTATCATCATCATCAGTTCACCTTTCCCCACTGCTGGGTAGAGGTCTTTTCCCCTTTACGCCATCTTTCAGACTGAGATTCAAGATTTTTTATGTTTTGTTTCATTTTAATTTTATTAAAATACTAGCTGACTCGGAATCGTTATTTAGCCGTATTAATTAGCTTACGACCTATTCTCAGACCTACATAAAAAATATAAAATTCCGGTGAAGGCGTTTCGGACGAGTTAGGATAAACACTGTGACATGAGATTTTTATATATTATATTACTCGGGTACCATTAGTTCGAGGACGTTAAAAACTTTCTCTATGGAAATCGATCCCATGTGTGTAGACAAGCCCTAATAGACCTACTTAACAGATAATATTGTGTAACAAAGGCAATATAAACGATCACACTCGACATAACACCACACGTAGATTAATTATCTCATGTTACAATGCGACACAGTGCCGCTATTAATTAACTCCGAGCGAGGCAGCTGTCAGCTATCGAATTGCGACTAGTTTTAATCACGGTGTGATTAGATAAAGATTCATTTTGACCCCAGATTTGATCCCTGCTTCGTGGATCATTTCGACACTCATCTTACGCATACAGTTTATTCATTGACAAGATTGAGTTGAGGAAACCTGAGTGTCTGAGCTATTCATATACCTCAGCGCTTGAAATCGTCGATCCGCGGTGGGCATGCGAGGTGATTAAGCCCATACTCTCTCCCTGAGAGAAGGCCTGTGCCCTACAGTGGGACGTATATAGGCTGCTTATGCTAAGAGTGAGTTTATCAAGGGAGCTTTTTCCTCGAGTACTTACTCGAGACAGACAACTTTGTCTGCTCGTATATTACGCGCATCAAATCCTGAACAATTCCAACGGCCTAACTGTCAAATTCCATACTAATTGCTATCGCAAACGCCAGGATTCCGACAGGATTTGGGTGCGCATAATTAGGCTCCTGGTCCCCATTGTCTCTGCCCACCACTCCAGAATACAGGCGTGAGTATGTATTTAGTGCACTGCTCTATCAGGATATGACAACGTCACACATATTAGCGATGTTCTAGTTTTATAGTCTCTTTCAAGATTTTTCTGTTATTAAGACCTCAGAACTTCGGCGATTCGGGTCGAGTAGGTCTCTTCATAAATATTGTAAGCTTTGGAAATGACGTCACAAGCTGCGATCGACGGTCTTTGCATGCACGCACGCCGGTTTCTTGTACATTTTATTTTGCCCTTTGCTAATACATCCCCTATTTGGTCGAAGTATGTCCGCCTGGAACGTCCCTTACCGGCCCGGACGCCTCATTTATTGACGGGAAACTCAGTTCGGTCGTAGGGGGTCACGTGCTTAAGCCGCATGCAACGAAAACATGTCGCCTCGGCGAGAGCTGTAACTCTTTAACTATGCGTTGCATGCAATACATTTATGCATCGTTAAGTAGAACGAAGTAGCCATTGCTAAAATCCTTTTAATTCGTGCCGCTAGGTAAGGCCAGTGCCGCGTAACACATTGCGCAGTTTGAGCGAATAGTGAACGCTTACTTATAGACGTTCCATGTTAAAACGACGGCCGTGTAATCCTATCACGTTACCGAAGGTTAGTGGAGGCATAACCCCTGGTAACAGAAGTTAAAAACATGAAGAAAAATTTAGAAAAAGTAAAAGTATAATCGTCAGAACTAACCTTTCCCTAAAACTAAACAAAAGAATAAAACTATATCTAATAAAAATACAAAAAAATATTTACAAAAGAAAAACCTTAGGGCCAAGGAGGCAGGACACGCCGCCGTGAAGATAGATAGGAGGGTCGTGGAGATAATCAGGCAGGCCGTGGAGACGGGTAGGCAGGCTGGGGAGACAGGTAGGCAGGCAGTGGAGACGAGCAGGCAAGCCGTAGAGTCCAGCAGGCAATCCGAGGAGACAGGTAAGCAGGCCGGTAAATTCATTAGTATGATGGTGATTTGACATAGATTTCGAAAAACACACAATATATTCAAACATCTGACTAAAAGTTGAACGATGAAAAAGTATAAAAATAAGTAGAAATACGTATTCGCCTTGAAATATTCATAAATCCAGGTGATTTGCATGTTCGTGATAACGTGAAAGGTGTTGTGAACTCACATTTGGACTTCAGTGGTACGACCTGGACAAAAACGTAATTTTCTACATAGAAAAGTAAGCGCTAGGTGATAAGATCGTGCTAGGCTAAACCTACAACCTGCCATATCCCCACCTGCTTTGTATAACTTTTTATATTCATTGCCTATATTACGCAAATACAATTTAAACTCAATACATATTTTAAGGTGTTGTTAGATAAGGGTGGGATCTTCACCGGGTCCAACAGGTCTGTATTCATAAATTCATCGACGGATCGTTAATAAACGGCAACTTTGTCGCCACCCGACTTCAGCCAGGTGCTTTTAAAAGCTTTTTAATACGATTTTCACGTAACTCGGTGATTGTAAGATATTGCAGGAGGTAGTAACCTTTGAAATGTGATTTTAGGTTTCGTTGAAGAAGCCGGCTTCTTAAATACCATATTCGATTTAGTACACGAGTACTTATAAAAATTTTGTTATTACCTTTTTGACCTTTTTTGCATGAGGTAATTTATACAGCGTCTAGTAACACCATGATTCACACTAAATTGGTGAAGGGACCACTCGGACGCTGCAGTGCCTGGGAAATTGTTTTTGTTTTAGTAGCTTTTAGATAATAGATTAACAATAAAAGTGTAACTTGCTTCAGCAAATACTTTTTAATGTGCAATAAAATATTCTATGTATATATAAGCAGACAAATAACTGCGTTACAGCCATTCGAGTCCTCGTAATAAGGACAAAACCTTATTAATATATAAACAAAAAAAAATCTGCCAATTTATATAGCCTGTCTCAACAATTCTAACAACACTTCACGCATCTAAATTGCTGCAAGCGTTTAAGGCTGCTCTTACGTGGAGCACAATATAAAATTTTTTAATATTGTAATAAAATATTGTAAATTGTGTGAGCGAGACAGCATGCTCCACGTAAGAACAGCCTTAAAAGTTATAGTGGATTAAATAAACTGACAAACCATTCATTTAATCTTAGCCTAACCTACTTTGTTAATCTGTGGAAGTTTTGAACACTGTTACTGCACTAAACTTAAGCTTTTATTGTTGTTTAAGCCGTTGGTTTCCCTAATAAACTTAAAATAAATAAAATAAAACCAACAAACATAACCATCCTTATTCACTTGCGCAGTCGTGTAAAACGTATTATCAAGTTGGCAGCTGTCTATTCGAGTTCGTCGTTCGTACGCGTGAGAGCATCAGCCGAACCGAAACAACGCAGCATTCAATTACGGACCTGACATTATCTAAAACCGAATCGCCAGTTTGAGCGGGCCAACCCTCAGCGGTGGCTTGTCAAAAGCTTAACAGAATACAGGTGTGGACAGCGCGTTAATTCAACAGCGCCCTAGTTAATAATAAAGTGAACCAAGGAGGTCTATTATCAACGGACAAGGATGTGGGCTCGCATTGTTCCCGCACTGCGGGCCTATTCTCGACCTGCATAAATATTGTGGGTGTCAGTGACTCTAATCACAATTTGTACGAATTAAGAACGGACCAATGGCTTATAAACAAGTCATTTTACAAACATCTTGTAAGGTGATCTCAAGAGCCGTATTAATACAATGCTTGGGCCCATGAAAGGTCCGTCTGTCTGTCACCAGGCTGTATCTCATGAAGCGTGATAGCTAGACAATTGAAATTTTCACAAATGATGTTGTTGTGTTACCGCTATAACAAAAAATACCAAAAACGAAACAAAATAAATATATAAGTAGGGCTCCCATACAACAAGCGTGATTTTTTTGTAATTTTTTTGCTTGATTTTAATAACGGCAACAGGTAGACGCTTGAAGTAATCACAGAATATTTAGTTGTATATTTACTTTCAAAATACTTTACTTTATTGCACACATAAAAACACATGAATAAAACACAACATTTACAGAAAAATTAAAAAGTATACATGGCGAGCTTATTTCAGCAGAATAAATAACTAAATAAAAATAAAATAAATATTAAGGGGGGCTCCCATACAAAACCGTGATTTTTGCCATTTTTGCCCAATATTAATAACGGGAACAGGTACGGAACCCATGCGCCAGTCCAGTTTTTCTCAGTTTTGTAAATATTCTTAAAATATTGCATTCCTTGTTTGTCTTGTCTTTGTCCTATTGCCTGATGCTATCCTCCGGTATTCCGGTATGGTATAGTTCGACAGCACATCAATATTTACATCATCATAAGCAACCTATATACGTCCCACTGTAGGGCACAGGCCATCTCTTAGAGAGTGAGTATGTGCTTGCTGTACCTATGACTTTGTTTCTAAGTTATGTAAACTTGTTAAGTTATAGTAGCAATACCACTCGCTAACGGTGAAGGAAAACATCGTGAGGTAACACGAGTGTCTGAGCTTTTCACATACCTCAGCGCTTGAAATCGCCAATCCGTGGTGGGCCCGCGTGGTGATCAAGCCCCTACTCTCTCTGAGAAAAAGCCTGTGCCCTACAGTAGAACGTGTATACGCTGCTTCTGTATTACAGTAGCCAATGCAAATGATATAACGTGGCTTAGCAAACTACATTACTCGAGTCGAAATTTGATGGTTTTGACATTTGAATGCCATTCAGTGCAGATTTGAACTGCGAATCGACCTATTAAGATGCAAGCAAACGGGCTAACCGCGGCCTTTATTCAAAAAATTGTAACACTGCACAAATGTTTTTTTTTTTATGGCACACCGCAGAAACTGTTTACGAAATTAAGAAATCAAAAATATTTTGCCTCTCCTGTAAAGTAAGAAAAGGAAAAAATGAAAATTGTTTATGTGCACAAGTAAACGTAACATAAACGTATTACATAAGTAATTAGTTTGAGAATGTACTTAAGCCAGTTAGCTAACTCTTAAACTAGGAGAAGTCCTTTATTATTATTATTAATACGTTTATTGCACATAAGTAAAAAATACAATAGCAATGTGGCGGACTTAATGCTATAAGCATTTTCTACCAGTCAACGACAGGTGGTACAAGAAATTAACTGGTAAGCATACGAAATAGACGGATAAGACGATTTATCCGATTAGAATATAATAAGGCGATTAGAATAAGTCTATTTATTTATAGAGTATTTATCTTAAGACCTAGTGATTCTGAGAGAGACCGGAGTAGTATTGTCTATGTGTGTGTTGTGTGTGTATGTG
Organism: Yponomeuta evonymella; assembly: GCA_963969515.1. Classification (NCBI taxonomy): domain Eukaryota; kingdom Metazoa; phylum Arthropoda; class Insecta; order Lepidoptera; family Yponomeutidae; genus Yponomeuta; species Yponomeuta evonymella. The sequence goes on from OZ018357.1 coordinate 5,030,926, forward strand.
TGTGTGTGTGTGTATGTTGTGTGTGCGTGCGTGCGTGCGTGCGTGCGTGCGTGCGTGCGAGCGAGCGTGCGTGCGTGCGTGCGAGCGAGCGTGCGTGCGTGCGTGCGTGCCTTCGTGCGTGCGTGCGTGCGTGCGTGCGTGCGTGCGTGCGTGCGTGTGTGTGTGTGTGTGCAGTTACTTGTGCAGTGATGTTTGCTAAGCAACGATAAGATAGTGTACTGACGTGCGATTTCGAGAATAGGGTCCCAAGTGCTGATATAAATTATGTTGTTCGAAACACAATGAGTGGGTGGAACGGGCATTGTTCGCGTCGAGATCTAAATAACAATATGCTCTCGTTTTCTATGGGCAAAGGTGTTTCTTAATGGATAGGGTTACCTTTTGATGGGAAGTGTTTTGGTGGGAAGGTCTAAAACTTTAAATTTCAGAACTAACCGAGTACCTACACTACTGTATCCAAAATTAGTCAGTATACTTAATATACTACGAGTAAGTTAGTTGCACTACCTGTTAGTGTTTTCTTCATAACATAACATAGGTATACTGGTAGATAGTGCTGAGTAGCACTAAGCTCGCCTATGTACAAAACTCTGTGTTCAAATGCAATTGAGCATTTTAATAATAATAATATATATCACTATACTGCAATACGAATGTAAAGAGATAGTCATATTCCACAGGCAGTTTTATTGAGGCCTCATCCGTCCAAAGGAGGAAATTGTCCCAAAATTATGTTGGAGCATTTATACCATAGAAGAAAAGGCTCAGAATAAAATTAACCATGCATACAATCTTTCTAAGCTTCAAACATGTAAAAAGTCAAGTTACTTTGACAATAAAAATCTTATTAGGGTTATTTTTTCCATTGAACGCTTTCTAATGAGGATGTAGAAACATGAAAAAAATGTTTTTTTTTCGAGATTGATAAAATATTTATATAATATTTATATAATACGTCATCATCTGGTGACGTCAGTTTGCGCTGGTTTTTGTACCACGTGACCAAAATTACTTTTGGTTTTCACTGATTTTCAGTTCACTTTGGTTATTAATATTCACATCAAATCAAATCAAAAAGTTTTTATTCAAAGTAGCACAGAAACTGCGACTTAATGAACATCACAAGTTAAACTGGGTGTCCATTTCAAAATCTAGATCACTTTGGAGAAAAAATGGCCAAATAACTCCGAACTTAGTCTTTTCAAGTCCTTAATTAACAGAGTTTATGTAAATATTATAAAACCTGGAACTCATGCATTGAACTGGCTTTAATTCCAGACATCATTGTCATCTAAATAATCTTTAATTTTTTAAATTGCTTTTTTGGCACAGTGTGGTTCACACATTTTTTTAAACCGCGTTTCTGGCAAGCTTATTATATCCTCAGGGATCTTAATGTAGAAATTTCGAATTTGTTTTGAGATATGTATTGCTTCCACTTTCTTTGTCTTTAAAATGAGTGCTTTGAAATGGCAAACTACCTTACATTTTAATTTCTAACAGACACGATTCCTTGAAACGCTCGTCAAATGCAGTTTAATTAGTCTATGTCAAAGGAAAAGACGTAGCCTCAGATTATTTAAACTCCCTCTGAGGAGTTTTTTAATTAATTGTGTTTTTATAAATAAACATAAACATAAACATTTACATACAGGCACATACATTGGTTCTGGCCCCACACTAGGATACCCTGTATCGTGGGAACCAGAAACAACGACATCACAAACATGTAAACATCCAAGACCTGGGGTTTTTTTTTTGTCCTCAGCCGGGATTCGAACTAATATTATAAGCGTAATTTCAGTACAATTGACAGTACTCTCTGACACATCACGCGTCCACTGTATTCATTTACGTCACGTGCAATCTAGCACCGAAATTGTAAAAAGATATTATCTGCCACCTGTACCAATTTCAGAATCCTTTTGAGATTTTCAGCACATGGTATTATTTCCGGAGTTCCGCTTGTAGCGCTACGTATATTTTTGTGTACAATGTCAGGTGACATTGAAAGATTACCGCTGGTTGAGGCAAGGCAGTTCCGAAGAAAGGCTCTAAGGGAAAGAAGGTATGCTTATCCAGCATTTAATCATTTTATTTTTATTTTTTTATATACTGCAGGGCACGGCACAGGCCTTCTCTCAGAGAGAGAGAGAGAGTATGGGGTTGAGAAATTTAAGTGTATTTATAACAAGGGTGTATTATTGTAATACACCTTGTTTATTTATAAACTGTTGTAATGTTTTTTTGGCAATAGATAAAATTTACTTTAGTCACCGGCTTATTATTTTTATACAGCGTATCCGTGTATGTGTGGAAAGTCTGTGTAAGGCCAAAACTTAAAAATAAAGAACATTAACTCTTAATTATGTTGTTATTGTAAAACGTATCTAATTTGGAAGTAGCCTGGCCACCCATTGCATAGTAAGTATTTTGGGAGCCAATAACCTTATTATTGTATCACCATGTCCGTCCGTCTGTTTGCCCGCGACTTAGCACAGAAACGACAAATACTAGAAAGCGGAAATTTGGCATGGATATTCATAATAATCACGCCGACAAAACGGTAAATAAATCTTTAAAAAATTTTTTTTACGGTACCTCCCCTACATCTAGATTTTTTAGGGTTCCGTAGTCGACAAGGAACCCTTATAGTTTCGCCATTTCCATCCGTCTATTTGTTGGTCTGGTCCGCGGCCTAGTTCAGAGTCGATTAGGACTAGAAAGCTGAAAATTGGCAAGACATGTATATTAATCACAACGAAGAATCTCGTTGTTAATTCGTATATTATAATATTGTGAGTGTAGAAAAACCATTTTTGATTTAGGGATCCGGTTGCGAAATATTAAGCATTGAAGCGCAAATTTTTGTTAGAGTAGGGCGTCCCCCTCTCTCCCGGCTAAACGGTTGACTGTAGAAAAGTGAAAAAATTCAGGGCACATAGGGCAGTAGCACTTAAAAGAAAAACTATTACGGTTAAGTAGAGTTTACAAGTTAACGAATAATAGGCGAAGAACTTATAAAAAGGAAAATTCGTTGAAAAATTACGATTTTTCAATAGAATCGATGGTTTAATAATTACACGTGTTGCTTGCGCTAATATTTTTACGAGAAAAAAAAAAGACGATTGACAGAAAAGAATAAGTTTGAACTACCAAGGAGGTTGCATACTTTTTGGCAAGCGCAAACACTTTTCATTTCAAGGGGATACTTCAAATCAAATAAAATATTACTTATTCACAGAAAAAGATTACAACTGTGTGATATTAGTATATTATATCTACTAAGATTTCAAGTGTATACATGCATCTGATTCCAGCAAGCATCGGTAACTTAAAATGTAGACATCTTGATTTTCAAGTGCAGTAGTTACCTACAATCTATTTTACTAGTAATGGCCAAAATATTTAAAAAACCGGCCAAGTGCGAGTCAGTCTCGAGCACGAAGGGTTCTGTACTATTATCTATACAACATTAGACACAAAGATCGAACCAAAACTGGCAAAAATTACGTTTGTTGTATGGGAGCCCCCTTAAATATTTATTTTATTCTATTTTTAGTACTTGTTGTTATAGCGGCAACAGAAATACATCATCGGTGAAAATTCCAACTGCCTAGCTATCAGGGTTCATGAGATACAGCTTGGTGACAGACGAACAGATGGACAGTGATAATGAAATACTTACTGTTAGATCTAAAAAGACAAAAGACGAATCCGTTATGCCGTGTGAATCACTCATAAACGATATTTTTAACGAGAAAAGGAAGCTATGATGATTCATTTGATTTATATTAATTAGAATAAGTGACTTTACTTTGTGTATGTCTATAAATGTTGCATGTCAAGACTGACAGAATGTGCGTTCTATAATATGTTTTATGATCTGTACCTATATTTATGTATGTACTTCCACATTCTAGCAAATAAATGAATTGAATTGAATCCCTTCCGCGTTACGTCTGGACCACACGCTAATTCGCGCGCCAAAACTGATCAATTCGGAGAACACATGTGCTTGTCAACCTGAATATGATGGATGACATCGCTCATCCGCTCGCTCCCCAAACTTGGTCCCCGCCTTCCTACACGGCTGGTATTTTTCCTAGCAAGAAACTCGCTTCAGTATGGGATCACAGACAAGAAACTTTGAGAAGGCTACAGGGAAATAAACAAGGCATTCGAACATACGACAGTTCACCGTAACTTTCTATTAGCGAAAGACATGCGCGGACGCAAAAGGGAAATAAAAGTTTCCGCACGATTTCTCTTTCACACAGCGTTTAATATTAATAATAATACATACATACACATAACATGAACTCACGCCTGTATCCCACTTGCCACGATCCTGACAGATCACTTTCGCTTCCTCAACAATCATTAGTCGTTGCATGCACGCACGCCGGTTTCGGGTACTTTTTATCTATTTAATAATAATAATGACTTCCAAAAACACAATCACTTGCGCTGGGCCCAAACTCGGATACCCTGTGCTGTGATAACCAGGAAAGGACGTCACAAAAAACTACACCACCCAGACTGAATCCATTTGTACGAATGTAAGGCGGCCCCCAGTGGGAATCGAACCCACGGTCTCCGGCATGGTAATCTGACGTAATATCGCTATAATTCATTTATACAGTGGAACAGTGGTTCATTTAGACAGTAGAGCATTGTTTAATGCATTATTTATTTAAGGCCGCCAATAATTTTAAAGCGGAATTTTGTATGAAAATACTGGCTTATGACGTCACATTTCAGAGCACTCTTTTTATGTTTAATCTATTTAAAAATTGTTATAACTAGCAATGACTAAAAGAGATACATTTTCCGAGATTTTTATTTTTGGTAATTTTTGTTTTAATCGAGCATATAAAATAATTTATTGTTGATCGTGTCAAATACCGTATACTGGACTCACATTCGAGAGGTCGTGGGTTCGAACCCCGGCATACGACTTACATTTGTGAATTTGTGGGACCACTCAGTAACTGTGATGTGAACACCTCAGACACTCGGGTTCCCTCACAATGTGTACCTTCATAATCATCATCATCACCAGCCATTGGACGCCCGCTGCGGGACATAGGCCTCCTTCGTGGTTTTCATAACCATGAGGGGTTTTGCCATAATCGCCACGCTTGGCAGGCGGATTGGCGATCGCAGTAAGCGGTTGGAATCTCAGGAGGACGCTGATGCCCGTCTCCTGGTAATTGGTTTCCTTGGTCGCGCGAACATACACGAAAGGAAATGGAGTGACGCTATTCTTAATCCAGCGCCACACGTACCTTACGTTGTGGGAAAACCCGAGTATCTGAGATGTGCACATACCTTAACGCTTGAAATCGCTAATCCACGGTGAACACGTCACCAAGCCAATACTCTCTCTTAGAGAAGGCATAATGCTCTGCGGTGGGAACTACATAGGTCGCTTAAGCAGTTAGCGCCTTAAAAGCTTCAAAGCAGTCAGTTGCCAGTCAGTGATAATTTGTTCAGTTGTTCGGATTAATGAACTCGGAAGCCAGAGACCCAGGCTCGATTCCCAGTTCGGGCATGTACGTATGACTTTGTTTATTTCCAGAGTTACGCACATCTGCGAATTTGTAGTACCAATACTGCACGCTAACGCTTACGGAAAACATCGTGAGGAAACCCTCGGCTTGGTTGGCTCCGCACTTATTGAGTTGACTTTCCTGTGGGCTAGGCCGACTAAGCTGTCAGGATGGTATAGGTGCTGGGCAAGCCTACTCTATCTAAAAACAATGCCCCAGGCACTGCAGCGTCCGAGTGGTCCCTTCACCCTTCTAGTGTGAGTGAAGGTGCCGCTGGACGCTGCATAAATTTCATTACGTAGATGTAAAGGCCAAAGTTGTTCGGATTAAGATTGATGTTACACTTGACATGCTATGTCACTCGAAAACTTTAAGCCCTCAGACCACATATATGAATAGTATATATATTTTTTTATAATCACAAAAAAATTTAGATTGTGCGAGCGAGATAGCATGAGAGGCGTAACAGCAACCTCAACGTTATTATATTCTAAAGCCTCGTGCTTCTGTACCGTTCTGAAGTTCATTCGCCTGTGCCGGTACATCTCCAGTAGGTGACTGGCAGCCGCATTTCTTTGTTATTTTCGAATTTAGAATCCGTGTTCTTTTTTCGTCGTGTGTTGCACTCTCTTGCCCGAATTTTGCTGTTTGAATTTGGAACATTGTTGTATTTCTTTATACGGAATGGCCATGCCAGTTTAAATTGCCATTAAAGCCGACTAAGCTGTCAGGATGGTATAGATTCTGGGTAAGCCTACTCCATCTAAATGACAATGTCCCAGGCACTGCAGCGTCCGAGTGGTCCCTTCACCCATCTAGTGTGGTGCCACTGGACGCTGTGTAACTCATCACATTAAGTAGATGCAAAGGTGTAAGGTTTTTTTTTTAAATACGATTGCGAAGGCGTGTTATTTTTGGAAGGGGTTACTGATGTTGTGAAATTGACACTAATTATTAACAAAAAACAATGACATGCTGTCCCTTACAATAATTGTCGTCCCTCGTTTTTTTTGACACATTTGATGAGACAGGCTGATACTTAAATGTTTACTAAATTAAATCCTCAATTCTGGAACAGACGGTTACTTTCACGAATTTGTCTCAAAGGGCTACGCTGAGACACTAACGAAATGTCGTGTTTCACTGACACAACATTAACCTAGACTGAACTTTACCAAAACAAACTAAATAAAATACTTTGACCCAAGACATTTGGTTCTTGGCTGGCAAACGGTCAGGAGTCCAGTCCAAGTGCTCTAATTAAACTCTGCGGTTAGACTCGGAGCATCGGACAATTTATACCTACCACCTAGAGACTGTGGTTTGCAAAAGCTAGCCAAACTGGGGACCTGGAGTCCAGTACTATTAGCTATATAACTAAGGGTCAGCAAATGGCCTTGGAATATTTATATCTACCGTCTTGGCATTGTGGTGAGCAAACCCTCGGAAACGTAGTGGCTTCGTGAAAGACACTGTTGGTTTGAAAGCAGGGGTCTTCAATAGTGGTTCGGAAACTAGGGGTTAGCTTGGAAACTCACTATTAAGAGCGTAGAAGTGCAACCACAAGTTTTTGAGCTTAAGTTTTTGTTTAAGCTTATAATAAGCTTAAGTTTCTGATAATAAAAGCTTACTACAAAATAAGTGAGTCTCTCAAACAAATCGTCTAATTTAACAGCATATTAAATACAGGCAATTAACATGAACACTAAGAAAAACATCAGCTAATGCATGGCACTATACATCAACCTTGCAACTTATTCGCGTGGTACTCAAAAAGGCCGCTTTCTTTTAAAAAAATTGGTTTTTAACTTTTTTTCTTCAACTATCACTAAGCTATTGAAAAAATTTTCTATTTAAATATATCGAAAGACGGTTTTTATCGCATCATGACCAATGACGTTTTACAATTTTCTAAACTTCTACTGAAGTACTAAGCCCCAGTGTCAACTAATAATAATAATAATACTTTATTCATTTATTTGCTTCTTGACAGGGCAAAATAAAATAAAATAACAGGGTACTAAGCTCGACATATTTGTAAACATAGTTTTCTTATTTTTTTTAACTAAATTTTTCATGCTAAGACTAAAACAAAGATGTCTGGTAGTAAAAGCAGATTATTGTTAAGAGGTCGTTTGTGTCTAGTGTTCAACACATTCATGAGTAATAATTTTTGAGTTGAATACTACGTTAATTAATTTAAAACTTTTTGAAAAGAATAAGTGTGGAGTTTATTTTGTTAGCTTCTTCTTCACATAATCTATTAATTGTGAAACTAACAACTTTGACGTTCATTAATTAAACATTTTGTTTTTATAGTGAATAAAAATGTTTGAATTGAATTGTAAGATAATGTGTTTTATTAACTTAATTCCGGAATCACTTACATAGATATATACATAAACTCATGCCTGTATCCCAAAGGGGTAGGCAGAGACCAGGGACTGCCAATTACCACGGAATCACTCAATTGAGTTTATTACGTGAATTCTGAATTCAGATATTGGTTGGCTTATAGCATAGTGCACCCCCAGCTTTATAGAGGCAGCGCATTTGAGTGAATTGGGTTTAAGGTGTCTTAAATTGGATTTAAACTTGTGGAATTGGGTCCAAGTTGTGACGGCGTTTGAAATTGGATTTTGTAGAGACCATTCGGGTTTTTTGTGGCCAGTCGTGTTGTGAGTCTTGTGTTTTACGGTCAGTCGGATAGCTTTTATGAAATATTACGATGTGTTTGGCTTCTGCATGTTAGCACACTTGTCAACTTCTTGCGTGACTTCACGGTACGCAATTACGCAATCACGCGTTATGGCCCATTTTGGAATGAACAGGAGCTTCATCCGTAGATCACCATTTTGCGCGAAACAATCATATCAATCGATCGTTGTATTTCTTCGATTCGCTGCTTATTCGATTATATTAAAGTTATGTATTTAGATAGATAGATGAATAATAAATATACTTCCACACAACAAAAGATAGATAGAGAACACTTTATTGCACAACCAGGAGAAATAGTTATAAAAGTGAGTACTTTTCACTTTTACTTCTTACAACTACTGCACAGTTTAAAGCATTTAAGTCAATAAATATGGTGCGGCGGGAGCGCCAATAGATGGACTGTATTGGCGAACAATGGACAACACCAGGAGCGTTGTAGTGGACGTACCCGGATTTCACACCCGCGGATGGCGGAGCACGATCACGGCAGCCTAAGCCTAGGTGGGCGTTGAACTGTCCCGGCTTCGTGCATTCCTAAAGTAGATCAGGTTTCTTCAGTATAAATACGAATCAAAATATAAGGGGACTTTTCACAATTCAATCCCAAACGTATTTTAAAAACGGGTCGATGTCCCGGCATGGGTGGAATTTTTAGCCTCTAAATAGGTTTTTAAAATTGTCCTCAGCACGGGTCTGAGAATATAATCCCAGACGCATGTCAACTTTATTGATCATTTTCACTGTCACTTCAAATGTACACTGTTTTCGGCCAGGAGTCCAGCGCATGTGCTGGCTGGATTGACCAGCGGAAGCCACGAAGGGAGAAACCAAGGTTCTCATCCACTCCAGCCTCCACGAGCCCTTCTCACTGTTCGCCATGTATTCGCAACTAACACAGTCCGTGCCCGTCACCACTCAGGCGTAAACAATATAGTTTCCTTTTCAACTCTCGTTTCCTCTTCGCAACATTTTTTTTTATTATACATGGCCTTTCCCTGCATGGCCCATAACTTTGGGACGCCCTGTATAATTATGCAAGTACATTGCTAACCGCAGTTTAGACCCAACCGAAAATCAGCGTTGCAACTGATCACTCTGTTGTAACATTATGCTGAGTTGGGCCCAGTTTGGGGGCTCGATACTTAACACTTTTCTACACTCTCTTGTAACTGGTGAGAAAAATGTACAATCTCAGACTGACACTGGCTCAACACAGAAAAATCCTGAGTTCCCCTGACTATCTGAAGCTTTTACTGAGAAGAATCTTTCGTCTTAAAATGCCTTCTTCACGAACAACGTTCTCACACAGATTTGTATGGTATTCAGCGCCACACGTATATAACAAAGTGCTTAAGTATTATGACATAAAAACATCCTCAGGGCAAAAATGTAAAAGCACTACAACTAAATGGCTGGCCACCCTAAACTATGATGACACCGAGGTACTACTAACTATAACTAGATAAAAAAAAATCACGTAGATAAACCTAATTGTATTCCTTAAGGTACCAGGCATATAAATATATAATCATAATCATATAATTAATCACTTCGAACCCACTTTGTGTGCCTCATCACCGAACTGCCGCCTTTCGCGGCAGTTTTCGGTTTCAGGCCACAAAGTGTTGAAACGATATACCACCACCTCTCCGCCAACTCCAGTCAAGGGCCACCTTAGGAGGCTTCTGCTGGAACAGCAGAAATTGCTATCCTAGTAAGTTCTGTGATTAATTTATTGGTACATCTATTATGTTTCCCCTTGACATCCTATTTCTGCCTATAATACAATTATTAATTAGGTACAATTTGTTCTATTTCTGACATATTTAATATTAACTACCTTATGTAATTAATTAATTTATACTATAATTTAATTTTAATTTTATTCAATCTTGACATATATTATTTTCATTTTGTATCCCTGGATCACCCTTGCCTCAGTAAAAATTTAAATAATGACATATCGATAGTTCATATTTAATTACTCATCTATTAGTATTTACAATTTATTTCATAATCTGTGACTTTGAGTGCACTAAGTTTATACAGACTAGTCTTATCTTCTTATACCTGGATGTATATGGAATATTATTTCGAATACTACACTTATTTAATAATACAATTTATATCACTATTAATAATACCAGCATGACATTATATACTTATTCTGACATTACAAATATATTTTACGCCGGTCTACCACTTTGATTACCTCACCTCTTGGCGCTGCATGCCACTCACACCGGGTACCGGCAGAATATCAGCGCTGAAGTTTGTCCCAAACTTTCAGCACGTGCTGAGTCGAAGCTCATTTACATTTGCCACACCTACATTGTCTCTTTTCACCAATTGATACATTACCGTACCATGTATTTAAAATTTAAATGTTTTTGCTCTGCATGTGTGCTTCTGCTTTGTACTATGTTTTCTTTGTGCTGTTTCTTGTAATTAGATGTGTTTATGCTTTGTATACGTGTGTGTGACTTATGTAAATTAATGATCTATCTATCTATCATATAATATAACATTTTTTTTTCTTTCAAGCTAATCAATTGAGATCTTACTCAATGTATGATCTTTATTGCATGCTATGGATTTAATTTTTTATTTAGTTTAAGTATCTAGATGATAAGTTCTGTCTTATTGTCGTAATACAACTTTTGATAAAACTGGCACCCACGATACGGGGTCTGTGCCTAGTGTGGGTGCTACTGGAAAATGTACCTACTTTTAAGTTATGTATGAGCTATAGCTAACAATTTTTTACTTTTCACTTTTATCTTATCTTTTTAAGCTATTTGTATTTTTTCCCCTTGATGCAACAATTACGAATATGTGTACACAAATATCAAATTGTAATATGTTTCTTTACTGTTTGTTTTACCGTATTTTTGGTTGCACTTTTAATGTTACCGACATTTTTGGTAATTTCTAAGTAGTGTTTTGTTGTATGATTTGATATTTTTAGTATTGTATTGTCAAATAGATGCATTTTATTTCTTCTTTCTAATATAATAGGGGTTGTATTTAACTAAATAATACCTAATTAAAGCCCATAATCTTTCTCTGAGAGTAGGCCAGTGGGAAACTATTGTTTTAACAACGAAATCTAAATCATCATCATCATCATCATCAGCCATTTGACGCCCACTGCAGGACATATGCCTCCTTCGTGGTTTTCATAACCATGAGGGGTTTTACCATAATCGCCACGCTTGGCAGGCGGGTTGGCGATCGCTGTATGTGGTTAAAATCTCAGGAAGACGCTGCTGCCCGTCTCCTGGTTATTTATTGAAATCTAAATATCAGGATTCATTTGATATGCAGTCATTTTGAAAATGAATTTTCTATTACATGTTTAAAAGACAAACACACAGTCAACATTTGACAGTTAATGCTTTTTGCAATACCAATTTAATTCACTTTTTAAAGTAACCCATTAGAAACTAATTTTGTTTTGTCAGAAGCACTGATTGGTAACAAGTAGGGAGCTCCGTCGCTTCGCTTTCTCCGCTAAGCGAGACCACAAGCCTAACCCAACCTAACCTGCTGTTCCTAGTCGAGCACGATTTCTTTTTTAATGCAATTAACCGGATGTTTATTTAATATTCTTTAGCGCATCACCAATTTATTATCATTACCTATTGAATATATCAGAAATTACAAACATGATAAGAAGTTTATATGTTTTGTTTGAACAGTAGATAACGACTTTCAGAAGCAGTCTTCCAACACGCACATTACAGTAGATATTTTGTATGTTTTCTCTGCGGTTTGCGTGTTTTTAAATGTCTATCCGATTACGGAATTATTTCGATAAGTAATTATCTCAATTTTTGGCCGTAGCAGGAATCAAGAACTAACGACCACTCAATATAAATGATTCGATCACCAATTAACATGCGTATAATATTTATTCGCATGTTAATTGGTGGTCAAATATCATGCTTCGTATATTTTTAAGCCATAATACTATGCAAAATAAGAGTATTTTTGTTTGTTTTTGTATGTCATATGAAAGGAAAGGAGGGTTACGTGTTTCGTGCTTATGTTAGTACGTAGGTATGTTTCTTTATGACCGTTTTTATATAGGTTGGCTGAACGGTTGGACTCATATTGTTAGTAAAAGAGCTACATATAAAAAAAGTGTATTTAAAAACCGACCAAGTACGTGTCGGGCGACGCGAAGTGTAGGATTCCATAGAAAGAGGGGTTTTTATCTGCTTTACTGATCTAACACCTTCATGAAAGTAATTTTCCATGGATCTTGTACCAAATTTTCCTGTTATGTGTTGGTCGCCTATTACTCGTTAACTTGTGAAGTCTACTTGACCGTGATAGTTTTCCTCTTAAGTTCATCATATGTGCTTATGATTTCTATTATGATTGTACAACAACCGTGTAGCCAGGAGAGGGGCGGGGGGGACCGTACTCTGATAAAAAGTTTAATAAGCTTAATTTCGTAAATGGAACACTAAATCAAAAAATACTCTTCCTAGAATATTTTTAAACTACCAATCTAACGATACCCCACACTATGGTGTAGGCGAGAAAAAAAAAAACAATATTTGATTCCATCGTTTTGTTGGCGTAATAATCGTAATCTGTGCCAAATTTTTTTCTTTCGAATTTTCGCTCTTTAGTACTTATCGTCTCTGTGCTAAGCCGCGTACAGATAGACAGACGGACATGGCGAAACTATAAGGGTTCCTTGGCGACTACGGAACTCAAAAAACCCGATTGCTATAAAGTCTTAACCAATGCCTAAATGCATACTTTAGATTTTAGACCACAGGTGTGAGCTAGTTTCTTGTTTGTTTAATAAGTTTTTTAATAGGGCTTTTGTTTTAGAAGTTTAATTTTTTTACACAGTGGCCAGACATCGGACTAAAAGGCCTTACGAATTCAGACTAACAAACGTAATCCAGTCTATCAGACTATATTGCCTGCCTCGTCGTGGGTTCGATTTCAACTGGAGCCGCCGTACATACAAGGCCAAGGCCAAGGCCTCAGCCTGGGTGTATTTCAATGTTTGTGATGTCCTTATCTGTTTGCCATAGCACAGGGTATCCTAGTTTGGGACCAGGACAAGTAATCGTGTAGTGTGGAAGTTACTATAATGATACTAGCTGACCTGGCATACGTTGTTATGCCATATTAATTAGCCTACGACCTATTCTCACACCTACCAAATATACACAAAAAAAAAACATAAAAATCGGAGCAGCCGTTTCGGAGGAGTTTGATAACAAACACTGTGATACGAGATTTTTATATAATATATTAGATTCGTCCACTGTTGCTGAGCCAATAACCACACCTTTTTTCTCTGTCCTTGATCATCCTCATCCAGCCGTTACCAGCAATCGAGTACAGGCTGATGAATTGTATAAAAAAAGTCACGTTTATTCTGCCACAAATAAATTCCATAAATAAAGCAGAGAGTAATTAAAATAATTTCACGCTCGCTTTTCGAGTTAACTCAGTGAAATTTCCAACGAGCATTTTAATTACCCACCTACCAACCCTGTATCGAGCACAGAGAAAAATGAGACAAACTTCAGGTAAATAGAGACTTGCGGCTAAATTTTAATGGTGTTGCCATATCGCCTATACACACGAACACATACACACACACACACACGCGCACACGCGCGCACGCACGCATGCACGCACGCACGCACGAAGTTACTTGTGTTTATCACCTGGTTTTGTAATAAAGTGTTCTCTATATATTTATCTATCTATTAGTTTGATCAAGTCTACTCACTTATAAGTAGAATTACTAGCTCTTAAAATACAGGATTTCTCCTACTTTAAGAGTTAGAGTCTGTCTTATGTACATTTTCAAACTAATTACTTGTAATAATTGCTTACACATATCAGACGACAGACTGAACATTTAATGTGACAATAAAACAATGTTCAACGCAGTAATATTCCTCCCACTTTGAATTGATATAGGTTCGTAGTTTTAAAATATTGCTAATTTTAAATTCACACTGTGCTTAATCAAACTCCTCACTCCTGTAGTAGTATTTTTACTGACTTGTGACGCTCATACATCGTTAAAAATTTAACGGGTCTAATCGCCGCTGTTTATTAGGTAAGGTTAATTATCTTAATTCCCGACGTTTCGGCAACTTATCAGTTACGGTGGTCACAGGTGGACTGAAATGGCGAGTATAGTCAAATAATCGCGATTGGACCCGTTAAATATATAACTATGTGTGAGCGTCGCGAGTCATGCTTCTTGATTTTGCCTTTGCTTCATTGAGTGTAAATTTAAAAATGACTGGCAACATATTAAGGGAACGTTCTTTTCATAATATTAATAAACATTTAACATTAACAATTTAACATCATCATCATCAACCCATTATGTCCCCACCGAGGGGCACGGGTCTCTTCCCTGAGGAAGGTATAGGCCATACTCCACCACGGGGGCCAAGTCTTAACATAACATTAACGTTTAACATCTTTGTAAATATTCGTAAAATCCAACGTCTGGTTAATCAACCAGCCCCTAATCGTCTACTGCTGGGCATAACAAAAACTAAAACTTTGGCCTTTGCATCTACGTAATGAGATGATTTATACAGCGTCCAGTGCCACCCTAGATGGGTTTAGGGGCCAGTCGGACGCTGCAGTGCCTGGTACATAACTAAACGTAATTTTGTCGCATTAACCGCTGTGCTAGCTACGGCACCTGCGTCGACTAGCAGCCCAGCCGCGATAACATCTCGACAATAATGTCGTTTTTGTCGACACTTGAGCGCGAGGGCAATGGGAACATACATAATAATATCCGATTATTATTTGACGGTCCCTACTTTGTTGCTATCGAGCCGTGAAATCTAACCCTTTCATGAATAACAATTAATGATGCCGGGGATCAGTGGAAACGAAGTGGCGAAAAACATAGGCTTTACGTTATCTTGTATTTAATGGGCTTCCAAAATTATTTGAATTTAACTGTTAAGAAGCACTTCAAGGATAGTTTTTAGGATAGTGTTGATTTTACCAGTCTATGTATTTCGTGTAGGTGTGTGTGTGTGTGTGCGTGCGTGCGTGCGTGCGTGGGTGTGTGTGTGTGTGGGTGTGTGTGTGTGTGTGTTTGTGTGTGAAAAATATCTCAATATTTTTGTACCTAATTATACCCACTGACAGAAAAAAACCATGGGTCATGTTACATTCGTGAACCGTCTTAATATTTTAATTTGGATGAATAAAATATATAGGCTGTATAAACATGTCGTGGTATTTGGAGTACCACTTAAGCTTACGACTTGATAATTATAAACGTTTACGTATCTAATTTTGTTAACAATAAAAAAGATTGTAACGAGCTTTCCCTGTAAAGGCATGGTCTATGATTAATTTACCATAAAAAAAAGTTTATTTCTAAAGTAATTTTCACCAAGTCAACGTTACTTTTGTTATAGGGTTTACGAGTACTAAAAAGACTTTTTTTTTTCATTATCATTATCCGTAATTGGCAGTTTCCGTGTTCACTATCGTGTACAACATCTAGTAATATGAGCAGTGCAAGCGAAGGGGTGCTCCCAAAACACCCAAAAGACACCTCGCACTAAAATAAGACCTCACAGGAAACCTTCAACCTCACGCATGCGACCCAAAAAGGTATTTGAATCACTGTTGCAAGCTCTTTGATTTATTGTTTAGTTTCAGGGAGTTACGGAGTTCTCTCGGATAACTGTGTACGTCAATAAACAAGTATAAGCATAAACAGGCAAATCTCATACACAACGGCTTTTTATTATTTTTTTCATTCATGTAAGTGTCCGCCAATTTCTAATATCTTGAAATCGAAATCTATGTCAATTAAAGGGACTTTTGTGGTGTAAAAGCTTTGGGACCGAATGAGAATAAGCCCAGGGGAAGTCGCTATATTGTAGAGTCTACCCACATACTAATAAAATGTCGGCTTGCCATGACACGTGCACGTGTTAATCTACGTTGTAATTTTCACTCAGCAAACACGATTCTGATCCCTAGCGACAGGTCATTATGGCACGGTATTGCTTATCTCTAGCCTCGGTAATTTTTCGTTATGTTCTAAAACCAACCAAAGCTTTCACACACCTTTATTTAACTTCACATGTACAGTCAACAAGAGGTCAACCGTTACATTTTGTTGCAAAGTCGTCCTACACGTAACGGATTTGTGTGCACGCATATAAAGGTTGATGGGCTGTCGACTGTATGTAGGTATATTTATTTCAGAATAAATCCATATAATAGTATTAATAACAGAAGGACTTAGTCTATCTTAGTAACTAAACCTAGGTAATAGAGAGGCGTAGTTTAATCTAAATATTTAGTAGATCCGCGCACATGTGTGCAGCTCCAGAATGGAATGAACACGAAACTTTGCATATTTTTGATAGCTAAATAAGTATGTTCTTTACCATAAACTATACACTAATCGTGATTAGTAATTAATTATCTTTAATTTGTATGTACGTACATATTATTATTCTATTTTTTTAATTTATATGTTATCGATTTATGTAGGTTTATCTTGTAGCTAGCTATTGAAATTAAAGATGTTGCGCATTAAGTCCGCCACATTGTCACAGTATTTTTTTACTTATGTGCATACTCATGTAATAATAATCATAATGTTATCAATGATTTGAAAAATATCTGCCGCATTGTCGCCGATACTTATTACTGTTATTAAAATAATTTATTGCATTTAAGCAGTTTTGCACATAGGCGAGCTTAATGCTACTTAGGATTATATACCAGCTCACCTAAGTTTTGGAGATAACATTAACAGCCAGTGCAACTAATATACTACTTACTTATCTAGATACATTCCTATATAAAAATAATACAGAGGGAGAAATGTTATATAAATCATCATCATCATCATCTACTGCAGGACATAGGCCCCCCTCATGGTTTTCCAAGCGTCCCAGTCTTGTGCCGCCCGCATCCAGCGACTCTCCACCACCGTAACCAGGTCGTCAGATGGTCTGATGACCTGGTTTATTCATTTATGATATAAAAAAAATATTGTATAGTATTTGCCCAGCCCCTTGCCCAGCAGTGGGCAACACAATAATGGCTACATAAAAAAAAATCCAAGTCTCTTTTTAGGGTTCCGTAGTCGACAAAGTCCGTCTGTCTGTCTGCCCGCGGCCTAGCTCAGAGACGATTAGTACTAGAAAGCTGAAATTTGGCAAAAACATACATATTAATCACGCCGACCAAACGGTACAATAAAATCTTTAAAAAAAAATGCGGAACTAAATTAAATCGTTTAAAAATATTGTAAGTGTAGGAAAACCATTTTTTCAATTTAGGGATCCGTTTGCGAAATATTAAGTTTTAAAGCACATTTTTTTGTTGTAGTAGGGCGTCCCCCCCTAAACGGCTGATTGTAGAAACGTGAAAAAATTCAGGGTAATTCAGTAGTAGTAGTATAATGAAACTAAAATAGGCGACCAACTTATAAAAGGAAAACTTCGTACAAATTCCATTGAAAATTACTTCGATGAGGTTGTTAGTTCTGTATAGCTGGTAAAAACCCCCCTTCTACAGAATCTTACGGTTTACTAATGTATTGCCAAAAATCGTTTCCCAAAGTATTACTTCCCAAACTATTTTCCGCAAATTATCACTTGGCAAAAAAACATTTCTCAAAACAACTTAAAGCAAATAAACAGTTAGCAAAAGTTATTATGGCAAGTTATTGTTTACCAAATAAATATTTGGTCAAAATTCATTTTACCAAGCATTATTCAGTCAAAAGTATAATTTGACCAAATGAATAAAATGCGAAATGTAAACTAGAACAAAAATTTTTTTGTATGACTCAAAACTAAGTTTTTTAGTGAAATATTTTTTTTTGCTTTTATATAAAAAAAAAAGAACTAACACCCGAAGTTTCAGGATGGAGCGGAGCGCAGCGACTTCTTGCGACGAACTTCGAACCTATTTTTTAATCAAACAATTATTTGCTATATAACACTTGCCAAAATAAAACGTTAGCATAATAAACGTTTGTCTTAATAAAACTTGACGCAGTAAAGTTATGCGAAATGATAATTTGACCAAATGAATAAAATGCGAAATGAAAACTTGCTAAAGTTTCATTTGGGAAATGAAACTGATGCCAAAAGTTTATTGGGAAGTAAAATTTGGCGAAAAATACTTTGGCTAAACGGCGGTATCCCGAATCTTACACTGCGCGTGGCCCAACACGCACTTTGCTGTTTTTTTTAAACTGTCGTTGCCAGGTCGAACAAATGAATTATCCCGCATAACTGTCCGCATCTGACCACATTTTGTTGCAGGCGAAAATACTGGCCAGCCACGCAAAAAACTCTCATTCGAAATTCAAATTCGAGTGGAGTGGAGTACAAAATCCCCGAACCTAATACATAGCCATATTTCTTCATCTATTGATGATCCCAATTACCATATGTCGGGGCCGATAAATACCTCTTTCAGTCGTTTGACGTGTACCCTCGTCAGGTGCGCCCTGGCCTGTGAATTTCGATGTAATATCGAAATTATCCCAGTAGACCGAAGTTTTATTCCATAACACCTACGTGGAGGGGGTGCCTAGTATCCCAAACTAGACAGGTGTTGCATAATATTTTGTTTGTTCGGAAACAATTGAGTGAGAAGTTTGAGATACGCAAATAACATCACATCTCGATGTAGCATAAAACAGTTAGTAGGTTATTCTTATGTAACAAACTTCATTATTTAAGGCTGTTTAAAAACATGTTTTAAAGCAGAATTTGTAAATTAATCTAATATTGATTATTAAGTCCATACTCTCGCTCCCTGAGAGAAGGCCTGTGCCCTGCAGTGGGGCGTATATAGGCTACTTAATAAAAGAAGTTAATAAGCTGCTGCAGACGTGACACCTGTGAAGAAACGAATAAAAACTTATAGAATTTTTACAATCAATGTCATTGGCAAACCTTTCTATAAACATAACAGAAACTCACGTCTATATCCCGGAGGGCAGACACCCTAGCTTTTGAATTGTTAAAAACCTACGTGTACCTAATGAGTACACTTTTGACAAATGTGGTTTTTCAAGACCATTAAATAAAATCACGCTAATTCAACAGATTTTCTCGATACATACATGCATAAACTAACGCCTGTATCCCAGAGGGGCAGGCAGAGACCAGGGTTTGCCTCTTGCCACGATCCTGACAGACCACTTTCGCTTCGTCAACATTCACTAGTCGTTGCATGCACGCACGCCGGTTTCGGGTTGTTTTCATCTTGCCCTTTGCTAATATATGGGGCTGTATTTGGTCGAAGTATATCTGCCTGGGACGTTCCTTACCGGCCCTTCCACTCACATTCGCTCTATATATATTTTTATCTTTCTATAACACTCGCCGGCTTCTCATACGGGAGGTCGTGGGTTCGAATCCCGGCATGTACCAATGACTTTGTTTTCTGAGTTATGTACATTTTTGAAGTTATGGTAGCAGTACCACTAGTTAACTATGAAGGAAAACCTCCTGAGGAAACCTGGGTGTCTGAGAAGTATACCCTAGCGCATGAAATTTCCAATCCGGGGTGGGCACGCATGGTATTTAAGCCCATGCTCTCTCTCTGGGAGAAGGCCTGTGCCCAGCAGTGGGACGTTTAAAGGCTAGAAACAAAACAATCTATAACACTCTCTAGGAGTGGTGGAACCGGAGCGGTAGAACGCCGGCCTCACATGAGGTCGCGGGTTCGAATCCCGCCATTTAGGTACCAATGACTTTGTTTTCTAAGTTACGCATATTTGTGAAGTAGTAGCAACTTCACTCGCTAACAGTGCACTCTGAAAGAAAACTTCGTGAAGACACCTGCGCGTCTCAGGTTTTCACATACCTCAGCGCTTGGATTTGGATGGGTACGCGTGGAAATTAAGCCCATACTCTCTCTCTCTCTCTTTCTCTCTCTCTCTGAGAGAAGGCCCCACAGTGGGACGTATGTAGGCTACATTAAAAGACTGGCCCAGTGCGAGTCGGACTCCGTTCCGTTCCATTATCTATACAACATTTGAATATTTCAGGCGCCTACCTGTTGCCGTTACTAATATCGAGCAAAAAACGGCAAAAAAAATCACGTTTGTTGCATATTTATGTTATTCTGTTTTTAGTATTTGTTGTTATAGCAGCAACAGAAATACATCATCTGTGAAAATTTCAAGTGTCTAACTATCTTGGTTTATGAGATACAGCCTAGTGACAGACCGACGGACGGACGGACAGCGGAGTCTTAGTATTAGGGCCCCATACGCTTTGGGTATGGAACCCTAAAAACACTGTATATTTATTTTATCATGTGACCACACTAGGCGCTCACGTATTTGACGTTAAATTGGATTAAAGGCACAAAGGTTGTGGCATTTAACGGCATCACTGCGCGAATAGACATTTTGTTGGCACGGAAAACATATTAAGTTGGAATACAGCTCAGGCGTTACCAGAGATGACTTATGGCACTGAAACGTGGTCTCTCACTATGGGCCTCATAAGAAAGCTTAAGGTCACGCAACGAGCTATGGAAAAGGCTATGCTCGGAATTCCTCTACGAAATCGAATCAGAAATGATGATATTCGTTGACGAACGCCCTGTCACGTTTAAAGGACTGAACGGATTTGAATGAAACTTCGCACTCAGATGATGATGATGATGTTTTGAATAGGACATTACGCGCGTGCACTCTACTCAGTTACGTCACAGGCCATTTTTCAACGAAAATGTGAAGGTTGACCTGCTCCTGACTGGCTATTTATCAGTTTCAGAACACGTGTCGTAATTCCTCTGATTAACAGTTCCTGAAATTCACACTGTGTTTATTTTACGTACTTGTCACTTTGGTCACTTCCTGAAGACATTCTCTTGGGAATTTTAGGAAATGGTATTTATAGGCAGTAGTGATTGTAGAATATGAGTAACAGATGAATAGGGATTTTGGTAAGTGTAAATTTTACGAACTGTTAATCAGAGGAGTTAGCACACGTGTTCCGAAAAGTATTCATCATATCAAATTATACCAAAAACAGCAAATGAGGGGGAAAAAATCTCTTTGTTCGATACCAGTTTCGAACAAAGCTTATTTTTCGTCATACGTAATTCGGTCACTATCGTGACTGACTTTTTGTAACTGGTTATGCAGGAATATATATTTTTGTACAATGACGTACGTATGTACGTAATGCGTTCCAAAGTTCATCAAAACTGACGACATCAAACAGAGGCGAACCAAAACCGCCCAATACAAAGCGAGGTTGCTAACCGGGGTCCTGCGATCAGAAGTGACGGACCCTTTTCCCTTTTGCCATCTGGTAGCATCGTAACAATGTCTGTACATTGTACTTCGGCTTAAATTGAATTTTCCCACAGTATTGATTCGTATCAGTGGGCCAGTGAGCCAATACAAAAACTTGATTTTTAGTGTTCCAGCAATAGGCCCCCAAAAGGTGCCAACGGGAGTCAGTCAGGCAGACACACGTCATAGACTTACGCACTCCCAGAAATAAATAACTGCGGTAAGAATCCCGTTTTCTTTATTTGCAATTAATAATAATAATAATAATAGGGGTTAAAGTATGAAATTGCCGTTTTATTGCAATAGGTTCTTTGAATTGATATAGAATCTTCATGGTTTGAGGTTTTCGAATGAAACTTTTTTCAAATGGTTTCTATGATGTTCTTTTTTTAAAAAATGTGAAACATTTGAATATTGACTTTCAATTGTTTTTGTTATTCAATTTAGACAAGGAAGATAGATACTGCGAAAATTCGAGTGATTTTTTAATACGAGTTCCGACGCGGAACTAACGCGGCAGAAACAGCCCGCAATATCAATGCTGCGTTTGGAGAGGGGTCTACTAATGAACGCACCGTGCGATTTTGGTTTAAACGCTTTCGTGATGGAAATTTCGACTTAAAGAACGAGCCACGAGGAAGACCGCTCACACAGGTGAATAACGATGAATTAAGAGAGATAGTGGAAGCCGACCCTAGTCAAACTACCCAGGAATTAGCGGCATGGTTTAACGTTACCTTACCCACAATATTGACTCACTTGCGTCAAATCAATAAAATAAAAAACCGGCCAAGTGCGAGTCGGACTCGCGCACCGAGGGTTCCGTACAAACCTGCAAGGTTTACAAAGTTCGTTCATTTGAATTTCAATTTAATACCTCTACGCGTTTATGAGGAAATGGGTAGTAAGTTTAAAATTATTAAAAAAATATATATTATGTGATGTAACTAAAAATTTATGGTTTTCGTAATTTTTCCTTTATCTATGCTATAAGACGTTGCTTCGTACCAAATTTCAAGATTCTGAGTTCACGGGAAGCACCCTGTAGGTTTTGATTCCCTTGCAAGTGTCGAAAATTTGCGGCATAAACGGCTGTATCTTTTGATTGCGTTGGCTTAGAAGTTTGATTTTTTCACAGCTTCAAGGGACAGTAGACCTGAGTAATTGATATAAATTTCAGCTTCATACCTCCACGCGTTCCTGAGAAAAAGGGTCTTGACAGACGGACGGACGGACGGACAGACGGACAACAAAGTGATCCTATAAGGGTTCCGTTTTTTCCTTTTGAGGTACGGAACCCTAAAAAATACGAAAAATGGGTGGCTCATAATCACTCGAATTTTCGCAGTATCCATCTTTCTTGTCTAAATTGAATAACAAAAACAATTGAAAGTCGATATTCAAATGTTTCACATTTTTTAAAAAATTAACATCATAGAAACCATTTGAAAAAAAGTTTCATTCGAAAACCTCAAACCATGAAGATTCTATGTCAATTCAAAGAACCTATTGCAATTGCTTTTCGTCTAATATACCTCAATCGCTCAAGACAAAATTATACAACCAGTGTGTGTTACCAGTGATGACTTATGGCACTGAAACGTGGTCTCTCACTATGGGCCTCATAAGAAGGCTCAAGGTCACGCAACGAGCTATGGAAAGGGCTATGCTCGGAATTTCTCTACGAGATCGAATCAGAAATGATGAGATCCGTAGACGAACGAAAGTCGTCGACATAGCCCAGCGGATTAGTAAGTTGAAGTGGCAGTGGGCGGGGCACATAGCACGCAGAACTGATGGCCGATGGGGCCGAAAAGTTCTCGAATGGAGACCACATATCGGCAAGCGCAGCGTGGGACGACCAGCCACAAGATGGACAGATGACGTCATTCAAGTGGCAGGAAGACGCTGGATGCAGGCCGCTTCCAACCGGTCTTTTTGGAAATCCATGGAGGAGGCCTATGTCCAGCAGTGGACTTCTTGTGGCTGAATGATGATGATGATGATGATTGCAATAAAACGGCAATTTCATACTTTAACCCCTATAATATTAAATTCCACACAACACAATCACTTGTCCTAGTCCCAAACTAGGGTACCCTGTGCTATGGTAACCAGGCAAGGTCATCGTAAATATGTAAATACACCCAGACTGAGGCCGTGTGTAAAAATATACGGCGGCGGCTCCCAATGGAAATCTTTAAAACTTTTTCAAAGTAAGTAAATACCTGTTCTATTCCTGTAATTGAGACACAGGTCAGCGAACTCCTTACCAGAACAACCTTACCCTCAGGGTCCCAAAGGACACGAGTTGAGGAAACTACTTACGGTAAATAAAACTGTTCAATATGTACAGGCTCTCCGCAAAACAACAGGCGACTTAAAGCTGCTGATAGACTTAAGAATTCTAGCGAACGTTCATATCAGGTAAAAGCGCACAAAATAAACGGGAGCGTTTCAGCAAGCTTCTAAGATAAGATATACTAAGATATACCAAGGTACTTCGGACATATCAAACAGACAACTTCGGGCTCCAAAATCCCACCTTCTGTGCAGTCCCGAAATTCCAAAACCAATAAACATTTTATTTGTTTGATGAGCTCGTGAACCGATGCCGGTGACGTAGGTAATGATTGCCTTCAAATTGCTTCATGTCATGTGTAACCGGGTTAGGCTAATGATTTAAATAGACTTTGAAATGACCGCTCCATATCAGAGGCATTACTGTCGCATCGCCACATGAAATCGCGCAGGTGCCTGTTTGAAAAAAAAAGCGTTTTTGTCTTCAGCTACCTACCAGAGACATGAATATGCAGGGTGACTTTGAATTCCTTCGCCGTTTTATAAAGAGACATTCTAAGCTTGATTTAGAGACATAATAATATATTATAGCGTTCTAACGAACATTCGAGCGAAATATGACAGTAAAGCTTCGGCTTTTTGCCGAGCCGAGGAATTTTGTCATTGTTCCGCCGCCTGACATCTTGATACACTATGAGTATGACGAGCAGGGCGCTCGTTAGAATGATTGCGAAAATGTTCGTAACTATGTTTGGCTCCATGCTTGGCTCTGTCGGTTGAACAGTTCGACAAATCTAGAAACGTTGAATGCTCGATGTTCCGTTACAGGTGAATGTTCAGGTCTATCGCCACCCTAACGTTTATGTGTAACACAAGAATAATCTACCTGCTACAGATTTGTCTCAGAGAGAGAGAAAGAGAAAGAAAGAGAGAGAGACGGCAGTTCTAGACAAGATGGCGAGATGGTGTTTTTGTAGACGCCCAAACAAGCGAATCATTTTAACATAGTTTGACTATTATGTTATCCTAAATACGATTTGCAATTTTTCGATGGATTTACGGTAGCTAACACAAACTTCTTCTAGACATCTTGCTAGACAAAGCACACGTGCTTCGCGAGCCTGACGTAAGTGCCAGGCACCTATGCGGCCGCTATTTTCAATGCACGCTCTGCTGCTATCGTAATAAAATTGTACGTACTCAGAAATTTACAAAATGCCTCACTGCGTAGTGATAAACTGTAAAAACATCGTGAGGAGACCTAAGAGTCTGAGCTATTCACATACCTCAGCGCTTGAAATCGCCAATTCGCGGTGGGCACGCGTGGTCATTAAGCCCATAGTCTCTCTCTGAGAGAAGGCCTGTGCCCTACAGTGGGACGTAAACTGCTTATGTAAACTGTAAAAATACGACAAAGATCCTTATATGAAAGAAGAGGAGACCTTTCTCTCCGTTTTACGTTATAATAGGTAGTAAAAAACCGGCCAAGTGCGAGTCGGAATTGCACACGAAGGGTTCCGTACCATTATCTATACAAAATCTGAATAGTGCAAGCGTCTACCTGTTGCCGTTATTAATATCGAGCAAAAAACGACAAAAAAATCACGTTTGTTGGATGGGAGCCCCCCTTAAAATATATTTATTTTATTCTGTTGTAACAGAAATACATCATCTGCAAAAATTTCAACTGTCTATCTATCATGGTTCATGACATACAGCCTGGTAACAGACGGATGGACGGACGGACGGACTTACGGACAGCGGAGTCATACGTTTCAATCGCGCTTAATTTTTTTTCAAAACTATTTCAAAACCATAAACTATAATATATTATTATGTCTCTAAATCAAGCTTAGAATGTCTCTTTATAAAACGGTGAAGGAATTCAAAGTCACCCTGCATATTCATGGCTCTGGTAGCTAAACACAAAAACGCTTTTTATTTAAACAGGCACCTGCGCGATTTCATGTGGTGATGCGACAGTAATGCCTCTGATATGGAGCGGTCATTTCAAAGTCTATTTGAATCATTAGCCTAACCCGGTTACACATGACATGAAGCAATTTGAAGGCAATCATTACGTCACCGGCATCGGTTCACGAGCTCATGAAACAAATTAAATGTTTATAGGTTTTGGAATTTCGGGACTGCACAGAAGGTGGGATTTTGGAGCCCGAAGTTGTCTGTCTGATATGTCCGAAGTACTATGTACGATGTACCTTGCGTCGTTGTACTGTGAAAACCCGGTAAATCGATTTTTTTTAGAAAATAAGTTAACAATGCAGATCGACTAGTTTTTTTTGCTCTTTCGTCTGCGAAAACCCATTAAGAGATAAGTAGCATACTTTCGGAGATAGCTACTGAGAAAACGAATTAAATCATACTATTTAAGCTTTTTTCTCTGGTAAAAAAAAGTAGTCCAACTTAATCATCACTTTTTCAGATTTGTGTCCAATGATAAAACTTTAAACCTCTTTATCTGGTTTTCCTTATAAACTTTTTGTAATTTTATTTAACTTTACGTGCGGAAGAAATAAGTAGTTTAACTTAATTGTCAAAATTTTCAAAAAATGTACAGACACAAGTCATTACCGACAGTTAAATGGTTCTTCCTGATGGGGTTACGATCATGCCGAACACAATAATGTCATGGTAAAACCTGTATGTAGAATTAAATTGTTTTCTCTGACGATTTAAATCACCGCTCATGCTGTATTGCGGCAGAGAAAAATGGGTAACTCGTCGTACTCGTGTATGCCGCGCGGCAGTGCTGCCACCTATCATGACGTTTACTTGTTTCTCTCTCGCGCGCTAATGCAACAGTTGTCAGCAAAATTCTTAATTAAAATCCGATTAAAATGAACAAAGTGACTGTGACAGTTTGTGAAATGA
Organism: Yponomeuta evonymella; assembly: GCA_963969515.1. Classification (NCBI taxonomy): domain Eukaryota; kingdom Metazoa; phylum Arthropoda; class Insecta; order Lepidoptera; family Yponomeutidae; genus Yponomeuta; species Yponomeuta evonymella. The sequence continues at coordinate 5,057,725 of OZ018357.1, forward strand.
GTTCAATACATCCAAATATGCCTAATGACGATCAAGGAAAAGGCAAACAAAAGCAGGGTAAGAAATTAACAGTGATTATCTATTATAAGTAATGCCGGTAAAAGTGAGGTTATTTTGCATACAAATTCACCCATCTATTCTATGTCAGGTTGCTACTAGACACTGTAAATAGGTAAATACTTGTCTAAATCGTGTTTTAAGATGTAAATTAAGTTGTTGTTGTTGTTGTATTCCACAGAAGACGATGACGATGATCTCATTTCTCAAGCTTACGATGACTTTTTGATGGCAGATTTCAACAATACAGCTGAACTATCAGGTTTGTAACTTGATTTTATTAGCTTTACCGGTCGATTTTGTCAATGAGCAAAGCCACGGGTTTCCTCACGATGTTTTCCTTCACGTTAGCAAGTGGTTGACTCCACACGTATTGACTCGATGTCTTTCCTGTCTACTAGGTAGGTTGACTAAGCTGTCAGGATGGATAGGTGCTGGGCAAGTGTCCAAGACACTGCACCGTCTAGTTGCAGTGTAGTTAACAGTGCTACTAGACGCTGTATAAATCATCTACATCTATATAGATTCAAAGGCCTGTATTTTTTTTAATATGAGCTAATCAATGGTAGATAATTGGATACTTAGCTGAAAGTTGCGAGTTTGGGGCCTACTACGGAACGGAATGTTTTCTTTACAGGATGCAATTTTATTAGAAAGCAATCTTTCTACTTATCAATAGGTACATACACCTTTTACTATGACCCTAGCTAGAGTAGTAGGACTTACTAGTCCTAGCCAAATGTTAGGTTGGGTTTACTTACCTACTGGTAGGTAAGTAAACCCAACATTTGGCAAACGAATTCAATTGCATCCTGTCCTGTAGGTAGTTAATTAAATATTCACCATAATAGGTACTGTAAAAAATGTAGATAAATGTAGCAATACGTTAGGATAGGTAGGTACTTACCCATTTTGTTAGATTGACGCTCTTATGGTGTCCTAGAAATGTCCTGTAGAACGTCGCATTCTTAAATTAATCCTTTTAGACTGTCTGTTTGAAAACTGAACTAAAAATGCGACAAGCTTCTAAAGTGTTTACATAATAGTGCTCATGAATGTATGGTTTCTTACAGGCTATTTTATGTTATTGTTTTATTCTCGGAACGGCCCGAACTATTGATGCATTTTATTTAGTACAAACCTCATTATATGTTTCTATAGAAAGATACAAATAAACTTTATGAAATCTTTGCAGATCCAATGGATGCTTCGCATTTAACATACGATGCAAATATGGACGGGGGCGATTTGATCACGCTAGAAGATTTACTCGAGGTTCCTTCAACATCGCAGAGTCACCTAAGATTGTCAGCTGTTTGGGAAGATGTCCTGAATAATACCATTGAATCTGTGGCTGTCGTCAAACCACTGCGAGAACTTGCTTTGGCTGCAGCAAACCAAAATAATGTGAACCACAATGATAACGACCTTCCCGATTCTTCTTTTATTGCAACTATAATTTTGTTGGAAATTTTTGATCGGGCGTGCAAAACAGCTAAAAAACCGAAGCGCTGGAACAAACCGGACCCGAGTTCATGGAAAATTAATGTGGCAAAGAAAAGACGCGCAGAGGGCTTGCCCTATGAGATAAAAAAGAAAGCGAGACGTGCTAAAGTTCCAAAGCCAGTAGATTGCACCAAGTGCCACTTCGAGTGCCAAAACAAATTAAACGAAGAGACAAGAGAACATCTGTGTAGGAAATATTGGAGGCTCGATTTTCTTGCCCAGAAGAATTTCCTTCTATCTAGCATGGAGATTAAAAAACCCAAATCAATCCGACTAGAAAGAAAAAGACCTACTAAAAGGTCGTTTAGCTCTCAATGCTTTTTCAAGCTTGAAGATGTCCGAGTTGATGTATGTCAAAAATTTTTTGCGCTACATTGTGTATTGGCCAAGGCGTTATACACAATGCTGTAAGTGAAAGAGATATGACGGGGCACTACGGAAAAGACTGCGATCCTCGAGGGAAGCACGTCCCAACCAATAAGACGAGCGATGAAAGAGTAAAATATGTTCATGAACATATTCGCTCGTTCCCATGTATGGAGAGCTATATAAGGAAAGATTCACAGCGCCAATACCTAGACTGCAAATTAACCATCGGAAAGATGTACCGCTTATATTGTGAAAAATGTACCGAGGACAACCAGGAACCAGTGTCTGAGATTACGTATAGACGGATTTTTGGAACCGACTACAATCTGGGATTTTTCACCCCAAAAAAAGATCAATGCCTTATTTGCACAAGGTATGCTCGTGCAGATGAAAAGCAAAGATCAGATCTCGAAAAAGAATACCAAGAACACCTGTCCAGAAAAATTGTTTGCAATGATGAGAAGAAAAAAGATAAAGAAAGAGCCAACAGCGACAAGCATTTCGTGTCCATAACTTTTGATTTGCAGGCAATCCTGCAGATACCAAGTGGTGATATTGGCATTTTATATTATCTGCGCAAATTGACTGTTTACAATTTGGCACTTTACGAAAGCGCTCTACCAAATCGAGCGTATTGCTTCCCTTGGTCCGAAATTAATGGGAAAAAAGGAAGCTACGAAATCGGCACGATCTTGCTATACTATTTGTCTGAATGTGTTCCCAAGGATGTGACTGAAGTAAGCTTATTTTCGGACACTTGTGGGGAGCAAAACCGCAATAAAAATGTAGCGGCTGTTTTACTATGGGCGGTTCATAACATCGAAAACCTAAGGATGATTGAGCAAAATTTTCTAGAAAGTGGACACTCTTACATGGAGGCTGACTCCATGCATAGTAGCATCGAGAGAGAACAAAAGAACATGGAAATCTACTCCATGTCAGATTGGATTAATGTGTTCAAAAGAGCCAGATCGAAACAAACCTTCAAGAAAGACAACAAAATTGTTTTAAAGGAACGATACCAGGTCAAAGAATTTAAACACAATGAGTTCAAGGATTTAAAAGATTTGTCGGATAAAATATTAATTAACACCACAAAAGACATCGACGGAAACCAAGTTAAATGGTTGAAAATTAAACGCCTGAGGTACATTAAAGGAGAGTCAAAGATTTTCTTTAATTATGACATGTCCGAAAAGTTTTCAACCATTGATGTCTCACGGAAATACGAGAAAAATGAAACTAAAACTAGTGCAACGTCTCCAGAACCCAAACAACCATCAAAGCACAGCTATGTCACGAGAAATAAGAACAAAAGAATCGCAAATGCTACGTCTTCAGTAGAAACTCAGCAAGAAAAAAAATTATTTTCAGAAGAACTAAAACAGCTTTACAAAGCTCCTTTAAAGATTACTGTTGCTAAAAAAAGGGACTTGCTGCAACTCTGCGTCAAAGGCGTAATTCCAGAGGAGCTACATCCTTGGTTTCAAGGGTTACAAACAGATGCTGTAGGCAAGGATAGATTGCCAGATTGCAATGCCTCGGACGAAGATTCTTCAGAGTAGTATGTAAAAAATTATAGCTTTGTGAAAAAAATATGACATATTATTTTGGTACTTATAAATTGGTTTTATTTGCTTAAAATCCTCAAAATAACCAAAATTTATTTTCTGAGGAGGTTTTAAAGTACTTTAAGTCTTATCATAAACAATTTTCACTACAGGTAAAACCCAGTAAATATGATTATTTTTTATTTATTTTAACTTCTGTTTGTCAGACTGCCATTAAATACAAATTTCAACACAGTAATTACAATAATCTAAACAGTTTTACTAATTCTGCTTAGAATATGCATAATATGCCTTAAAAAAACTAAGATTACATTTCCTCAGGGAAAACCCTGTAAATAGGTATCCCTTTGACTTAAAGGTAAGTTTTTCTAGAAATCCCACTAGTATAGGCCATTAAAATACAGTTTATTAGGCAAACTATAAGATGAAGATTAATTTCTTTTGCATGAATTCCATTAATTTTACACTTCAATAATAAATATTCACAACTGAACTTTCAATTGCTTAAAACTCAAAATGGCAAATCTGTGATTTACCGGGTTTTCGCAGTACAACGACGCTTGGTATATCTTAGTTACCCGACTGTGGCGGGACCCCAAAAGAAGGTAAAGTGTTTGTTGGCTGGTTGTTCCCTCGTATCTCCATATGCAGTGGTCAGATTTTGACAAATAATCTACATCGATTCTTTGTGTTTTCGCGAGTGTCATAGGCTATTTGATATTAGTATAAATCCAACAGAAATATAAAAAACTAGCTTTTGCCCGTGACTTCGCCCGCGTGGACTTTAGTTGATTAGATTGGTCCTAAATAAGTTACAAATATTTTTAGCGCATATGAACTTTATATATTACGAAATAATTGTGTGTATGCTTTCGTCGAGTTTTACCTTTTTCCCCCTATTGTACCTAACTGGTTTTGTACTCACGGGATGTTAAGAATATTAATCTCCTTATGTTATATTAATGGTAGTACAACCTATACCTCAACCTCTTTAATAATAATAACAAAATGTTTAATGAGCTGAACAAAAAGTAACAACATAAAGTAGGTAGCTCTGAGCCCCAAACAACTCTAGACATACAACTCTAGACGTCCTTCTCTCAGGGGCTAACATGACCAGTAAATTTTCAATTTTTTTTATCACTTCATCATCATCATCATCATCATCAGCCACTTAACGCCCACTGCAGGGCACAGGCCCCCCTCTAGGGTTTCATAACTGTGAGGGGTTTTGCCATAATCGCCACGCTTGGCAGGCGGGTTGGCGATCGCAGTATGCAGTTGAAATCTCAGGAAGATGCTGCTGCCCGTCTCCTGGTAATTTATTTCCTTAGTCGCCTTCTACAACTTCCACGGAAGGAAATGGAGTGACGTTATTCTTAATCCGGCGCCACACGGAATCTCATTATCACTTATAAAATATCTAATCTATCGACTACCGCGCTCCCTATTAGTGGCAAAAAGAAAGTATAAAACGAGTTACTTTTAAATAACTCCCCAAAAAAAACATTAATAACGGCGGAACCAAATGTTATCTGAGTACATTTTTGTATGTCCCTAATCCCTCGCCTCTATTCATTTACAATTTACAAAGAACCCTAAATTAAGCTCGCTAGTAGCCAGTAGTCCGATAAGGTTCAGTCACACGAAGAGATGTGAATCTCGTAGGGAGTTCGACGCCTCGTGTAGAAAGCTCACAATATACTGCTCTTTGTGCTTTGTGGTATTAGGATCTTCTCAAAGGTTTATATCATGAAAACTTTGTTAGTTTGGAATCCGAAATACGTTAGCTTCGAAGATAAAAAAAGAGTTAACATAAAATTCACACATCACAACCTGTTCTAGAGCCAAACTAGGATACCCAGTGATGCGGTAACCAGAGAAGGACATCTCAAATGGGTAAAAGCGGGAATCAAACCCACGCCCTTCGGCATGGTAGTGAAACGTAAAACGTATTGCAAATTACAATTAGGGGTATTGGCGTTAGTTACCGACAAAGTGCTTCAAACAAACGGAAAACTTTCAAGAGTTGAAAAAATATACTCAGTTAACTCTGTGGGACACAGCCAGGGGCACAAATAAAAACTTTCAATTTGTCGCGGAGACAAGACTCAAAAGAAAGTTCGTGGGTATAGACCGCATAGTTTGAGAAGCGGATTTTTTTGGGACGCCTGTCTATATGTTAATGTGGTCACAATACTATGGTAATGAAAACGATCGGAGTCCGATATTGAATTTTGGATCGGGCTGACCGCCATACGGGGCCCAATGTGAAACCGGCACGCATAAGAAAAGGGTTCAAGAAATACGATACAACTCTGTAAGGAAATAGGGTTCTCCCACTTTGTCGCGCTGAAATATTAAATTACCAAGAGAAGAGAGCTACAAAGAAAACTTGTGTTATATTTTCCCGTCTAATGATCGCTCCTTTGAGATCTGAAGCATTTTTTTGCTCTAAAGCTCATAAAGATCTTCAGGACATAAAGGTCGAATATTTAAAGCTGTTACTTTGTAGTTTACGACGTCAGCTCTACTAAACAGCTGGCTCCAAACGTGCTGTAGAAAGCAGTCATTTCAAGCAGAAGTCACGATGTTAACGCGACAACTGCGCTTAAAGCCATACTAGAGTTAAATCTGCAACTTCGAATTATTTTCTTTCGACTATAACACGAAAATCCATAAAAGAGACCGCTTCGTTGGTCTAGCGGATAACACGCTTGACTACCAAAACAGAGGTCGTGGGTTCGATTCCGACTGGAGGCCGCCGTATTTTGATTCGTACAAATGGCCTCAGTCTGGGTGTATTTCCATGTCTGTGATGTCCTTGCCTGGTTACCATAGCACAGAGTATCCTAGTTTGGGACCAGGACAAGTGATTGTGTTGTGTGGAAACTATTTTTATTATAACAATCTACAACACAATGCAATGCAATGCAAACTCCATTATCTCTATTGTTAAACAGGTTAGTTATTTATCAATATTTCTAGGCCCGTCATCTTTTCAAAGAAAATTTTGTTCACTAACATAAATTTTACATACATACTTACATAAACTTACGCTTGTATCCCAGAGGGGTGCCTACCCCTCTGCCTAGAGACCAAGGACTGCCACTTGCCACGATCCTGACAGACCACTTTCGCTTCCTCAACATTTATTGAACAACATCGATTTACAGCCCCTGAAACCTTCTGCAAACAAAATTTCATGAAAGTCGTTGGATCCGTTTCCAAGATAGATATATACAAAAATTGCTCGTTTGAAAGGTAGATACTTAAGTGTACATTAAACAACCAGCGTTAATTAGTAGCCTCGTTGTTCTAGCAGTTGGCACGCTTGACTACCAAAACAGAGGTCGTGGGTTCAATTCCCACTGGAGGCCACCGTACTTAACTAGTACAAAACCTCTCAGCCTGGGTGTTTCCCAGCTTTACAACGTTCTTGCCTGATTACCATAGTGCGAAGAATCCTAGTTTTGGGACCAGGAGAAGTTATTGTGTCGTATGGAAGTTATTATTAAGTACGATATCAGTGAAAATAAAAAGGATTAAGTACTTACTAATTTCCATCTGCACCGATCAATACCTAACTGAGGGAATGTAGAGCTGAAGCACTGTTATTTTCCCAGCAAACTTCCCGTAAAAACACATTAGAAAAACACGCAGTAAATTCACAATATTTACCCTCCTGTTACGTACAACGATTTGAATGTTAATACACACGGTGTACGCTACCAGACTACAATACTATGCAAATACGGTCGCCCCGCCTGCTATATTGGCCCGTATAATGTATGCATGTTAGCCAATAACATGGGAGAGCCAATCCACCCTTGGAACCTTGACTAATCTAACTACATACCTGGGGGACCCTACTTGGAAATTTTACAGATGAGTATGTGGGAGTCCAAGAAGGCTATAGACAAAGTTTAAAGTCGGTCATGACAGATAGTTTTTGCCTGTCAGTTAGATTGCTACGCTCGTATTAAATACTCGTTTCTCTACGCATTTTACCGTGAAAATCTATTTTCGTTCATCTTACCCCTTCTATCTTTCCGGCTAGAGAATTCTGTAACTCTACTTCCATCACACACTTTCGCCTGCCTCAAGTAAATATTCCAAAAATATAATCGCATCGAGATTGAGACGCTAGGTGTGGGCGCGAACCGCATAAAATGTAATTAATAGGCAGTTATTGGTCATTGACGGGTTGTGCTTTGTCAGAATAACTATCTAACCTATTAGCCGCCTTACACGACCTAACGGTCCTAACGCGAAGCTACCCCGAAAAAACCGATTGCAATGCTATTACCCATATCTACTTGAAAACTGCTGTTCTATGTTATTTTGACACACAAACAAAAAAAGTTTGCTTAGTGGGAATCATTTTAAGCATGTACGATGTGAAAGTTTAACTAATACTTAACAAATGTGCTTTTGGACTCGGTGTACAATAAAAGATATTCTCAGCGTATCTTAACAAAAGTGTGTTCGCATACCCGCTGGCAAACCTCTCACTCGTTCATTCTAACATTTTAATGAAGATCGTAACATGGTATATTTTTGAAAAATGTGTTCTTAAAAAAGTAACATTAGATACGGATATTTTGTATGCAAATATAAAATTTTCATGCACCTAATTTTTTTCACTCATTTGGTTAAACCAAATAAACAATGGTAAACCATTTGGTTTCCACATTTTTTAAAGTATATACAAGTTACAGAAAGAAGTGGCTTGCTTTGGGAAGGGAAGGCCTGTGTCCAGCAGTACGACCTGATTAAGTCATACAAGTTTTTTTTACAATATTTAATAATGTTAAAAAGGCCAGCGATTAGACGAGAATAGCCGACTTTTACAGTTTCCCTCTCGAATAGAAATAGATACTCAGTGCACCCCCTCGACAGGTTTCGCCGGTGACTCGTGTATTTTGATCCCGGTATTAGGGTTGGCCCTAGGGATTTAAAACAGTGGTCTTGCTTGCTTAACTCGTAAGCAACTTGCTTAGTAATGGCTTCGGAGGTTTCTTGTTCGTATTTTGGCACAATTCAAATCTTTAACCTTTGAAGGTCGGCGGAAGGATCGGAACGACAGCAAAATAGAGTAGATTAATAAAAAGTTGTGAAACCCAAAAAAATGGATGCCTGTTTGCGTAACGCTGCATTGAATTTGTAGCTACCTACTGCATCAGCGCATTCATCAGCCGCCCGCGAACTCACTATTCAATTCAACTGCAATGGGAACTCTCGCGGGCACATGAATTATATTTAGGTACGTGCCCTCTCCACACCGCGCCCCGCAACATCACCCCCGCGCGCGCCCGTGGACTCGATGCGCGCGGCTAACTAAATTCTGGGTCTGCGATTGGCTGATTATTCTCGGATTACTATTGGTGTATATTTTGCAAATTATTTTATTTGGTTGATTTCTAAATTTCTATTGGTGTATATTTTGCAAATTATTTTATTTGGTTGATTTCTAAATTTCATACAAATGGCTTGGGTAAATAAATTTTCATCCATTCCATCTCAGACACTCAACTGTTTTTATTATTTATATGCACGTGGAACCACGCTAAAAATATATAATTATTTTCTTTGTAAGGTCTTGTACGTGAATGACTACGAAACCGTAATTTGCTGGTGGTTTTATTGAAGCTCCGTTATTCTAACTTCAGTCCCCGGATACCTGCATAGATTCTTCCGAGAGTCTGCTTAGCAACTTTCTCGTTTCATTATAGGAACAAAATCTATTCACAGTACAGGAATGCCACTATAAAATTTTGTAGTAAAACTTTAAGCAAAACGTCGTTTAATAATCTCTCTTGAAGGAGCTCGCCTACTTATACAGTTTGAAAAGGAATTTTTAAATTAAAGAAATTAAAACAGCAGAGTGACACAGAATTTCTTTTTTATTACAAAGATTAATTTGCACATAACATTCATAATGCAAAAATATAATTTCCTTAAATCGAAAAAAAAAACTAAAACAAACTATAAATAAATGTAATACAAACAGGAAGGTTAAGAGAGATTTGAGTGATCATGATCACGTACGGTTATTTTAAAAATCACATTACATGGTTATTTTAAAATGCATTCTTGAAACACGTCAATTACTGTTTGCGTTTTACAACAACTTTAAGAATTTGATATTTCTTTTGCAATTTCGGCGCTTACATCATTTTATGACATTGGTGTTTCTATACTAATAACGCGGTAAATTATTTTAACAGGGATTATTTTTAACACTTAAAATTAACGGAATTATTTATTAAATATTGCCAATTTAACGCAGAAAAATCGTGAAACCACATAAAGTAACCATTAAAACAATGGAAAATTTAATTTAAAAAATCACAAGACATAAAGAAAAATTATTATTCCAATAAAAAAACTATAATTAAAGTGTATCCGTTATTGCGCATTTTAAAAATGACCCGGTATTGTTGAAAAAACACTGTCACACTAAAATTACTTTAATAATGATTTCTTCTTAAGATTGATGTCAGATCTCAAGAGGTATCTTGCCTATCAGCTGAAGATAATTAAGGAAAAACGTCTTGCAAGACTAAAATGCCTGTAACAAGGTTCGTAAATAAAACTAAATTAATTAAAGTTTGATGTTTGATGCAAGCTTTAAATCACATGTTGTCAACATTTTAATTTAAAAAACCATAAGTAATTTAATATTTAAACTTTGCGATGGTAACTTTCGTAACGTGATAAAAACAACAACGTTTACTTCAAAGATCTTTTACTTAGAATAATACAAGGCAATAAACGTTGAGGCTATCCAGGATATTAGGTAGGAATTTTAAAATAATATATTTTCTTTTCAAAATATTGTATGATTTATCATAGGGAACTTATATTTTAGCCGCATAGTTTTCAATCATCATGGTTTATTTCCAATTTAATATACAAATCTACTTAAAATTAGGGAACAATTTAATCTAAAAAATTTACTAAGAGAATTATTATTGTGATGAAAAAATATAAATAACAAATAAAAAGTAATATTATGTATCATTCTTTGCGGTCCAAGCAGTCCTGAATTGTATATTTCAATTAATAATTGGAGTAAGCAAAGTTGTTTATTTGAATAAACTTACCCATGAACACGATAAAATCTAAAATAGCGAACTGGTCAAAGACTGAAAAAAATAAAACTCTTTTTTTTCATCAAAAACAATATTGTACGCTTTCTAAATTACTATTATTACTATGGTAACTTTTATTTGGGCCTAAGAACTAAAATAACATAAGTCTACAAGAAAAAATACATAGAAACATAAATCTGTGACGTATTTTCGACGAGAGAGCCAATTATTCACTTGAAGATCGCGATTATATTTGAGTGGGTTTTGAGTAGAGATATAAAACGATTATTTTCGTGGCAACTTCTATGGCGATATTATCAATAATTTTTCCACTCTCTACCAATATGTAAAGTATATTTATACCACAGAAAAGATGATACAAAATCCTTTACACGTGCAAAAGAATGGCCTATCACCGTTTTAACTCTATGATCATTTTTTATCATTTTTATCACAATACTGGACAAAAGACGGGACCTCGTCGGCGCCTAAGTCGACTGTTTTGTTCAATACCTACTTACAATTTATACCTATCTACAATGAGGGCTTTTCAAAGCGTCATTAAAAAAATACAGTACCGCAAGTTACCGATAGATGGTGCTGACGTCACATACTTAATATGTCAAAATTGACATGACAACACTACCTTCTCTGTGGTTTCTGTCACGTTGCTTGCTTGTTTCGTTGACGAGAGATGTTTAGATTATCACAGATTAAAACGTATGATGACATTTGTTCTCCTTGCAGCGCCATCTAGTTTTTTTTATGAACTCACCTGAAAGCTGTCATTGAAAAGCCTTCATTACACAATACGTTCGACTTTATTCATACTGTATCCTAACTATTATCCAATGGCTCTAAGATAGATCTGCACATTGTTTTTTGAAATCATTAAAAGGGAGGTGAAAGTTGCCGGTACGAATAAGGAAATTCTAAAAGTGGAACGACCTTTAGTACCAAGTCTATAACGTCATTCTCCAGCATTTTCAATCTAAGCTGTCAGATTAAGTAGAGGGGGTGCTTCGGTCTCGCAATTTAGGAATTTCTAAAATTTTAAATATAATTGTAGAAGATAAGAAAGTATATACTTTTGACAAACGTGGTCTTTCGGCTTCATTAGAAAATAAAATTACACTCGAGAAAAATTTATAAGGCTGACAAAATCCTTGATATTTCAGCAATGAAGAATGACTCAATAAAACACGAAGTATAATTAGGATTATTTATTGTTACGTAAGTGACATGCCGTGTTTTTTTTATTTTATTGAGCTAGCATCATTCCTTGCTGAGTATAAACGGTTCCACTTATTCGTTACTCTGGAATGTCTTATTTGATATAATCAATATGGCATAAGAAGTTCATAGTTTTTCTTGTCAATGTTCTTTATCAAAAACTAGGTATAGAGAACTGGGCGTGAGTTTGCGTATGTATGTATAGAGAAAATCTCTTGAATGGTCTTGAAAAACCGCATTTGTCAAAAGTATACTCATTACTTTACAATAATTAAAAAGCTAGGGTGTACAAGCTAAAGGGCTGCCAAAGGAGTAAGCGCCCTTGACTTAAACAGAAAATGGAAACGTTACACGTTAACTTATCTAATAAACAGTTTATGCAAACCTAAGGTAGAGCCAATGTAGAGTTAAAAATCGCAGCATAACTTGGAAACGCTCACGTGCTTTTTAATAAAAATATTAAAATCTGCAAAACGGACCATGACAACGATTATAATGGCTTTATTTTATACAGAAACATATTTATTTTATTAACACTAACTGAGAACTTATCTATGTAAAAAATTCAGGTGCTTGCAAATTAATCCGGGTTTTTAACAGAATGATGTCATGCAACGAGATACATTTTGAATTTAAAAAATCGAGTCATTACAAAATTCGCGTTTTTTTCCAAAACGGAATTAAATTTGAATTTCTAGAAATTTTATCATAACACGTATTATTTCAAAATGGTTCTTTTCAACAATTCAAATTATACAAAACATTCATCAAACCAACACTACTACTTTTCCTCTAAACTCTTCATCAAAATCACAAATGGAACACATTGAAAATGCAATTAAAACTGACCGGCGCCCAACTCACTCGTAACCAACTTCACTTCGATCTGTTCCAACTCTGAATAAAAACAACAACATCACTTACGCAAATTAGCTCCTAACTTCATTCAACACCTGCTAGGTGCAATGTTCTAAGAGCGATTCGTGCTCGGCGGCGATTTCGCCCGAACTCTTCCGAACAGAGAAGGCGGTGCGCGCTGACAGGACGGTGACGTCACCGTCGTCGGTGCAAGCGAGAGGCGCATACGCTATGCCTCTCGTTCTGCTTTTCGGCTCCTTCGTGCTGCGTGCCTGAAAAAGAAGAAACCCTATATAGTCATTGCATGAATACTGGATGTTCATTTTATTAGAAGGAACCAAGGTGGCACCAGGAGGGCGCAGCCGGGATATTCACTCCTATGCTATTATTAAAAATGTCACAATGCGCGAGCGAGATGTCATAAACGCTCTTAACATGTAGTTTCAAGTACACTCAAGCGAGAAAATTGTCGTCTCGCACGCTAACATGGACACCTACCACGATTTAATCTTCCTAGACGACACAAAACCGAGTTGCTAATAAAAATCGGAGATAGGAGATATCTCTGGAGATAAACGTATACACGAGCGATCGCCTATAACTTGCAAGCGGTTCCATAACAGACTGTATCTCTCCGGACTACGGGCTCAGATGCAAATTAGTGAATTCACGGTGCTGATTTTGATAAGTCACTACTCTGTCTTCTAATCTGGTGTACAGCACAAACTAGGAAACCAGAGAAGAATCTAAATGAAAAAGGTCTATGCCTGTTACAACGGGCCAGCGGCAACCTACGGGCGGCACGATTTCGTTTTAAAATAATCCTTAATTACTTACAACTACAATACAATACGAGTGAAAAAAAGCTCATCCTCCTGACGTGCCCATCGGCCTGCCGTGGTCGGGCTGCTTTTGCGCTAGTATTATAGTCTCTAACTTGAAGAGTATTTAAGGTTTATTTTACTTTGTATTGTTGCGCACGCACGTCGCTAGCCGTTTGTAATGGGTATAGTCCTTAAAGCTCAACGCGGTAACTAAGGGGAACCGACAGAAGCGAGTGCCTTACCCCTAAACTGACATACTCTTAATATTTTGGAACTACAGTTGACTTAGAATTCGTTTGACGTGTTTTAACATTTTAGAAACATAAAAAAGGCACGTGAAAAAATAGTAGTTTATGTGACTGTCACATAATAAGGGTTACTAAAACACGAGCGAGATTTTAAAAAACGAGCCTTGGCGAGTTTTTTAATAGCATTGGCGAGTGTTTTAATACCAAGTTATGTACAGTCTCATTCACTACTTTGTCTACACTCATGTCTTAATCTTCGAAGTAAGGAATCAAAGGAAAACACGTTTGACAAGCTTTGTACTATACATAAATCTACGGTTATTAACTAAACTCATATCGAAATGAAACAAAATTTTCAATTATAAATTTATTTTTAGTTGCACTTTTGGTACCACGAAAATGAAAGTCAATGTTTTTTATAGAGTCAACATTTGACATTAAAAAAAAACTTAAGTTTTGTTCCGTGATCACAGCAACACTTTAAAAAAATAACTGTAACATAAAGTGAAAAATCTGACCTTTAATGTAACTTTATATTACACTTTTTTTTTTATTTTCTTTAAAGTTATGTATTGTTTAAAGCCTGTCAATATGTGTTTACCTTTGAATTCTTAATTTGAAGATTATGATATGAGTGTAGATAAATATATTTTTTGTTGCCCGTCATTACTTCACTTGACCACCAATGAAAAAAAATCCTATCTTCTTTTACAGATCGTATTTTGCAAAAACTCACGTAACATGATTGAGAGATTTTACAAACACAATCTCTCAAACATGTTAATAGTGATTTTTAGGACCCATGGCCGTGAACCTGAGGCAAAAAACCTAGGACTAGACAGTATTAAGGCCAAAAACGGCCGTTTGTTAGCATAGACGCTATCTATTACCAGGTTTGCGATCCTAGGTTCTTTGCCGTGGGCCCTAAAAATCACTGTTAACATGATTGAGAGAATGTACAGACACTTTTTGCAAATACGATATGTAAAAGAATATACGATTTTTTTTTCATTGGCTGCGCTAGTTAGCCCACTGGATCCTCTTAAGCATAAACAACAATATCAGGACGAATAAAAAAAGTAAAAAAAAAACTGGTACGATCGGCGCCGGCTAACTCAATTACCCCCGGTTTCTCGCACACTAACAGGCTGTTTATCTACTATTAACAGCTCCCAGTGGTTTTTTTGTATGCACTTTGGTCAATTGACAGCTGTTAACAGTAGATTAACAGCGTGTTAGTGTACGAGAAACTGGGGGTCAATCTTTCACCTACAAGACCTTCTGCATTATGTTCTATAGAGGTCCGATTGAGAACCAATGGCGTGAACACCAAATCGATTAGTTGACCGATAGGGGAAGACAGATTATGCAGATCTGAGACTTGGCTCAGATAGGCTCACAGAAGCATTGGCTCTGTTCATACGGGATCCGTTGCTTTGAAGGCGTCCGATCACTTACATCTACGCTAATTTGGCCAGGATTACAAAGGTCAAGCTAAGGTGGCTTTGTAGGCAAAATGCGAAGAGTGAACAGGAGAACTGGGTATTTTGTTCCGAGAACAGTACCTAGTAACGGGAGGAAAAAATACGGAAGTCAAAATTAGGAGGGTCGTAGCTAACTAGTGAAACAGAAACAGGATATTAAACTAAATTTAATTAAAATCAGCAAAACACGCCCGACACAAAGCCTAAATATACTGGACGACAAAAAAAACTGTAAAATCAATTAAATGACCCAAATACATATTTTAATAACCTAAGAAGGTTATATTCTTTCTGTTGCACTAACCCGTGCTGAGGACGATTTTAAAAACCTATTTAGAGGTCTGGCACGGTGAGCCAGAGGTCGCGGGTTCAAGTCCCGACATGGGTTTTAGAAACTCTAAATAGGTTTCTAAAAAGGTTAGTTACATATTAGCTGAAAATGGAGTCGTAATTTTCGTTCTTATGGCACGGAGCATAAGTATACACCAACGCTACGCTTGTTTAAGAACGCGATGTTTTGAACGCGATGTTTGACCGCGTTGAAATTTGAAAATTGTTTTCAAAAATAAACTTACAAGGTTTGTTCGCTATACGCTACTAAAAATATGCAAAGCAGTGCGTCTCCAAGCTCAATACGCCCCAAGCCGTCGATCTCTCAGGTTAAGGTAATGTGGCTCTGGAAAATATTATCTAAATAATCGCAACAATTACAACCCTGGGAACACGTGGTATGTCCTCTACCTGGTTTCCCAAACAAATTATACATAAACAATTTTTTAAGTCAGCTTTTACCCTTTACCCCTAACATGACTTTAGTATTTTTACCCCTATATAACTGAAATATTTTAGATCTACTTCGTAATTATTCTCTGAAGGACGGCTTATTTGCGAATATATTGGACCCCAACACCTACCTAATCAATATGTCAATATACCTGTCTAATCAGCCCATAAACCCACTGTCCCAGTACAAATAAACACTACTTCTGGGCGTAGACATTGATTACGAGGCTCATCTAAACTTTGAAGTAAAAAAAGAAACACGCGTTGCGTCGCTTTTTCTGTACCCGCATGAAGTCAAATTCTTGCCACATAAAAGCGGGAATGCTCATAAGCGCGTCGCACCACACGCGTCGCCTGAAACTAACGAGAGGCGGGTAAACAATTGTATAACATACATCTCTGTTTGTCTTCCCCAAGTTTCACCGAGGAGCGAAACCGCCGGCAAAAATACCGGGGCTTTGCCATTAATTTGCGAGGGTGCAAATAGCAGAGACGCGTAACAATCTTGCGGAGGCAAAATGCAAAACCCAATCGTATGTCGCCCGGCTTAAAGCTTACACTCCCGTTTCCGGGGAAACTTTTTGTGATAACTGAGACGCAAATAAAATATAATTTCCGATGTCATGTTGCTTTCAGATTTATTGTCTTGCGTCAGAGTTCGGTTGTAAAAAGCAATTTGCGATATCATGAATGAGTCGACGTCGTCATCTAATTTAGAATGATTTGTTTTTCCTCAATAAGAGTCGAATAATTTGTTTTCAATATTGTAGTGAAAACAGAATATTAATCTATTTGAAATTATGGTTATTCTACACAGTGTTATTTCTAAAATGCGGAATTCCTGAGACACACCAATTAGAGTTTATGTTTTACAACAATTTAAATTTTTTTAAATATCTGGGTGTGTAGAATAGAACTATTAACAAAACTAAACACGTGTTTACCTGCAGCACCATGAGAACGACGAAGAAAATAGCGGCGGCGACGGCGCACACGCCGATCACGACCATGGCCGCACTAGGCGCGCCGGACTGCGTGCCGGCGGCGCGCAACGCGCTCGGCTCAGCTGTACGCTTGCCGGCAGGCGACGAGTTTAGGCATTCACCTTAAGGAAAATTTACTTTGTTAATTATTTCCGGGGCCGCGTTTCGTCAAACTACAACTGACAGCTGTTGACAGTAGATTATAACAGACTCTCAGCCCGGGCCACACAGAAAGGACGTGGGGAGGCGGCGCGGAAAAGGCGCGTCGTTAATTCAATTCACTCTCATACAATATGTACTGAAGGAATAGGACGAAGCCGACACAGAAGAGATAGGGCGAAAGGGCGATTTCTATACGACGCGGCGCGTCTTTTCCGCGCCCCCGCCTCATGTCCCTTCTGTGTGGCTCAGATTCAGATTCGCAAAACCGGCGTGCGTGCATGCAACGACTAATGAATGTTGATTACTTAAGTGAAACAGATCTGTCAGAATCGTGGCAAGTGGGAGACCTCTGCCTACCCCTCCGATATACAAGCGTGAGTTCATGTTATGTAATGTTTTTAACAAATCCTTTTGTAATGATCAGCGAGTAAGCCAAAAGGGGTGATTATTAATTAACATTAGCCATAACTTGTCACTTACCCGTTTCGCTGTTACAATGGCAGCAGTCTATTCCGTTCGATGTCGCGTTCGTACAGCACGGCACACATTCGTTGTTCAACCTGCAAA
The DNA here is from genome assembly GCA_963969515.1 of Yponomeuta evonymella. Classification (NCBI taxonomy): domain Eukaryota; kingdom Metazoa; phylum Arthropoda; class Insecta; order Lepidoptera; family Yponomeutidae; genus Yponomeuta; species Yponomeuta evonymella. Next base: position 5,075,467 of record OZ018357.1, read on the forward strand.
GAAAATTTAAATTAACGCAATATAAAGAATTGCCGAAAATCTATAGGCGTTGACACCAGGCATATGTGAATGAAGGAGCGGGACAGCATGCTTGACGTAACGGCAGCCTTATGGAGACCATATAGATTAATGTCCAATATGCATTCCCGATTTCTGGTAAGTTGGCAATATGTTAACAAACCGCTAACAGTGTTTAGTTGATACTTAGGCGTACAAAAAATTACTGTTAGCTTAGTTAACAAATTTTGAAAGTACCAGAAATCCAGAAAATAATCGATGCGCATCGTGCACTGAGGAAAGTTGAGGAAAACGAGGAAAATATGTGTTATTACTGAGAGATTTGTACCCTAAGTTTATAAAGTAAACCTAATAAATAATCGCGGTTAGACCCGTAAAATGTGCATGACCAACGCAAGTATGAAATACTATAAACATCCCTTAAATTGTTAAAGGCCAACAATAGAACAAAAACATGCGCGTAGAAACAAACCGACTTCAAAAAAAGAGAAGATTCTCAATACGAACCTTCTCATTTTTTGAAGCCGTCTCTCTTTCTCCTTCGGCAACCTTTCCGTGACAAGGTTGTCTGGAAGATATTGCTGTTACCAATAAGGCTGCCGATTGTACATTTTCATTCTAACTTTCATATTTTATGTCTCTTGTTTCTTGTGCGCAATAAAGAATATTCTTATTTTATCTTAAAAAGAGCATCATCCACATACCGATCAAGCTTCAAAGGCAGCGAGCACCCCGTACAACTAAACTGGCCAGGTCCCGTGCAAGTCCGGCACGTCGAGTCGCAAGCCTTGCACGTTCCACTGCTGGCGTCGTAGTACTGGGAGCCAAGGCACTCCATACAGAGCCCGCCGTCTAGCATGAACCGCGGCGGGCAAGACGTGCACTTGAGGGGGCCCGAGTCTGAGCACTCGCGGCAGTAGTGGTGGCAGTGGCGGCAGCCGCCCACCGATTGGTAGAAACCTGAGAAAAAGAATTGTTGATTATCATACAAGGCAAGATTCTGGACAGCAGTAGGCCTGGGAGACCAAACATATCATGGCTACATAACAAAGATATCATAATCTAAACAACTTATGACAGTGGTTCTAACAGAGTACCAATTCCTTGTTTGTATTGGCAGCCTCGAAAACGGAATAGGTTGCTAACCTCATCTAGGATAGGCCTTTTGTTCAGAGAGAGAGAGAGAGAGATGGAGAATATGGGCTTAATTAACCAACCACCATCAGTGAACACCGCAGATTGTCGATTTCCAGCGCTGAGATATGAGGTACACCTCGGACACTCACAAAACAGGAGGACAAAATACGGTACAAAAACAGGTAACGGCACTATACCTTGAGGACACTCAGGGTGGCACTCCCCAGCAGCCAACCGCCATCCAGACGGACACGACGCGCACTGATCTCTCCTCGGACCACTGCAAGTGCGGCAAGAGAGGTAGCACTTCGCACAAGTGCCCCGGTCCGCGTAGTATCCGTCAGCGCACGACGTCCTACATGCTCCCGACTGGAGACGCAAGGATCCAGCGCAAGAGGTGCAATTGAGGCGAGAGACACAGTCAGAGCAGCCGTGGACGCAGCGGGAGCAGCGGCCAGCCTCGGAGTAGAATCCGCGGCTGCATTCGGTCACGCATCTGTTGGAAATTGACAGAAGCATAATCCACAAGCAGTCTAAAAATCCCCAGTGCAGGAGACAGGCCTTCGCCCAGAGACAAAGAGTACTGCCTTAATCACCAGCACGTTTTGCTATTTCAAGCACCGAGGCATGTAAATACCACCAAAAAACTCTTGATGTTTTTCTACAACGTTAACGAAGTGAACAAAACACTCAAATATGGAATTAATTGATTTGAGTAATAGATTCGCGGTACATGTGACAGTTTTTTGAAGAAAGTTACTTGTACGACATGCAACTCTACAAATTTCGTAGCTGGTGACAGCGCCAGCAATGTAATTTTTAGAACAATAGAGTTGGCCGGCGATAGCCAAGTCGTTCTTTAAAAAGTTTAATCTGGGAGAATTTTGTCGTAGTGGTAACCTAATTCTAAGGATATTTTGGTCTGACACGAATATGCTAATATGACTAAAACTCGTGAAAAGTATTGTTGTGACAACAAGAACTGCTGAAGACTTTAAGATTAGCTAAAACCTTGAGTTGCCCCTCGAAATTTAATAGAAACAGAGAGAGAAAAAGGTGACTTACTTGCTTTCCTCGGTAAGTGTTGGAGACTTGCACGTCAGACACTGATTTTGCTTTTCACCAAAGCAGGTTTCACAAGCCTCGCTACATCTGAGACATCTCCCGTCAGCCATGTATTCATTCGGGCTACAAATCTCTGCACCAAGCGGCACGCACTTGCCCTTTTTGTTCAGTTCCCAGTTCGGTTCACAGGACAGGCAAAACGCGCTTGTACATGTTGTGCAACCCAATCCACACCTGATGACAAAATAATGAAGTATTAAAAGTTTTTGTTATCCGGAAAATATGTAGCAAATCACCCTTTTTTTAAATTAACAGTTTCGGTATTTGTGGAAACAGGTTTATTTACTTTGACCATAATAAATCAAGAGAATGGAAAACACAACATAAATAAAAATCCAATCGAACTTTTGAGTTGATTACAACTACACTGTGCATGCATACGTATGAGTTCAGTGTTTGAATATCTGGGTGCTGTCTGTTATGAGGAAGAGCGGGTGATCGTGCTCTTTCACTATAAAGGGAAATTTCCCCCCAGGCAGATCGTATGCGTGGGACGGTGGGTCCTGTTGTTCGAACTGTTGTTCGTCTATGCACAAATGTCGGATTATATGTAAGTTGCGCGCGTAGAGTTGGCATGTGCTTGCCACAGTCAACTATACGCGCTAAATTAAAACTAATTCTAACTGAAAGTCTATAAGATATAAACTTTAATACTTACTTCATACATTCTTTCCTTTTTTTATCGACATAATAACCACTAGGACAAGAAGTAACGCACCGTCCATCGAGTGAATAACTTGAGGGATGACACGTAACACATTGAGCCTCTCCCGGGCCTTCGCAACTATCACAGGTCGAATGACACTTTGCACACATGTAGTCTTCCGTCTCGAAGTAAGACGGCGGACAGGCAGCTAGGCATGTCCCGTCATGGAGTACTAAATGGTGCTCGCAAGATGTACAAGCATCCGCTCGCTCTGAGCAAGTGACGCAGTGAGCGGCGCAAGGCCGACAGGTTAAAGCATCTGTATCCTCGAAATAACCATCCGGGCATTGTTGCAAGCAAACAGCCAAGTCAGCGACGAGTAAGTGAGCTGGGGCACATGTAAGACAAGAGTCCTGGCCAGGGCCGACGCAAGTCTCGCAGGATTCATGACACTGCCAGCAAACCCCGCCTTGGTTGGCGTAGCTTCTTGGCGGACATCGCGAGACGCAAGCGTCGTCCAAACGGTAGTGTTTACACGCGATGCATTGATTAGGTCCTTTTCCGTAGCAGCCTTGAGAATCGCATTCAGGATCACATTCATGTTGGACACGTTTGTCGTTGGAGTCTGCGAGGATGTTCTCCCCTTGTGGCAGAGGAACATTCTGTCCGTCTAACCTCGCCACAGCCTTTTCGGGGTCAGACCCGGCGGCGAATAATGACGGGAAGTTTTGGTAGTTGGCAAACGCGTCCACGTTATAAAAAGAATCACCGATATTTTCGTAGCCTTCGGCGGCTGTTGGGAAGGAGAATGTTGGGGCACCAGGTGATGGTCGCTTCGATTTTAACCGCACTGGCTCTAGAGCCGTTCCGTAGAATATTAACTGCCACTTTTTTAGTACTCCTGGCTGATTGACGTGCCTGTTTCCTCCGTTTACTATTTGCAAGGTCCATCTGCCTTCTGCGCGTTCACCCCAGAAGTGAACGCTTAGGAAAGGCCAATCATCGAAATTTGAGCTTACTACATCTCTCGGTCTTTCGAATAATAGTGTCGATATGGTACCCATAGGCGATGTCAGTAAAATCCGCAGATTGCCTCTTGGGAAGAACCTAAGGGATATTTTGCATTGAACGTGCTCTAAATGTCGAACTTCGTTGACAGTTCCACTGCAGCCATTTACATCCATGTGAGCTGCTAAAGTATACCCGTAAGAGGAATCTATTGTCTTTTCTTCGTTGATTTCTTGCGATTTGCAAATATGCTGTGAGGGTACAGAGACCCACTGTTCTGCTAGATTCACCATCTCTGTCGCATCCATAAGACCGTATCCGAATTTATGACTGACTTTTCTCTTCACTCCATTAACTACCCACCCACTTTCCTTCTCAAGAGGTTGCGGTCGTGATGTCATAACAACTAAGTATTGCATGTCTCTCCAAGTCAATTCTGGGTTTGCTTCTAAAGCTAATGCGCAGATACCAGCAGCTAATGGTGCTGATGCTGACGTTCCTGTATGTTCTACTGTACAAATATGATCAGGTCTTAATCTTCCATCCATATCAACTGTAGCTACGCTTTTATCATGTCCGGGAGTACCCGAACTGTACGTGGTAGCTAGTGTCGATGAGCACTCTTCCAAATACCAAGGTTTATACCCTCCTTGTGTAGCACTAGAAATCGACAACGTAAATATACTATTTGTGTATCCATCACAATTACACGAGTCAGTGTGTCGACCGCCGTTTCCTGACGCCCATACAAATATCGAGCCTTTACCTCGACGACCGCTTGTTACGCCATAAATAAAAGCTCTGAAAAAACAGAAGAACATTAGCATTTTAAATTACAATGACACATATTTTTACGATTGTTACTTACCTTCGTGCTAAAGGCCCAGGCCCATCGACAGTTTTTCCATCATCTTCTGGTCCCCAGGAAGCACTGTAGATATCAATATGATCTGGATTTAATCCTAGAGCCCTTGCTTCAACTGCATCGTTTACAACTCCATCCAACATCCTGACACCACCTATACTAGCGTTGTAGGCAATACCAACGCCGCAGTACTGATTGTAGGCAACACCGGCTACTTCTCCCGCGCATCTGGTCCCGTGTTTATTGTCTCCGTTATCTTGCGGCATTGGGTCTTCATCATTGCCGTTGATATCAGTCGAGGCACTAGGGTCCTAAGGCAGAAATTAGAAGATTAATATCAGATATCGAAGGTAGGTGAACTTTCGCAAATTTTTACTTACATAATTTTGAGCTAGATCAGGATGATTGGTTTGAATACCGTCGTCCAATATGGATACAACGACGCCTTTACCCGTGTATCCTTTCTGCCAGGCTGGTGCTACGTTCATGTCTAAACCATCTTTGGCGCCTCCATTCTGTGAATCATGACCATTAAATTTACGACTTAAGATTGACATAAGGTATATTAGCTTTGAATTCTACTCCGGAATGTATTTTACACAAGTTTTTAAATTTTTAAGGTAATTCATGGTGTACAAAGTACAATATAAATGCACAATTATTAGAGCATTTGCATTTTATATCACATTTTTATGAGATAACGTAATTACTCTTTCAGTTCGTAAGCACTTAAGTTCTCTTTTCCAAAATTTCATCGGTTACGAGATTATAAATAGTAACAACTAATCACTTCCTATCGAGGGGTCGAGGAGGTGTGTCGTAACCCTTACATGTCAAAAATTGCCTAACATAATTCTATCGACGGCAAAAACCCATTCCTATACCAGTGACCAGATAGCTCCGCAACTTACCAAGTACCACTGCTCCTTGAACAGCGGGTCCGGGAAGAACTGCGCGGCGGACAGCGCGCGGTGGTGCGTGCGGTGCGGCGGCAGGCGGCGCGACAGCTGCGACCAGAGCGCGCCCTCGTAGGGGGCGTAATCGCGCTTCACTCTCCGCCGCTCGCGCTGCTGCTGCACCCATCGGACCTGCAACGAGCGGGGTCCGTCAGAAGTATACTTTATGACGTAAACCCAAGTTGCATAAAGGGGCATGGAGATAGCGATGAGCCACGATAGATGATGACGTTGCGTACACGATCAACAAGAGAGATGCCCAGCTGAAGTGGAGATGGGCGGGACATCTGGTAAGACGGGAAGACGGACCGTGGACGAAGGCAGTCACATAGTGGTGACCGAGAACTTACTGTCATTCGGTGGGTAGGCCGCCTACCGATGACATTAGGAAGGTGGCAGAAGAATAATAGACGATATTAGCAGAGGACCGGCGAGGTTGGCGGTGAAGGTGCAGAGGCCTATGCTCAACAGTGGGCGCCTTTCATGCGCTGTGTAGATCATCATCAGCCATTTGACGCCCACTGCAGGACGTAGGCCTCCTTCATGATTTTCATAAAAATGCGGGGTTTTGCCATAATCACCACGCTTGGCAGGCGGGTTGGCGATCGCAGTATGCGGTTGGAATCTAAGGAAGACGCTGCTGCCCGTCTCCTGGTAATTGATTTCTTTAGTCGCCTTCTACGACATCCACGAAAGGAAATGGATTGACGCTATTTCTTAATCCGGCGCCACCCGGTGTAGATCAGAAGTTTACTTTTTGACAGACAGACAGTGAAGAGCACATTACGAGATTGGCAGGACCGACGTTGACATGGGACGGAAGAGTCCTATTTCATGAACAGCCTATAATATTCTATTTATTAAGGAATACAAACAGTGTCTCGTACAACTATTTCTAATCTATTACAAGTAGGTAGGTATTATTTTATATGTACGTCTTACTGCAGGGAACAGTCCTTCTCTCTGAAAGAGAAAGTATGCAGTGATGAAAGTACTTCCAACATTGTTAAAGCTGAAATTTAATTGCAATTGGTTCTCGCTTTTAAACACAACTGGTCCCCCACGTCACTAGCCTAACCTAGCCTATAATACAAGTCTTACCCTCGGTTTCTAAAAGAGCCATCAAATGTTAATCTCATGTTAATCTCACGTCAAGCTAATTTCAGCCAATCACGTGCCGGTATTTTGAATTAATCTCTTGTTACATTTGAACACTCTTTCAGAAACTGAGGCTTAGTATGCCACTTATGCATGCTTGATATTTTCATATTTGATATTACGATATTTATTTTGTACATAGGTACATAAAAAAATTGTGTAATTTTTGTTTTTTTTTGTGTGCAATTAAACATTTTTTATCTTTTTCATGACTCCGCCTGCCCACTGCGGATTGGCGATTTCAAGCGCAAATGTGGACCCCTGTCACCCTCAGAACATTTTAAAAGAGCACAAAACAGAACGGAACGGGCTTACGTAATCTCCGTCTACGTCGATAACCGGATACAATATAATAGTGCTCCGTGTATCAGTCGAGGACGTCAGACAAGCACTCTCAGGATTTCCAGTAGCTGTCGAGTGTACGTGGACGACATTCTCCATTAATATACACATCGTCATCCGCCTCGGAAGTCTGCGGAACGCTTAGCAGTGTTGCTGTAAATTGGTGTGTGTTATAAACTGCACTGTAGGTTTTTGTTTTCGTAGCCACAAAGTAAGAGTTAATGAAAAAAAAATTAGTTTCTAAAAACCTATTTAGAGTTGCCGGGTTACATATTAGGGTTTCAAATTAGTCCATGTTGCTTGCGCTTTATGTTATTACATGATAATTTTCGTTTGTTTAAATATATCCTCTGTCGATACACAAAAGTTTAAACGTGCGCCGTCTGGTAAATAAAGGTAACGTAGTCAGTTTAGCGCCATCTACAGAGTTCTTGGGAACTACTTTTTTTCTTAATATTCAAAAATAAAACTGGGAAGGTTTTATTTTTGAATATTAAGAAAAAAAGTAGTTCCGTAAAAGTAAATAGTTTTTTAGCGCCATCTACAGAGTTCTTGGGAACTACTTTTTTTCTTAATATTCAAAAATAAAACCTTCCCATGCAACCTATTTTTTTATTGTGCAGCGGCATTCGTGAAAAAATTTAGCAGCAATGAAAAAGTGGAATCTAATTAAATTATATTCATTTAAGAAAATCTTAAATTAAATTCCGCCTTCAGCGAAGCACCACAGTATGCAAACAAAATAGGTCGAATAGTGGAGAAAAGAAAGTTACGAACGTGTAAAACTTTAAAAGCATACTGCGCGCCAGAGATGAGCAAAGTAACAGCGAATTGTTACTCAATAAAACAAAGGAACTTGGGACAATTTTCCCTATAGAGCCGACATTTTTGTTTAGCGGGTGCAATTTCACAGTCGTTGGAACTAAACAGACGGGCGGGAACAGGAAAGGCAAGTTACGACAGAAAGGCAACTTTGACACACGTTGAATTCCAACAGCTTTACCATGTTGACGTTTGAGATGTGTCTAGGACGCAGTTTTTTTCTATGTTTTGTAAATTTAATTCAAGTACATTAATTTGTAGTGGTTATTCAACTCGTTAGCTGTGAAAGAAAACATCGCGGTTGAGTGCCTAATGTTTTTACAACTTACAATTGAAATCGTCAATTCGCAACGGGCATACATATTTATGTAAGTTGAAGTGGCAGGTGGCAGAGGGCGGGGCACATAGCGCGCAGAACTGATGGCCGATGGGGCCAAAAAGTTCTCGAATGGAGACCACATATGGGCAAGCGCAGCGTAGGACGACCAGCCACAAGATGGTCAGATGACCTCATCCAAGTGGCAGGAAGACGCTGGATGCAAGCCCCTTTCAACCGGTCTTTTCGGAAATCCATGGAGGAGGCCTATGTCCAGCAGTGGACTTCTTGTGGCTGAATGATGATGATACTTATTTATATCTATCTGGGAGAAAGTCGACATTGGCAGGGGACTGATAGGGTTGGCGTGTCAGCTCCTCACCGGCACCTCAGCTCCACAATAAAAGAGGTTAAGTGAATAGGCTCTTGTGTAGACATAATGTTTCAGAAAGGGCCGGTAAAAATTAAGGGGATGTTTACGCTCATCAACGCAAATCATCATTAGTGTGAGACGAACTTAGAAACCGCGATTAAAATCAGATTCGCTAGAGCACACATTATTATACTTTTGCCATACAAAGGCCCCGTTTTATAGAACTACAATTCATCGTTTATTATGACAACTGGATGTACACTGCCCAGCCGCATAAACCCCAAAACAAGTAGTAATAAAGAAGACTAATTGTAGTATTAACAAGGACATAGTTGTATTAATAAAAAATTAATAAAAAAACCCGACTTCAAAACACTACAGCACTAAAACACAGAAATAATTTAAGCTGATATAACCTTTAAATTCCCCCCCCCCGCGCGTCGAACTGAGTGGTCTGTGTTGTTGTTGCTCCCGTAACAAATATTCGAAAGTGCAATAAGTAGTGCTTTCTCGTGGTGGAAGTGCTTGTGCAAATTTCCTTTATGTTGCGTGTGACTCCCTCGATTTCTCCAGGATCCCATCATAGCATTCTGACTTGATGACCATGGGACCACCTGGGAAGTCCACCCTTTCAAAAGAAAATAATTTTCCAAATCGGTCTAGGCGTCTTCGAGTAATCGGGGAAGATGCATAAAAAAAAAGATTCCGACGAATTTAGAACCTCCTCCTCTTTTGAAGTCGGTTAAAAAGGACATGACAAGGGAAAAAAAGTAAAGTAAAGAGGACTAACAGGAAGACCAATAATTAATTATACTATCATCATCATCATCATCATAATCATCAGCCATTTTACGCCCACTGCAGGATATAGGCCTCCCTCATGGTTTCCCAAGCTTCCCGGTCTTGTGCCGCCCGCATAAAGCGACTCCCCGCCACCGTAACCAGGTCGCCAGACCATCTGGTACATGCGCAATGTACATCTAGTAATTGTATTATACGGCTACCCAATGTACGTCTAGTTGTCATAATAAACTATGGAGTGTACTTTTAGAAAACGCGGCTCTGGGTTTTCGTTTTTTGCGTTATAAGTAAGTACTTGATTCTATAAGGCAGCTGGACTTTCAAGAGATTCTAAAGTTTTAAAGCTAATAATTTTTGCGCCGTTCGTTTTATCAGCTTCTCTCTTTAAGTAACGCCCAACTCCGGAAGTACTTAGTTCATTTTTATGTACGAAAAGGAGGTAAAATGTACTAAACCAGTGACTTCAACGAATGCTTTTTACTTAGATAACTGTATTACCAGCTCCGTTTAAGTTATCAAGTAAACGGAACAAGGTACTTAGTTTTATATTCTTAAAATTCTTAATTACCGTGCGTAAAGCCGAATGGGTAATAATTATAGTAATTTTTGAGTACTGTTTCGTATTATTGACTTGTATTTAAGTCAATAATACGAAACACTACTCAAAAATTACAGTTACGTATTAGTTTGTAACGGTGCAAACCTTCTTTCACCATTTCTGTCCTATCATTTTAAACTCAAAATTTAAAATTACGCCACCCATTTCTACATTTGTGAGTGGTTGACCAAAAAGGGACCTCAAGGGAAAATAATTGATTTCGAGAAAATCGGGTTTGAAGTTTCGTGTATAAACAGGTTTCCAAAACTGCCTCGGCTCACAAAAAAATCATAAAAAATAACTACGGCACCTAAAAATATTCTGGTTAGACCAAAACAAAGCTAAAATACCACAGATTAAAAAATTCAAATAAAAAAATAACGGTTTCCAATCCTTCCAGGTCCCTTTTTGGTCAACCACTCACATTTGTTTTGCATTTTTTCATTCACCTTTTGACGAAACAGTTTAAAAAAAATCGGATTAGTAACACATAGTATATAAAAGGAACAAATCTAAATGAAATAAAATTAATTAGAAAAAACCCATACTGTCATCTCAAAAGATTCCATGACTTAAAGATTTTTTGCCAACAACGGCCGTTTTTAGCGGAAATCGCTAAAAGTCCCAGGTAATTGACCTTAGGTTCTAGGCTGTATATTCTAAAAATAGCTAGCACAGTTAGGACTTCCACGTTTTCCTTAACGTTGTTTACATTTCGTTAGAGTGCTCTCGACACAATGATCTTGTGCCTAGTCATCTCTCCCTTACGTTCTCTCTTCTTTGTCCAATCCAAGTTCAGCTGGGCTCGGGTCTCCTAGTGCGCCAGAGAGCTCTGTTCTCGGTTGTCTGTGTAGTTAAGCACTTCCTAATGTATTATGGTTCCCACAAATGAGCAAGTTTTAAGGAGAGTCAATGAGATAAGATCGATTCTGGGAATACTCGAAACGACAGATGCTGGGAAACATGTTACGTCACAGCAATCATATAAAGAACATCATAGAAAGAAAGAGAGGTAGAGAAAATGCACGGAGAAGCTATATTAACAAAATTAAAGAGTAGGTCGATGTTGTGAGGTACCAGGCAGTGAAGGTACTGGCCTGTGTGTGACAAGAGTTCAACTCTTAAATGCAATTATTTATGATGAGCTCTTTTACACGTCTCCTAACTTCATTTCAAAACTGTTGTATTCATGTTTAGCTTTGCATTCATGTGGCTGCGTTTCTCGCCATCTCAAGTCAGATCTAGGCGTAAACGGTATGAGGTTAATTATAGGCAATTTTTGTAATGAGGGTGGATGTTATATTCATGTATAGCTTTGCGAGTGGCTGCGTCCCTCGCCATCCAATGTCAGTCCATTGTACGCACTTTGACGTATCGGCGGTCTAAAATCAAAACCAAAGTGTTTTTATTCAAAATGAGACAGAAACTGTGGCTTTGTGAACTTACGAGTTAAATTAGGCGCCCATTTCAAAGACTACATCATTTTGGAGAAAAAATTAACAAAAAAACTCTAAACTTAGTCTTATCAAATATGGTCATTTAGCCTACCCGTCATTTAGCTTCTCTTTTTTTTTTCCGTCAATGGTTGTCTGGAAGAAATTACTTTTAGTAATAAGGCCGCCAATTGTACTGTACTATATTATTGTTAAATACTCATATGTAATTCCTGGTGTACATACAATAAAGAATATTCTATCTATCTATCTATCTATCTATGGTCCTTAATTAACAGAGGGTAACTATTATTCTAAAACCTAGAAATCATGCATTGAACTGGGTTTAATTCCAGTCATCTTTGTCATCTAAATAATTTTTAATGTTATAGTAGTCCTTTTGGCACAAAATGTGCTTCACACATTTTTTTGGACCGCGATTCCTGCAAGCTTATTATGTCTTGAGGGATCTTATTGTAGAACCATATACAATGACCCATAAATGATTTATTAAACTTTGCCAGCCCAAATCTTCGCAAATCATTCACCTCTCGACACACTAAATACCTAACCAACAAGAGTGGTTCTTCCGTTGAGTTCATTTCGGGTCAACAGAAGTGGGGAACAGAGCCAGCTCTGTATTAGCATCAGAAAAGCCAGGAGCAAGAAGCCGTGACCTCTTCACTCGCCTGACTTGTTAGGGGTCCAGTGGCCACTAATAAAGGACCGCCACCGATCCCTCGACTTTGAAAGTTGGTAACAGTAGTATAGTGTTTATATTTATGCGTTTATCGCCACTTTCGCCAACAAAGTGCCTAGCAGTTTGGCGAATAGTTTCTGGTAAAAATGTAATGTTTTTTTTTTCTAAATGAGCCCAATATTATACAATGCTAGCGTAACAAAGGACATTTTTATAATTTGTTTAGCGCTGACAGTGGTAATGTAATTTTTTTTCATGTTGCCACATCTTGCATAATAATTGTACGATAGATAAGTGTGCCTGTGACAATAATATTCCTATTCGATACAGAGCCTGTTTTGAAATAAGTTAAGCAAGTAGTACGGCTTACTGCTAAAAAATAAAAAAAATACTCAATTAATATTTTAAAATAGAAAGTATACACTTTCACATTTTAAATTATCTTGATATTAATAAATATTGGGTCAGAAAAAGAGGTCAAGTCGTGGATTATTATTTATCCGAATACTACGATACTACGCGAATTAAATGGTAGGCACAACTCAGCAATATTTGGGACAAAGCTAATGCTATTATAGAGTTAAAGTTATGATGTTGCAGCAAATGATGTTCCAGCAAACGCAAACTATTATTTTCAGATTCAGATTTTTCGCTACAGCAAACAAAGGTGGAAAGCAAAGCCTCCGTTTGTTCCAATAAAGCAAAGCGCAAAACTTACGTTATCTAATGCAATTAGCAGCGAGAAAAGCGACAAAAAAGGGGGGAGAAAGTAGGACGGGGTTGTAACAAGAGAGAAAAAGTGTTTGTCTCGTTGCGGACGCACATGTTTTATTGCGGCGGTCAACGCGAAGCATATGAACGACCCCGGTCCCGCCGGCCGCAGTTTGTCCTAGTCCAAGGCTTAATTTAATAAAAAAAGTAAACTCCCCAGCCCCCACGCCCCCACCTTACATACTAGAGACGTACAAAGTGCGGAACGTACGAAATTAAATTTAACCATTCTCTTGTTACCGACACAATTTATGATTTCATTTCGCGCACGCTCTCTCTGATAAAAATTCCCGGGAACTTTTGTTGTATAAGGAGCGCCTCGCGCTGTCACGGATAAGGACTACATTACTCACATAATCTTGGTAAATCAGAAAATAAGTAAGAGTGGACAGTCGAATACGTCACTAAACGCATCCTAACGAAGTTTTAATAAAAAATAAACGCTCACAGTAAAGTTATCCCGGGAGCTCATACAGTGTAGTAATTGAGTCCTAAACTAATAAAGCTGAGGATAGCCCGCAACTTTGCGAAGCGCTGGAGCTAAACCAGATTTGTGCGGAAAATTCACGTGCTCATATCCCGGGCGAAGAATAAAGAAAAGAAACAACAAATTCCCCTTGTGACAGCGTAACCCAATTCCGGGCATCGAGACTCCATTTTGTTTAAAATGTAATTAACATTAGCGATTTCCTGAGAAGGGGCCTATAAAAGCATTTTATGGGCGTTGAAAAAAGCATTTGTAAAGTGAAATAGGAGAGGAGCGGGCTAGTGTGCTCATCAACATGAGAAAGGCGGCCGGTCGGTCCGCCCCACAATTTTATTAGCCTTCGGATGGCTCCTGTAGGACACAAGTCGGCGGTCACCACGTAACGTGGAAAACTGGAGACCGACACGATACCGGCGGCGAGCGGTATTTATACTGCACCTTTTGGAGTCATTCTTGGCAGCTTTAACCCGCCAACAGCCAAAATTTCCATTGTAATGGCAAATGACAACATTTTAACTGTTGAAATGTGAAAAAAAAAACCCACAAGCTTCGTATTCTCTCGCAAATAGGTAACTAACATTGAGCAATAAAAGCGTAGCAATCTGCAGTTCTAACTAGAATCAGAAAACACGTACTTATGCATTTGCTCTGTCAAACAGCCCTAATATGAATGGGGTACTAGGGCAAGTATCAATATTGAGTTTACAACAATTGATAGTTTTTTTCGCAAAACGATGACTCTATCTAAGTTCTTACGGACTATAAATACAACACTCCCGTAACAGTGCACCTTCATTTAACAAACATTCTCTATATTCCACGCAACAATGCCAAAGGAGGAGTAGTCATCATCAGCCATTCGACGCCCACTGCAGGACACAGGCCTCCCTCATGGTTTTCATAACCATAAGGGGTTTTGCCATAATCGCCACGCTTGGCAGGCGGGTTGGCAATCGCAGTATGTTAATAATCTCAGGAAGACGCTGCGACATCCACGGAAGGAAATGGAGTGACGCTATTCTTAATCCGGCGCCAAACGGTGGAGTAGTAAGGATTATAAATGACATCACAACACAAGTCCATAACACACACACAACACATACAACAAACCATACAAAAAACACCGGCCAAGTGCGTATCGGGCCACGCGCAGTGTAGGGTCCCGTCAAAAGAGGGGTTTTTATCTGCTTTACAGAACTAATAACTTCATCAAAGTAATTTTCTATGGATATTTTAAGAAGTTTTCTTTTTATAAGTCGGTCTCCTATTACTCGTTAACTTGTAAAGCCTACTTTGGAGTGATAGTTTTCCTTTTAAGTTCATTATATGTGCTACTGCCATGAATTTTATCACGTTTCTACAATAAACCGTTTAGCCGGAAGTGGGGGGAGGGACGCCCTACTCGGACAATAATTTGCGCTTTAAAACATAATATTTCACAAAACGAACCCTAAATCTAAAAATAGTCTTCCTAGACCCAAAATATTTTTAAACGACCAATCCAACGATACCACCCTATGGTGTAAGCGAGAAAGTACGCTACTCTAAAAAAAAAAAAAAATATTTTGTTCTGCCGTTTTGTCGTCGTGATTAATATGTATGTTTATGCCAAGTTTCAGCTTTCTAGTATTAATCGTCTCTGAGCTAGGCGGCGGACGGACAGACAGACAGACGGACGGACCTGGCGAAACTATAAGGGTTCCTTGTCGACTACAGAACCCTATAAAATATTAAGTAAGGTCTGTGGATTAGCAGCGGGCGGCATGTCCGGCCCTGTCTCTATACGGGATAGAAAATTGGATGGCCGCTGTCGCAATTTTTTGTCTCCGTGACATATTTATCATTGACAATTCCTTCATGGACCCGACTTGTTCTCGGGAATCACGTCCCACTTTTGCGGGCTAAGGGTTTTCTTAGGACACTTTCAATGTTCACGTCGCCCTCAGGACGATATCTTTTCAAAAGTAGACGTCCCTTTCGTACGATATTGCACCGTCTCAAATTGGACGTTTCTCGTAATATTGTCTTGAGTGGATCATAAAAATCCCCACAATCATGCCTCCGCCAATGATTGTCGAAAAATTAATTTCATTACTTCCCATTGTGGACGGAACAATCATTACGAGGCCTCCCTTGTTGTTCATTCCGTAAAATGATTTTACGTCAAAGTCGTTTTGTTATTGGCGTTCGTTTTACCAAAGGAACTTATTACTTATCCCCATTGAGATAATTGTCTCGTTCCTTTCATGTTGTCCCATAGTGCGTGACAAACCAAAAAAGAGATGAATGACATTCTCGTAATCTGTAGGCGGAGAGCGCACGGTTTGGTGGGCTTTTTGTGAATGTGCCGCAGAGTGTAGGCCGCTCGGCATCTAGCCGCCGTGCCAGCGCACTTTGTGCCTTTTGCATATTTTTTCTTTCATATAATAATAGGGAATAAAGCACTCGCAATTAAGGTGGTAGCCAGTGACGTGGCAAATGAAAGCTGTTTGTTTTCAGGCGTCTGTCGTTCATTTTGGGAGTTTTTTGAAGGTAAACAATCGAAATCGTTTTAAAAACGTCTTAAGAGCAGCAGATAATTTGTCCCGCTAATATAATATGGTCCATGGAATTTATTTAGTATTTGCCACTGCTTCTTCGCAAACACACGGACCCTTGTTAAAGCTGGCCAAGTCGTAATAATGTATATTGACGTTCAATTAACTATACGTTGCGTCTTATACTGGATAAATATATTTAAATTGTTAAAAAAAACTAGAGGGTGACGTTTCATCCGAAGATGAAATATTCTGCGGATGATTATTCACCTAAGTCGAACTTCGTACCGTCTCAGAATCTTGTTGTTTTAATTAATGTTCCCATGCTTTAAAGATTGTAAAAGAATGAGTCATACTTTTCACGAACCGCACTATACATTAAAATTAGGGACATTTAAGACGTACCCCTATTTTTTTGTTATCATATAGCTAAAAATTATTAGATAAAGTTGGCAAAATAAAGCACAAACTTACAAACCCTGTGATTCTCCGTCAAAATGCTTACCATATTAATGTCTAAAATATATGTCTAAAATGCCCGTAATTTTATTGTTAACCTCCCTTACAGACCACATATGTCAAGTTCCATTCTTTACGATCGTTTATCATGTCAGAATGCGCAATAGAGAGTGAGATCTATCGTCTTAGCATCTTAACCCTTTAAATGGTAAAGCTAGTATACATTTTTCATTGGTTTTGGGCTTGATTTCAATTTCAGGTGGCAACTATTATGCCACTGCCTGGTAAAGTGTGAAAGGAGTAAAGAAGATGAAGCTATACCTCTGGTTCTTCGTTCAGCTTCCGATGATGTTCGTGGCTCGGCTCCAGGGACCGCTTGCGGACCTCATGATGCGACAGTAGGTAGTAACCCTTCAGGGATCCAATCTGGAACAAGGAAAGATACGTTTTAGTATATACAAAATATTTATTGGCGTCAAATATGGTAGGTACATTGCAGCCCCTTTATTCTCGACGCTAATTTAGCCAACTTGCATTACAGTTGAGTGTATTTATTTAATAATGTAATTTAGCCAAAATATGCTTTCAGTTTCCGTTGCACGCTGAAGTCTCAATAAGTTTAATGCTAAAAACCTATTAAGAGGCTAAAAATTCCACCCATGCCGGGACTTGAACCCGCGACCTCTGGCTAACCGTGCCAGCGCTCTCCCAACTGAGCTAATGGGCAAGTGCAGGCATCGGTGAAATTTCGAGCCTCTTTACAAACTTCTCTGTATTACGTACAGGCAGCGACATCTGGCCGAAGCAATTTACATCACTTGCAACCCCGAGTAACCCACTTTGCAGTTAGGTTTTTACAACGGAATGATATCGCTGTACCTACATGATTATATTCTGTTTGTTGCACTAACCCTTGCTGAAAAAAATTTTAACCACGTTTATTTATCTTTTAACATAGCCTCTTCGATTATATCAAGACATTTTTTTGTGAAAGTTCTCCATTATGACGCAATTTGGACGCAATAACGTCGAGAGTAGATGGGCAGGAACAGAGCTCTGTACTGAGTATAGGTCCCTTCCCTGTCACGCCAACCCTCCGGTGCCCTGTCTATCTCCACCATTACTTTCCGACGGCCTAATTTTTATTTTCTTTAGAGATAGACTTTATTGTACATAAAAATGGAAATTAAACGGATATTTCTATGGAGATCTATGGTGGCTATTACAGTAACAACATAGAATTTTATGTAAGGACAAAAAGCCAATGACAGGTTTGAACTTATAGCACACAAAAGGCTGTATGTGTTTCAATGTTAAGCCCACTATTAAAAACAGGGTGTGAAAATACTGACGCCCGACCCGAAAGCTGGGGATCAAAAGACAAAATTTAGAATGGAAACTAATTAAATTTTGGGGTTACTAAAATTGAAGACAAACCCGACAAGTGCGAGACGGACTCGCCCACCGAGGGTTTCGCTCAAATTAGTAGGTACATACTTATATATTATAAATACATAGTCCAGGAATCGAGTCTCGCAGTTTTTTCCGAGCTTTTTCCGAACTTCAAAGACAATTTTTTTATGATTGAATGACAAATGTATAGTTTTCAGAGTTTTTCGTACACTTGTAGTATAAGACGATATTACTAGCCAAATTTCATAGTTCCAGGTCAACGGAAAGTACCCTATAAATTTTATACTTTTACTTTATTGCACACATAAAAACACATGAATAAAACAAACATTTTGATTCCCTTGAATGTCGAAGTATAAGTATTTTGCGGCATAAACCTGAATTTGATGAACTTAGCAGTTTGATTTTTTCACAGCTTTAAGCGACTGTAGATCTGAGTACGTGGTTTTAATTTCAACTCGATACCTCCAAGCGTTCCCGGAATTAAAGGACTTGACAGACAAAAGGACGGACGGACGGACCCTATAAGGGTTCCGTTTTTTCCTTTTGAGATACGGAACCCTTAAAATGTTAGCGACCATGGGGAGAAGTATTGTGTATTCAATGAAGACAAAGATGTTTGGCATTAAACAGTAGATTCATATTATTTAAAGGACGATTGTGACTAGTGTTCAACACATTCATGACTAATATTTTAAGTTGAAAACTCTGTTAATTAAGTTAAAACGTGTTTTGAAAAGAATAAATGTGAAGTTTCTTTGTTAGCTTCTTCTCCACATAATCCATTAATTGTAAAACTAACAACTTTGACGTTCATTAAGTAAACATTCTGTTTTTACAATGAATAAAAATATTTGAATTGAATTGAATTGAATATCGATGATACTAGACGCATTTCTGCAAAATAATGCAAAAAATATGCGACTTTGAGCCTTAATCTATCGTAAGCCGTTGACTTCCCAGACATGTTTCCTTTGGAAATAAGGTTAGTAAAACGCACTCGTAGGTGTAGAGAATACGTAAGTTTCGGGAAGAGTGTAAGTTGTAAATTATAGCGCAATAACGAAGGGAGACGGGTGTGGCTGAAAACCATCGGTACCCGGGATTATGGTCCCGGGTCAGCACCAGCTGAGCCATTGCCTTTTGCCTTATTGTCTATCCTTTTTTTGTATGTATACTATAGGTACATGGACCAAATAGGGGATGAATTAGCAAAGAGAAATATAAAAAATATCCGAAACCGGCGTGCGTGCATGAAATATGTGTGTAGCGTGTGGGTTATTGTACTTTATTTAATTGTTCTGATCGAAATAATGACAATTTCACTTCCACTTTCAATGACTAATGAATGTTGATGAAGCGAAAAAGGTTTGTCAAAATCGTTGTAAGTGGCAGAGCCTGGTCTCTGACTACCCCTCCGTGATACCGGCGTGAGTTTATGTAACGCAATGGTTTCTAAGGCAAAAACATGTAATTTTAGGGTTCCTTAAGAAACCTCAAAAGAAAAAAAAACCAGATCCCTTATTATATTGGTTGTAACAAAAATAGGTACCTAACGATATTTTTGTGGGTCATAAGGATCTCATTTATTAATTATCACAGAAATCGAAAATCATCTTTCTTATATTTTTTTAGTTAAGCTCACGCTACTTTTCTTACTAGCTAGAATGGATGAAAAGCAGCAGATATAGTGTTATTGACCCTGCTGAGTAATACATTTATTCTAGGATGAAAAGTAGCGTTAGTATGACATCATCATCATCACCAGCCATTTGACGCCCACTGCGGGACATAGGCCTCCCTCGTGGTTTTCATAACCATGAGGGGTTTTGCCATAATTGCCACGCTTAGCAGGCGGGTTGGCGATCGCAGTATGTGGTTGGAATCTCAGGAAGACGCTGCTGCCCATCTCCTGGTAATTTATATCCACGGGAGGAAATGGAGTGACGCTATTCTTAATCCTGCGCCACACGGAAAGTTAGTATGACAAAATAATCGAAAGATTAAAGTAAAAAAAAATGTTCGATATTTGTGATGAAATTCTTATCACAAGTGTAGTAATTGGCATTATTATCTACATTTTTTTTATATTACGGAATTTTTAAAGTGTTAGACCAGCTTAGTTTAAGTGACCGTTTGTATAGTAAGCTTGTTTACACTTCCTGGTGTTACGTGTGTGCACGCTGTTGGTAATATTCTATATCTGCACTGTTAAGCCTATTCTGTACTGTATTAATCGTTTGTTACCTATTTTACACATCAATAAAGCCAAATTAAACAAAATAAAATTAGTATCAGTTGGTACAAACATAGAGCCTGTTGAAGTTACGGCAAAAATCTACCAAGTTTCTTGTCACAAAGCAATTAGCGGCATAAATTGAGTGATAATAAGGTCTTTGATATCATTAGTTTCACAAGGCTCGGCAACTTTCCTATATAAGTCTCCCGGCTAATGACTACTTCTTTCCGGGACACTTACAAAGAGCCGCTCAAATGAGAGGTTATTATAACATCAGGTTATTATAACATCATCACACAACACGCGATTGGGTTATCATCATTACAATCTAAACCATTAGCAGTCGTACACTTTGCATAAAACTTAAATACACCACTAAAACCTTTACAGCCGTGGCGCACATAACTTCGCCGAGAAGACCAGGTTAGGGAGAGCTGCGCGGCCGCAATGGAGAACTTGCCGGAAAAATGTTTCGATATAATCTAATAGGCCATGTTAAAAGATAAATAAACGTGGTATTTTTTTTCTCTAAGTCTAATACTGTTCATGATACAACCCGTCGAAAAGTCATTCTAGTCACGTGGTACAAAAACGCGCCTTACAAAACGGGCTCAAACTATGACGCCACACCTTGCAATCAATATTTGAGAAAAGTAATCTTTTTATGCTCTTAGACCTTCATTAAAAACGTTTAGAATTTAATGAAAAAACTTATCTAATAAGTTTTTTTTCTTAGAGTAATTTGATTTTTGTTGTTATTTATTTATTTATTGACTATAATTTATGTAGGTTTATAATAATTTCTATTATCTCCCCCCTCCACTAAGTCTAAGTTAATGTATTTCCCTAGGTTTACGTAAGTTCATTATTGTATATAATCTTCTTCTTGCAGTACCCGTCGCCAGTCTCTTCAATACCAAAGGTTTGCTGGAAGAGAATGCTTCTTGCATTAAGCACGCCTTTGTACACTTACAATGTAACTAGTGTAATAAAGAATTAAAATAATAAAAATAATTTTTCGCATTTTTTGCTCACCCGAAAACACCGAAAAATATATTTTTCTGGTTTTATTTTTCCTAATTTTTTCTGTCTCTTCTATGTTATAAAAGCAATGGCACTCCAATTTAAGTTTGACGCAAGTTTCCCATTGCAGTGTAAGTGGGTACTTTATTTCGACTAAGTCGGTTTGTATCACATTGAAATTTATTGGCTGTACTGCCCCCTTAGTCTAGTCATTACGTCGGAAAAAACGGTTTAGAAATGCATGTGAACCCAGAAGGCTAAATTTTGAATATTACGTTGGGGGAGGTCTAGAAAACTTAACTTTAAATTGTCGACCAAGATTTCCCGTATGCACTTTCCGCCATCTTGAAAAAAGGGTTAAATTTTGTTTTTTCACGATAACCCGGTTCTCCGATGAGATACGAAAATTTTGATGCCATATTTTTTTGTTGCTTTTTTACGATCTACAATTAAGATCCTTTACATTTTTCATCTATTGATCTACAATTAAGATCCTTTACATTTTTCACCTATTGATCTACTACTAAGATCCTTTACATTTTTCACCTATTGATCTACAATTAAGATCCTTTACATTTTTCACCTATTGATCTACAATTAAGATCCTTTACATTTTTCACATCGTTCTAAGCCTCCCCCATGTAATATTCAAAATTTAGCCTTCTCTGTTCACATGCATTTCCAAATGTATATAATGACTGTACTACTTACAAAGTTCAGAAAGAGAGGTAGAGGAAAGCCGCGAAGCTGTGATGTCGTGACGTCAAGCTGTCAAGGAACAAGCCTGTGACAGGAGGAGTACCAACAGGAGCCTAATTCATACAAACAACTAACTTCCTAGAAGAACTTTCCAGTTCCTGGAAGAAATCACTTTTTGTGATAAGGCCGCCGTCTGTACTCTTAGGTTAGGACATATCTCCGTAATCTCCATTTTTGTGTACAATACAGTGTTCTCTATCCATCTATCTCACAAATGTTATGCTGATGATGATGATGTCAGGGACAGCTTTTTGGCCAGTTTTCGAAGGCTTTTAATTTTTCGTTCAATAAGGAAAAACGTTTTAGGTAGAAATGTTTTTAGAAACGCTGTTTTGGACACAAACACTCGCACGCTCGCACGCACGCACGCACGCACGCACGCACGCAGACACACACACACAATGCGTGAGATTCATATTATGAAAGAATTCAATGGAAAACCAAAAGTTCACTCTGAATCAACAGCTTCATTAGTATTTCACTTCGCGGCAAAAGAGATGGAACGCATAGGCCAACCGGTTTAAAATCCGGCGGCCTTCAAGGGAGGCCAAGCGTCCCTGGCGGGCCACGCGAACTTAAGCGCCGGTGTATTTTTCACATTCAAACGAATTTATCGCGGTTGCCAGGAGCTACAAGAAATATAACGGTTGAACTAACGTCTGGGTGTATATCCATGTTTGTGATGTCATTACCAGATTACCATAGCACAGAGTATCCTAGTTTGTAACCGGTACAAGTGATTGTATTGTGTGGAAGTTATTATTATTAAATTATTCGGCTGTTCACGTGTCGATGACGCTAGTATGATATGAAGCGCCTGTGAGGGCTGTTTGCGCAAGAGACGGAGTGTACAGAATTGACCACCAGAAAGAACGGACATAATATGACAAATATTATTTATGCCAATTAAGTTAGCACCTATACTATTAGAACCGAGCTTTGCTCAGTTTTTTTTTGCTAATCGTGTTTTTTGAAATTACTTATATTTAGAGACTATGAAAAAAAAGGGGAAAAAAAGAAAAAAAAATAATCGGACAGAAGGCAGGCTCGAACCAGGGTCTTCTGGTTTCGTGACCGCCCGATTTCCCTCCTGAGCTATTACAACGGTGGTGTGTCGAACCCAGGCGCCCTTAAGCGGGGCCCGCTAGATAAGTCAATTCAGCTGAAGGAATACAGTAATACCTCGCTTTACGCTAAGGATGCGTCCGATCGATTTCGCGCTAAGCGAAATAGGCGTATAACGAGGTCAATGAAATAACAAGCAAAATAAATTACAAATTTACTTTTATTGCCTATAAGCTTACAAAAAAACCAAATACCTATATGTTTTAATTTTTCGAGAAATACTCATCGAATATTTTTTGAGTAGAATTTTTCTTGCGCTCAAGTAAAAAGTAGTTAGACTCGATATAGAGCAATAGAAAACTACGTTACTTCATCGAACTGGGGGCCTCAGATAAGATAGATAAGGAACCCTTATTGTACACAAAAAGGAAATCACATAGATATTTCTTAACCTAAGTACAGACGGCACCGATTAGTACTTTCATCCAGACGCCATATGAGCTAAAGCGGCCGTTGAGACGCAACTTCGATAGGCACCATTTTCAATTGGGTATTTGACAAAATATCAAATTACCTAGTTACTTTTAAAACGGAATTTTGTATGAAAATACTGGTTTATGACGTCACATTTCAGAGCACTCTTTTTATGTTTAATCTATTTCAAAATTGTAATAACTAGGTATTGACTAAAAGAGATACATTTTCCGAGACATTTTGTATTTTTTGTATTAATCGAGCATATGAAATAATTTATTGTTGATCGTGTCAAATACCGAATAGGTACGCCCCTGCCTGAGACAAAACCAATTGCCAAAAAGTGGAGGAGTCATTAACGTCTCATAATATTGCCGCATTTAGCTTCAAGGTGATGGAAAATCAAAGAATCTTGCCCGTCATACGAACCTTGTTGCTACATAAATTCTCCTACCGTTCGTCGTAACTTTATACGACCCCGTAATGACGGTCGTAATTATGACATTACAGCCTCGCTCACACGTGAGAACACCCGGTTGCCAGGGTTGCATACCCACAACGGGGTTCCTTTAGTAAAGGTCAACTTACTAACACGTAAAAATTGTCATGAAACAAAATTAACCGGCCAAGTGCGAGTCGAACTTACGCACGGAGGGTTCCGTACCATTATCTATACAACATTTAATTACTACTGTTCTAAATGTTGTTAGTCTAGTCTAGTCTGTCTAGTCTACCTGTTGCCGTTATTAATATCGAGCAAAAAACTACAATATTTTTAGCATCTAAATTTATCCAAGCTTAGATAAAAGAAACGGGCCTATATATATATGTACTCACATGAACATTTTTTACTTCGGCAATCAGGTATTATATTTTCAACCGACTTCAAAAAAGGAGGAGGTTATCAATTCGACGCGTATATTCCTTTTTTGGCTATGTTCACGCATAACTCCGTCAAATCTTAACCGATTTCGACAATTCTTTTTTTGTTTCAATAGATATAACGTCCCATAAATTATTTTTACCTTTTTAGTGCTGTAGTGTTTTGAAGTCGGTTTTTATTTTTTATTAAAAAAAATTCCAAAGAGAAAATAGAGATTGAACCTAAGCGACATATAGAAGTTAAATTGATAGACAGAATTTTAACTTACACCTATCACATTGATAGAAAATTAACTTCTATGCTCCTATATTACGATACCAACCGTCTAACAGTCAAATTCCATACTAATTGCTATCGCAGACGTCAGGATTGCAACAGGATTTGGTGCGCATAATACGGTATTTGACACGATCTACAATAAATTGTTTCATATGCTCGATTAAAATAAAAATTACACAATATCTCGGAAAATGTATCTCTTTTAGTCAATTACTAGTTATTACAATTTTTAGATAGATTAAACATAAAAAGAGTGCTCTGAAATGTGACGTCATAAGCAAGTATTTTCATACAAAATTCCGTTTTAAAAGTAACTCATTTGATATTTTGTCAAATACCCAATCAGGGCCAAGGTTTGCAACACACTTGCTTGCGGTGACTGACCGCTTTGTTGCAGATTTAATACATTTTCATAAACTCTGTAAATACGGACTTCTAACGCAAGCTACGTAACCGCTAGTGCGTTTCAGCCCTTACCAACTTGAAATATAATTTCTTACCAAATTTCTTTGTACGGACGAACTCAGTTCTTTTTTACTATCTCAGCCTTATTTATAAGAGGAAATCCTGCTGTAAGCCGGCTTTAACTCCGTCTTAAGAGTGTGTAAGTGGCATCGAGTTTCTATAAGCCTGTGATACGTTTAAATCCCTCATTATTCAACATGCGATTGCGACCAAATAGATTAGATCAACGGTACTGTAAATCTATTAAACTACGAAAGAATCTACAGAAGACCTTGCAATAATCAAGAAGGCATAAACAAAACTCGAGTCGATACTATGTTCGCTCGCGAAACGCGCAAAACCACTTTTATCGAGCGACTGAACCGTAAACGGCGGTTCACGTGAAAGGGGAATGATATTGATGATGCGAATATTTGACGATAAATCGGCGGCCGCGGCAAAAATACCGCACGAGGTAATACCACCTTTAAACCGTGCAAAGTGTATGAAAATGGATTGGTTTATAAAAGGATGAAATGTAGACGGAGGAACAGAGTTCGTACGAAACAAATCGCTGCGCCGCGAAGATATTGAGCTATGGCAGCTGAGCAAATACAATATCGGCTAAGCGCGTGACGGGAATCAGCGAGTAAAATATAACAGATTTATTTATATAAAGTCGATTCCACTGAAACACTTTTCAAACGGAGTTAAACGGTTTTGATATAGGATTTCACTAATAATGATTTACATTTTAATTGCAAAAATAATTACAACAAATCTTTTTGGTCTTAGCCCGAAAGCAAAGAAGCGATCAAATTTTGTAATTACTGGAAGAAACACGATTTTCCAGATAAACTCTACACCCTGAGAAAATATCAGGTATTATCCCAAACAACGTAAGTGCTTTGAGTTTCAAATGAATTTTACGTAAGCGGGCCTTGAAGGAAGAGCTCCGTTCAGGCCGAAAGCGAAGCTCCGTTCAGGCCGAGGCCGAAGCCTATAGGCTACTTATAAACTGTAAGTAACTAGCGATTAAATAAAATACACTACAAAATACATAAATACATTTTATGTACTTTTATTATGTATGGTGTGCAATAAAGAGTCTAATCTTAATCTAATCTAAAATACACGTAATGTGAATTCTTTGTCAAAACATACCTGCTGTAAAGCATACAAACTACGAGGTTATGACAGCCAAAGACTGACTACGAATTACATAGGACGGGCAACGAAATCCCTTTCTTGTGAACTGCGAGACCCTAAAAACGTACAGCAACTCAAACAAAGATGGAGCGGGGTTCAATAATAGCACTACAGTGTTTGTGGAACAAGAAAATTTTATCAGAAGTTTGAAATAACGCAATGGCAATAAAATAATATACTCGTAAAAGACTGAAAAGTAGCTTCGACTATTCTAAGAAGATCAAAGAAGACAGTTTTAGGATTCTTCAGAGTACCGTGCCCGAATGGTGGCACGTTTGTCTGTTTGTCTGACTAATCAAGGTCTTATATCTTAAAACCATATTGCCGTAATTTAATTATTTTATATTAATTATCCAACAAATGATAAGAAACAGGAGATAAAAAAACGTACAAAAGTCACGTTTCTTTTCAGAAAATAACTTTGATGAAGTTGTTAGTTTTGTAAAGCAATCAAGAAGCCCTCCTTCTACGGAACCCTACACTGCGCGCGGCCCGACACACACTTGGCCGGATTTTTAATTTTTGTCTTTGCTATAACGTAAATATGCAAGGGTCAAAGTTGGTATGATTACGGGGCATTCCCTATTTTTTTCCTCTGTGCCTATAGTATAATAACAAATAATAAAAGGAGTCAAGTGAGGGAGAGACAAACTCCCGCTAAGTAGATTGAAGTAGGTGGTAATGTCTTCTTTAGTTTTTATATAATGCTTGTCTCATTACTCTTAAATATGAGGACCACCTTAATTTTGGGTGTCAATCTAGCTTAAAACTAGTATGCTCCAATATTGTTATTTTAAGATTGTTACCTGTTTTACATGCCTAATAAACAAAAACAAAACATAAGGATCCCGACATGAATGAAAGAGAACATATTATTTGGCGATGACTGACACGCACATGGCCGGTTTTTATGAGATAGAGGTTCGCTGAACTTTTCGATTCTCTCCGGTGTTCGATAGATAGCAAAGAGATAAGTCTCGTACAGCTGCCGTAACATTTTAAACTCTGACCGTCTTATCACAAGAACGTATTCAAATTGAAAGTATAACACAACCAAAGATATAAAAACTGCTCGCTTAGATCAAAATATTTGATAAGGTGGACATAATCTGGCCAAAATGTAGTAAAGTCGATTCAGGTCGATTTAATAATATCAACAACTTTTTTGTGCTACTACTTTAGTTTTGTAATGTTTTTTTTGTAATTTTTATTTAAGATGTATTCGTATGCACTGCTGTGCATGCCTATAAGTGGCGAATCCTGGCTGCACCGTAGTCTAATATTGTATTCTGTTATATTGTCTAGGATTGGTCTAGGTTGGTGTGCCGTTTCAAATAAATAAATAAACTACCTATAGATGAAGAAAATAAAAAAATCGTACCTACAAACCTACCTAAGGTTAAGCTAACGTGTACTTACGTCAAAGTGAAGAGATTTGGCAAAATTTCATATCTCCTTAAGCCCATATCTAATAACAAGACCAAATTAATTTCGAAACCTCACCATAAAAAGAAACGTTATTCCCTAGCAGAGCGCGAGGTAATATACAAGCCCTAAGATTTATCGTAAAACCTACTTTGCGGCGAAAATTAAACGTTGAGGAATATAAAAAAGGTACCAAGAATTAATGTAAAGTGGCAAACTCACTGATGAAAAAGTAAATAAATGATAAAAGTTACAGGTTAAATAAGGTTCCATTTCAAAATTAAGATATTTTTTGGAGAAAAATGAACAAAAAAACTTTAAACTTAGTCTTTTAAAATTTGGTCCTTAATGAACAGAGTCTAAATATTATTCTAAAACCTAGAACTTATGCATTGAACATCTAAATAATCGTTAATATTATCAGTAAGCCCTTTTGGCACAAAGTACTACAGGGTATCCTAGTTCGGGACACTTATCACTTATACCCTGTAATGGTTACTAGGCAAGGACATCACAGAGCACCAAAGAAAGGTTACAGAGCACTAAATAAAAAATCTCACAGTTGCATTCAGCATTTTTGGTCTTACAGTACAATTTATACTGTAAGCTATTTATTCTGTTATTATTTAGCTAAATGTATTTTATAAATTTACGAGCCTGTTGGATTACTAAATAAATAGATGAAATAAAATAAATAAAGACCTAAGGTATCCATCTCAGGCTCACTCAGGTTTCCTCACGATGTTTTCCTTCACAGTTAACTAGTGCTATTACTACTACAAATTCACATATGTACGTAACATAGAAAACAAACTCATTGGTTCTTCGTTGGTATTCGAATCACCGACCTCCCGAACATGAGACAAGCGTTCTACCAACCGCGCGACCAAGGCTTTCCAATACAAATGGTATGGAATGCACTAAAAGCGAATCCTCAAATCTACTGGCACCTTAAACCGAGGCTTTGAGCAGATAATAACTTAATCCGGCATCATATATCCGCGGCAACTGTTCCGGGCAAGGCCATAAATTGCGGTGGATGTGAAAAATTGAGTTCGCGGCGAGGTAAGTTCCAGCCCACTCTATATGCACTTCATATTGCATGCAGTTTAGATATATGGTCTCGGATTTAGCGCGGAACTCGAGAATAATTTACTTTCATGGCATAATCACAGCATAGTATAAACAGACCAAGTTCAAGATTGTGTCAAAAATAAAATTAAGATTTTGAAGAATAACTTCAACCAACAAATCACTTGTACTGAGGGGCGAGTCTCCTAAATGCATAGTTGTTCAATACAGTGACATTAGTATGGTAATGGTTATTTCAGTGACACTATCGGTAGTTGAGTAACCAATCGCATTCCAATGGCATAACCCGTGCAACTTGACTCGGCGCCTCACGCAATTCGATCTTCTTCGCGAGAGACGTCTATTTAATTTGCGCGGTTTATACCATTTTAATGACATTGTACTGCTATTGCTTTGTAGACTACTAAATAGAGGCAAGCAACAACTATTGTCCTGCCTATATGATTCAATTGTATTTGGCAAAACTTAAATATGAAAGCCTTTTAATGTATTTTGTTTGCTGGTGTGTACAATAAGGAGTTGTATTCAAATCTTATCTTATCTATTGAAACGTGTGTGCGCATTAAGCTGTGTGTATTATACTCTATGGCCTAGTCCCAAACTAGGATGAGCGATGTCCTTGCCTAGTGAGTTTTTATTACAGTAGTTATTTTACTTTTGTCTTTTTAGTGATTGTTTTATATCTTTTGTTGGATTTATGCTGATTTCATATAGTCTATGACATACGCGCGAACACGACGAATCGATTGAGATATTAACTGTCAAAATCTGACCATTGGTTAAGGAGTTATGAGGGAACATAAAATCGGATATACATACATACAGACATGAGCCAAAAACATTACACTCTTTTTGGGCTCCGCCGCAGTCGGGTAAAACAAACAAAAAAAATAACTGATATATGTTAACAGTAGATTAACATATTGTTATCCTACGAGAAACCAGGGGTAAGTCATTGACGTTTGTAAATAAATCTTAGCCTGCAAGGTGTAATTAATTGAGACAACCTTAATTCAATTCAAAATTATTTCCAAAGATTTTGCTCAAATCCGAGATATTCATCGAGAAATATTTTAGCCATCAATCAGATACGTATGTATAGATTTTAGGTACAGAAGACACATTTAATTAATTGATCACGTGCAGTCGAAAGTTGGTCTTTAGATTTTTTACGAAAACTCGTCCAGAACGCGTCGTCGTCAACTCTTCTTTTTATATAAAGCCAAATACTTCGAGAAAACAATACAGGAGAAAATAAAAAAAAATCTAGTACAATAGTTATATCTCGAAATATAAGTCGATTATATCACGAAATATAAATGACGTGTTCACGAAATATACCAGTAAATTCCTAGGCCTTACCGTAGACAGACAACCAAAGTGGAAAGCATACATTGCTGAATTGTGCAAAAAAATTATTTCCTCTGCTTATTTAAACTATAAAATTAGCTCCTGCGGTTATTACTGCCCATCACGGTCTTGTAGCATCCGTGTTAAGATATGGCCTAATATTCTGGGGTAACTCTACAGAGAAGAAAACTACGTTTAAAGCTCAAAAAAGACGTTTAACAGACATCTTTGGACTCAAGCAAACTGACAGCTGTAAACAACATTTGAAGGACAATCACATTTTGACATTACCGTCAATGTACATACTTGAAGTAGCGCTGTTTGTAAAATCAAATGCCGACATTTTCGAACGAGTTTCACAGGTCAGTCAGCGAGTGCAACGGGATAAAACTAAAATATGTTAATCAGCACTACTGAACAAGAGTGTGTTTTGCATGGGCCCTGTAATTTACAATAAGCTACCTAGTACATTACGAGAGCTGGATTTAAGTTTGTTCAAGAACAAATAAAAAAAATATTAATCGAAAAATGCAACAATTGAATTTCTGACCGATAATATTGACTAAATATAACTTAATAATAAGTTATTGCTTAAAATATGTTAGAGAATGAAAGAAAAACCAGTGGGTCTTCTGAAATCGTTTACATCATACCGATACTGACGGATATAATGTTATTGATGATTCAGGAAGTTCTCGAGTTCCGTTCCAAGTTTAAATTTATTAACAGTGTGCCAATTAGAGATTTATTACATCCAGTTTTCGGTCTGGAAATCCTTCCGTCCGGAAAGTTTTGTTTCCAAGTAAATGGCGTATTAGCAATAATTAGAGCCGACTTGGCCTCTACTCTGTGACATTCGAACTTCCAGATTGAAGGACGTTCAATGTTAGCAGTGAAACCCCACATCAAATTCGTCGATAGATCGATTCCATCGAATATGTTGAGAGCTGTCTCTCCCTGAGGTGTATTCAATAACACAACCTGATAAATGACATGATGTACACACACACACACACACACACACACACACACACACACACGCACACGCACACGCACACGCACACGCCCACGCGTACGCGCAAGCGCACGCAGGCACGCACGCACGAACGCACGCACGCACGCACGCACACACACACACACACACACACACACACACACACACACACACACACACACACACACACACACACACACACACACACACACACACACACACACACATACACACGCACACGCACACGCGCACGCGAACGCGCAAGCGCACGCAGGCACGCACGCACGCACGCACGAATAGTTCGCCAATAGTTGTTCCAAGAGTTGGCCACTAGCTTAGCCAATAGCTTGTCCAATAGTTGGCCAAAGCTGGCCGCCAGACCACACGGGGACAAACCGCCTCGGACGAGTTTCTTGCAAATTTTAATTAATTGGCAAAGTTTCGACCACTCCGCCGCAACAAAGGAGGGGCCTCGCGTAACATTGTCTTGGGACAGTTATTATTTTCCAAAAAAGAGTAAATTTCTAGCTTCGTAAATGCGTACAATGAGAGATTAAGATTAACACATTTAAATCATATAGTGTTTTAAGGCAGAAAACGTTCTAAGAGATTTTTTTATAACCAACTTATACTTAAAGTGTAAACTCAAACAAACTCTAGAGATGGTTGAACAAGCATTTGTGTAGTTTGGGCATCCTATAATGGCATATGAATCTTAACAATATCAAAATCTATATTAATGTCACTTAAAAATCGGTTAAGTAGTTTATAAGACGGACATACATGAACATAGAAAACAATACACTCCTTTCTTTAGGCTCGTCCTGTAATAAACATTATCCTTTTAATCAGAACCTCAAATAAATCGGTGCTAACCACAAGTTCTCTGTACCATGACTCCAACTGCACCCTGAATGTCTTCCGCCACGTTGAGCATTAGTTCATACACCAGAACCCAAAGTTAGGTACTCGCAAGAAAAGGCGTCGACAGAAAAGACACCCAGCCCGCGACCAACGACGCCGACGTCGGGAATTATTACCCGCTTGTCTTACAAATTATCCGACCCACGCGAGTACCTCGGTAACTTGGTTACACGGCGCCGGGCCAGTTAATTTACGACGCACCCTACAAATTAATATCTCTGATTTGGACCCTTTTCAGCGAGTGGGGCCAAACGAACGCAACCTTTCGCTCTCAGGGCTGGCGCGTGCGACGAGCTTTTGACTGTCTTGGCTGCAAGACTTTTAAATGGATAATTGCTTCATAGAGCGATATTAGTATGAAAATGGTTGTTTCCTTGACATTACTGGTAGTCTAATCGCATTCCAATGGTATAACCCGTGCAGCTTAACTCAGCGATTCGCGCCATTCGACCTCCTTCGCCAAAGATGCCTGTTTAAATTGCCAGCATTGGAATGACATTCTAATGCTATTACTAAGTAGGCTTCCAAATAACGCCAAATAACAACCATTGTCATGATAATATCACAAACGAAGTGATGGTAGGTAGCCTAGTGGTTAGAACATTGGACTCGGAAGCGGGAGACCCAGGTTCGATTCCCAGTGCGAGCATGTACCTATGACTTTGTTTTCTAAGTTATGTACATTTGTGAAGTTATAGTAGCAATACTACTCGCTAACGGTGAAGGAAAACATCGTGAGGAAATCTGGGTGTCTGAGCTATTCACATACCTCAGCGCTTGAAATTGCCAATCCGCGGTGGGCACGCGTGGTGATTAAGCCCATACTCTCGCTCTGAGAGAAGGCCTGTGCCCTACTGTGGGACTTATATAGGTTGCTTATAATGACAAACAAAGTGTTTACTAGACTCTAGCTCTAGGCCCTATTCACCTTGTGTCTGTTTACGCGACACTGAATATTGCTGTCATGTTTCTGAAACAGTTTCACGCGTGTTTCGAACTGCCTGTCTTCTGTCTCCCGGTCTCCCGCCCTGTGTAAGGTTATAAGGTAGTGCACGGTAAAGTTTTATTTTATTTTATAAAGGAGGAAAAACAGAATTAACAAAAATTACTTCAATAGAGAAAATGAGTTAGCTTAATACTTACATTTTGTTAAATCCTAAACATTCCTCACCTTAGATAGATAAAAGCTTAATGAATGAATTAATTAATGAATGAGTTGGTCGGTCAATCGTGTCACCTTGCCTCCTGCTCGCTTCATCTCGAATTAGACAGAGCGGTCGTAAATTTCTCGAGGTGGTGGTGTCTTTTGTGGCATCGTGACTGAGGAACTTTATTAGTTTCACAGGTGGCTACAGCTATCTATAGGACAGAGACGTTAACTAGTGTGATTAAGACACCCCTAAAGTATATATCTCTCTCACACTCTATTACACAATCTTTTAATCTCAGAACACAGTCAACAGCCGATCACATCAACACGTTACGGTACGGGCGAGTACTCACTTAAATCATCTAAACTGCAACTATGGGAGCGGATAAAGTTTTATAATAAAAATTTCCCGTGGCGTGCGGGCTGTTGTAAACGGACTAATCCCCGCTTCGCCAATTAAAAACTACAAAACTGGGACACAGCAATTAAGTACTCTTGCTCGGATCGATTTTTATAATTTCAAGTCGAAGTTTTACGAACGCCATTATGCGGTAGTAAGGTAACACCCTATTACGTGTCGACAGTAAATAATAGCCCGGTAATTACTGGCTCGAGTATCGTAAAACGTGTAACAACACCCGCGGAAAGAAAATGCAAAAAGGGCCGAATTAATACCGCGTCTATAAAGTCAGCCCGTGGAGCACGATCAGTGTGTCTAGCGCGACAAGACAATAAAACGTCGCGACATGTCGCTCTTAATCGTCACATATATAGCGGCCGTGCTCTAGAGGCTAACACATAACCGTACAGTTCGACATGACATGAGTAGGATGACGGTGCGACTCGCGAAGCAGTAAAATGATAAAAGACTTTTCAGTACATTCATTGTAAAATGCTTATAAAGTACCCACAACACTACATCATTTCAGCCCCACAAAACGCGCGACTCTCGCCGTCCATGCTACATATTATTATGCAGCACCGGTGCTGGAAAAAGGGTTCTCCCAAGTCTTGTCTGTATTCGGCCATTCTCATACAATTACTAGTAGAAATCTACTTCAAATCATCTGACATGCGAACCGATGGCCGTTCCGGACTGTTTACAGCTAATTCGTAGTCTCCACTTAAGAGATCCGTATATTCTATGGCGGTTCTTCGACAGACAAGATACGTGTGACGCATCGAAGATAAATCCTTCTTAATGTTTGACATATAAGCTTGCCCCATAGGGCATGCAGCATAGGTAGCACGGCGGCGGCGACGCGAGCCGCCCCTGGTTTAACGTCAAAAGTAGTGACTTTCCAGTACATTAATTGTCAAATTCTTACATTTTAGCACCACAAAACGCGTGATTCGCTCCTTCGTGCTACCTAGGAAAGTTTTCAAACGAAATTTATTTCTTTCGCCCGTAATTTTTTTAACAACAGCATTGTCACATGATTTTATTAAAATACTAATTACGAACCAACGTGAATAGAAAGATTCTCTACTACGATGATTGATGTGTTATTTGTAACTGATATTACTAACCGACTACCAAACACTTAAATGTAAATTTATCCGTCTTTGCTTTTAATTGTTTTTCTTTTTAATTGCTGGGTCAAATAACTTTCAATCGGCGTAACGCGTCGTTAAAAATAATTACCGAATAAAATTTAAAACGTTTTGTTAACAAGAACGATAAGTCGACTTGAACATTTTTCTTACCAATTTAAGTTTTTGGTTTTTATTTCGAGTTGTCATCGGTTTACTAAGCTCTTTATGAAAGGGAATATATGGGATAAGATAAGGATAAGAGATTTGTGAAGACGGGCAGTGGAGCAGAGCAGTGGCAGCGCAGCGGTAGAACGCTGGCCTCACTTTCGGGAGGTCATGAGTTCGAATCCCGGCATGTACAGTCGACAGCGCATTAACGTGCCCTCTAATCTAATCTAATCGTGGATTCGAACCCACGACCTCCCGAAAGTGAGGCCAGCGTTCTACCGCTGCACTACCCATGCCCCTGCTCCACTGACCGTCTTTTCCCGACACTTGGACCAAACGAGCCCAGCAGCTACACAAATTTCGTGCGCGACCCAGTGTCGACACATTAATCTCGGGCCCAGCGGAGGCCCGGACAAATCTGCGGAAGACCCCGGACTTGTACCGGACACTGTCCGTGCCGCGGCTTCGCTCGCGTGGGATTCGGGTAAAAGAACAACGGGATCGTCAACAGACTGCTGGCAGCTGCTGGATGTGAAATAAGTTGCCTAGGGTGAGCAGTGAACGAATACTGGCTGATGGATTGTTTGTAAATTGTCCCCACGGGGCAGCATGACCGGGGCATCAAGTGTCTCTCTAATACGTACAGTGCAAGAATCGGTTTAAAAAATGTGTTAAGGGCACTCTTTGCAAAAAAAGGCTACTATAGCCTTAAGGACTTCTTAGAAGACAAAGATGTCTGGTATGAAACAGTAGAATAATGTTAACAGGTATTTAGAGAACGATAGAGGACTGAGTTCAAAACTCTGCTAATTAAGTTAATTTTTTTTTACAAAAGAACAAATGTGTTCTTTGTTAGCTTGTCCCCCACGTAATCTAAAAATTCTGAAAGTTAAGTAAACATTATTTTTTTTAATTATGAACAATTTTTTTTAACTTGAAATTTTGCTAACGCATAATTTTAGATTTCGGGGATCTAATTGTCTCTGGATTTATCAGGTAAACTTAATATCGTAATAAATTCATAAATGCGATTAGAGCCGTTGAATTTAAAACTATGCAGCCATCAGCTGTACTTTGATTTGTACAATCTGGGTATTGTTCCATGTTTGTGATGTCTTTGCCTGGTTACCATGTTACAGGGTATCCTAGTTCGGTACCATAGCTAGAAATTATGTTGTTTGAATGTTATTATAATTTTTAGCTGAAAAGGCACTGATTTGAAATACATTGACGAAATCTTCTGATACGCTTAATTTTTTTTTTGTAGCCTATATGCGTGACACTGCAGGGCACAGGCCTTCTCTCAGAGAGAGAGTATGGGCAAAATTACTAAACGTGCTCACCGTGGATGCAACAGCTAATGAATGTTGAGGAAGCGAAAGTGATCTGTCAGGATCGTGGCAAGTAACAGTAACTAGTTTCTGCCTACTCCTCTGGGATACAGGCGTGAGTTTATGTATGTATGCATGTGTATGTATGTATGCTTAGTTCGATAACAATATCAACCTTAACACACGTGCATTCTGCTCAGTTACGTAACGGGTAACTTAGTCACAAGTATCTAAAAAACGCCCAATATCATAACTTGAGCGGCCCTACACGATCAATTACGGGTACTGCCTAGAAGGTACAGCTACAAGATTCGGTTGGGAAGCCCCAGATTTAGGTTAAGCACTTAAGTTACTATGTAACCTCAGGTTACCAATTACTTAAGCCATTGGAAATCGTAATTCTAGGAGCATATTCAAAGGAAAAGGACACTGTTTCTATTTCTACTTTATCTTGTTTTCGATATGACACACTTTAGAGGGATAAGCTCGCCTTTGTACATTTTATTTCTTATGTAATGTCCTGTTCGAAGTTTCTAGTGCAATTAAGTATAATGAATTAAAAGAACATTTATTTATGAATCCGTACTATTCGTAATTACGATAGACGGTGTCTATTAGACACCCTAACGAAGCATTGCAGTTTTTCAGGGCTACAAAGTACCTTTTACAATGTCTTTAACAAAGCAAGGGTATGGAGAGGATGTCGTAATGTCGGGACAGTTAAATAAACATTGTTATTGTATGAGCAGAAACAAAGAAAATTGATTTGACACACTTTTGCAAAGATAAACAATCGTCATTGACATTTGGCGTGTCCCCATTTTGTTTATTTTGCAACGCTTCGCGCGTCGTAATCGACGATTTCGCTTGAACCGTCACAAGCATCGGTGGTTCAGTGGTAGAATGCTCGCCTGCCACGCGGGCGGCCCGGGTTCGATTCCCGGCCGATGCAAGTTTCATTTTGGTGTTTCTTTTATTGTCGATTTCTTTTGTGTAGATTTTTTTTTTCGAAAATCTGCCCACATTCGCGTCACAGGCGGGCGTTTTTAAAACTCCAATTCGACAATTTAGGCGACACATACAATATGCAGGGTACGGTTCGCTTTACTTGTTATGCGTGGAGCACCATAAAGGCTCCACGCATTGCATCCCACATATTGATCCCATTCTCGTTCAATTGTATAATCTCGTCAAACAAGTTCAATAAACGTATTAATAATAGTAATATTAAAACCAAATAACATACAAATACTTAATACTCACGTACTCTTACAGTCGACAGCATAATTATCAACCTTTACACGCGTGGACTCTGTTCAGGTGTTAGCGCAAAATAAAAATCAATTCCCTCATGACACCAACGACCATTATTTTTTTCAATGGCACAAGATGACAGGCTCCAACCTCCAACTATTACAACTTAATATTATTGCAAGGGCGAGATCAGGGGCTAATTATGCGCACCGAATCTGTCGTCTAACTGTTCCATACTAATTTGATAGTTAGACGAATGGAATTGTTCAAGATTCGGTGCGACTAATGAAGGAGTAGATGGCTCACTTTTCGTTCACTTGGAACAAAAATCATCTAAACATTTACGAACGTTAAAATCTTCACAAAACCAAGGTTAACTGGAAGATAATGCTTTTAGCATTAAGTTCGCATTTTATTTTTATTTTTATAACTGCAATAAGGAATTTTAATTCTGTGTGGTGCCGGATTAAGAATAGCGTCACTCCATTTCATTCCGTGGATGTCGTAGAAGGCGACTAAGGAAATAAATTACCAGGAGACGGGCAGCGGCGTCTTCCTGAGATTTCAACTGCATACTGCGATCGCCAACCCGCCTGCCAAGCGTGGCGATTATGGCAAAGCCCTTCGTGGTTAGGGAAAACCATGAGGGAGGCCTATGTCCTGCAGTGGGCGTAAAATGGCTGATGATGATGATGATGAAAGAATTTTAATAATAATAATAATAACGTTAAAATCCGAATGATTTCAATAGTGAACAGATCCAACAATGTTGAATCGCTTTAGTCGGAATCTTTAATTTTTCCAGAATAAAAGAAAATTGAAACGTCTAACCACATAATAAACATGCATTCGGATTATTTAATTGCATTTTGCCTACCTATCGATTAAGCAACTATCTACCTCTCGGTCACGATATATACGGCGTAAATAACCGTTAAATTTTTTGACATGAAACGTCTTTCAGTTCGGTAGTCACTTGCTAAAACCGCTTGCAACGAAAACATGTCGCCTCGGCTAGGGCTGTTACTTTGTGATTACGTGTCGTGTGCAATTCATTTATATATTTAAGTAGAGAATAGTAGCCATTACTCATATTCTTCACTCGTGCCAAATGAAAATGAAAAAAACTTTATTTAGAAAAGGGTGGAAAGTGGTTACTGGCTCCCAAACTAGGATTCCCTGTGCTATGGTCTTCCTCCAAAATACACAATAATACGTGTTTTACAATAGTTACTAATATCATCTAACATCTAAACGTTCTTATTACTTCCACACAACTCAGTCACTTGACCTGGGCATAGATTCTGTTAATGCATTGTAGTAACATGACAACTGCATGAACATGGCGGTTTTCATTTCATGGCTGCTTTAAGTCTACGCGGGCACACGTATCAAACCTTCTAGGCGTCAATGGTATGAAAAAACACGTCACGTGACCCGACAGTGCACCTGTCATTATACTACAATGCACTAACAGAATCGAGGCCCTGGTCCCAAACTAGGATACCCTGTGCTATGATAACCAGGCAAGGACATCACAAACATGGAAATACACCCAGACTGAGGCCATTTGCACTAATGTACGGCGGCCCCCAGTGGGAATCGAACGCACGACCTCTGATTTGGTAGTAACCGCCTTAAAGTCCAGTCCAACGAGTCAGTATGAGCTAAAAATTAACGCTTACTTATAGACGTTTCACTTTAAACCAACGGCCATGTTTGATCGTGGTATCTGTGTAAACTTTTAATGACTGTCTGTTTTTATTTCGGCTTTGTAATATTATAATTTTTTAAGTCACTAGTTTTCCTAAATATTAAATAAATAAACAAATAATAATGAACGTTCACTTTATTCATGGCGTGCCATCGAGGTATGAAACAGAAAATTAACTATAACTCGAGTGGATATTCATTCGAGTGAATCGCCTGATTTTGCCTTACTTAGTCTTTCAAAGTAGGATGAACACTCTGGTTTCAGCAAGAATACCTGGGCAGGCGGAAGCGTTGGGTTTCCAATGAAATTTTATTTCCGATCTCCAACTCCGCCGCTGTGTTCATTCAAATGGACACTATGTTGTACAGTGGCGGATTAGTTCAGTCGGTGTAGTTTTGTTTCTAGTTAAAACTGCACGGGCCACGAGAGCAATCAGCGTTTGGATTCTTTACAAGCAAACCGGTCAATTATTTGGAAGTCATGTCTCTCATTGCAGTATAAATCAGTGACACAAATAAAGTAGAAAACAAAGCCAAACTTTGTACGTGCCGTAATCGAACCCAGGACCTATGTGGAAATGAGTCAAGCATTCTACCGATGCGCACCGAAATCTAACAATCAGTAATCTATGTTATTTACTTTACGTAATTCAGAAATTTATTTCGACGTAAACAATTTACTGCCGAAGAATTTAATTAGCTGCCTCCGGGTCGATTTTGTAGATACAACCAGCGAAAAAAAACTCCAAATTAATGTAAAGTAACCTACATTACTATTAGTTAGATAAATACAGCGTCTAATGGCAAGTCCTACACTTATAGATAGGTTGAGCGACCACTGAGAACGCTGTAATGCCTGGGACCTCTCAGATTAGTCAACTTAATCTGCATCAAATATTAAGGACTATACAATACACGTTAAAACGGGTCGGCGAGGTGCGGACGCAACAAACTAAAATACACAGAAGGGACGAGGGGCGAGGGCGCGGAAAAAACGCGACGTCTTTCCAATTCACTTTCATACAAAATGTACTGAAAGTACGGGACGAAGCCCACACAGAAGAGACGGGGGAGGGCGCGAACTCTTTACAACGCGACGCGTCTTTTCCACGCCCTCACCCCACGTCCCTTATGTGTGTACAGAACCTAAGGGCTCAAATGCAGTTACACTAGCGCCACTAATGGAAAAAAAAACCGGCCAAGTGCGAGTCGGACTCGCGCACGAAGGGTTCCGTACCATTATCTACACAACATTAGATACAAAGATCAAGAAAAACGACAAAAAAATCACGTTTCTTGTATGGGAGCCCCC
The DNA here is from genome assembly GCA_963969515.1 of Yponomeuta evonymella. Taxonomy (NCBI): domain Eukaryota; kingdom Metazoa; phylum Arthropoda; class Insecta; order Lepidoptera; family Yponomeutidae; genus Yponomeuta; species Yponomeuta evonymella. Next base: position 5,116,056 of record OZ018357.1, read on the forward strand.
CCGAAATATTTATTTTATTCTGCCGTTTTTGCCATAAATGATATCTAGTCCCAGGCTCGTGAATCACGATCGTGGGTCCTAAAAATCACTGTTAGTTGACAGATTGGTCTGACACTTTTTGCAAGGTGCTAGTGTTACTTCACGGAGCCCCTAAAGATTAGTGACTACAATTCTAGCTCAAAAAAGCCCGGCCACGTGCGGCCCACGGGCAAGACACAGGAAAAGGCTTTTTTGCACACAAATATTTAAGGATACAAAGGGTAGACGACGCCTGCACGTCGTCTACCCTTTGTAACATGGACAGACGTCTAGGCTACTAGGATATAACGAAAAAAATGTCCTGTGCTCGTATTCCTGGCTCAGTAGCTTCCATCAACTCGCCATGTACACTTTTTTATTTTGTAAATTTTGTAATTTATGTACGTCTTTTATGGGTGCAACAAAGTAAATTAAACTCAAGATCATAAATTTTTTTATTTGTACAATTATGGGCACAACTATATTTCAATTAAACATTCAATATAGTCTATCTTACCGAATGTAGACTGACTTTCATCACACTGTACCCATCTCCATACGATAGCTGTAAAGGAGACGTGGCCTACCCCAGTTAGATGTTGGGATAGCCGTTTAACGGTAACAGCCGTCATAAGAACGGAGGGGTTCTCACGCAGCCGGCTTTAGCACCACATTGTCTTACACGGTTGCCGGTCCGGTTTTACAAGGTTCTTCGGCGCTAAGTTAAGGGGCGATACGTTACTGGCTAGCGCCACCAATGGAATAAAAACGCAATTTCGCTTAGACCCTCACAAGCATCGGTGGTTCAGTGGTAGAATGCTCGCCTGCCACGCGGGCGGCCCGGGTTCGATTCCCGGCCGATGCAAGATTCTTTTTGGTGTTTTTTTTAGTGTCGATTTATTTCTTTTGTGTAGTTTTTAGGGTTCCTTACCTCAAAACGACAAAACGGAATCTTTATAGGATCATTTTGTTTTCCGTCCGTCCGTCCGGCCATCCGTCCGTCCGTCTGTCTGTCAAGACCTTTTATCCCGGAAACGCAAGGAGGTATCAAGTTGAAATCAAAACTATATACTCAAGTCTACGATCCCTTGAAGCTGTAAAAAAATCAAACTTTTGTTAACGTATGTTTTGACACTCAAGGGAATCAAAATTTATAGTGTACTCTCCGTTAAACTAGAACTATTAAATTTGGCAAGTAATATCGTCTTATAAGTACACGGAAAAATCTGGAAACTATACATTTGTAATTAAATCAGGAAAAAAGATGTCTTTGAAGTTCCGGGGAAAGCCCGGAAAAAACTGTATGACTCCATTACTGAACTATTTATAATATGTAAGTACCTTAAAAAAACGTTACGTTTTTGCGAAAAGGGAACATCAATAATGGTGTCAGCTATTTTTAGAACTAACCTGGGCCTCGCTCCTACGATCTAGGATTCAGATTTATGATGCCCAATAAGATGATGCAAAAAGTGGACTCTATAATTCTCAATAACTGTGATAGCTATTTTTAGAAGATAACGGCGGTTTTCGGCAAAAATCCTAGAATTTGGCTTCCAGGCTATAGGTTCTAAAAAATAGCTATCACCATCATTGAGATGTATCTAAATATCTAATCAGCCCGCAAGTAGAGCCGGGGGCAGTGAACGAATTCATTCGATCACGGACCGCCTGAGGAGTCAGTTGAGATCGTTGGTTTGCTACGAAAATTGCAAGTCCAACCTATTTTTTTACTATGTTTATTGATCTTTGTGTGATCGTTATTTCATTTTAGTTGTTTTATGAGATTTTTCCACTCAAGTGGCAGGAAGGCGCTGGATGCAGGCCGCTTCCAACCGGTCATTTTGGAAATCCATGGAGGAGGCCTATGTCCAGCAGTGGACTTCTTGTGGCTGAATGATGATGATGATGAGATTTTTCTACATTTTGTTAAAGTGTGATATTATTAAAAGAATAATAAACCATGTTCATTTCTCTCATACCTACGTTCGTATTTTATTCATTTAATATCCCACAAAATAAGCTGCACACAAACATTACTAATAAAATTCTAGTATTATGTTCTAATGTTTGATTTATCCAATATGTATGATATTCACTTTTTGCAAAAACCTCTTATAAAATGATATATGACTTTTTTCCCATTGGTTGCGCTAGCTAGTACCAGGTAGCCCCTTAAAGGGTGGGACTGAGAACGTAAATAACTTGGAATGTGCTAGAGCTATGAAGTTAGTCGCAATACAAACGTATTGTTGGACCGTGGAGCACCATATTCTCCCATTACGGAATATGGCGTCAAGCTAGTCGTATTGTGTTCTGATCTTCAACCAGACAATAGAAGAAGAAGGATAATAAGAAGAAATAACATTTATCGCCACAGAAGAAGTCGTAAAAACAGGTTTATACCTGTTTATAGGCACATTTAAAAAAGCAATAACAATATTAAGAGAAGAAAAAAAGTACTAAACACTAAGCATAATCAGACTATACAGGGTGACCTCTAAAATGCGCGTAAACCGGAGTTTGTCATTTTGTTACATTAATTACTTTTTTAAACAACTACAATTTTTGTTTTTCTATATTCTATGAGGTTTTACAGTTTTTTGCAGCTGCTCTTTAAGCAGCGCTGTCTGATATTTAATGCCTAAAACCATATATTTTCAATAGAAGTAATATGTTTTATGTAGTTCTATGTAATCTTTTACCGAAGTCTGCGACATCGGTAGAACGCCTACATTTAGAAAAATATCAATCTCTAAGAAAAACCATAAATCGCATTTAGTTTCCAGTTAGGCATATTTAAAATAGCGTGCATAGCATAGCGGTGGTAGCCTAGTGGGTAGAACATCGGACTCGGAAGCGAGAGACCCAGGTTCGATCCCCAGCGCGGGCATATACCTATGACTTGGTTTTCTAAGTTATGTACATTTGTGAAGTTATAGTAGCAATACCACTCGCTAACTGTGAAGGAAAACATCATGAGGAAACCTGAGTGTCTGAGCTATTCACATACCTCAGCGTTTGAAATCACCAATCCGCGGTGGGCACGCGTGGTGATTAAGCCCACACTCTCTCCCTGAGAGAATGCCTGTGCCCTACAGTGGGACGTGTATAGGCTGCTTATGTAGGTATATTTGTTTACCAAAATAAGAATTTTCAGCCAGGCGCTACAGTTCCAACGAAACTGCTTACGAAAAGGAACATTTTAAAACAGCTGCCGACCGCGTTTTATCTTTCAAAAACCTATAAACGCTAAAAACTTCCTCCGGTCGCAGTAGATAATAAAAGGTAACTTCTAACTGTAAAAGGCAGTGCGGTGGAGACACTGGTCATACAATTTTTAGTACGAAAATGGAGACCACCAGGGCAGTCGTTCAACGAAACTACGGTTAGACTAGTCGCTACGCAGATGGTCTGCCAAATGTAAAGTTCTGGAATAAAATACCTGTTACATCAAAAAACTAATGACAGTGTTTTCTAATGACAGGTCGTACCTCAGATACGATCGACGTTAACATAAGGGTAGAAACGGTATTCTTACGACGAACTGTTTCATTATTTTGCGAAATCCGCTAAGTAACATTTAATAATTGAAGTTATTTGCTCTTACCGTCAGTCACACCTATCGTCAGCAATCTCAGTTAGATTATACTCTGTATTAGTTAGTTCACATTTAGCCGATTCTTTCACACGGACACTCTTCGCGTCCTCATCAGTACACAATCAGTTCCTGTCACTCTTTATCTTATTCTGAGGCCGACTTGCACCATTTTCTTAAATGTGGCTTAAACAGCATTTAATTAAAATTCCTCATACAAAAGTCGATTTAAATGACGACTTAAGTGACGTTTAAGAAATGGTACAAGTCGGCTTCAGTTCTAAAATGCATAATTCCTGAAACGCCCCGATTAGAGTTAGTTTTAAAAGAACTTTTTTTTCTGGGAGTTGTTTTAATGTTTATTTTATTTGCTGGCGCTATTTTTCAGTTGTAAATCGAAAAAATATCGGGGATTTTGCGATTTACGCGCTCTACCGATGTCACAGTGGATCATATTCAATTTATTTATATTTGACACATATTGTTTTAAACATTATTTAGTAAACAACGCTACTACAAAGCAGAAAATCTTCGAAAATTCGTAATACATCTTTTTTAACTTCTAATTGAACAAAAAAAACGGCCATACGCGAGTCGGACTCGCGCACGAAGGGTCCGCGCCATTATCTATGCAACATTAGACACAAAGATCGAGAAAAAACCGCAAAAATCACGTTTGTTTAATGGGAGCCCCCTTTAATATTTTAATTTAATTATTTATTTTTGAAGCTAATATAGAATTAAATATTCTGTGAATATTTCAAGCGTCTACGTGTTGCCGTTATTAAAATCGAGCAAAAAACGGCAAAAATCGGATCTAAGCGATACGTTTCAGAAAATTTTCAATTTAAAAATAACCCTGTAGCTCTAAGTTTATAAAGTAAGTTTGGATCATTTATCGGGACTCAGTGTATTCCCGTACAAGATTTCTCGTACGTCTGGTAAAGCTAACACTAAGCAGGACGCCCATCTGCGTCATACCGTCCGTTGCGAGGTAGTGTATTAGGGTCCTTACTCGTACACAAAACTGCGACTGCAAAAATCTACGAGCTAAAAATCGCGCGACGCATCGCAAGAACTTGCGAATTGATTCGTATCGACGTTCAGAACAGTAATAAATGGATGAACCCAAAATCTTCTTTGTTTCTTTTTCCTGTATTTTCTTAGCAAAAACGGAAGTGAATACTTCTTTTTACGATCCAGGTCAGTTTATAATACGTTCAGCAAGAAAGTAAAAGTGAACAACATTTTAGTGAAAAAGATTTATGTTATTTAGAGTGCGCGGCAGCGCCAATGTCCTCCTCCAGACCATTGCGGACAAGGTCGATAGCCCCATCCTGGTGCATTGGGTCAAGCTCCATCTCACTACCTAGAGCCTGGGGGCAGCCTGGGTTATGTCTCTAGTGTAAACAAATACTATACATATTTTATTACAAATTTTATATAGAAATAGAAATAGAAAATGTTTATTTGTCTTCAATATAGTAAGGTAAATAATCACTTATACTATAAAGCAATGTATATTTTAATCAATAAAATTTTAATTTAGATTAATTTTTCACTAATTTTGTAATTATTGTATTATATTTTATATTAATTAATTCTGCTGTGATGTTAACATGTTTATTATTATTGCTGTTATTATTGTCAAATATGGACCCAGGTCTGAAATAAATATTTTCATTCATTCATTCACTCATTCATAGAGTGTGCTTATTGCCAAACACACTTTATACATAAATCTAGACATAAGTCTACATAGTACGGTTGACGGTCGTCGAAGGAATGGTCACCCGAATAGTGGAACGGAGATGCCTCGCCGCACGAAATCGGATCGCAGCAATTCATGTCGCAGTCTTCTGCGTTGCGAATTCGCATCGCGCCGATTCGCAGTTTTGTGTACGGAGCCTTATACCGTCCATTGCACGATAGTGTATTAGTAAGTGCTTAGACTGTGGACTCTATACTACTTTTATTTGCGCGCCACTACAACTTTTACTGCTCTAGTGCTTGACAATTGACCATTGCGTTCCACCTGAGCTCGGCTCTATATTTAATGCACACTCTTGAGATAAAGTTACTTGCTGCTCTAACAATGTTTTTTCTACAGTTCCATTCGTTTTCAATGAGAAAGATGTCTGGAATTAAAGCCAGTTCAATGCATGGGTTCAAGGTTTTAGAATAATATGTAAGCTGTGTTAATTAAAGACCAAATTAAAAATTCTCCAAAACGATAAAAAATTTTGAAATGAGCCGGTTTCGGAATTAAGAATTTAACTAAGTAAATACTTAAGTAACGTTCCGTCACGCTCTTTTCTGGGAAATTCGTAATTAGACAGCACTACAGTTAACTATTTACTTAGCGAAATTCTCAATTCAAAAACATTCAGAAACTGGCCCCTAGTTTAACTTGTAACATTTGTAATTTGAAAAAAACGTTTAAAATAATTTTAAGTTAAAAACTTTAAAAGCGAATTAAGGTACCGAATGAGCGTTACTAGCGTACGGTAGAGTAGAAAGTTTGCTCACATTAGAAAGGTTCGTGGTTTGATTCCAGGATGTGTTTAAATTAATGCACATCTGAGAATTCGTAGCAGCAATACCATTACTATTTCAATGCTGCATAATATAATGCTTCTAATGTAAGTAAGTTTTGGTTAGTTAAAAATATCATTACATTTTTATTCTGCACAATTTTGTACACCTTGAACACGCAGAAAACTTTTATACGTTCCACTGCAGGGCACAGGCCTTCTCTCAGAGAGAGTATGGGCTTAATCACCAAGCGTGCCCACCGCGGATTGGCAAATTCAAGCGCTGGTACGTGGCACCTCAGACACTCAGGTTTCCTCACGGTGTTTTCCTTCCCAGTCAATAAACATTATTGTACAAATAAAGCCGCTTACACTGCCGCCGCAGAACTTGCGTCCTCAAAATACCTCAAAATTACGTCAGTCAGCGAGGCAGAATTAATTTCCCTGCATTTTCAAAGGCAAGGGAGCCCTTTCATTCGGTGCTTGAGTTAAGAACACTCGGCATCGCGGGCGACGATAAATAACTGAAACGGCTGGAAAAAAACATGAAGAACGAAATACCGCTTGACCAGCGTGATAGAAACGGATATGCCTAGATATTTTTTAAATGCAAAATTCCTCCCTAACACGTCAGCTACAATGTTTTTTACTGACAGCAACTTCTGTTACGTGACTTGTTTTTTTTCGGTCAAACGAACCGGCATTAAAAAAAATTTTTCAGGTAAATAAAATAAAATTAAGGATAACCTAAATTAAGGATGCCATTTTGTTTTCTCGCCTTCACCAAAGGGTGGGCTATCGTTGGATTGGTCAATTAAAAATATTGTGTTAAAAATATATATAGGAAGATCATTTGTAGGGTTCCGTACACAAAGGGGTAAGGGACCCTATTGCTAAGACTCCACTGTCTGACTGTCTGGATGTCTCTCACCAGGCCGTAGGTATCTCATGAACTGCGATAGCTAGACAGTTGAAACACAGATGATGTATTTCTGTTGCCGCTATAACAACAAATACTAAAAACAGAATATAATAAATATTTAAGGGGGGCTCACATACAACAAACGTCTAACGACAGCGCTCATCATCTAGCGGCCATCTATGTAACCTTCACAGCGCCGATGTCATGTCGTTAAATGTCAATGTTAAACGCTTCTTGTTGGTTTCTATAGACGGCGCTGTTCTCAATGTACATAATATATCTTATCTCGATCTTTGTCTAATGTTGTATAGATAACGGTACGGAATTCTTCGTGCGCGAGTCCGACTTGCACGTGGCCAGTTTTTTTTATTTAGGATTCCGTTTGCGAAATATATGGCTTTGATGCGCAAATTTTTGTTTGAGTAGGGCGTCGTCATCCCCCCTCTCCTGGCTAAACGGTTGATTGTAGAAACGCGAAAAAATTCAGGGTAGCAGCATATATAATGAACTTAAAAGGGAAACTATCAAGGCTAGGCTTTAAAAGTTAACAAGTAATCGGCGACCAACTTATAAAAGGAAAACTTCGTACAAAATCCATTGAAAATTACGTTGATGAAGTTGTTAGTTGTGCAAAGCAGATGAAACCTCTTTCTACGGAACCCTACACTGCGCGTGGCCCGACACGCACTTGGCCGGTTTTTTTTTTCTTTGTACGGTGCTTTCTGATTGTAAATAGAATGGACATTGTTTTGTTTTGTTTTGTTTATTACGCATGCAAAACAGGAAACAACCTTGAAATAACAATATTGTAGTATACTCTTGTTTTAAGCTAGATTGACACCCAAAGTATACATGCACATTATAACACATAGAAAAACGAATTAAGGTGGTCCTCATATTTAGGAGAAGGTGGTCCTCATATTTAGGAGTAATAAGACGAGCGTAGCGTAGGACGACCAGCCACAAGATGGACAGATGACCTCATCCAAGTGGCAGGAAGGCACCAGCTGAACGAAAGACATCGACATCGCCCAGCGGATTAGTAAGTTGAAATGGCAGTGGGCGGGGCACATAGCACGCAGAACTGATGGCCGATTGGGCCGAAAAGTTCTCGAATGGATACAACATATCGGCAAGCGCAGCGTAGGACGACCAGCCACAAGATGGACAGATGACCTCATCCAAGTGGTAGGAAGGCGCCAGCTGAACGAAAGACATCGACATCGCCCAGCGGATTAGTAAGTTGAAATGGCAGTGGGCGGGGCACATAGCACGCAGAACTGATGGCCGATGGGGCCGAAAAGTTCTCGAATGGATACCACATATCGGCAAGCGCAGCGTAGGACGACCAACCACAAGATGGACAGATGACCTCATCCAAGTGGCAGGCAGACGCTGGATGCAGGCCGCTTCCAACCGGTCTTTTTGGAAATCCACGGAGGAGGCCTATGTCCAGCAGTGCACCTCTTGTGGCTGAATGATGATGAGACGAGCATTATACTCAGCTCACAGATAAACCTATACAGGTTTGAGTAAGGGTCTGCTGTATTAAATATATACTTTGTGAGATTTCTTCAATAAATAACTAAAAAAAAATATATAAAACTAAAGAGGACATTGCAATAATATAAAGTAAAGTAAAGTAAAAAGTTCTTTATTAATAAAAAAGGTTACATATACAAACAGTTTACTGTGGTCGCCACGCTAGGTCTAGCCTGTGTTGTGGAAACCTTCGTATATGTTAACATAAAGATGATTGGCGCATGTGTATGAAACATAATAGGCAAAATTTAAAAGAACTTGTTTAGAACTTAAGAATGTACCTAGGTACAGGTAATAACCAAATAAGTATGTAGTTAGTTAAAAATAATAGAAACAGTTCTATAAATTAGACAGGAGATTAGATATTTCTATTAACAGTAAAATGCGTCCTAACTGAGAGTCGTAAGTTTATGTTTAACTTAAACATAGATGGTTAATTAAACAGGTATTAAAATTAGATTCCACGATAAAATACAGTTTTCAGCTAAGAGAAAAAAGTATGAGTTGCTCATAATTTTAGCTCTACCATTTATGAAAAAGACAGATACTGAAAAAAAGACAGGTACTCAATGATTCACCAGATGCGAAATTTCGTATTGCATTAGGTATGCGCGCGTGTTTTATAAGGGCTTACACCCAGATATTTAAAGTAATAATGATAAATTATGTCTGCCCAATAATGTGTAAAGGGGCCCCTTTACTTTAATCCGGCCATGGCACTGGGTATCCATGGGCATTATAGTTGCGTAATTCGTTCACACCTGCACCGCGGAATTTCAGAATACTTTGCCGAGAGGCGCAACGATATCCCATTGGATGGCATCGAAATAAAATGAAACATTCTTTTGGGGATGCGTTGGTCAATAAGAAAACGCTTGTAACTTAAAAAATAAACGTGTCATAAAGAAACGGATATTAATTGTGTTGTTTGGCATTCTAGTTCGCACATTTTTAGTTATTGCAAAAAAAAGAGTCGGTACAGTCGCCAGCACATCAACCTATACACGCGTGCACTCTACTCAGTTGCGTTAAGACCTGCTTTCGACTGCGCCTACACTTTGATAAATGTGGTTAGACGCTCTTATTTATAAAAAACACGAAACACTCCACAGAGGCAGATTAAGTAATTTGTGGCTACGTCTTTCCCTTTACCACAGACTACTTAAGCTGCAACTGAGGAGTGTTTTAAGGAATCGTCTTATTACAAATTTTACTTTTTCATTGTAACTTTTATTCATGTCTCTTGTTTCTTGTGTGCAATAAAGAATATTCTTATCTTATATTATAAACTAGCTGTTACCTGCGACTTTGTTCGCGTGGTAATTTTGATGTGTATTTTTCCAGGATAAAAAATGGCCTATGTGCTAACCCAGACTATAATCTATCTCTGTGCAAAATTTATTCCGGATCCGTTAAGCCGTTTTTGCGTGAAAGAGTAACAAACATCCATACATACATACAAACTTTCGCGTTTATAATATTAGTAAGGATAACACCGTGAGTCTTTGCTAGATAGTATAATTACGTACATTTTAAATAGGTAGGTACAGTTTTGTTTTCTTATGCTTAGTTTTTGATAAAGAACATTTTCTTCTAAAATTAGTAACTTTAGTAGGTACTTCTAGTATCAATTAATTTTCTTCAATCGAAAACTAAGCACAGATTAATTAAAATAGATAGGACGTTCTCATTTCAGGCCGATGTGGTCTTAAGCTTAGTGACACTTTATTTGCGTACGGTTTAGCGTTTTCTTGTCGGCCAAGTCATCCCTGAAAGGGTGTTTAATTTTATTTTATTTCGATTTTTTCTTTCAGTTTCTTCGTCATATCCGTTCTGACACGGATCTTGCCCCAAAATTATACAGAAAAAGTCATATATCAGTTTTTTGAAGTTTGGTAGGCCAAACTACTAAGTTAAATCTTCTTAAAAATAAAGCTGAGAGCTAATCTAAAAACTTGACTGCCTCGTTGGTGTAGGGATATCACGTCTGACTACCATACCGGAGGTAGTGGGTTCGATCCTGGGGGCCGCCCGGCGGCCGTATATTTGTACAAATGGCCTCAGTCTGGGTGTATTTCCATGTTTCTGATGTCCTTGCCTGGTAACCATAGCACCGGGTATCCTAGTTTGGGACCAGAGCAAGTTATTATGTTGTGTAGAAGTTGTTATTTTTATTATTAATCAACCTTTAAATTTCCGTTGGAAAGTCGCCCGTAACGTAACTGAGTAGAGTGAAGGATGTAAAGGGTTGACGTGCTGTCGACCGTGCAATAGAGTTCAATGAAATCTCTATAGTTAAATACCATTCACGTACTATTTACGAAACCCTCTGGTGCGTATTTTCGTTCTGCATTTATTCGGTTTTTTATTTTGCAATCGCTTTTTTGTCGAGCCACGCTTTTTGCGCGCGATGTTTTATTAAAACGTTACATACGTGTGCCATTTTTTCGTTTCCTGTAATTGACACCAGTGTAGGTATCACTGATAATAAAAAAATGCTTTTATGTATACTGTGCTTACAAATCAATTTATAATTCATTTAAATGATTACTACAGGCCAAATTCAAATTCCGAGATGCGGCAAGTTTCTGTTACCATCTAAAATTAGTGCGCGAGAAAATTAAAGAGTCACCAAACAAGACGATAAAATCATAATCACGCAATCGGAGACTTCTGATACAGAACGCTTAATTCATAAGTGTATTCGTAGCATCGGTGGTTCAGTGGTAGAATGCTCGCCTGCCACGCGGGCGGCCCGGGTTCGATTCCCGGCCGATGCAAAGTGACCTTTTTGTTTTTTTTTTCATGTACATTTGAATTTTTTCACGGGACATAACATTTTTTTTTTCCACTTTTCTTTTCTGTTGTTTGCTTTTCACCACGACTGCTGTCTTTCGATCAATCGCGGTCACGACACCAGTGCGAGAGTCGCAGCATCAGATAGCCCGATACACGCGCCATTTCCTCCGTAGCGTCTCTAATGCCTCCCAACATTAAGTCCGGAAGATTATCTGGCCGTAGCCGAGAAAGCCTTAAAGTCGGACTGTTCGACCCGCGGATGGGTATAGCAAAGGCATAGTAGGCGATACACGAAGAAAACGTAAACGCTGCCCTGGTTTATGAATTGTGAAGCTAGAATCATCAAATAGCAATGAACATGCAAGACCTTGCTCGATTAATTTAAACAATTCACGTTTATCGCCATCCTATAGAAAGCTATTAGTAGTCTCGACCTTGTTATTAAAAGGTCATTACTGGAATAGCAAATTTACTCTATCCAACATTATCACGAAATGTGAACTCTTTACGAGTTCATATATTTATAAACACGGCGAATATTTAGCAGAAAATACGAAACAAAGTCAGTTTTATTTTCAAGTTAGATAGCGCCTGCGCAGAATCAGTGAAATATCGAGAAAAGTGATTTTCTACTTGATCTTGTTTAACCTTTAGGCCAAGTGCGAGCGATACAACGTTTGAATATTTGAAGCGTCTAGCTGTTGCTGTTATTAATATCGAGCAAAAAAACAGCAAAAAAATCACGTTTGTTGTATTGAAGCTCCCTTAAATATTCATTGTATTTCAATCAAATTATTTATTTCAAAGTGAATATACAACCACAGCGGAAGTACAACTAAATATTCAGTGAATATTTCAAGCGTCTACCTGTTGCGGTTATTAATACCGAGCGAAAAACGGAAAAAAATCACGTTTGTTGTATGGTAGCCTACTTAAAAAATAGGGGTTAAAGTATGAAATTGCGGTTTTATTGCAATAGGTTCTTTGAATTGACATAGAATCTTCATGGTTCGAGGTTTTCGAATGAAACTTTTTTCAAATGGTTTCTATGATGTTCTTTTTTTAAAAAATGTGAAACATTTGAATATCGACTTTCAATTGTTTTTGTTATTCAATTTAGACAAGAAAGATGGATACTGCGAAAATTCGAGTGATTTTTTAATACGAGTTCCGACGCGGAACTAACGCGGCAGAAACAGCCCGCAATATCAATGCTGCGTTTGGAGAGGGGTCTACTAATGAACGCACCGTGCGATTTTGGTTTAAACGCTTTCGTGATAACGTTAATTGTATGTTCTACTGTCCAGAAATTCTTCACGTTTCTACAATCAACCCTTTAGCTAGGAGAGGGGCGGAGGGGGGATGCCCTAACTGTAAGGAAAAATTGCGCTTTAAAGCTTAATATTTCGCAAATGGAACCCTAAATCGACGGTTACTGTGGGTATATTTTTAAACGACCAATCCAATGATACGCCACACAATTGCGTGGCTTATTAAGCTGTTGGGGAGGTACTCTAAAAAATTTTTTTAAAGATTTTATTTTATTATTTTAGACATGATTTTTCGTTATTTCGTATTTTGTGCCAAATTTCAGCTGCTTATTTTCTCTGTGCTAAGCCACGGATAGACCGACGGACTACGGAACCCTAAAAAGTGGGTGGGGCTATGTCGGGTTACACGGCCGTTGGTTGAACATGAAGCGTCTATAAGTAAGCGTTAATTTATGGGTCAAACAGCGCAATATAGACTTAAAGAACGAGCCACGAGGAAGATCGCCCACACAGGTGAATAGCAATGAATTAAGAGAGATAGTGGAAGCCGACCCTAGTCAAACTACCCAGGAATTAGCGGCATGGTTTAACGTTACCTTACCCACAATATTGAGTCACTTGCGTCAAATCAATAAAATAAAAAAATACGAAAAATGGGTGCCTTATGATTTGACTGATCTGCTCCACGACAACGCGAGACCTCACACAGCACGAGAAAACATTTTGACCCTTCAGGAACTGCAATTAGAAACCATTCGTCATCCTCCGTATTCACCAGACCTTGCTCCAACGGACTACCATTTTTTTCGTGATTTGGACAATTATCTACGTGACAAGAAGTTTTCTTCCCAGGAGGCAGTACAAAATGCTTTCACACAGTTTGTGCAGTCTAGATCGTCGGAGTTCTATCGCAAAGGCATTAATGACCTTCCCATTAGATGGCAGCAATGTATAGATAATAATGGCAACTATTTTGATTAAATAAATTTGTTAAAAATTTAAAAAATAAACAATTTAGATTTTCAGTACAAATCGGCAATGAAAATGAATGATCCACTCGAGTGAACGTTCATGAGTGAGTAGTAGTATCTCCTAGTTACCTTAGCACAGGATATCCTAGATTGGGACCAGGAAATCAGAAATCAGAAATCAATAATTTATTTCAACGTAAAGAATTTACATTCTGCTGAATTTACATGTTTGCTGAATGTCAATGTACTATGTTACTATGTTAGCCGCTGCCTTCGGGCCGTATTTGTAGTGATTGTGTTGTGTGGTACTTATTCCTATATTTTAGTCATTTACTCCGATTCCGCCTTGACACTGTAACTTCGCTACACAAGCTGCAGTACCGTTGACCCAGGTGAGGATTACTGTGTAATCGCCCAACTGGACCAAGGGAATGGCTCCCGCGAAACTTCTGGAACTTTCCACTAATCGACTCCCGGTGTTTTACGACAGTACGTAATTGCGACTAAAAGGGCCTTTAGCGCTGTAATTATAATAGTGGATTAGTACCGATATTTTTCAGTGTTACTGATACTGAATATCAAGCCAATGAAGTAATATCAGGATACTCTAAATACTCAAATCGGTGAAATTCATGCAACAACCCGTATCAAGTGTATTTGAATCGTGTGATTTTAAAACGACACAAGTCACATGTGTTTTTAAAATAACACTTGTCCATTTTTTTTTTATTAAATTATTTACACCTACCTATTGATTTACATTAGAAAAAAAAAATGTTGTTTATTCATACAGAAATCAATATAATATGCTAAAATATTGCTGTTGTAGATATTAGTATTTGAATAAAACAGTTTTTCTATTTCCTGCAAAGTTGTAATGAAAGGACTTGTGTCGTTTTAAAATCACACGATTCATTTATGACTGCATTCACATCATAGACCAAGATACGTTCAATGTTCTTACTAATAAATATACGCGTGCACATCGTCACTATCGCGCTGATAACGAGTTACGACAAATCCCAGCCGTGTGACAATATCATACGAGTCATTTTAAAAGGGCAGTAGGTACATGTGGAGTGAATACCTTTATATGAGCGTATTAGAGTTTGTCGGATTACTAATAATTCCATTCAATATCATTGATATTTAAAGAATTGGAGTCGGTTCGATCTTTGGCTGTGAATCTATCTATACTAATAATAAATCTGTAAGGGTCGGTCATGGAGTAAGTTAGTTTGTTTTCAGAGATATTGTGTTTATAGGCTCAATATATGATACTGAAACTAATTTCACGATTTTTAGAATTTTTTTCTGTATGTGTGTATGTATGTATGTTCCTCCATAACTCTTAAACCAATTATCCGAATTTGATGAAATTTGGTATAAAAACATATAGACATCTGGGACACAGGATAGGCTATTTAAATTCTAGCTCCAGTTATGATAAGACGTGGCCCCCATACAAATGCTGCTTCGTAAAAATCGAAATGTACGCGAACGGAGTCGCGGGCACAGCTAGTAATATAATAAGATCTTACCAACTAATCCGCATAGTTCAGAAAGACCCAGTGTTCCTAAGATTGATGTTACACTAGACATGCTGTCTCGGTCGCACATTGTAACATTTTAAATTATTATATTAAAATGAGACTTTTGTTACTATCTTCCAAACCCTCTTACCACATTTATCAAAAGTATACTATTTTCTGCAATCACTAAACATTTTAGATTGTGCGGGCGCCACAGCATGAAAGACGAAACAGCAGCCTTTCTGTTACCTCTAGCAACCCGCTAATATATTTTATGCCACACCTGGCCAAAAAACCGGGTTTTTCCGCATGCTACGCGTACGGGGCCAAGTGACGACATAAAATTGTGTACACAACACGGACTGTAAAATAGAAAGCCCTCTATCGCATATTTATTACCCTCGCCTGCGGCTCGGGCCTTAAACTTCTGCGATATTGGCCTTTATTTTTTATACGGCCTTAGTTATGTAATGTACTATATTATGTGTCGTTATAATATATTTATTATTGTAAGCCATAACGACACGACTAGATTTCGTGTCCATATTCGGCCTTCTTCGAAGTCTTTCTGTAAACGGACTCTACAAAGGCATTTTACATCTGTGCTAGATTACTAACAACACCCAGTGGCAACCCGTACCATTGCTAGATGGGCGAATAACTACTAAGAGACCGCATATCTTAAGATCTTTCTGGTGATAGGTAGGTACCGGCTCATTCATTTAGGCCCACGAATTGCCGCGTATCGTTTACTTTAATTTCATAACACAACATAACATAAACTCACGCCTGTATCCCAGAGGGGTAGGCAGAGACCAGGGAGTGCCACTTGCTACGATCCTGACAGATCACTTTCGCTTCCTCAACATTCATTAGTCGTTGCATGCACGCACGCCGGTTTCGGGTACTTTTTATCTTGCCCTTTGTTAATACATCCTCTATTTCACTACTTTAATTTCACAGTAAAACGTTTCATTGTTCCTCCATGCTTATTCCTTCCAGTAAACTGTATCCAACAGTCTCAGGCCTCGCCGCAATTTTCGTGGACAAAATAATTCCGGCGGCTGGCTGCCCGGGGCAAATTAAACTAGCGTCAGCACAAACACTCTCATCCGAACAAACTACGCTCGTAGGTACAACACGAACTTTATTATTTATACTTACATTACGCAACAAGAGTACAAGGAATGTGTGCGCGGCGTCTTATATGAGGCCTTTATGAGGAACAACTTTTACCTTCACACGAAGTAATAAAACGGAAAAACACCGGACAAGTTTTTAAAAATGTACGCGAGCCCTTTGTTCCGCCATACGCGGAACATTTTCTGTGTAAAGCAGATGTATGAGCGCGAAATTAATTCAAAATTATCACGCTGGTGTAATTGTCCCGCTTATTATTAATCTAACGTTAACCAAATGTAAAGCGGAGCCCGAAAAACGACGGTTACCATAAACAATTCAGAGTTTCGACCGATTAACGGCAAATTGGACAATATGGAGCACAATCCCCGTATGATTGTATTGTGCACAGCAAAGCTTTTGAACACCGATGCTCATCGGGAATTGTTTCGATTGTTCAGACTGCTATCCCGCAGCGCTTCAATGGAAAAACAATGTCCTAACGACGTAATTTTTTTCATAATTACGTCACAGGAACAATTTCAATTTTTCACCGGCGTCGCGCGCGTAATCCCACATTTCTGAACTCAAAGAGGCATTAATATTTTACATCCCGCCCCACGGCATGGGGCAAAAATAACCAAAAGCATTCGACCTAAAATAATTTCCTCGGAGTTATGCAATCCAGCCCCAAATCCTTTGAATAGGATTGTGTGAGATTTATCGTATCGCATCGTATCGGATATCGGGCCGTGGCTTTTTTCACCGAGGTTAACAGGCGAGAGCTTTGTTTTTTCTGCAATTTAATAACTTCACGTATGCGGAGGGCTTTACGAAGCAAAGCTCCGCGGAAGTCAAACAAGCGTAGCTGCTGCAGCTGAGAATATGATGTTGTAGCGTAAGTATGAAATACAAACATTATTGCGACGACAGTCAAAGGGTGAAGTTGAGTTCAAAGGTTTTTGCCCATACCATTGCGCGCATTAGCGCACACAAAGACCCGTAAGTAACAGTGCACACACCGCACAACACAGAGAAACGACGCGACTAAGTATCTCGAGGATATGTTCCCTTCAACCTCTGCAAACATTTCCCCATTCCTTACACATATTTATAATAAAAATATAATCCCGACCCGCAGGAAGCGAGAGAAATAACGCTACATTAGACACGATAAGATCCCGACTATTCGCTGTATACTTAACCAACGCTCAACGTATAGGCACACTATTATTTTCGGGATGAGAATCCAATGAAGACGGCCCCTCTGGGGAGAGGAATCCTCTTAGGGTCAGGCTCCGTGAGAAATACTTTTAAATTTTCAAATATTTCTTTTAGTCCATACTTAATTTTCTTTGTCCGGAACTCGACGCTTACATGTCATTATAAAAGTATTCCAAAAAATATAACAATTATGTTTACAGTGGCATCTAAGTACTCGCATTGTTTGTGTCTGGGAGACAGAGGGACGTGAGCGATCTAAACACTCCGTCTTTGCTAGCTGAAGTGAAGTGCGGAAAAACAAAACAAGCCAGTTGAAAAAAGAACTCTAGTTCGTTTGAGGACAGCCACGCAAAAGCTATCGGCAAATATAGACCGCATCGTAAGGCGCAGGTGTGCCCAACCGGCGGGTCGCCGGTGAAAACGTGAAAAACCCATCCGTAAACAGGCGCGAAGGAGGCTGGGTATAATTCACCTGTATGCCTAGCACGGGCTCGTAAAAAGTTACAAGCGTTATAACTCTACGGCAACGGTCGAAACGACAACGGTTGTCAAACGTGGAATCGTTTTAGCTTGAAAGAAAGAAAAATCGACAGTCAATTTTCTGTTTGTCGTGCTAACGTTCAGACTACTTGTAAGTCGCGTACACATTTTAATAGATATTTAATTAATGTGAAATGATAAGTAAACTATTAACAAATGTGCTCATATCTACTAGATTTGATTGTGAAAGAAGTGAATTTTAGATAAACCAGATACCATTATTTCTATTTCTGTGAAATTATCACAAATTAAAAACCGGCCGAGTGCGAGTCGGACTCGCGCACGAAATATTTCGTACCATTATCTATAAAACATTACACAAAAATCGAGACAAGGTAGATTAGGTACATTGAGAACAGCGCCATATATAGAAACCAACAAGAAGCGTTTTAAAATTTAAATTTAACGACATAAACTACAATAAAGAATATTCTATCTATCTATCTACCTAACATCGGCGCTGTGAAGGTTACATAGATGCCCGCTAGATGGCGAGTGCTGTCGTACGTTTGTTGTATGGGAGCCCCCTTAAATATTTATTTTATTCTTTTTTTAATATTTGTTGTTATAGCGGTAACAGAAATACATCATGTGTGAAAATGCCAACTGTCTAGCTATCACGGTTTATGAGATACAGCCTGGTGACAGACAGACAGACAGCCAGACAGACGGACAGTGAATTCTTAGTAATAGGGTCCCTTACCCCTTTGGGTACGAAACCCTAAAAATTAAGCCATAGACACATTAGCAGATCGATTGAAATGGACTTCACTGTATCGTTGTATCGAGCATGCGTATTGAGTGCGTGCTAGGCCTTCCAAGCAGGGGGTGGCCAGGTGTTGAGATATGATAAACTGCTGCTGTTACGCGCCCCCTGATTTATGTAGGGCCTTCTGAACGCAATATGCATTAATTGGCTACTCGTCAACTGAGATCGTTACAGCAGAACCGATTTTCTATGTAGGCACTCTAAGGAAAAACTTATTGTGCCTTTCCTTTCACAACTAAGCTAACCCGATTCCTTGTCCAAAGGTATCGATAATTATCATAACACGCTCTCTTAAATAACCTATAAAGGTCATACGTATTAGAGTTGAGATTTGATTTCAAAATTATTTATTGCACAAGAAGAAAATCTGCACAAAGGCGAGCTTAATACTTAAAAGTATTTTATTTCAGCTCACCGTGGGTGATGTGAATAGAAAAAGGGAAGACGTTCATATGTTTCTGAAATTTTTTGTATGGATGAGAAGAACGAAAAACTTGAATGGAACAGAACCTCTCTGGAATAGCTCGTGAAACTTTAGTACAAAGAATCGATTAATAATTTGTAACGAGAAAAGAAAAATTGCCAAGAGCAGTCTTCTAACACGTCCTCTGGCGCGCTATGCCAATTCGAACCCTGTAATGTTATGAAACCAATAAAACTACAAAGTAAAGAATTAACGCTATAAAATCACTAGGCGAAGAGTTTTCACGCCGGAATCAATTTACGGGACCACGAAAAAGCGCCAAATCCCGCCATAAAAGTTGTAACAAATCCCCCGGCACTTAGGTGCAAAGGTGGTCCCACGTCTCGGCACTATGTAACATTTTTAACAGCGATTATTCTCGCACGGACGCGGCACGCCCGCCGCCTTGGCGACAAAATAAGTTTTTAATGGCCCACACCACTTACCGCCCCCGTCCCAGCGAAGGGCTTGAAACTGTATCCTACATACGGGTCAGCCGCGGTCAAACCCTCGAGTTTTACCGTTCAGCAAGCGACAACATTCAACAAAATCAAACTTTAAATTGTGTTTGTCGTCTTCTACGTGCTACGGAATCTTGTTTGTGGAGAGACAGAGCTTCGCCCCAAGCGGAGTGAATTATGCATACTTTTACGATGACCCACCCGAAACTAAACTGGAAGTTAGGGGTCAGCCAAGTTGCCGGTTCCGGTATCTCCGGCATTAACGATTGGAATTCCAGAATTTAATCTAGTTCTAGCTGTAACAGACTAGGAATCAGCAATTTGTATGTTAAACAAAGCCCAAGGGAATAGAGTTAGTCCCAGAGGTTTGCGGACTTATGTATAATCTCTGACTGTCCTAAAAGTTGGTTGTGTAATTTTGAAGTAATTTCTGATGCGAATTGGAGTCAGGGTCTTCCTTTACTAACAAAATCAATGTTTTAATACTTCAACAAAAAGCAACTTCGAAATATCATTTCAGTGCCGCGTGGAATACGAAATTTCCGAGTTTTGTTTTAGAGATTTTAAGTCAACCAGCTCGACGGGGGGACTTCGAGAAGTTAGATCCTTTATTGAAAGAAAATCTTGACTCAAAAGGATCTTTATTACGAAAGAAGCTCACAAAGCACGGGATTATTCGGTTACTAAGCAAAGTTCAACTTGCACCTCTTGGGCTAAATGCCGGTCCTAATTACTGCTGGATATAACGATTTATTGTACGGGCGGGTTGGTTCGAATAGCATTCAAAGGCCCATACAGCTTAGCTTGTACGAGATTATCAATGGAGATGCGCAGAATAAAAGGCACGAATAGTCTAGTATGACCGTTTGCTGTGTATCATCTCTGCATGGGTAGTATGATGCCACGAGTCACGCGTTTTGTGGCGCTAAGATGTCAGAATGTCAACTTAATTATGTATTCCAAAGTCGCAACTTTTGACATTTTTAAAAGCGCGACTCGCGTCGTCGTATGCAGTGTTTATCGGCGATTTAATTATAGTACTTACTTACGAATTCGCATTGGCTCTGCTTAATTTTACCGGTCATGCTCTTACCTGAAATGAACAAAAACCTTTAGTTAGACTACAAGAGTAACATGGCACGAAATAAATAAAATATCATATGATTTCCGAGCAGACAAATTGCGGAGGAAACCTTCGTGAGAAAACCCAAGACTCTTGAGGTCAGCACGTGAAATCGCCAATCCGAGGTGGGCAGGCGTGATTATTACGACCACAATCTTCCTTTGAGAGTAAGCCTCGCCCGCTGTGGACGTACGTAGACTGATTTATGTATGAACCAATTGAATGGCATAACATTTCGTTTCCTACCTTCTACAACTTATTATACTACATGACTAGTGTTGCTTCCTTCCCTGTTTCTGTTGTAGACTTCCCTTTTTTCAACCGCCTCACTGCCAGCACACTGTACGGGTAAGCAAAACCTCACAAAATTCCTGCACGCAAAATCCCGCTTGTAGATTTATCTTGCACAGTGCTTTAATATATACTTTCTGTAAGGACAGTCATCTGAAGAGCACGGCTTAGTTAGGCTGACTAAGTCGCAGATCAGTGTCCCATAAAGAGACGGACTTCATCTTATCTAAGCGTCATATTGGAATTCATTTGGTACTGGTGCAATTTTTTATTTTTTATGCAGCTTATATACGGAACGTATATAAGCTGCAGGGCACAGGCCTTCTCTCATAGAGAGAGAGGGAGAGAGAGAGAGAGAGAGAGAGAGAGAGAGAGAGAGTATGGGATTAATTACCACGCGAGCCCACCGCAGATTGGCAATTTCAAGCGCTGAGGTACGTGCCGTGATTCAAAGAAGCCAACCGGGGCACAATTTGTGTTTTGTTCCTATTTTGTCCAAATCGCCATGAACGCGTCGCGCCGCGCAGTAAACGTTGATTTTGCACGTGACAACTGTCAGGGCGCAGTTAATGTGCGTTCAACCCACTGATTGGCCTCTCATTTGCCCGATTGTGCGTTGGGAATACGTAATTATACCCCCTGTACTGTCACATATAGTGCCGTCAGATCCGTTTTACCAAGTACCGGAACTTAAATGAGAAAAAAAGAGGCAAACTTTAAGATTTGTCTACTAGTAGGCATACTATCAAGCAAGATGGATTTTTTTATTTCAAAATCATTATTGCACCAGTTTAGTAGTTTTAGTAGAATTTCTCGAGTTATCACGAATTCGAATTTACAATTATTTGTAGGTACACATTTCCGCAACACTTCTGAGGTAGTGTACTTGCTCGGAAGTCGCTCCGATGATTGTTAATGTAATTGACAAGGCCCGCCCGCCATGCCACAATTGAACGTGGGGTAATTTTTTAGCGCTAGTTAGACATTTATGTTTTTAACTCCTCTTCGGCCTAGTACAGAGACTATTAGTAATAGAAAAAAATAGCAAAGATATGCATTATAATGACGCCGACAAACCGGTAAAATAAAATCGTAAAAAAAAATTTTATGGGGTACCTCCCCTACACCTCTATATGGAGTTTTTTTTTCTCGTGTAACCCATATTATCGATGGATATGTCGTTGTAAGTGTAGGAAAACTATATTTTTATTCAGAAATCTGTTTGCGATAAGCTTCAAAGCGCAAATTTTTGTTAGATTAGAAAACACGATAACTCGACGGTGCTTCATAGGGAAAAAAGAATTATAATAAAGTTTAATACCTTTTTTGTAGAAAATTTTACAATGTACAAACTTGGTTCATGCATTTTTCCTGTAGTTCTTACCGTTTCAGAGATATACACAAAAAAACGAAAAGTTGTGACCTTCGACCCCGGATAAAAAACCACGCACAAGCGGGATCGATACTTTTGACGTATTTAACACCTATACAAAACTCCACCTTGTTAGGAATTATTCCAAATCCAGCGCTTTTTTTTCGTCTATTTTGACTGGGTAATTTTACTATCAATCGTATCAATATACCTCTTCATAAATTTTAACAACAGAATGTGGCCTTAAAATGTTTTGCCTAATTTTATGTAAGTCTCATGTCTTGATAGCTATGTTGTATTGTGTGCAGATCCTAATACGGAAGATCCAGGTTCGGTCCCCCACTATTCATTTCTACGTTAATAGAAGACATTTTGTGTCACAAGTAGCTATTTTAAATATGACTCCATTATAGTTACTATGGGGAAAATTATACATCATCATCATTCAGCCACAAGAAGTCCACTGCTGGACATAGGCCTCCTCCATGGATTTCCAAAAAGACCGGTTGGAAGCGGCCTGCATCCAGCATCTTCCTGCCACTTGAATGAGGTCATCTGTCCATCTTGTGGCTGGTCGTCCCACGCTGCGCTTGCCGATATGTGGTCTCGATTCGAGAACTTTTCGGTCCCATCGGCCATCAGTTCTGCGTGCTATGTGCCCCGCCCACTGCCACTTCAACTTACTAATCCGCTGGGCTATGTCGACGACTTTCGTTCGTCTACGGATCTCATCATTTCTGATTCGATCTCGTAGAGAAATTCCGAGCATAGCCCTTTCCATAGCTCGTTGCGTGACCTTGAGCCTTCTTATGAGGCCCATAGTGAGAGACCACGTTTCAGTGCCATAAGTCATCACTGGTAACACACACTGGTTGTATAATTTTGTGTTGAGCGATTGAGGTATATTAGACGAAAAGACTTTTCTAAGTTTCCCGAATGCTGCCCAGCCGAGTTGGATTCGACGATTGACCTCTTTCACGAAGTTGGACCGGCCTAGTTGGACTGTTTGTCCTAAGTAGACGTATTCGTCTACAACTTCGAGAGTCGTGTTCCCTAATGTTATTGGGGTGGGCACAATACGAGCGTTCGACATGACCTTCGTTTTGTCCATGTTCATTTTAAGGCCCACACGTTGGGAAACTCGACTGAGGTCGTCGAGCATTATGCCGAGGTCTTCCATCGTTTCTGCCATGACTACTATATCGTCGGCAAATCGAAGGTGCGTGATGTACTCGCCATTGATATTGATGCCGCGTCCCTACCATTCCAGAAGCTTATTCCAAAATTATACAGCCAACTATTTATTACATTTAGTACATTTAAATATACCCTTTTATAATATTACCGGGATAAAGGCAAACGACATCCTACTGCATCACCACGCAATCACTGTTTTTAGAAACATAACCAACTGACAAAGCTAAAACAGCCGCATCGTACCGGCGTTAATTATCCAAAAAAATCGCTGAATTTTTCTGAAGTAAATTGCACAACCGAATAACCTTTTTTTTTGGCCGTGTAAAAAGTAAACGGCAGCCTTGCCCGCGATTCGAGCTAAATGTGATATACGGCCGGCCTATCGACGATAGCTGGGCATATTTTTTGCGCTAATCTTTCCTAAACCTAGCTTTTTTCCACTTCGAATAGCAGATTCGGTAATCGCGTGGGAGTGTATTTTTTCGGGCGAGTTAAGGCTGTGGCACAGTTGCTATTTTTGAATTCAATCGTTGGTTTGTGAATACGAAGAATAAGAGATTTGTGCGGCATTTGTGGACTGTTTTAGGGATTCATGTTTTTATTAATAACACTGATAAGCTTTGATTTCATCGCCTTCGCCATATATATATATATGGAGACTGTTACATGAATAAAAACTATGGATAACTAGGTATGTCAAGAACATTGTAAACACTTCTAATGGAAAATGTTTAATCCTGATACTTTTAATGATAATCATGCTGTGTCAACAGCTTTTGGGTTGTAGCCTAGTTCAAGATAATAGTAATTTTTTGGGTTCCGTACCCGAAGGGTGCTAAGCGGGATCCTATTACTAAGACTTCACTGTCCGTCTGTCTGTCTGTCTGTCCGTCTGTCTGTCTGTAATCAGGCTGTATCTCATGAACCGTGATAGCTAGGCAGTTGAAATTTTCACACAAAAACAGAATAAAATAAATACTCAAGGGGGGCTCCCGTACAACAAAAAAACGTAACTTTTTTGCCGTTTTTTGCGTTATTAATAACGTCAACAGGTAGACGCCTGAAATATTCACAGAATATTTAGTTCTATATTCGATTCAAAAATAAATAATTAAATTTAAATAAAATAAGTAATAGGGGTTAAAGTATGAAATTGCCGTTTTATTGCAATAGGTTCTTTGAATTGACATAGAATCTTCATGGTTTGAGGTTTTCGAATGAAACTTTTTTCAAATGGTTTCTATGGTGTTCTTTTTTTAAAAAATGTGAAACATTTGAATATCGACTTTCAATTGTTTTTGTTATTCAATTTAGACAAGAAAGATGGATACTGCGAACATTCGAGTGATATTTAAGAGGGGCTCCCATACAAGAAACGTGCTTTTTGTCGTTTTTCTCGATTTTTGTGTCTCGAAATTTGTATAGATAATGGTACGGAACTCTTCGTTTGTGAGTCCAACCCGCACTTGGCCGCTTTTTAAATTCCTCTGTGGTTGTTACCTGCAAGTTTACCTTTTAAACAAAAAAAGAAGAAAGAAGCGACAAGGCGCTCTAGACTTCAGGGCCACGTTTCATAAAACCAAAAGAATCTATGGATTAATCGACTATGCAAGGTATATCGAATTGTCATAGTAAACCATGAATTTTAGTTGTATTAAATGAATAGGACCTAGGTGGGAAGAGGCGCAAAAATGAACGTCAGCGTATTTTTTTCTGGAGTGTTTATGCGGCTAGCATCAACTAGCAACTGGCAGTCAAATCACTAGCTAAAAAAGAACTAACGATCTGCAAAAAGGTTACGTTTTTATATTGATTAGAAGATAGGGCGTTGGACCATATTTAATGAGGGCTTTTCAAAGTGTCATTAAAAAAAATACAGTACCGCAGGTTACCGATAGATGGTGCTGACGTCACATAATATGTCAAAATTGACATGGCATCACTGTACTTTCTCTGTGGTTTCTGTCACGTTGCTTGCTTGTTTCGTTGACGAGAGGAGAGATGTTTAGATTGTCACAGATTAATAACGATGTACAACATTTAAAACGTATGAGGACATTTGTTCTCCTTGCAGCGCCATCTAGTTTTTTTAATGAAACTCAACTGACAACTGTCATTGCAAAGCCCTCATTGTTCTAGGGTGATAAAAAGCTAGGCGTTGTTGGTTGAAATCTAGTCTGTGTCTTATATGACGTGACTACCTACTCAGACCCTGTCCTTCTTGGGACATATCTATTTGTAGATGTAGTAGATTGTATGCTGAAATTTTTAAGACTCGCGATGCTCATACATAGTTATACCTATATTTAACTGGCCTAATCGCGATTATGTATTATGTACTAACTAATAGACAATCGCGATTACACCTCTTTAAACTATTGTATGGTAAGTACAACAATGTTACATAACATACAGTATTACCAACCACAACCAAAACCTTGTTAGACCGTTGAACAAACAATCGTTAGATTATTAAGTTCGTCTCTGCCGAAAAGTCAGACAGTGTGATAAAGACCCTAGATCCACAGCCAACCGAGGGGCTGAATTTTTTGGCAAACCGCGGTAATTATTTGCACTAACATGAAAAGAAAAATGCGAGTTACATTCAGGCGGCACCCAGCGCATAATGACGACTAATGGTCTGGTCTAAAATTACTCGCCAGAGACCGAGGCACCGGCACCGGTACGGAATAGATGGCCGGTTTCTGCTATGAGGGATTTTGAGACGAAAAAAAAATTTAATCACATTTTTTTTGTTTGTTTTGAGTTTTACGTATGCAATAAGGTATAAAGTAAGTGTAAATCGAATTACTATTAATAAGTGTGAGTAAAAAATGTGTTTGTAATCTTGGTCTCAGGTGAGCCCCTGCTCTCGACGCTAATTTAGCCAACTTGCGTTATAATTGAGTGCTTTTTTTTATAAATTTTGCCAAAATATGCTTTCAGTTTGCGAGGTTTCAATAAGTTTAATGCCATTACTTACAACTAAAACGTTTACTAAGACGTTATTTCTGACTTATTGCATTTCATTGATACGTAAGTTGAACACAATAGCGTTGAGAGTATAGGGGCTGGTGTGTATGCGCATCACTCTTAAATAACAGAACTTTGGATGAAATTTATAACAAACCGTTTAGCTGACGGCACACGAAAATAAAAATTTCTGGACAGAACTTAATTGTATCAGTGCTTTTAAACAGAGGTGGTTTTACTACTGATTCCAAACCGGTTCGGCCCGGTTCCTAGATATATTGTAGTTCGGAACACTCGAGAGCGCTTGGCCGCTGTTCCTTTCCCTGTTTTACATCTGTTTTTCCAAAGATTTGAAATAAAACTACATAGATAGGTCTCAATATCGAGCCGTGAATCATCAAAAGTGACAAGGGCCTAGATTCTGTTAATATGTTTAAAAACGCGTCGATTTAATTTCATTGCCGCTTCAAGTCTACGCGCACACACGAATCAAACTTTCTAGGCGTCAATGGAATGAAAAAACACGTCACGTGCCCTGAATATGAATCTGACTACGTCATTGCTCTACAATGCACTCGATGCCTAGGACGGACGGAAACTGTAGTGGAGACCTTCCATAACTGGCAACAATGTGGCAGCGCTTTGGAGAGAAATACTATATAATTCATTACGAGTGCGGAAAGTCTGTCATTGCAAAACAAGTTGCAAAACAACAATTTTTAATACAGCTGCGAAAAAATGAAGCAATTTAATAAAGAAAATTTTTGGAAAATAGCGCCAACCGTAAAAGAATATAAGCAGAGATTTTTTTTTCTTCACCCATTCTGGGTAGGCAAAGGGAACTATGCCCATACAGCCAAGTCTTCAGTAGAATTTTTTTATTGATATGAAATGAAAATGAAATTTATGAGATGAAATGAAATGGAACCTAGCCTAACTCATTGAATCAAATCATTAAATCTGATATTGATACAAATGAGTAGCTTCTTTTTAGAAACATTTGCATGAATCATAAAACTTCTATGATTTTTTTTTTTAGTAAAAACTTCCTGGTTGGTTTTTTCTTTTTAATAGACATTATTTTGACAGTTGGGAAAGAGAACGCACGAGTGCGGAAAAGGTAAAGAAAAAGCTCGAGTATGTAATAGCCCACATCCCGAACGCTATACGTCCCTGTAATACGACACTTTTTGAGCAACTGTATTAAAAAAATTATTAGGTACGCCAAAGGGACCGGCGCGTGACGGCGGTGTTTTCTCCGGCCCTCTCTGTAAATATAAAAAAGTTGGTGAATTTACAAACTCACGTGCATCGTACGTGCGAGGTTTGAATTTATCGGTCCCCGGGTGACGGTTTAGGGCGCTTATGGAGCGCCGAATACACCGTTCGAACTAAAGACCAAACGAAATGACAAGGAAAGAAAGGGAGAATGGTCATTGAGGTTAGGTGCTCATCTCCCTGTAGCATCACTCTTGCGTGCCTCTAACCCCCTGTTTCGACAATCGATTTCGTGAATCGACAATCTGTCAATCTACTGTAAACTGCAGTCCTTGTTTTTTTCTTGTATGCACTTTGACTAACTGACAGTTGACAATAGTCATGATGACAAATTTTGAAAAACTGTCCCATAATGTCCCAAAACGTACATTATTTACAATCTATTTCATATTTTTGGTCACAGTTAAGGTTTAATGGTAAAAAAATACATTTTAGAGTTTACATTTAAAACTCCCACCGAAACGCTCGCCAATGTCATGGCGTCGCTAGTGACGTCACAGTGCAAAAGTGTAAAATTAATCTGTGGTGTAAAACGTTAACACAGCAATTTCGTATATATACGTTGTTACCTATGTCACAGATTATAAAGTAATATGTTCGGTTCTATTCTATGTTTACTAGCGTGTTCCTCAAAGTGACGTCATTCGCTGTTTAACCTAATTGGATTTTTGTAGATTTTAATGATCTTATAATAATTATCAATCCCGCTCTTAATAAAAAAAATAGGCGTCTTTTGTAATCCACAATTCAATTCTTGTTAAATAAATACATAATTTTTGTGATTTTCAATTACTGTCATCATGCCTATTGTTAGTAGTGGATTAACAGATTGTTATTCTACGAGAAACCGGGGCTAAATAAAGTTTGACGAGAACCCCTGTCTCAGTCCCTGGTCTGTGCCTACGCCTCTGGAATACAGGCGTAAGTTTATGTAAATCGTATTTATTGAATTTCATTTCATCGGTAAAATTACACTGTGCAATATTAACTCTAAGTAACATCTGAACTTACTGTAATTAATGGCAATAGAGATTGAATTGAATTGAATTGTATCCATGTATTGTATAGATTCAATTCATTCACACAATTCATGAAATCACATAATACACTATCATAACCTCTGCACAACACAATCACCTGTCCTGGTCCCAAACTAGGATACCGTGTGCTAGTATCCAGGCAAGGACATCACAAACATGGAAATACACCCAGACTGAGGCCATTTGGCCAATTTTTTTCTCATTGTCGTTTTTACAACGTGTTATTGAAATAAAGGGAAACACGAAAACTGTTTCTTTAGTATCCATAGTTAAGCCACATCCATCAGAAATAGTTTCAAATTCTCTAGGCCTATTTGTATTTATCTTAAACTTTCGAAACTGAAAGTGGATAACTTTGATCGATGCTAATAAAAAGAAAAAGTTTACAGGTTTTGTGTAAACATTTTAATAACATGTTGCATAAAAAAAAGGCTGAACCGATTATAATCGTTGATGTGTTGGATTTGTCTCCAATCCGATTTGAACTCACGAAAATCACGAAAAAAAACTATTATTCTGAGGTGGTACGAAGATTGCTGAGGTAATATATAAGAAGATAAAATAAACAAAGGCACTTTGGATTCTTGAACACCAGATAATAACTATTATTATTATTTAAGAAGAAGAAGAAGAAAAACATTTGTTTAACACCACAAAGACATACATTTAACCAATTGAACATGAAAAAAAAAAACAAAAATAATCCCAAAACAATAAGGGACACAGGGTATGTCTGTGCAGCGGTAAAATGGCCTCGAGCTCAGTATACGCTGTGGTTTTGCCCACAGCACTGATTTTCAGCACGGGTCTTTGGTAAATCACGGAGTTTCAACCGAACGTGAACGAAAAGTGATACTTAATAAAATATATTAACATACATACCCTGAAAAATAATTACTAATAAACTAGATACACTTTAGTACATAGTAGAACATGACCTCGAATTGTGCAAGGGGAAGGACAGCATTAGAAGGAGTAGCATTTAATGCTGGAAATATTTCTTGATGAAATGTCGAGAAATTCTGCCAAAATCACGTCTTGACACGAAATGGGCAATTTTTTAATAATTTACTTTTTCATTTTTTGTGAAGACTTTGAGCTAGTGTGAACTAAATGGAGTTGATGAAATTCTGAGACAATATAAAAACAACAATGATAATCAAGTAACAGTACGTAAACTGAAATACTATAATCCCGTTTACTTTCAACGATGATAACCTCCCTGATTTTGGGCGATGACAGTTTTTGTTTTGTGAGCCAAACATAATATAGGTACACGAGTCGGGACGATGATAAGCCTTGACGGACACATTTGAGCCAAGGAACAAAAGCGTTATGTAAATGCCGTATTAAAAACCATCCTCATGATATTTCCTGAACCTTCACATTTAACCGCCGGCATGGAATTGTATCATTTGATACAATTTTATTTTATTTGTTAAAAACTACTTTTTAACAAATAAAAAACCGACTTCGAGAAATACGTACTAAAAAGAAGATTACGATGACTTTCTAATGTAAAAATGTTTAAAAACCGAAAATTAAAATTATGCTCTATAACTATTTGGTACGCAGTGTTTTGGAATATGGAAGTGTGGTACGGCGAACACACTGCGAATCATATGATGCGAATCGAAAGAATTCAGAAAACATTTCTGTGGCGTCTGACATACTCATTGGGGATTGCAAAAAAAATTAAATCAAACAGCAATAGACTCAACCACTTCAAACTGACTCTGCAAAATAGATACAACTTTGGAGATCACATTCGCACATAGACTACTAAACAATAAAATTGACTGCCCACCACTGCTAATAAAATTTAAATTTACGAGTAGAGTTCCTAAAAAGTATCACCGCAAACGACTCACCCTTTTCACTCCCGCTCTTCGTAAAACAGCACTTGGCGCGAATTCTACTGTTCCCAGAATATGTAAGGTCCTAAGCCACTACAGTGATGCCATTGATATATCTTCGGACATCAATAAAATAAATAAAAATTTCTCATTTATCGGCACGGCCGCACTTTTAGGCGCAGCGCATCCTTTCCCTACCCGGGCTGCTGGTGCTGCAGGTAGGGGTGCTGGTGCTGCACCTGTAGCAGTACACACGACGCGGGGACCGGCAGGCCCTGGCCACACAGGAGGGACGTGGGGCGAGGGCACGGAAAAGACGCGACGCATTGCATAGAGCTCGCGCCCTCGCCCTCTTCTGAGTGGGCTTCGTCCGATCCCTTCAGTACATTTTGTATGAAAGTGAATTGGAAAGACGAAGCGACTTTTCCGAGCACCCGTCCCACGTCCCTTCTGTGTCTCAGGCCGCACGCCTACGCCACGCGGGGCGCGCAGAGATTAGCCGCAGTCGCCCGCAAATTGGCCAAGACAGGTTGTGGGACCGGAGGTATACAACAAACGTCCGGAAGATATTATGAGTGCCAGCAGCGAGTTCACGTTTCAAATTAAACTAAAATGCTTATCGAATGACTAATTCCTCCCCACGAATAAAAATATTAATAAATAGAATAATTAATAGTTTTTTCTAAAAAATATTATATACTTTTTATACTTATGCTAAGTAAGATTGACATTTTTATGATATTGGCATTTTATTGTTTTCTTTATTCCTATTACGAAATTTAAGTTTCCCATGCAATTGCACCTTGACTTGTAACGAATATTATCAATAAATTATGTCTATGTCTATCACCAACAGATCTTGGCCAAATTTAAACAGTACCACCCTGGAGGTACCCCCTTCGTAAGAAAAAATAGCAAATGAAATCAGACAACGTGGTAAACAATTACCGCTGAACATACATAAAAAAATATACGGACGGATTGAGAACCTCAACTTTTTTTCGTAATCGGTTAAAAAGGGGCAAACACATTAAATTAATTCAGCAGACATCGAAGCTGTAACAATAACTGGATATAATCATCATTCGGTGTAGTGCTGAAATGAATATTTCACTCTTAATGGGGGCGGTACTTTCTTTCATTAAAGCTTACATAATGCTCTCTGGTCCTCCCTGAATAATTACAGCGAGCCTTCAGAATGAGAATGAGGGTGCGAGATGTAGGTAATGCAAATTCTATTATAATTGCTGCATCCTCCATCCTGGCGCTTGAGGACTACCACTGTTTGTCTCACACTTTTCTCCCCTATTTGGCATCCCGAAATATCATATTTTCAGGACCGGACCAGGTAGTTTTCGAAGCTGAATTTGCGTCCGTGGGTTTATCCTCGTTAACCAATAACCAAATAAGTGGCGTTAAAAATGTGTTAAGCACACTGTGCAAAAAGGTTAATATAACATTAAGGATTAT
This sequence comes from Yponomeuta evonymella, assembly GCA_963969515.1. NCBI lineage: Eukaryota > Metazoa > Arthropoda > Insecta > Lepidoptera > Yponomeutidae > Yponomeuta > Yponomeuta evonymella. The sequence continues at coordinate 5,148,419 of OZ018357.1, forward strand.
TGTAGAAGACAAAGCTGTCTGGTATTAAGTACAATAACGTTACAATATAGAGGACAATTCTGCCTAGTGTTTAATACATTTATGAGTAACTTTAAGTTGAAAAATCTGTAATTAAGTTCCCTGTTTGAAAAGAATAAATGTGATGTTTGTTTGTTAGCTTACATACATACATAGACTCGCCTGTATCCCAGAGGGGTAGGCAGATACCAGGGACTGCCACTTGCCACGATGCTGACAGATCACTTTCGCTTCCTCAACATTCATTAGTCGTTGCGTGCACGCACGCCGGTTTCGTGTACTTTTGCTTGCCCTTTGCTAATAAATCCCCAATTTGGTCTGTGCCCTACATTGGGATGTATACAGTATTTTTTTGGTGACTCACGATGTTCATACGTAGTATTATCTTAAACGAGTTTAACCGCGATTATTTATTATTGTTTACCTAATAAATAATCGCGGTTACCTAATAAATAATGGACGTATAAAGGCTGCTTATGTATGTTATGTAAGGTAATTGGGATGTCGTGAATTAAGGTAATTAAGTTTATCTAACAAACAATCGTGGTTAGAGCCGCAAAATGTATAACTCATCTTTATTCGGCATCAGTGAACAGGCCAAGTGAAAGCTAGACATAGGTAGAAAACCGGCTACTATTGGTCCATGACCTACCAGCAAATGCCATTGACATTAGATGGAAGATGTGTCAAGAAATGTAACTTAATACATCACTAATAAATAATAACATCGTCAGGCATAATTGAGTTCGAATTCACCTACATTAGTTAGCTAAAGGTTCGAATTGCTCTAAATTGTATAATCCGAAGCACATTCAGCGAACGTGCAAATAAACTCAACAGGCTAATAATAATATCGTATTATAATTATTCAATTAATATTCTGTAACGATAACATTAAGTGGGCTGCTAAACACACCTGATTAATGAATTAAAAGTAAAGTACCTATCTCTTTACATTATGTGGTGCTTTAATTAGCTATAGATGGGCATGACGAGGTGGCCGAGTGGTTAAGGCGTTGGACTGCTAATCCAATGTGCTCTGCACGCGTGGGTTCGAATCCCATCCTCGTCGATTCTTTTTGTATCTTAATTTTTCTTTTACACATTTGGCAGCTATGAAATAAGCAACTTGATAAGTTCCACTGAAGTTTGCGACAATTTGTGAGGTTTGTTACTAACTTTTCGACACTTAATACACGAAAGACGATACATTTCTATGAATTTGAATAGCATGACTTAAGAAGATTCTACAATTTGAATACAAAACTGTCATAAAAATCGATAAAATATGGAAAAAATATAATTTACTGAATTAAGCATTATTTACTGATTTTTTTTTCTATTTCTTGAATGATTAAACTGGTACTTATTAAAAACAACATAATAGCATAAACTCACGCCTGTATCCCGGTGGGAAAGGCAGAGACCAGCATGGGTAGTACGATTGTGTGGCGCTAAAATGTCAGAATTTGACAATTAATGTACTGGAAAGTCGCGTCTTTTGACATTTAAAACGCGCGACTAGCATCATCGTACTACCACTGTAGGGTTTCCCACTTGCCACCATCCTGACAGAACTCTTTCGCTCCATAGACAATATAAAAAGATAATTTTAATACTAACTAAGCATTATAATTGTTAGTATAACGATGACCGAATATTCATTGACTTTGTTCTGACTCGGTCGTTGGTCTAGGGGTATCACGTCTGATAACCATGCCGGAGGTCGCGGGTTCAATTCCCACTGGGGGTCGCCGTACATTTGTACAAATAGCCCCAGCCTGGGTGTATTTCCATGTTTGTGATGTCCTCACCTCGCATAGCACGGGGGTATCCTAGTTTGGGACCAGGACAAGTGATTCATTCACAAGTGATTGTTTTGTGTAGAAGTTATTATTATTTGTAATGGACATTAATTAAATTTAATACCCTCTGCACCACTTTATGCAGGTACATTTACCAATAATAAATTTGATTGAATTTATATTTTTAATCAAGATTAATGAAATTTCAATGTACTAGTTCCCGTAAATTTTGGTCCGCTACGTAGCCTCATAGGTTCGAAAGCTTAGGGACTCGAATGATGTAGTTGCGGAAGACGCTGTTTCGAAAAACATTTTCACTGCCTCATACAATAAATTCGTACATAAAATAAATTCAAGTAGTAATTATTATTACTACCACCAATTTCTTTTTTTTTATACACATTAAGACTGAATGAATCGAAATGACCAGCATTCGAGCGTACGAGTCAGTGAAAATGTATTTCGAAGCAACGTCTTTCGCGACTACATCATTCGAGTCCATAAGCTTTTCTTTTCGTTCCGTGTGGCGCCGGATTAAGAATAGCGTCACTCCATTTCCTTCCGTGGATGTCGTAGAAGGCGACTAAGGAAATACATTACCAGGAGACGGGCAGCAGCGTTTTCCTGAGATTCCAACCGCATACTGCGATCGCCAACCCGCCTGCCAAGCGTGGCGATTATGGCAAAACCCCTCATCGTTAGGAAGACTATCAGGGAGGCCTATGTCCAGCAGTGGGCGTCAAATGGCTGATGATGAACCTTTCGAACCTATGAGGCAGTGGAAAAAAATTCGCAACAACGGCTATCGAAAGTACGTAGCGGACCCTGTAAATTTATTATTATTTTTCTATTAATTGACATCGTAATTGGTTATCCTAGAATTGACTTCTTCATTTATGATCTGATTGACTTATAACTTATATGAAAATTTAGTGAATCAGTCTGTGACATTATTGTATTTCATGAAACTATGGATCGAGATCTAATATGATCTAATACTATATGAAATGAAATGAAATAAATAATTTCATTTCATTTCATATAGTACCTTAAGTACTACTTATCTGCGTAGAGAATTCATATCTGGGGCCATACATACTTATCCACGAATCTCTCCTTCTCACAGCTAGTTAAGGAATAAAAGTAACCCTGTGTAGATTCGGATGGAAAAGAGAAACAGCGAACCGCACGCACTCCATTTATCTCAAACACACCTATTAATCCCGTCCCGGGATCGCACGCACACCCAAAAAACCTCACCATTCCGATACAGAAAACGAAAAAACCGGCCAAGTGCAAGTCGGAATCACGCACCGAGGGTTCCGTACAAATTGAATTATTCAGGAATCGAGTCTCGCAGTTTTTTCCGAGCTCTTCCTGAACTTCAAAGACATTTTTTCTACGATTTAATTAGAAATTAATTTGTAGTGCATCCTACATGGAGCGTTCGCGCGCCTCACGCGTGCTGGCCGGCGGAATATTCCCGCCGCCGCCACGCGGCTCATCTGTCAAGAGTCAGTGGTTTTCAAGTCACTCGTTCTTATTGACACGAATTTTCTCGCATACCAAATACATCCTGCAAATCCCTTCTGGTGGTTTCAATTGTTGAGGAGGCAACGCCCCTCACATTGGTGACCCCGACGTGATTTTGTTCTGCGATGTGTCACAAGCCAGACCTCGTCCTTTTATCACGAGTCAGTTACGTCGTCAAGTCTTCGACTCAATCCATGGCATGAGTCACACAGGCACCAGATCTACCACAAAGATGGTGTCACAGCGGTTTGTATGGCCTTCGTTACGCAAGGACTGTCGTACTTGGGTCCAAACCTGTCTCGCATGCCAACGCGCCAAGGTGCAGCGACACACAGCAACACCACTTGGAGTTTTCCAGTCACCTGGAGCACGATTTGCACACGTTCATATCGACTTAGTTGGACCATTACCACCGTCAGAGAACTACAGATACTGTTTGACAGCCGTTGACAGGTTTACCAGATGGCCTGAGGTTACACCACTTTACGACATGACTGCCGAAACTGTAGCCAAAGCTTTCTACGAGACCTGGATAGCAAGATTCGGATGTCCTCAGATAGTGACTACCGACCAGGGCAGACAGTTCGAATCGCAACTGTTCAAGGCACTGGCAAAGTTGTGTGGTATCAAACTGCAACATACTACTGCATACCACCCTCAAGCCAACGGCATGGTAGAGCGCCTACACAGAACCCTGAAGGCAGCGATCATGGCTCACAATAACACGCGATGGACGGAAATGTTACCCGTTATACTGCTCGGCATCCGGACAGCATGGAAAGAGGACCTAAAAAGCTCTGCTGCGGAACTTGTTTATGGAGAGCCACTAAAAGTGCCCGGAGAGTTCCTACAAACAACTTCAACTCTAGCCACTCCACAGACTCAAGATTTCGTTGCCAACCTGCGGGAACACATCGCAAAGTTAAAACCGACCCCAGCATCAAAACACGGCAACAAATCTCTGTTTGTACATAAAGACCTCGAGAGTTGCACACACGTTTTCTTACGCAAAGATGCATTACGCGCCGCTTTGGAAGCGCCATATACGGGTCCGCTCAAAGTGCTGAAGAGGACTAGCAAAACAGTCACTGTCGACTCGTCGCGAGGACCAGTGACCGTTTCCATGGATCGTGTCAAGCCGGCCTACATACTCGCCGATGACCATCCAACTCCACCCTCCTCAGTCCCACCCACAGAAGCAAACAAACCACCTGCAGCACCAAAGAACGCACAGAATGCACCCACTGCCACCATCCCGCGCCGCAGCTACACAACGCGGTCAGGACGAAGAGTTAGATTTAAGGATTTTCCCCCGGATTAACTCTCTCCAAGGGGGGTGATGTAGTGCATCCTACATGGAGCGTTCGCGCGCCTCACGCGTGCTGGCCGGCGGAATATTCCCGCCGCCGCCACGCGGCTCATCTGTCAAGAGTCAGTGGTTTTCAAGTCACTCGTTCTTATTGACACGAATTTTCTCGCATACCAAATACATCCTGCAAATCCCTTCTGGTGGTTTCAATTGTTGAGGAGGCAACGCCCCTCACAAATTGTTTTCCCCTGTATGTGTACTATAGGGCGATATTGCTTGTCAAATTTCATAGTGTTAGGTCAACGGAAAGTACCCTATAAATTTTGATTCCCTTGACTGTCAAAATATACGTTTTTTGCGGCATAAACAGCCGTATCTTTTTTAAGGTTAACTTAGAAGTTTGATTTTTTCACAGCTTCAAGGGACTGAAGACTTGAGTATATGGTTTTAATTTCAACTGGATACCTCGACGCGTTCCCGAGATAAAGGGTCTTGACAGACGGACGGACGGATAACAAAGTGATCCTTAGGTCTAACTACGGACCTCTAAAAACGGAATATATTTCCACGCGCACACACTTAAGAGTTGATATGCTTTCGAATCATTCGCTTTGTTCCAAATTAAATAAATTATATCCACACAAAGATTCCAACAAAGGAGGAAAGAATGGAGGGAGCAATAAACATTGTGCCTGTCAAATTCACTCCGAATGGTAAATCGACGCGAGTAGCTATGAGACGACCGCCAACGCTCGCTCACACCGAACGGCCGAAACGGAGACGGCAGACGGGCGTTTTAAAAACGCTAATGTAAACCAAATAACAACAACTTCCACACAAATCAATCACTTGTCCTGTTCCCAAACTAGTATACCCTGTGCTATGGCAACGCAAGGCAAGGACATCACAAACTCGAACGAAAATCGAACCCACGACCTCTTTTATGGTAGACGAATCTCTTAACCAACGCGGCAGTGATGTAAAATAAAGATAACCGTTTTATTTATAAAAACACCAAACTCTAAGACAGCCCCCAAATGCAGTTTATACAGTCTTTGGTAAAGTATTTCGGTCTTATTTTATTTTTATAAATAGGGATTGTATTTTTATAAATAAGACTGTAACAATATTATACCACAATGTCGTATCACCAGAAAAGAGAGCTAACGTCCACATCAATAAATGAGTTAAACTACTCAGAGAGATTGCTGATTAGACAAGATAAAAAAACAACAAATAAAGAACTAAACAACTTGTACGTACAGGCATGAGTTTATGTATGATTTTTATATTTTAGTTTGATTGTAGAAAATATTGTTTACAACCGCCCGTTTGCCAGCGGGTAGCCTCTCCTCGGAAATGGCTTTGTTTCCTCCGCCTTCCAGCTACAGACGAGGGCCCATCCGGCGGGAAATAAAATAAATGAATATCACATCTCTTTAATAATATACTTTATTGCACACGAAACATTGAACAGGACATTACATACGAAATAGCATGCACAAATGCGAGCTTATCTCTGTAAGAGATTTCTTCCAGCAAACCTTGGGGAGTCAAAACAGCGGTAAAAAACGGATCTAACTACGTGTACAAAATAAATTAGATAAACTACAAAAAACCCTAACCATAACCTATATTAAGCTGAAAAAAAATACACTACACAGACTAAATATTTATGTACTTATAAAAATAAATAAAATACATACTAAATAATACATAAATATATAGCTCATGACAGAGATAGATAGTGTGCTCTTTCAACTGCTTCTTAAATGCACCAATTGTGTGACTAGCGCATATTTTCTGTGGAAGTGCGTTTCAAAGCCTAACCGAATGGACCGTGAAGGAGTCACCGTAGGCTCCAGTGTTGTGTTGTGAGCAGGGATTTTAAGAAGGCGGGAGTTGACAGTTCTAATTGGCCTTTCCCCAGAGTGTAGGTACTGAAACCTTTGTCTGAGGTATGCGGGTGGGAGACGAGGGGTTGTGAAGAATTTTCTATAATACAGAGTGTATATGTGCATTCCGGCGAAGATGGAGCCATTTTAACTCATGACTCCACATTTATTCTTTTCAAAACACGTTTTATCTTAATTAACAGAGTTTTCAACTTAAGGTATTAGTCATGAATGTGTTGAACACTAGCCACAATCGTCCTGTAATTAATACTAAACTAGTGTTTAATGCCAAGTCGAGTGGCATAAAACGTTAGGTCGAGAGGGTGGGTCCGGAATTTGGCTAATGATGTGGTATTTGCAAGAGTTTTTGCAAGAGTTTAAGTTCGAATGTTTACTCTGTCTCGATTGATAAATTTGGAAATGTAGTGGACACCTTATATAAGTTATTATCACCTTGATATGTAATAAAACTTATACAAATTTCAGTAACACTGTTTAAAATATAAATAAAAAAATTGTAACTAAGAACACGCTCGTGCGTCATTCCAGATAGACTTGGAGAGGTTCTGGGTCTGTCAGAAATCAAAAATTTATTTCAAAGTAAAGAGTTTAAATTGTTTGTTGAATGGAGTGGAGCAGAAAGTGGCGTGGTGACTTAACTTAATCAATGATAAGATACTCGTAAATATTAACTTGTTATTATCTCTTTTTATCGATTGCCTAGCTAGGGATCGACTGACATCCTAAACAAAACGTAACGATTTCCCTTCAATCAATTCAAAATCTGACAAGACGGCTGTGTCGGCCAACTATTATCAAGAGGTATCGTTACAGTAGCAAAGAAAGTCCAATATGACCATATTTTCCTGTACCTAAGAGGGTCTACGGGTTTTGGTCGCCTTCGTAGGCAGACATATTTAAAACAAAGTGTTTAAAAATGAGTCCAATTTATTAAACAGTTTTTTTAATGTTTTAAATAGTGTTAAAACTGTTTAAAACAATATCAAGGTTCCTCATAAGCAGACCACTCGGAAGCTGCAGCGCTTGACAGCATCGTAGACCGACAGGGCATGAAGTTACTGAGAGGAGATTAGAGGCGCGACGCGACGCGGGATTAGCGATTTAAGTCCGTATTGAAGTGATCTATTTGACTAATCGGTAATATCAACTAAATATCGGGATACATACAATACATTCCTGGAGCTGTGGTAGCACAGCGGCAGAACGCCGGCCTCACATTTGGGAGGCCGCGGGTTCGAACCCCGGCACGTACCAATGACTTCGTTTTCTAAGTTACGTAGATTTGTGAAGTTACAGAAGCAATACCATTTGCTAACTGTGAAGGAAAACATCGTGAGGAAACCCTAGTGTGTGAGGTGTATATACCTCAGCGCTTGCTACACTCAATGGTCCAACTATGAGGCTAAGTGGGGAAATCTCAGGTCTAACCAGAACAATAAATTTCTGCGACTCCATCCCTAACAAGCAGGTTTCATTTAAAGCAGTTTTAAATCACAGAAATTCACACATTTGAATTTCCTAAAGTTTTGACTTATCATACAAAGCAAGATTCCAGGAATGGCCCAGTCATTATAAACATTTGCTAATGCACGTGAACCGAGAATGCCACCGACTTTGTTTCATTCCCCTCCAAAGAGAATACTTCATACCCACATTTTTTGCTCCCATTCAATCTGTAAGCTCATTACATTCACAAATATGAAAACGGAGGGGATTTCGTTCCACGGGAAAACGCACACGCGGGAAATCGGGAAATCTCCATCCAATATCGGCAGTTTATTTGCCTGCAGATTCATTATTTCACTATCCTTGAAAGCCAACATATCAATGCTTTTAATCACCACCGTTGATGGACGAACAAGCGCTTCTTTGTATCTCTAATATTGAGTTGACTTGCCATTGTCAGCAGCAGCATCAGCCATTTGACGCCCACTGCAGGACATAGGCCTCCTTCGTGGTTTTCATAACCATGAGGGGTTTTGGCATTATCGCAGCGCTCGGCAGGCGGGTTGGCGATCCCAGTTTGCGGTTGGAATCTCAGGAAGACGCTGCTGCCCGTCTCCTGGTAATTGATTTCCTTAGTCGCCTTCTACGAAATCCACGGAAGGACATAGGATGGATAGCTAGAGTTACGCCTTTTAGATGTCAAAAGCGCATCTTTCCTGTTTATGTATTGTCAAATGCATAAACAGGAAAGATGCGATACTGGCGTTTTTGCGCCATAAAACGCGTGACTCACACTTTCGTACTACATTATGCTGTAATGAGTTTGAGCAGGTGACGAGCTGCGTCGACGGGAGACGGGGTGGTGAGGTAGGATAGTAGTAATAATACAACCGCGATAAGACATCAAGGCACCAAATTTAGAACGGAGATAGACCATGACCTTGATTAAGGATATTTTTTAATCCAACGTGGGCACAGCTAGTTCAAAATAAGTTAGGTGAAGTTTTCTAATTTATTTAATGCTGGTTTAATCCTTACTGATATTATAAACGCGAAAGTTTGTCTGTATGGATGGATGTTTGTTACTCTTTCACGAAAACGGCTGAACGGATCCGGATGAAATTTTGCGCAGAGATAGATTATAGTCTGGATTAGCACATAGGCTATTTTTTATCCCAGAAAAATATACATTAAAATTACCACGCGAACGAAGTCGCGGCAAAAGCTAGTTTATAATATTAGTTTTATCGTATTTTATTTTGTTCTATGCAATATTATGAGGCCCTAGTTTCCACACTAGGATTCCCGAGTTAGTGGAAAAGACCGCATAATGGATATCCATCTATTCTTTTAGTTCTACGCTCAGAGGCAAGGCTGGTATTCACAACACAGGTTCTCTGCATACCGCGGATACCATTCCAGATTTACAGTAAGATAATAATAACCTCACATCACGGAACGAAGCAGCCACAATGATAACCGACCTCCGATACGATATAGCATCAAAAGTAAAGAAGAATGAATCAATCTGAACCTATGATTCCAACATGCATCTTGTAATTTTTTTTATTTTTATTTATTTCATCATCATCATCATTCAGCCACAAGAAGTCCACTGCTGGACATAGGCCTCCTCCATGGATTTCCAAAAAGACCGGTTGGAAGCGGCCTGCATCCAGCGTCTTCCTGCCACTTGAATGACGTCATCTGTCCATCTTGTGGCTGGTCGTCCCACGCTGCGCTTGCCGATATGTGGTCTCCATTCGAGAACTTTTCGGCCCCATCGGCCATCAGTTCTGCGTGCTATGTGCCCCGCCCACTGCCACTTCAACTTACTAATCCGCTGGGCTATGTCGACGACTTTCGTTCGTCTACGGATCTCATCATTTCTGATTCGATCTCGTAGAGAAATTCCGAGCATAGCCCTTTCCATAGCTCGTTGCGTGACCTTGAGCCTTCTTATGAGGCCCATAGTGAGAGACCACGTTTCAGTGCCATAAGTCATCACTGGTAACACACACTGGTTGTATAATTTTGTCTTGAGCGATTGAGGTATATTAGACGAAAAGACTTTTCTAAGTTTCCCGAAAGCTGCCCAGCCGAGTTGGATTCGACGATTGACCTCTTTCACGAAGTTGGACCGGCCTAGTTGGATTGTTTGTCCTAAGTAGACGTATTCGTCTACAACTTCGAGAGTCGTGTTCCCCAATGTTATTGGGGTGGGCACAACACGAGCGTTCGACATGACCTTATTTTTATTTATAAAACATAAAATGAATCCATGAATCTTATCTTAGATGGCGTATGTCTAACATTACATGCAGTAATCTATGCATCTTCAACCCCTACACGGGAGGTCAGCGCTGAATCGCTTCAATGGCGGTGGCATACATCACTGTTGAATATTCAACACGCATTCACGTTTGACGGGGCCAATCCGTGTGGTGTTCGCTACGCCGGCGAATAGTAAATAACCACAAAAAGCAGCGCCCCAACTTTCAGGGGGGTACAAAAACATTGATATATAGACGGGTGTCTCCGGTCAGACCTTCAAAGGGGTTAATTTGGACAAATAAATCCTTCGTTAGTCTGATCCGTGGAACTGCAAGACCTTACTAATTTTAATAACCGCCCAAGAATCCAAGATAGAGGAAACGTTACAGCTGCATACGAGTATATCAGCGCTGCAGTTGCTTCATGTTTCAAGAACGTGCTTAGTTCGAGGACCTACTTACATATAAAACTAATTTCATTGTAAAGAGACATATTTGTACCACAATTGCTGCACAATAAACCAAGCGAATTATTATAAGAAATCTCAAATATAAAGGTATTTGACAAAATATCAAATGAGTTACTTTTAAAACGGAATTTTGTATGAAAATACTTGCTTATGACGTCACATTTCAGAGGACTTTTTTATGTTTAATCTATTTAAAAATTGTAATAACTAGTAATTGACTAAAAGAGATACATTTTCCGAGATATTTTGTAATTCTTGTTTTAATCGAGCATATGAAATAATTTATAGTTGATCGTGTCAAATACCGTATTGTGAATGCTGTTTAAAAAAAGTAAAAATCAGGTGGAAAACGCCGTAGGTTTCGATGAAAGCGTTGTAATTACAAGATTTTTATAATAAGTTACAATTTGCATAAAAAATATTTTTTTTGTGAAGATTAGAGATGTTCGACGGTAGTCTTACAAAAAAATCACCCTAGAAAAAGTCGCCGTTGCATTCAATCACACATTCAACATCACTGCTCGTAACAACGAGTTCGAGCAACAAAGGTTCTTCTAATATCTTTTTGTAAAATTATTGAAATTTCGAGGGCATACTTCGACTAAATATATTAGCGAAGGGCAAGATAACAAATTCGGAGGTCGAAACTTTTATTAAACTGTGACTTACAGAGTTGTAGTACAATTTCCTCATCCAGCCACAGCCAGAATTTTTTTTTATCACACCTGCTCTGAAAATACATACTAATCATACCAATTAGAGGGAAGAAACGCCTTTATCCCGCCCTTCAAATCCTTTCATCCCAAGGTATGGAAGTTTGTATGAAAATCCTTCCGACCCAAGGGTGGGAAGTATGTATGAAATTCCATTACATACCCGGTTTTTTTTTTAATTTGTCAGCAGTCATACTGCAAAGAGACTTTAACTGTCTACTAATTAAATTTCAAGTAAATTGTTACTGGCCACATACAGTTTTTTTTTTACCAGTTACCAACCTTCTTGGTGCATACAGAAAATTAAAAACGAAATTATTTTTGTATATAAAACGCGCGGAATCACGGAAGAAGAAGTATGTATAGTGCTTTTTATTACACCTACGAGGAAAATTATAGACATAAATGCATAGAAATGTTTACAAAAAACACAAAGATAAATGCTAAATCAATCGAAGTTTTTGCGAAAATGCGCGGGCTTTTCCTTTTTTTATTCGCCCGTTTCTGGAGTAGGCTAAGATCATAAGGTCATGCAGCCACTTCTTCCGTGATTCCGCGCGTTTTATATACAAAAATAATTTCGTTTTTAATTTTCTGTATGCACCAAGGAGGTTGGTAACTGGTAAAAAAAAACTGTATGTGGCCAGTAACAATTCACTTGAAATTTAATTAGTAGACAGTTAAAGTCTCTTTGCAGTATGACTGCTGACAAATTAAAAAAAAACCGGGTATGTAATGGAATTTCATACATACTTCCCACCCTTGGGTCGGAAGGATTTTCATACAAACTTCCATACCTTGGGATGAAAGGATTTGAAGGGCGGGATAAAGGCGTTTCTTCCCTCTAATTGGTATAATTAGTATGTATTTTCAGAGCAGGTGTGATAAAAAAAAATTAAAAGCAATCTGCCTCAGATCGTCGGTCCGGTGAGCTCTCGTGGGCGTCCTACGCTGGTCTGACCTGGCCGAGGACAGAAGCAAGTGGCGTGCCTTGGTGGAGGCCTATGTCCAGCAGTGGACAAGTGCGGGCTGATTGATTGATATACAGTTTATTATTTGCAACTTTTATTTAACCCTAGACAGCTAACCTTCTCACATACCCCATAATACCTATTCATTCGTCTAATCGATGACTATTTTTAAGCAATTTTTTTTGTTTTTTGTACCATTATTGAACTGAGATTTCAGGCATATTTTATATATTTTTTAATATAATTTGTTGTTACACATATAAGCAGCTTATATACGTCCCACTGTAGGGCACAGGCCTTCTCTTAGATAGAGTATGGGCTTAATCACCACGCGTACCCACCGCGGATTGGCGATTTCAAGCGCTGAGGTATGTGAATAGCTCAGACACTCAGGCTTCCTCACGATCTTTTCCTTCACTGTTAGCGAGTGGCATTGCTACTATAACTTAACAAATGTACATTACTGAAAAAACAAAGGTACATGCCCGCACTGGGAATCGAACCTGGGTCTCTCGCCTCCGAGTCCAATGTTCTACCCACTAGGCTACCACCGCTCTAAATAATTATATTTACATAACATAACATAAACTCACGCCTGTATCCCAGAGGGGTAGACAGAGACCAGGGACTGCCACTTGCTACGAGTACGATCCTGACAGATCACTTTCGCTTCCTCAACATTCATTAGTCGTTGCGTGCAATAATTTATCACATATACCTAATTATTTATTTTTATTTCTTTTTGACTGGGCACGCGTTTCTACAGATCAAAACCGACATTCTTATGAAAAAATTAATCAAAAGAGAAATTTAAAAAAGTAGTTGTTCGTTTTTAGAGCAAACTTTTTACGCCTATTCAGTACAAAAATAAATTTTTTGTTCACCACAAATTGCGATATTCCACGTATTTTTGTAAAATTTCATAAAAAAATTGTACTTGGCTGCCGGAACTCGTTGCACACGCACCAAAAAGGTACAAAAATTTTTCTGTCGCGCATTCGTCGAAACGACAAAGGTTAGTTGTCTAGGGTTAATAGGGCCCAGTATCGGTCTAGAACAGCCCTCAGCCGGTCGAATGAGTATGCGTCGACTAATAAAAACGTTGATTACCGGACCGGAATACTGAGCACACAAATGCGTTGCGGAACAGCAGAATAACTGCCCCGCTGTTGTATTAAAAAACTGGGAGCCTTTTTACACTTCGGATGGTGCTTTGTTGGGGTGTGGACGCACTTTTGTTTTTTAATTCAGTTTTAGTTCCACTTTTCATCCTTCTACGACCAATTTTTTTTTTACAGATACATGCATTTTAGAACACCCTATATGAATAAGGCGTAAGTAATCTTGCTTATATTTTAATATACCTAGTGAATGTGCGTGGAAGGACCGGTGAGGGACGTCCCAGGCGGACCTACTTTGACCATCCTCTGACGTATTAGAAAAGGGCAAGATAAAAAGTACCCGAAACCGGCGTGCGTGCATGCTATGACTAATTGCATGCACTCACGCCGTAATCTATATATCTATACTAATAATAAATCTGTAAGGGTCGGTCATGGAGTAAGTTAGTTTGTTTTCAGAGATATTGTGTTTATAGGCTCAATATATGATACTGAAACTAATTTCACGATTTTTAGAATTTTTTTCTGTATGTGTGTATGTATGTATGTATGTTCCTCCATAACTCTTAAACCAATTATCCGAATTTGATGAAATTTGGTATAAAAACATATAGACATCTGGGACACAGGATAGGCTATTTAAATTCTAGCTCCACTTATGATAAGACGTGGCCCCCATACAAATGCTGCTTCGTAAAAATCGAAATGTACGCGAACGGAGTCGCGGGCACAGCTAGTATTAAAATAAAAGAGGTCTGTCAGGATCGTGGCAAGTGACAAACCCTGGTCTCTGCCTACCCCTTCGGGATACAGGCGTTAGTTTATGCTTATTTTACTCAATTGATGCGTAGTTACATAAAAGTTGTCTTATGTTACAATATACTTTATTCTCTCTGTTTATTCAATTGTAATTTACTGCCGTAGACAATGTTTTTGATGTGAATTGAAGACATTCTTAGTGTGAGTAATTACTAAGGATACCGAAGGAAACATTAATTTACATAACTGAGATACTATTTGGATGCTGTTAAGCGATACAGTGTCAACCCCATGGTTGATTGCTAATTGGAATCTAAGTTGTGAAAAAGGAAATAATTTAAGAAGTAAGTAAGTAAGTAGTAAGTCTGCGTACAGATAAAGATAAAGACGCTTACTGAATTTTAGTCGGATGTGTCTGACCAGGTTTCGCAGAGTTTTGATTTTCCAGAGTTAAGTTAAGAATGGACACTAACATCGCGGCACACCAAGGTGAAGATAGTGGGATGACCTAAATGCATTCTTGCCGGACTGGTGCAAGGTGGCTGGGGACAGGGAGAAATGGAAAACAGGCTGGGAGGCCTTTACTCAGCAGTAGGACACAAAAGAGGCTAAGTAAAATAAAGGTAATAATGTATAATGTATATATGCTTAATGTTGTGGTTTAAAAAATTACGTACCTTAAAAACAAATGCATTGCAGTCACAATAGAGGATTCGATTCCTGCAGGAGGCAGGATAATAATAGCCCTGGGGATCCTTAATTAGACTAGTATAGACAGATATAGTATAGCACATAGTGGATTTTTTGTATATCCGTTTCGAAGGATTATTTTCTGATATACTGATATCGGAGGTTTCAACCCCAGACATTGTGTTCGTCGACCATCTCTTTGCCACTAGAACTGCTGGTAAAGTTGTTGGACATTAAAAAACCGGACCAGTGCGAGTCGGTCTCGCCCACCGAAGGTTCCGTACAAATTTGTAGGTTCTTACATATTATAAATAATTCAGAAATCGAGTCTCGCAGTTTTTTCCGAGCTTTTCCCGAACTTCAAAGACAATTTTTCCAATGATTAAATTTCAACCGCACAATTGTTCCTTCACTTGTAGTATAAGACGATATTACTTGCCAAATTTCATAGTTATAGGTCAACGGAAAGTACCCAACAAATTTTAATTCCCTTCAGTGTCGAAATATACGTTTTTTGCGGCATAAACGGAAGTATCTTTTTTTACGTTTTTCTCTTATTTTTCAGCAGTTTTATCCAACCTGTCTCTTGTATTATATTATTAACCGCTGCTGAGATTCAAACTCAGATCCTGCTTAAATGGTTGATATGCAGTGTCTAAGATTTATCGGGAAGATTTCTAATAAAATAAAAGAGTTATCCAAAGATGTTACTGACATCAGCAACACTGATCTCAAATGAGGATAAACCAAAAGCTTGGCCAGTTTATATTGTTAAGTATGTTTATTTAGTCATATCAATACAAATAGCCTATTGCAAAAACGCTGTAAATCAATCCCTAAACTAACGTACTGCATAAATGTATATATTTAGTGGGTTGGGTACTGCGTAACACCGTCCATTTGTCGCTACAAATCTCAACTAAGCCCTATATGACTTTCAAACTTTCAAGCATTATACCCTTTATTGTGGCTTTGTTCAAGAAACATTTTGTACACAAATTGGATACTTGTTCGTTTCTACAATATATTAAGGACACATTGCAGAGGACAATAAATGTTATTGAAACTTTGCAGCTTAAATAAAGATGTAATGAACTGTTTTTTCATGTGATATAATCAAACATAGTTTAGAAAGAAGGCGTTTGTCATGGTTGTGCTATATCAAGGAGTGGACCAGTGTTAAAACCACGAGAGAGTTGTTCTGAGTAGCACTGAATAGAGAGCGTTAAGAGGGGACTGCTAACCCCCAGTGATGGAGAGGCACATCAGAAGAAGGTCATCAGCGGCGGTACAGCAAAAAATTTAAATTGAAATACATTTATTCACATTATATTCTATTTGTTGCACTAACCCCTGCTGAGGACAATTTTAAAAACCTATTTAGAGGCTAAAAATTGGCACGGTTAGCCAAAGGTCGCGGGCTCACGTCCCGGCATGGGTGGAATTTTTAACCTCTAAATAGGGTTTTAAAATTTATTCACATACCACGACACACATGAAATCTTAAAAATTAGATGGACAGATTGAGAACACACGTAAAGTAAAATATAACAGTTATTACAAAATAAAAAACCAAAACTAGTAATCATACAGTATTTGACCCGACCTTAAAAATAAAAATCGAAAACACTAGGTAATTTCTATTTTTGGAGGTTCGACGCATTCCCGCTTTATTTCATTAGATTTATTATGAGTGAGAAATTGAGCTATAATGGTTAGAATATGGCAACAACAACAGACAAGATATTACTTATTACATTTTATTTTATGAAGGAGGAAAAACAGAACTAAGAAAAATTATTTAAATAGAGTAAGGCCGACTTGCACCACCAGATTTTTTATACAAAAGTTGATTTAAATGGCGACTAAAGTGACATTTAAGAATGACATTTAAGACGTTAGCTTAATACGTTTTGTTAACTCCTAAGCATTCCACACCGACAGATAAAAGCTTAATAATCTTAATAAATGCCAAACGTAAAACAAATGGCAAGCATGAAAATATACAACGATACACAAAAATTATATAAATAATTGATGGACAGATGACGTCATCCAAGTGGCAGGAAAACGCTGGATGCAAGCCGCTTCCCATCGGTCTTTTTGGAAATCCCTGGAGGAGGCCTATGTCCAGCAGTGGACGTTTGCGTTCAGATATTATATGGAGATTTTTATGGATTAGATAGTAAAAGTAAACTATGTATCAGTTCCTATATATCAGTTACACGCAAAACAAAAACATTAGTCCGAGCGGCGATCCAGCAATCCCACCGAATGTATATTCTCAACTTTAAATAACATTTACATTACAAGGATATAGACGGGCAACAAGAAGCTCTAACCAAAGGCATACTTCGGAAAGTAATATCGGAAGAAATAATAGTTACATTCAGTAGAGAAAACCGTATCAAACAATATCGAAGCTCTGGAAAAACTATTGTTGTAACCGCGTAACAATACATGCTTCTTCCAGAAATTATTCTCGTGTGGTTCTTTCAAGAAAGTTCTTGGAATGATGCTTGTTCCGTTCCTTCGTACACAAACGATAAGGATTCACTACAAAAAATAGGGACTATGATGTTTTACCTACAATACATACTTAAGTTGACATCTAAGTACAAAGAATTATTTGATATCAGTCATGTTGAAAATGCATTAAAAGTGTAAAATACAAACTTACATTTCAACATTTCACATACAACAAACAATGCATTTTGCAATACAAATTTACTACGCTTTTTAAAGTACCCTATTATAAACTAATTTTGTTTTGTCAGAAGCACTTATTGGTAACAAGTAGGGAGCTCCGCTCGCTCCGCATAGCGAGATCACAAGCCTAACCCAACCCAACCTACTATTCCCGGGCGAGCATGATTTTTTTTTTTTGCCCGACTGCAAAAAGTATTTCGACCAAACTAACTTAATTATGAAATCAAAATGAGAGGCGCCGCCTGTTAAAAAAAATCAACTTAGTTTTTTAAACAATATATTTTGCAATTCCTTTATTTATGTACATACATCTCCCGAGTATTCTTCCTACAATTTACTTCAACCAAAAACTCCCTGGAAGAGATCGCTCTACGCGATACGCCAATTGTATATAATTACTTAGATATAAGAAACCACTTGTAATTCTTTCTTCTGGTTGTGCAATAAAGCGTTCTCTATCTATCTATCTTATGTTTCAAAGAATAAATTAAACCCGATATACCACCCACAAAAAATGTCTGGTTGGTATTTCGTGAACGCTAGCCAAGAACTAAGGCTAAGGTTTTTATTTGTACCTACTGTGGCTAAGGTGACTGATCTAGCCTTTAAGATTAGCAAGCTGAAGTGGGAGTGGGCTAGTTACATATTTCATAAACACATAATCAGCCTATATACGTCCCATTGTAGGGCACAGGCCGTCTCTAAGAGAGAGAGAGAGAGAAAGAGAGAGAGTATAGGCGTGCCCAGCCACGGATTGGTGATTTCAAGCGCTGAGGTATGTGAATAACTCACACTCAGGTTTCCCCACGATGTTTTCCTTCACCGTTAGCGAGTGGTATTGCTACTATAGCCTCACAAATATACATAACTTAGAATAAGTACATGCCCGCACTGGAAATCAAGCCTGGGTCTCTCGCTTCCGAGTCCAACGTTCTATCCATTAGGCTACCACCGCGCCTCACATATTATACGCCAATAAACCGATGGCCGATGTGGTGCAAAGGCTCTCGAGTGAAGACCACGAGCTGGCAAACGCAGCGTAGGAAGCCCACCAGCTCGCTGGACCGACGATCTGAGGCAGATTGCTGACTGTGGCTGGATGAGGATGGCCGAGGACAGAAGGAAGTGGCGTGCCTTGAGGGAGGCGATTATATCCAGCAGTGGACGAGCTGATTGATTAATTGATTGATAGCCAAGAAATGCCTGAAACATTCATGACAATGACTATTCGCGTGTGCAGGCCGAGTAACAAATTGATCGGCCTACTTTAAGGTTGATTGAGGTCGACTTAATCATTGTTACGTAAAAATTTTGTCCGTCTGTCTGTGTGGCGCCGGATTAAGAATAGCATCACCCCATTTCCTTCCGCGGATGTCGCAGAAGGCGACTAAGGAAATCAATTACCAGGAGACGGGCAGCGGCGTCTTTCTGAAATTCCAATCGCATACTGAGATCGCCAACCCGCCTGCCAAGCGTGGCGATTATGGCAAAACTCCTCATGGTTATGAAAACTACGAAGGAGGCCTATGACCTGCAGTGGGCGTCGAATGGCTGATGATTACGTAAACATTTAACGCGAACGGCTAAGCTAGATCTTCTAGGAACGTTTTCGATTTAGGATCCATTCAACATAAAGACTTTACAGCTTGTTGCAGAAAGGTGCGGTGTAAATTAATGGGGTTATTCTACTTATCAATTCAACCCTGAAATCCAAGAAAAATAGACCTGGGGTGCCGAAAATATACTTATAAATTCTTTTGTGAAAAGCGTAATAAAAAACTGGCCAAGTGCGAGTCGGACTCGCGCACGAAGGGTATCGTACAATTATCTATACAACATTTAAATACTTCAAGGGTCTACCTGTTGCCATTTTTAATATCGATTAAAAAGCGGCAAAAAATCACGTTTAATGTATGGGAGCCGCCCTTAAATATTTATTTTATTCTGTTAGTATTAGTTATCGCGGCAACAGAAATATATAATCTGTGAAAACTTCAACTGTCTAACTATCGCGGTTCATGAAATACAGCCTGGTGACACACGGACGAACGGACGAACGAGTCTTTACCCTTTGGGCACGGAACCCTAAAAATACAAAAAGAGCATGTTCACGTGTTGGAGACCTAAAAAGTTCGTATTCCAATCCAATATTTTTAGGGTTCCGTAGTGTTGTAATCCTTATTGTAGTACCCAAATGTAGGGTTTGGAAGTTAGATTCGCACGTGGCCTTTTTTATCATCGGCTGGTATCCAATGGTAATCCAATGTAGAGAATGCCTTATATTTTGACTTTTTTCCTGTTCGCCTTTCTCTGAGCAATGTTTCTTCACAGAGTGCTATGAAGTCTTTGCCCCGGTTTTTCCCTGTTATTGCACTCTAAATGAACCTTCACGCTGTCATTCAGGGGGGCCTTGAAGGGGCACTAATGGTCATCGACCGCCCTTTTCGGCTTCAAGCTATTTTTATCACTTTTTCCCTCATTCCGTCCGTCTTGACGGCGCAAATTAGATAATTCTGTCGACGAGGCGAGAATATCCTATTAAGCTAGACAAAGTAGAAATTATGTGCTCTGACTGACTCTGTCGAAGCAACTGCTTAGCCGAACATACTGAAGTGCGCTGAATGGTTGGTGGGTGGTTTGGAAGCGCGGTTAAGTAATACTATATTTATGGCCAGTTTCTGAATTGAGAAAAATGTCAAAAATGCTGTAAAAAAGTAAATGGTTAACTGTAGTGCTGTCTCTTCGAATTTCTCAGAAAAGAGCGTGACAGAACGTTACTTAAGTACTTACTCAGTTAAATGCTCAATTCAGAAACCGGCCCTTAGGCTATTACTTTTAAGAAAAGGCGTGGCGGGGAGTCGCTGGATGCGTGCGGCACAAGACCGGGAAGCTTGGAAAACCATGAGGGAGGCCTATGTCCTGCAGTGGGCGTCAAATGGCTGATGATGAAGATGATAGCCGTAAAATAAAAAAAATAGTTAAGAAATCTTGTTTAAAAAATTCGCCAGCAATTACTTCCGCCTCTCCGTCTATAACAACCGTAATTAAAACAATGACCCTCGGACCCGCGGCTCTGACTGGCTACTAATGCTTCTCATAGATGAGTTTGTGACGAGGTATTTTTAGAAAGCGCCTTTTTTTTTAAAAAATAAACCTAATACGTGTATTAGATAGGTATCGTGAAAAAATCGTCCTTTATGCTATGGCTTTCACACCACCCAAAATTCATGTTGTACATAAATTAAATATGTTAGATCTATTTGAATATTTATAGCACAAGGGCTTCTGTCAGTAAACCTTGTTGTGGGTGCCATCAAGTTTAGGGAAAAGAAAACCGGCCGAGTGCGAGTAAGACTCACGTAATGAATTTACAATTAGACTCCTACATAATTAATTACTAGGTTATATATACAACTTCAAGACTGTGGTTCTATTTCGGAAACTCGGATAAATAATAGAAAAACAGAATAAAAGATAATTTTACAAGTAGAATAATAAATTTGATTTTTATGCTCGTAGGGTTAAGTCAAAAGGTAAAGTGGCAATGAAAATCCAAAATAAATCTAGAGTGGTAGACGTATACTTACGTCTAAAATCTAATTATTATTTAAAAATTATTTTATAATTTTTATTTAAAAATTATAGAAAATGAAACAAATATCAAAAAAATTGTGAAAAGATGTTTACAACGTTACAACGGCAAATTAATTTATGTAAAACTATTAGCAAAGAAATCTATTTACATTAGTTCACAGTTTCCTACATGATTAATAACTAAGTAACTGCAAAACGTCAAAAGAATGAATGTAGAATGGACTGAGGGTCTATCAAAGGATAAAGCAAATCGATTCAATTAATCCGAAACCCAGACAGACAATTTCACCTCAACATAGCCTACAGACTGATAAAAAAGTAATGGAAATTGAATTCAAAGGGTAATTGAATAATACAAAGGCAGACAGAAAGATAACAGTGTTTTGGCCTAAAATAACCAAGCTTTAGACACAGCATTTTTTACGGTTCGTAAAAAACGTACAAACGTAATTGTTATCATAATACCTATTCTTCATAAAAAAATCATAAGTGTCTCAATCGCGATCGCTAAGAAATGAACTCCAATGACAACATTAAATGGGGAACTTGCGTCTAATGTAGATTGGAGTGACATTAATTTTACACCATAGAAATCGTATAAAACTTCGGAAAAATTTGAAAATAAAACCATAAAGTATTTTTTTCGGAATACCAAAAAATGCGAAAAAAACTTATTGGATTCAGTTTCTTTACAAGGGTGCAAATGCATAAAAGCATTATTTTACAAGATAACTCAATATTAATAAACGCTCCAATTATAAGGCATTATGTTTAATTTTCGAACTAAAAAAAAAAACCAAAAAACCAAGTAAGTTTACCCGTGTTAAGTTAATAACGTTACGTTCAAGTTGAGATGTCATAGTTTCAGCCCGGTGTATGTGGCGCGTTTTGGTACCACGTGACTATATTGACTTTTCAACAGGTTATATTATAAAATGTATTAGTCGTAGAGAAAAAAAATTAATTCCTGGTGTACGATAAATAATATTCTATCTATCAATCTTTTAAAATGCCCTCTCCAATTATATTAAAACAAAATTTAGCGCAAGGTCTCCATTGTTAATATCCCAGCAAATTGCATTTCTACTATTGAATACAGGACAACACCCCGGCGCTGTCTCTTGATTAAAATAAAACTATTTAACGAGTTTTGCATCTAACTAGCCAGCGAGGCTTAGCGCTTTGGATCATTTTATACCATGATATAAATTAAACAACCACCCAGGACACCCGTTCATCCACCGATACTAGGGTGTTTGATAGGGTAGCAGGGGGCGTGTTACACTGGATGGTCGGAAGTATTTATCCACGCGTGTGTTCGTTTTCACATCAGCCGGATGATTCGCACGACGCGCGATGGCGATTTAAATAAATAAATTTATCAACAGCCAGGCAGTTGCTGTTATCTGTACTATAGCTTGTTGCTATACGTAGTACAATTTTACAAATAACCAATTATACAGGGCGGCCCACGGCTATGCCACATGGAAGGAAAGTACCTTGAATATTGTATATGGAACATTTTACTGAAAGAAGACATTATTTTAATTTAAAAAAACAATTTAAACTGCATTCATAGATTTTAAATAATTACATGGTCGGACCGGGAATCGAACCCGCCACGCGAGAAAAAAAATTACCCTGTAGCTTTATCATACCGATCGAAAGGCTTCATCACAAGTGTAGTATGGTAGCATAAGTAAATGACGAACTGGAGCGCATAGCGCTGAGTAAGCAACTAACCGAATTGTATAAAGACACATGCATCTTTAACGAGAGACTACTGGGCCTCGATTCTGTTAGTGCATTGTAGTATAATGACAGGTATACTGTCGGGTCACGTGACGTGTTTTTTCGTACCATTGACGCCTAGAAGGTTTGATGGGTGCGCCCGCGTAGACTTAAAGCAGCCATAAAATGAAAACCGCCATGTTCATGCAGTTGTCATGTTACTACAATGCATTAACAGAACTAGGCCCTGGTACTACAACAGAGACTTTTGATTAACATACCGTCTCCCTGCCCGTGCACCACTCGCACGCACACCCACACGCACCCCTTCGACCCTCATTACACTTCATAAGGATATTTTTTTGCTAAATAACCTTACGACGAATAAAATTATCCTTACGATGAAGCCTTTCGATCGGTGTGATAAAGCTACAGGGTAATTTTTTTCTCGTGTAGCGGGTTCGATTCCCGGTTCAACTATGTAATTATTTAAAAATCTATAAATGCAGTTTAAATTGTTTTTCAAATTAAAATAACGTCTTCTTTCAGTGAAATGTTCCATCTGCAATATTCAAGGTACTTTCCCTCCATGTGGCATAGCCGTGGGACGCCTGCAAAATCAGTTTCACAAATAAGCTAGGAATAAAGTTTCATAGAGTTCAAGTTTCAAATAAGAACTCTATATCCATACAAAAACCATTCTTATTCCAAACTCGATGTAAATTTGTGCAGTTTGCCACCCAGTACCAGAACAAAGCAGACTTGTAACCACCTTGAGGAGCATTCAATAGACTTATTTTAACTGAAAACAGTAAAGATTTTTTCTTGCAGTCTTGCGACCGGCGCAAATTTTATTAATATTGCCATAAAATACAAATATTTGAACTGTAATTAAGTCTAGTAGTGGTATGAGAGTGGTATCATGAAGAGAAGAATTAACGGTTTAGGTTTTAAGTTACAAAAGGATTTGTTAACAATTCATTGAGAACTTAACAAAAATTGTTAAAAGGACATTTAAAAAGGATTCAGAAGGATATAGAATAGTACTAAAACAATGAAGCAACATATTTTTTTTATATTTCTCAGAAAAGTGTAAACACGTCAGCAGATTACACTTAACACTTTGTACAGACGACAACACATCAACATTTACTGCGTGTTTCTTTTCTCGAAAACTCTCGCCTGCGTCCCGGACGGGTGTATAGAGACTAGGGATTGCCACTTGCCACGATCCTAACAAAACCTCTTCCATTTGCCGGCAGAGACAAATTTTAAATAAACATTTTGAGTTTCATTAGCTGTCGACTGTACCAAATTAAGGCCATCTCTATTGCAACGACAGAGGATTGAATTCAAATAGTCAGTAAAAAGGCCGGCGTTTTGTAGTGTACGCAAAGGCCAGAAGCGTCCAGAAATGAAATCTATTTACCCTACATAAAGCCGCGGTAATTGATTAAAATAATCCCATAATGCGATTATTGCGAGCGTATTAGTGAAAATAAATCTGCCTGTTGCACACTTTCCGGCCCTATTCAGACGGTTAGGCGTCGGTATTTCGTCGAAACAATAGAACGTTGAAGTGGCACATAGGATGTACTTCTACGGTGGTCCCATAGAAAATAGTGAGGAAATCCGTTAGAAAATCATCGAACTCTTCTTTTTTTGTGCGTGTTTCTCTAGAAATCGGTTTTTTATTACCTCATTATTTTAGTACCTCAAAAGGGAAACAAAACATCCTTATAGAATCAGTGTTGTCCGTCCGTGTCTCCGTCTTCCTTTTTCACAGAAACGGATAGAGCTATCAATTAACCAATCAGCCCGTATTCGTCCATTGCTGGATGTACGCCACTACCCTCTAACCTCAGCCATCTTTGATGGATAACATCAGAAATGAGACAACACGCCAAAGAACTAAGGTGACTGATATAGACTATAAGATTAGCAAGCTCAAGTGGCAGTGGGCTGGTCAGGTATACCGAAGAACCGACGGTCAATGGGGTGCAAAGGTACTTGAGTGGAGACCACGAGCTGGCAAGTGCAGCGTGGGACGCCCACCAGCTCGCTGGACCGACGATCTGAGGCAGATCGCTGGACCGACGATCTGAGGCAGATCGCTGGCAGCAGCTGGATGAGAGCTATCAAGTTGAACTTAATATCAAATACTGAAGTCAAACGGTCCTTCGTTAAAATTTTAAGCTACTAATGCCCGTTTTCGCCGACCAAACCCTAATAACCTCTTAATTAGGAAACCTTTATCTTAAGTGACTTCCTAAAGTGATTACTGGCGCCATCAATTATAAAAATAAACATTTAGATTGTATATCGTTTGAATATTTGATTTGTGCAAATGGCCTCAGTTTGGGTGTATGTCACTAAGGGATTATATATTTGGAAGTAATTTTTATTAATTATTATTATTACTGCCTCACTTTGTCAAACTACCTATACAAACAGAGAGAGTAACATACCGCAATCGAGTCCTCTCTTTCAAGCCCGCTGTACACAAGGGGCCAAGGTGTTGGGCCAACATGTTGGGCCAACGAGCATAGAGCTACTTGGCTGTATGTTGGTTAAATTGGACTAGTTGGTGCCAACATTGGCCAGCCAACCGAGTAGTGTCGGTTTTTTGTGCACACATCAATGGAATTTGGCGCGCTCCGCAAACAGCGTTTACACGTTGGCGTCCCATTCAGTTAAATAATAAATAAACACATTTAAATCGTTCTATTTCAATGAATATTCACCATCCACCACCTTCTTGTGCGCCATTTCTTTTTAGCCACTCTACTTTGTGCACATGCACGAAATAATTAAACGCACTGTAAAAATAAATAGAAATAGAAAATGTTTATTTGTCTTCAATATAGTACGGCACAATAATCACTTATAACAATAGCCGCTTCTGCAAGACCTTCTACGTCCATCTTTAGCGAGTCGCCAATGCAGAATGAACAGTAAGCCAATGTGTAAACAGCAACCTTGGGGATGCTTCATTTGAGCCCAATATGTTGGCCCAACACCTTGGCCCCATGTGGTATTCCAAGGCAAACAGTTATTCAATAATAACAACAATAATAAATAAACACGATTAATCACGCCGCGCGCTCGCCCCCAATCGGAGACGAGCAATCGACGATGCTCACCATGATGAAGCTCTTCGAATAAAAGCGAAACCTGGTCGGACTCTTCCGACAAAAATTCAAGTAAGTGATCCCGGAATCAAGTTAATAATGCTTACGAAAGTTTTAGTTCCAAAATCGCGATATTGAAATCGCGCGATAATCACCGTTAAATGTGTACCTAACTAAATAGGTATCCAGTCCCTTTCCCACTAAAGCACCTATTACACTACGCAGTATCAAGACATAGATAAGAGTAAGCAAGTTAGTCTCGCAAGTTAGAATCGCTCGTAGCCCCGGCTGCCTGAGTGATCTTAAACGATCACGAAGGTTAAGCAACACAGGGCGCGTTCAGTGCATGGATGGGTCGCCGTCTATGCCTAACGCTAGTGGCATATGTGGAGCGCCACTGTGAATCAAAGTGGAAGGAGGGCATTTTTCCGAGCGGTTCCGTGCTTCGCAAGGCACGTTTAGCTGTTGGTGGCGGCTGCCGTCGATAGATGGCAGTCGTTAAGCCAAGTCAGAGGCCTAAGGGCGGCTTGACAACTTCTGACAGTAGACGAGCCACTAGTCTACAAGCCTCCACCAATCCGGACTTGGCCCCCGTGGTGGAGTATGGCCTATACCTTCCTCAGGGAAGAGACCCGTGCCCTCGATGGGGACATAATGGGTTGATGATGAAGTTAGTCTGTCTATAATATGAGTAAGCAAGTTAGTTACACAAGTCACTCTAATTCAAACTCGATTTAATTTCTATCTTTTTTTTTATTTCCTAGTTTTAAGCAACTTCAAAGTTAAAATCTTGTCCTCAAGATACTGATTTAAATATGGGTTTACAATTGCAATTTCTCTGTATACTCACGTAACTGGTTCCTTAAGATACAGGCCTAGCCTAGTTTAAGGACCCCTGGAAACAATGTACCTTATTTAAACTCCAAGTTATGCACAGTCTATTCAACACCTAATGTACACCCTACTGCTTATACTCTTAGTGCAATAAACAATTTTTTACTTTACTTTACTCTAATTAGACCAACCGAGTGGGTTAGGCCGTGCTTGCTTGCTGACTATCGCGTGGTGTAATAAGATTTAGCACGCTTAGACCGTCCAGTCAACGCGCGACAGCGGCAGCGGAAAGTCACGCGTTTGTTTGCTGAGGCGTGCACTCAAAGGTAGTTTCTTAATTCAGATGGGTCCAAAACACTCAGTATTTGCATATTTGATAATTTATCCCGTAAAAGTAAATACTCTTTGATCCATATTTTTCTTTTCTTTTTTGTATTAAAACTAATAGTCGCGGCAAGAGCTATGGCGATTTTCTGGTACTTCGAAAGTCTTCGCAAGACACCGCGACAACCGTCACCGGCTACGTATGCCTTGCAAATGAGAGCGAGCATGCGGTATCCTGGGCGGTGTAATAGCGAGCTTGTCTAATTACACTTTAAGACAGTCTCGCTAATAAGACTGTCTTGATACTGCGTAGTGTAATAGGTGCTTTACAATGAGAAACTAATCTCCGTGCTACGACGGCTGGTGGCAAATATATACAAAGAGGATCTCGAATAGAGTATGATAAAATAAATGGTACACTTTCCTCAAAGATATTGCGGGTATCGACTGCTGTAACCCGCGAGCTAAAAGGGTCCGCGGGATGTTAACTCACGGCCCATCGTCAGAGGAAAGTCGGCCTTATCACGGAGAAAAAGATACGTGAATGGAAAGACGGGCGGAATCGAGTCGGATTATCCTATTCTATTAGAGGCGGCCAAGTCACCCTTAACAGATTGATTTCCACTTGTCGGTTACATTGAAAAGTAGGTATCGACCTTGTTTTGAACTTGCTACCGTTAATTAATAATTGCACACAACTCAATCACATGTCCAGGGCCTCGATTCTGTTAGTGCATTGTTGTATAATGACAGGTACACTGTCGGGTCACGTGACGTGTTTTTTCGTACCATTGACGCCTAGAAGGTTTGATGGGTGTGCCCGCGTAGACTTAAAGCAGCCATGAAATGAAAACCGCCATGTTCATGCAGTTGTCATGTTACTACAATGCATTAACAGAATCTAGGCCCTGGTCCCAAACTAGAATACAATACAAAGTGCGATGACGATCAGGCAAGGATGTCACAAACACGAATTAGTTGGACGGTGTGCCGCCGCCACTTTGACCTACTTCCTACATTACATTACTCACGCCTGTATCCCGGAGAGGTGCGCAGATACCAGGGTTTGCCACCTACCACGACCCTACCTACTTCCGATCACATATTTTCTTAATTTTTACATGATTACCTTTAAATTGGTAAATTTTCTAAATCCGTTTCTATTTTACAAATGTTGTTCTTCAAGATTTTTGTAATATTCATATTTTTTCTACCCTCTAGGCTACTACCGCTCACTCTCTGCCTGGGAGAAGGCCTGTGCCCCACAGTGGGATGTGTATAGGCTGCTTATGATATATTTTTAAATATCTATATAGGCTACAGAGCGTGCTAAAGAAATAAACTTGTTAACATACATACCTATACTTTCATACACGCGGGAAACATTACACTTCTTCTAGCGCAGTCGGAAAAAGTGCAATAAAAAAACTAAAAAGAAAATTTAAATAAACATTTGAAGGGACTTGTCACATTAACATCACTCTGTAACCTTGAGAGGGCTAATACTCTTAAACTACAAGAGAAACCTACAAATTTGCAGTTTGACTGTACTTATCGCGTTAAGTATCCTCTGCCCCTTTATTACGCGCACCGAATCCTGACCGATTCCAATCATCTAACTGCCAAATAGCATACTAATTGCTATCGCAAAAGCCAGGATTCCAACAGGATTTGGTGCGCATAATTAGACCCGGAAGTAACCCGGAGAGGGCTAACACGCGGGCAAAAGATTAGTCTATTATCCAGTAGAGAAGTAATTCCATTTTCACAAGTAACATCGTACGCGACCTTTGTTTTACTGAGTCCTAAAAAGGTGTTATCTCCCGGTTGCTAAATAAAAAGGTTGTTCGTTGTTTTCCGCCGCAGTAAAAGCTCTCTATTTCGGGTTCTGTGAGTCACACTTTTACGGGCGTCCTTGGTAACTCAGAGAATAGAATTTAAAATTACTTTTATAAATTATTTAGATGACAATGATATCTGGAATTAAAGCCAGTCCAATGCATGAGTTTTAGAACATTTATATAAATCCTGTAAATTAAGGACTTGAAAAGACTAAGTTTGGAGTTTTTTTGTCCATTTTTTCTCCAAAATGATCTAGATTTTGAAATGGACACCTAGTTTAACTTGTAACGTTCATTAAGTCGCAGTTTCTGTGCTACTTTGAATAAAAAATGTTGATTTTGATTTTACATAAAAATCTCGTGTCACAGTGCTTGTTTGTTTACACTTGTGTTCGGCATGATTGTATTAGGTACTAATTTTTTTTGTGTTCCCGTTTCTCTCCGTGACTTTGTTTTATTTTTGTGTTATGGTCATTTGTGTTACTATGGAAATAAATGTTTTTCACTTTCTTTTCACTTTTAACGAACTTCTTCGAAACGGCTTCCCCGATTTTTATGATTTTTTTTTGTGTATATTTGGTAGGTCTGAGTGTA
Source organism: Yponomeuta evonymella (assembly GCA_963969515.1). NCBI lineage: Eukaryota > Metazoa > Arthropoda > Insecta > Lepidoptera > Yponomeutidae > Yponomeuta > Yponomeuta evonymella. The sequence continues at coordinate 5,178,201 of OZ018357.1, forward strand.
GGTTGTAGGCTAATTGGGTATTTTGACAAAATATCAAATGAGTTACTTTTAAAACGGAATTTTGTATGAAAATACTGGCTTATGACGTCACATTTCAGAGCACTCTTTTTATGTTTAATCTACTTAAAAATTGTAATAACTAGTAATTGACTAAAATAGATACATTTTCCGAGATATTTTGTAATTTTTGTTTTCATCGAGCATATGAAATAATTTATTGTTGATCGTGTCAAATACCGAATTAATACGGCAAAACAACGTTTGCCGGGTCAGCTAGTACCTAAATAAATATTAATAATAACTTCCACTCAACACAGTCACTTGTCCTCGTCCAAAACTAGGATGCTACAGTAACCAGGCAAGGACATCACAAACATGGATACACACAGACTGAGGCCATTTGTACAAACATACGGCGGCTCCCAGTGGGAATCAAATCCACGACCTTCTGCCTAGCAATCAGAAGCAATAAAATGTTATTTAGGACAGTTGATTTCTATTCCTAAAAAGTGACTTAAAAATGCCCAAGCATTCATCTTTTTCGAGAGTAACCAGAGGCATCAAATATCTGATTTGGACCCACACTAATAACCATAGTATATAATATGGTATACTGAATGTAGACCAGATGGGTAAACTTAATCTGTGGTCAATTGGAGAAACAAGGTCTTATAGCACAATAAAAGGTTAGTTAACAATCATTAATTTGTAGTGACCTCATATAAAAATAAAATATAACAACTAGGCAGCCCATTTTTTAAAAGTTCAATTCTGTCTTTGTTATCCCGGGTGAGCTAAATATATTAAATTTACTACAAATAAATATATATGGTATAACTACAAATTAATATAAATACTTGGGTTGCTGAAATTGTCCGTTTTTTTATACATAGCCATTTTTTTAATCTCAAAACCCGCTCCAGTCAGAAACGGCCTAAACTTCCTTCCGTCCCAAGCCGCCTTTGTTATGACTTTATTACGCGAAACAAAAATCATATTTACATAAATATAGTAAAACATAATAAACAAATGTAGCGGTGGGTACCTTATTCAGGTTTTTTAAATGTATTTTTTTCTGTAGCCTATATAAATGGAGGGGAAGAGAGCACGAGGCAGACCACCCGCTAAATGGAGTGACCAGATCACCAGGGAAACAAAACACAAGTTTCATCTGGCAGTCCACACAGCTACAGACAGGTCCAGATGGAGAGCACACTACACAGGATGGATCCCATCCTCGTCATAGCGGCCACGATCCTCGGCATCGAGGGACCGACTGATTGGATTGGTTATACGTGCCAATGCAAGGCACAGGCCTTCTCTCAGGGATTATGAGAGATTATGGGCTCAATTACCACGCGTGCCCACCGCGGATTGACAATGTCAAGTGCTTAGGTATGTGAACACCTCTGACACTCAGGTTTCCTCACGATGTTTTCCTTCACAGTTAGGGAGTGGTGCTGCTACTATAACTTTACAAATGTACATAAGTCTTTGGTACTTACCGGGTTTTGAACCCACGAGCTCCGGAATGAGAGGCCGCGTTCTACCGCTCTTTAACACCGTAGAATTTGAATGTATGAATTAATTAATTTTATTGTGCTAAAACATACGTTACATTTAGCTGTGATACTTATAGACAGTTAACTAATTGGTCGACTCCAAGTAACAGTTCTGTGTCGTATAATAGTGACAAAGACGTTTTTGTCGTGTAAGCTAGTCGTGTAAGAGCATTGATAAAGTTTACCCAAAGTGGCCCCAATTATCCGACTAAACAGTCGTACAATGCTAGCATGAAGCTTCTATAGAAAACCACGTTTACGTTATCAATGGTCTTATATGTCCAGCGTATACGACGAAAAACCGTTTTTATTATAATATTATACGATACAGAATTTTTAGTTGAGTGGTGTAACCAGTTAGCGGCGACATAATATTAGTTTGTGGTAGGCTTTAAAAAAAAGATCAAATATTCTACATTTCAACTTATGTGTGCAAATAATGTTTTCCAATCGAGCATTCCGTTTTCAAATTCCACGAAAACATATTGGTATGATATTACGATGAAAAAATATCAGTGACTGGTTGATTCATTTATATAACTTTTTGGCAAAAAGTGTTTTATGTTTTCAGCTTGATCATTTCATATTACAGATTGCGTTTTTTACTTTAATTCTTTGATTTCAAAGCCACACAAAGGCCTTTAATTTTGTACAAGTACATACTATGCGTTTAATTTTACATAAGTACATACATAAATTCACGCCAGTAGGGTAGGCAGAGACCAGTTTACGCCACTCGCAACGACTGACAAACTTTTTTGCTTCCTCAACATTCACTAATCGCACGCACGTCGTATAATTCACGCATTTAATTTTATCCTAGTTAATTAAAATTTGAATATTATATTAATAATTATATTAATACAGATTCAAGTGACAACTTTTACTTGCAAGACTGAGGGGCTATTAAAACAAATTTTGGAAGTGCTATTCTAATTAAGTAAATAAAAGAAAGGGACAGAAAGAGAAACATATTTCTAAACAAATAATTACCTAAGCAACACTTTAGTGGGAGACTACCAAAATATTTCCAAAATGTGTATCACTTCTTTAAAAAAAAATCAACAATAAATCAAAATTAGAAATTAGATCCGAACTGAGCAGAGTAGAAAAATCAAAACAAAACAACGCTTGCACACCGGAGATTTAGGCAGAGTCCAGGTTTGCCATTAGCCACGTGCCGTTTTTAATTTTTCATGAAATTTTACTCCCTGAGTGTTCGAGTCTAGACTCTTTAAGGTAGACGTCACCCGCGAGCACAGCTGCTGCATCGCGCCTTATTACCAACACAAGGAAGCCGACGTGCCTGACACTACTACAGATGGGTACCACACGAGTGAGAGACTGATATAAATGAGTTATCATTATATCTTTGTACATAGACATGATTTTAATAGAAACGGGATTCTGTTACGTTACATCACAGCGAAAGGAATGTTTTGACTTCGTTTTAAGTAATAAAAGTTACTGAATTACTGATAATAATCAGATAAGTTAGATTAGATTAGAACTCAACATTCATTAGTCGTTGTTTGCACGCACGCCGGTTTCGGGTATTTTTTATCTTGCCCTTTGCTAATACATCGCGGCGTGCGTGCGACCGATACGTGCGTACGACTAATGAATGTTGAGGAAGCGAAAGTGATCTATCAGGATCGTAGCAAGTGGCAGACCCTGGTCTCTGCTTACCCCTCTGGGATACAGGCGTGAGTTTATGTTATGTTTAGATTAGAACTCTTTATTACACACCTTACATAATAAAAGTACATGAAATTTCTTAAATATCTAAATTAAATAGTATACTGTTCTGGGACACAGTATACTATTTACTGTTGAGTGACTATTTTTTCTGACAACATTCTGAATAAGATTTGGAATGACAAGAAAAGCTGCAGATGCTAGAAGCGAATGATACAAACGAGTGACACATAAAGCAAAAATATAGCTGAACTACAGTTCTGGCACCCTACGAATATTGACGTTTCATTTCAAATACAAAAAAATAAATACAAATACGAGCTAAATGACAAAATAAAACTAGAAATGTGTTGTTTGTATCAGTATACATGTGAAATACATGTCAGACAATGTGTTTAAAAGTGTTGAAAAATTCCGTTTTTTTATTAGGGAAAACCAACAGTTACATGATATACAGGGCGTCCCAAAGTTATGGGCCATGAAGGGAAAGTACCTTAAATATCGTAGATATGGTATTTTGCCGAAAGAAGACTTTATGTTATTTTTAAAAGTTAGTAATTCTGCATTCAAAGATTTCTAAAAATTACTTGCTTCGTCTGGGAATCGAACCGACTTAAATGTAAAAAAAACACCCCTACTTTTATGATACCAATGGAAAGAATGGCCAAAAACTAATAACTCTTCTCAAGTAACACAGTATTTTAAAAGGAAGTAACAGCGAAATTCTTTCAGCAAAATACCCTATCTACGATATTTAAGGTACTTTCCCTTCATGTCCCATAAATTTGGGACGCCCTGTATATTAAGTACAAATTTTCCTAGCTAACTTATGTAAACACGTAACCCATGGCGTTCTTTTAGTGAACGAGTCATAATAAATCTTATCTATCGGAGATACATTTAGTGCACCTCTATCGGTGAGTGCCGAGACGCGCTGAGACATTTCTGCATTATGTAATTCTAGCGAGACTTGCACATTTTTCATCTCTACTTGGACGAGTTGGGCCTGAGACATTTGAGAGAGCGCTACAGTGAATATACTTTGCTTCATTTTCTCTAACGGCAGAGATTTTTTATCAGTTAAGAGTTAATACGTCGCAGGTTTTAAAAACTCTGTGCTAAACACTCTTCAGAAAACCCGGCGGTTATTATTTGGTTGACATTTGCCAAATACGCGAAAACATACAACTTTTCCTATAAGAGCAACGCCGAGACATAAAAAAATATCAGCTTGTGAGGTGAGCGGTGGTAGCCTAGTGGGTAGAACATTGGACTCAGAAGCGGGAGACCCAGGTTCGATTCCCAGTGCGGGCATCGAACCTGGGTCTCCCGCTCACCTATGACTTAGTTTCATAAGTTATCTACGTTTGTGAAGTTAAAGTAGCAATACCACTCGCTAACTGTGAAGGAAAACATCGTGAGGAAATCTGAGTGTCTGTGCTATTCACATACCTCAGCGCTTGGAAACGCCAATCCGCGGCGGGCACGCGTGGTGATTAAGCCCATACTCACTCTCTGAGAGAAGGCATGTGCCCTACAGTGGGACGTACATAAGGCTGCTTATGATACTACCTTAATATTTAGCAAATGCACAGAAACAATTTTTTGTACATAGATTTATTTTTCTTATGGTATCTTTATTTTATTGCAGTCGTATTTTTTTAAGTGCAACGTCGCAATATTTATATTATTTCCATTATGTCTAGGTGCCTTCAAATGGGTCTACTGCCTTTCCCTACTTAGCCTGCACCAGGTTATCTCAAGCGGAAGCATTCCAGCGCTGTGAGTCAGCGCACCTCGAGCCTCCGCTGAGTAGCAGGCACCTGTCACCGGGCCTGGAGACGGGAATATTACATTATGTCGCACAAAGGGGCGCCGCCGCCGTTGTCAGCCGTTCTTTCTTTAAGCTGCCACTTTGCTTTGGAGATCCTTTCATTCGAATGCTTGATAAGTTACATCGCTGGCAGCGTCTGGCGTCCTTCGGTTGGACAAGTGACGTGTGTAGATTTCTTTGAATGTACTTATTGGCAACTAGATCCCACTCCATCCCCTCTTCTCCCACCCCCGTCTCGGAATAATAATGTGGGGATTTTGTAACACAGACACGCACGCATGCGCACACACACGCACGCACGCACGCACGCACGCACGCACGCACGCACGCACGCACGCACGCACGCACGCACGCACACACACACATACACACACACACACACACACGTTTCGCGGAGGGGCAGGCAGAGTCTAGAGTTTGCCAATTTTCACGATCCTGACAAATATTTTCGCTTCATCAACATGAATAATTTTATTCGCTGCAAGCCTGCACGCCACTCTTTTGTAACATTCTGTATACTTTTAAGGACAGCGAAAAAGGGAACAGACTTATCCTCTGCAGTGGGCTTTACTACCTGACTGCGGCAGAGCCCAAAAAGAGGGTAATGTGTTTAGCTCTTATGTGTGTAGTTCCGATTCTATGTTCCTCCTTAACCAGTGGTCCAATTTTGATAAATAATATCTCAATCAATTCGTTGTGTTTGCGCGAGTGTCATAGACAATATGAAAAAAGTTAAAAACAAAGAACTGAAATAAAAAATAACCAACAACCCGATTGCTGAGCATTAACTACTAAACAGACGGAACCAAAATTCAATAATATTATAACTCAGATTAGTACCTAGCCTGGTCTAATGCTGAGCTATGTAGTACCCCTAGAAATATTAGATCAAAAGCCTCAAAATAAAAAGTTGATCCAAACCCTCCAAACAAACTAAAAGCCGCCCTTATAAGGGCCCGTACACAAAACTGCGATGCAACGTCGCATCGTAAAAATCTGCGAGCTCATGCGACGCATCGCAAGAACTTGCGAATTGATTCGCATCGGCGTTCACAATAGTAACAAATGATGAACCCAAAATCTTCGCCGTTTCGTTTTTCTGTATCTTCTTAGCAACAACAGAAGTGAGCACTGCACCACGGGACGCACTCCGTAGTACAATTATGGGTTACCGTAGGCACTGACTGAAAATCAGCGTTGAGGGATCACTTCCTCAGCACAACGCTGAGTCAGCTGCCTTTTGTGGCGACTTAGATACACCACAGGCTACATCTATGGTCCTGTTTTATTTATTTGTTTTGTCTGTTGTGTATTTAGTTTTCTTATTGTTGTTGTGCATATTATGTTACTTATCTGCTTATTTTGTTTCTGTGATGTATCTTGTTGGAATAATAAATGTATTTCTTCTTCTTCTTTTTACGATCCATGTCACAACCTAGTTTATTTCAGTGCGGTACGGTTGATCGTCGTCGAGAGAATGGTCACCCGAACCGTACAAGGGAGATGCCTTGCCGCCCGAAATCGCATCGCAGCAATTCGTGTCGCAGTTTTCTGCGTTGCGAATTCGCATCGCGCTGATTCGCAGTTTTGTGCACGGAGCCTAAGTCCTAACACAGGAGCGAGCCAATAGACAAACAGAGCAGCCCAAATGACATTATCGGCTCGTGTTCCGCTAAAGAGGCAGCCGGGACAATATTGGCGAGCTAATGATCGATTGTGTGTAGAGAGAACACTGTTTACGAAACTTTATGGCCGGCAGCTAGTAAGAAAAAAACCAACCAATGCGAATCGCGTACAGCTCCTATAGTACGCAGGTATTTGTTTAACCAGTTACGAAATAGGAGGGCTGGACAAGTGATTGTGTTGTGAGGAAGTAATTTGTATTTATTTAGTTATATTTAGTAGTATTTATTTTATTTACGTAAATTTTATAAATGTATGTTGACCGTATTAATTTCAACTTAGAGACAAGTTCCCCTTCCTAAGATAAAAAAGCGGACGGAACCACGATCGAAGAGAAAAAAACCGGACAAGTGCGGTTCGGACTCGCCCACCGTGGGTTTCGTACAAATTTGTACGTATTTACACATTATAAATAGTTCAGGAATCGAGTCTCAAGCTTTTCCCAAACTTCAGACTATTTTTTTATGATTTAATTAAAAAAATAGGTACGTTCGGCGGTATTACTGGACCAAATTCGTAGTTCTAGGTCAATGGAAAGTACCCTATAAATTTTGATTCCCTTGAGAGTGCTGAAATAAACGTTTTGCGGCATAAACAGCCGTAACTTTTTATTATGTTAATTTAGAAGTTTGATTTTTTCACAGCTTCAAGGGACTGTAGACCAGAAAATATGGTTTTAATTTCAATTCGATACCTCCACGCGTTCCCGAGATAAAAGGTAAAAGGATAAAGTGATCCTATAAGGGTTCCGTTTTTACTTTTGAGGTACGGAACCCTAAAAAGACAGGCGGACGGCCCAACTATTAAAGCAAAAAAAATTAAATCAAGGATTGATATTTTTTGAATCAGTGAAATCATTCTGGGATTCAAGGGAAATGTTTTAACGGATATAATGCCCGACAAATCACTTGAACAAATTACTGAATTTCCATGAACGTATTCAGGCAGCGTGGGAAAGCCCCCCACCAGATGGTCTAACGACGTGGTTACGGTGGCGGGGAGTCGCTGGATGCGGGCGGCACAAGACCGGGAAGCTTGGAAAACCACGATGGAGGCCTATGTCCTGCAGCCGGCGTCAAATGGCTGATGATGATGATGATGATGATGATTATTCAGGTTTCACTAGGGGAGGGGCTTAAAATTCTTCGGGCTTTAGTTTAGTGACATAAACAAACAACAAAAAAGTGCTCTTACGTGTCCGATCCAAACTTATTGCGACTGCGCGGATATTTAGGAAAGTTATCTGCCGGGCATTATCTATCTATCTAATAATACACTATACGACACTATAGTCAGACCTAATTTAACTTATTTTAACAATTATGATCAACGGTTTTTTACAGCCAGGGAAAGCTGGATATTTGCAAGTAGCAAATACGGGGATTTTCTACACCATGTAGGTAGATAAAGTTCGTAATTTTGAACAATATTTGTTCAAATAATACTAAATTTGAACGGATATTTTCGTTTACTTTTCCATTTTACAATTTTCCGACGTTTCGGTACCTTTGCAAGTGCCGTGGTCTCGGTAGACTAAGGTGAAAAAGACGCCTGTCACCTCAGTCTACCGAGACCACGGCACTTGCAAAAGTACCGAAACGTCGGAAAATTGTAACATGGAAAAGTAAACGAGTAAATATCCGTTCAAATTCAGTTTTATTATGCCTGGTGCTCGTGTTAACCCCAGAAAATACAATATTTGTTCTACGACTTACGATTTTTTTTTTGTTAAATTCTCAATTTTTTTTATGGCTTTTGGTATTTCTTCTTTGTTGTGCATTATCTGGCCAATAATGCTTAGAACTGTACTATATTTGTAAATAGAAAGAACATTTTCACTCCATCTGCCCGAAATGATGCATTTTGATGCCCAAATTTAGGACCCAAAACACGCTATTGTTGTTCAAGCTAAGATGCATCAAAGTAAATAGACTCAAAATTGGGTTTTGTAGCTATTTACCTTTAGGTACCTTTAAGTAAATAGACTCAAAATCCAATTTTGAATTTATATACTAATGCACTCATTTACTAAGAAGTCGGACTTCTCTTTCACTCTTGAGGATTCGTCCTATATCTGTTTCGCTCCAACCCAAGCAATGCAAAAAGATGGTTTTATCTATCGATCTATCTATCAATAAGTTTTAAAACCGAGTTTGAAACTACTTACTGAACTACCAAACTCTTTGCTGCAAAACTTTTAAGTACCTAATTGGTGAAATATTTGAAATTGGAACGCAAGTTTTTTTTCTATGCAAAAAATCAATAATATTGGCGCGCTTTTTTTGTCTATTTTCACTTATTTTCTCGGAAAAATGTCGTCAAGCGATGATGATAGTCGTAGTGTCTTCTTAACACCAGAATATATAAAAAACAGGCAACACAAGCAATTCAAAACCTCCTGCCAGAAGTTACATTTGAGTGGTATGTAAGTCTTTTATTTCATTCCTCCCAGATGGTAGTGAAGCAGAGTGTTCTACACGGGCGCAAATCATTTTTGGTCTCGGTAGTGTTGAATCTCTCACTCATTCAGCGATTCTTAGTTAATGCAAGAATCGCCTCAGTTCGCTCTGGATTCAATTTCACAACCTCGACGCTAAAATTTTGTTTGCGCCGTTGGTGAACAATCTATTCTTTCATCATCATCATCATAAGTTCCTGTTATCCCTCATCAGAGACATAGGGTTCTTAAAACAGATTTCTATAGCGGCTGATTTTGCGCCCTCAATTCAAGCTTGTCCATATTTGTCCCGATATTGGTTTCTTCCTGCTGGACAGAGCATCTGGTATGATCCATGATTTTAAGACGTCCTCTCTTCCTTGTTCCAGGACAAAAATCAGAAATCAATAATTTATTTCAACGTAAAATGTCTGATATAGTCATTAATATGCAATCACGCCGTCAGTACACTTTTTTAAAACTAAATAAATTATAATATTAATAATTAAATAACAATGAAATCGCAGTGGAATTGGTCTACTATCAAAGGCTTACATCGTTCATATACTCGTCTATTCTATAATAGGCCTTTTTACACAGCGACTTTTTGATAAATGTTTTAAATTTATTTTTAGACAAGGATAGAACATGTTCTGGAATTCTGTTGTAAAAACGAACGTAATAGCCTACAAACAATGTATTTAGCTTGGTTAAACGAAAATTAGAATAAACAAGCTTATTTCTGTTTCTAGTGTTTTACATTTCTTTATACAGGGCAATAATTTACCAGCAAAACAGAGCGCGTAAAGCGTCAAGTTCAAAAAATTATATAAACCCAGATATTTCGAAAAATATCTGTATGAGAACAACTCATTAGATGAAAAGTTGTGTGAATCACAAACTCAAATTGACATAAGCAAACCAATTAGAAACTTAAATGCGCTAATAAATCCAACCCAACTGTTCGTTTATCACGAGGCTAAACTCACCGCAGACAATATGCAAATATTAACCGTATTCAGTGGTGATATCTCTACGTTTTACAATCGCACGGAAAATACTATTGAATACTTATAAAAGCGGATGGAGGAATGGATGGGCCTCTACTCAAGAAACGTGCAAAACTAATAAAACAAATCCTAAGGTGGTCCCGAAAAAGTTGTAGGGGAAATAAAAAATGATGGAACAAAGACTTAAAGAATAAAGACGGGAGATGGGGAGACAACATATTTTTTTATTCTTTTAAATTTGGTTGTTTTTAAGAATGTAAACTCAACAAAAAACTAAGCAGAAAAGAATTCTGTTTTACTCTATGAATACAGTGTCATGCTTTTTTTTGAGGGTACATTTTTGGATAGTTGCATAGTACTATTTCAGTAACAAATTAGGTATTAAAAACTTGACAAACAATTGAACGAGAATATATCATGGACACCCAGGTTTCCTCCCGATGTTTTCCTTCACCGTTAGCGAGTGGTATTGCTACTATAGCTTCACAAATGTACATAACTGGGTGTCTGAGCTATTTGCTTGAAATCGCCAATCCACGGTGAGCACGCGTGGTGATTAAGCCCATACTCTCTCTCTCTGAGAGAAGGCCTGTGCCCTACAGTGGGACGTATATAGGCTGCTTATGATATCATGAACTTATAACCTGGACATCAACTCAATTATTTCAATTAATAAATTAAAGTTGAAAATTCTGCCTGGAACAGTGCCGCAATATCGGGAACTCGAATCAATCAATAATCGCGATGAGAATCCCGTTTCTCCTATAATTATATCCATGAACAGCCACGAAAATTTTAATATGCATGTAATTGGGTATTTGACAAAATATCAAATGAGTTACTTTTAAAACGGAATTTTGTATAAAAATTAATTCAAAATTGTAATAACTAGTAATTGACTAAAAGTAATACATTTTCCGAGATATTTTGTAATCTTTGTTTTAATCGAGCATATGAAATAATTTATTGTTGATCGTGTCAAATACCGAATTGCCCAATCGTTACGTTTTTATTATTTTAATTTCTCGCCACATTACTGCGGTGATGCAAGCTCAAAGTAGTCGAGTAGGCCCCCAGTTCAGCCGAGGGCTATCGACGGGGTACGTGAGCCGAAACGTAATACCCGGGAAACGGAACGTTTAGTCGCGGGAATTTGACGCGCCGCAAGCGTAGAACAAGACGCGATGAAAGTCGTTTATTTACATTCTACTATCAAGATAAGTTATAACAAAAAAAAACGATTTCATGAACAACAGGCACTTAAAAGAATATTTCGACCACTTTCTCATGGATTTCATCAACGGATATTGACTAAATTTATATGAGACCACTTTGGAGGTACCCCCTGACTAACAAAAAAATAATAATAATGAAATCAGACAACGTGGTAAATAATTTTGGCTGAACACACATAAAAAATATACGGACAAATCCAAAACCTCCTCCTTTTTTACCCGACTGCGGCGGAGCCAAAAACGAGGGTAATGTGTTTGGCTCGTATGTATATTAGTATGTCCGATGTTCCCTTATAACTCCTTAACCAATGGTAAGATAAATAAATAATAAAAAATAAAGACAAATAATCTCGCAATCGTGTTTGCGCGAGTGTCATAGACTATATGACATCAGCATTATTCAAACACTTGTTCGGCAGTCGGTTTGTTAAATGCATTTGTACGCTATGTACATAGGGTGTGGACTGTATGGTTTTCTTATGGCGAAGAGGGCTTGAAATAATAACGCAGTTTTCTTCAGTGTTGCAGGCGGAGAGGCGAGAGGGAGGCCTTGTTGTTTCTTCATCTGCTGCTCGATCGGGAATGAATTTTCAGCGGCGCGCGCGCGCCTTTTATTGGGCCGCCTGAGACCGGTTTTGTTTGCCTCAGCCCCCGCGCCGCACATCGCCCCCTTCCTCGCCCCTCCTTCCCCGCCAGTCTTTATTTTCAATTAAAAGGGCTTTTATTTTACATTTATTGTCTTAACTTATTCTTATTTAATACCTTAGGTTTCTAAGTGTTTATTTACATAATGATTTGGGTGACCGCGGACTTTCTAATAAGGTTTTTGTACTATTTTGGCCGGCCCGCGGTCCCCCGCCTCACCGAGGTATTAAATATAGGTGCCTGCGCGCCCCGAGTCGCTTCAATCGGAGCTCGGTTCGCGCAGGCTACACATGAAAACAACAAAATAGAAATATATTTATTATCGTAACGCTTAAATCTAATGTCTTACAACTATTATTTTTACTTATTTATTCTAACAATGTATTTACAGTGATCATGTACGCTATTCGTCGTTAACATTTCTCCCGCCGTCGCCTTGCGAATCCACTGGTAGAACGACGATCTTCTTGGTCGGTCGCCGCAGGATGTGCCCGTTGCTGGTGGCCACGTCGACGACTCGCACCACGCCGTCCTTGCCCGGGAACGTTCTCGTCACTCGACCTCGCGGCCATGTGTTGCGGGGGAGGTTGGAGTCGCAGATGATGACCACGTCACCGACGGCCGGGGGTGTCCCTTTGTTGTGCGGCTCCCGCCGATGTTGGAGTAAGGGCGCGTACTCGCGCACCCAGCGGCGCCAGAAGGTGTCGGCGAGCTGCTGCGCGCGCCGCCAGTGTTGACGGGCGTTGGCGTCGCTGTCGGTGAACGTGCCGGGCGCTGGTGAGTAGCAGTCCGGCCCGAGCAGGATCATGTTGGGTGTCAGCGCCGGAGGGTCCTCTGGGTTCACGGGCACGTAGGTGAGGGGGCGGGAGTTCACTGTGGCCTCCGCTTCCGCCAGCAGCGTTTGCAGTGTCTCGTCGCTGGGGTGTTTCTCGTGCAGCGTGGCCTTCATCGCCTCCTTCACGGTGCGGACCATACGCTCCCATGCCCCTGCCATGAAAGGGGCAGAGGGGGGCAGGAAGCGCCAGTTGATGCGGCGGGCGTGAGCGGCGTCCTTCATTGCCTCCGCCAGCTCGCGGCAGGAACCCCGGAAAGCTGTCGCGTTGTCACTCCATAGTTCTGTGGGGCACCCGCGCCGTGCGATGAAACGGCGCAGTGCGTTGATGGCAGAGTCGGTGCTGAGTGAGGTCACCACTTCGAGGTGTACTGCCCTCGAAGTCATACAGGTGAACAGCGCGATGTATCTCTTTTCACGGTGCCGGCCCACGGTGACCTCCAGAGGCCCATAGTAGTCTAGGCCCGTGTAGGTATAGGGGCGTGCGTGGTGCGCCAGGCGTGCCGCTGGTAGGTCTCCGGTGGAGGGCTGCCCCGGCTTCGCCTTCTTCAGTCTGCAGCTGGGGCACCGGGCGATGGCTTCCTTGACCGTCGGGCGAATCTTCGCTATGTATAATCGCTGACGGAGCTCGTTGACCACTATTTCCGTGCCGCCGTGATGTAGCTTCTCGTGTACGTGAGAAACATATAATTTTGTGTAATAATGTTTCCCATGTAGTATTATCGGTCGCACTGTTTCTTCGTGGAAGTCGTCGGCCGCCTCGATTCTGCCTCGTAGTCGCAGTATGTGTTTTTCGTCCATGTACACACTCAGCTTTGCTAGTCGGTCCTCCTTGTCTGGCGTGCGGCCCTCCTGTATGCGTTGTCTCTCTCGGGCATAGGAGTCTTCTTGTGCGGCACGAATTAGTAACTGTTCGGCGGCGAGTAGGTACGGCGCCTCTAGCGTTACATATTTTCTCTGTGGAGGTGTCGCGCCGGGGGGCGCTGAGTCGACGGGCGTTCTCTTGCACGTTTTGTTCATTCGCTTGTTCCAGGCTTGATCTCGTTCGTTGTTGGCGCGGGTCCGTTTTCTTTTTGCCGCCGCTACTGTTTCGGTGGCCGGAGGCGCTTCGAGGGGAGGCCTGTGTCGGAGTAGGTCGACGAACTGCAGTACTCGTGCTGTCGCTCTCAGCAAACGGGTCCATTTGGAGAAGCGCTCGAACTGGGGTAGGTGCGGATGTTCTGGCTCCCGAGGGCAGATGGCTGCAGCGCAGACTTCTTTTTCTTCGCCGGTGGCGGCGACTTCGACAACGTGCTCTTGGGGCCAACTCGCTTCGGGTGAGTATAGAAACGAGGGGCCGTTGAACCACCTGTGGTTCGAGTCGAAGTCCGCTGGCGTCGCTCGGGTGGCGTCGTCGGCAACGTTGTGTGCGGTCGGCACCCACCTCCAGTCGTCTTTCTTAGTGTTGTCTTCTATTTCTGCGAGTCGGTGGGCCACGAATGTCTTGTAGGAGCGCGGCTCGGCTCGTATCCACGCCAGTACTGTGCGTGAATCACTCCAATACGTCTTCGAGGCGATCTCGAAGTCGTGTTCTTGTATGACGGCTTGGGCGATCCGCACACCTAGCACGGCCGCTTGTAGTTCAAGCCGTGGTATGGAGATTGGTTTGGTGGGCGTGACGCGGCTCTTGCCGGCAGCGAGCGTCGCTGAGATGGAGCCGTCGGCGCGTATCATTCTCCAGTACACCGCGGCGGCATAGGCTTCCCCGCTGCTGTCGACGAACGTGTGGACTTCGTAGCGGGCGGCCGGAGTCGTGTCGTAACATCTAGGTATTTTTAGGTTGCCTAGGTCACGTAGACGACTTAGCCATTCGCTCCAGCGCCCGCGCAGGCCTTCCGCGATGTCGTCATCCCAGCCCGTGTTGTAGCGCCACGTATCTTGCATGATTCTTTTCGCCGGTGTTGTCAATGGTGAGATGAGGCCCAGGGGATCGAAGATTGACATAATGATGCTGAGGGCCTCCCGCTTTGTCGGTGGGCGGAGATCGTTGAGGACTTCGGGCGGAGCTCTTCTTACATTGAGACGAAAACGGATGGTGTCTTCGTTTGTGTCCCATAATAGTCCGAGTGTCTTCTCTATCTCACTCCCGCCGATGGGGACCGTGTTGCCATCTCGCTCTTCCTTGTTGACAACGTCGTTGATCGCGTCGCGTTCGTTTGTGGCCCACCCGCGTAGCTCGAAACCGGCTTGCTTGTGAACGTGGTCGACTTCTTTTGTTATCTTCTTTGCTTCGCTTATAGTGTTGAAGCTCTGTAGGTAGTCGTCTACGTAGTGGTTTCGTTCTATTGCTTGCGCAGCTTGCGGGTACAGCGATGCGTGTTCTTGTGCATTTCTGTTCTTTATGTATATAGCGGTGCACGGAGATGACGATGCGCCGAACACCACGGAGGTCATGCGGTATTCTTCTGGTTCTCCCGTACGGCGATCGCCTCGCCACAGGAAACGTAGTGCATCTCTGTCTTCTTCACGTATTTTTATCTGCATGAACATCTCTTTCAGATCGGCCGTTACTGCGATGCTGTGTTGTCGGAATCTCATGATGACCCCGGGCAGCGACTGAAGGAGGTCTGGGCCCGGAAGGAGCATGTCGTTGAGGCTGCGGCCGTGTGAGGAGGCTGCGGCGTCATGGACCACTCGAATCTTCTTTTTCTCCGGGTTGCAGACGGCGAAGTGCGGTAAGTACCACGTTCTTCCGCTAGGCGGCGTGTCGGCGCGCTCGGCGTAGTTAGAGGTAAGTAGATTGTCGATGCGTTCTTCATATTGTTTTTTCAGGTTGTCATCGCGGTCCAGCTTCCTCTCGAGCGTGTATAGGCGCCTCAGTGCATCGTTGCGGTTATTTGGGATCTTGTCTATTTTTTCACGCCATAGTAAGCCCGTCTCGAAGCGGCCGTCTGGGAGGCGGCGGCTTTTCTCTTGCAGTATTTTCAGTGCTTGTAGTTCGGGATCACTCTTCTGTCTTCTTGGTTCAATTGAGAGTGACTCGAGTGCGAAGTATTGCTTCATCATTTCTTCTGTCTTGTCGGCGGGCTTGACGCGTGTGAGGTGAGCGCAGCAGTATGTTATTGGGGCCGCTCGTGTTGTGCGGCACCCGTGCAGCACCCACCCCAATGCAGTTTTCGAAGCTACGGGTTGATCGCGCCGTCCTTTTCTTATGTCACGTGATACGATCAACTCCCAGTTATCTTGTCCGACGAGTATCTTCGGTGTAGCTTCGTTGTAGGTGAGTTCGTGCTTAATATCTTCGATGTGCGTGCAATCTTCCATCTCTTGGTTGCTTATGGACTGCGTGGCGAAGTTGAGGCTTTCTACTGTGTGCGCGTTCGTGATTTTCTTTTCTGTGCCGCCGTGTTGCCCTCTGATGTGTAGGGTGACTCGCTTGCTTTCGTTGTGTGCCATTTCTTTGCCGCCCACGCCTTGGACCCACATAGGTTCGGTGGGCCCGTCGAGGCCGAGGGCGTCGGCGAGTGCGGCGTCCACGATCGTCACGGTGCTCCCGTCGTCAAGGAGGGCGTAGGCTTGAATCTCGGCCCGGGGCCCCCGAAGTATGACAGGTGCGATTTTCAAGTAGCCTCGTGTAGTAGCGGTTGCGGGCGCGGCCGTGCGCTCGCTGGTGACCGCCACCACCTCTTCTTTTCTCTTTTGCGACTCTTCTGAGGCGGCTGCTCCGGTGGGAGCGGCTTTTTCGTGATGCAGCAGTTGATGGTGTCGCATGGGGCAGCCCTCGTGTCCGCACGGTTTTGCGCGGCACGTGAAGCGGTGATGTGTGCTTGACAGGCAGCGGTAGCACGTGTGGTTTTTCTTTGCTACTTCCCAGCGCTCGTTCACGGTGAGTTTGTTGAATTGTGGGCACGCTGGGAGCAGATGCGACGCGTGTTTGCATAGTGGGCACGCGTGCTTTTCTTCTTTCTTCTTTGGAGTTTCTGTGGTGGCAGTGTAGGTGCGCTCGGTCTTCTTGCGCGCCGTCGGCCGGGCTTCACGGAAGTCTGACGTTTGTTCGGGCGGGGCGTAGGGGGCGCACTTGTCTGCTTCTCTATTCAGGAAGTCGGCGATCTTCTTAAGTTCGGGCGTGTCTTCCTTTTCTATGGCGTAGTCATACCATTTGTTCTTCAATATCGGCGTTAGCTTGTCCACAATCGTTCGCAGTAGCTCCGGGTTGTAGAGGTACTGCGGCTTCTTTAGTAGTTCGATTGTGGCAACGGTGTTGGCGATGCGGCCGGCGAATATGCATAGGTCACGTGGGCTGTCGGTGAGTCGTGGCAGCCCCTTCATCTTCTCTGTTTCTCCCATTAGTAGCGCGTCCGGTCTTCCGAATCTTCGTTCTAGTGCTTTGATGACGTCTTCCGGGTGCGGCTGGCTGATGAGGAGGGCGCTGACGGCCTCCCAAGCGACACCCTTGAGACTTCTTCGGATTCGGGCCACATTTTCACACGCAGAGAAACTTGATGAGGACTCGATGTAAGCGGCCTTGAAGTGTAGCCACTCGTTGCATAGGCCGTTGAAGACTGGTAGGTCTGGTATGTACTTCTTGTTTGATTTGCTTGTTTTCAGGGCTTCGGCCAGGGCTGTTGATAGCGACGTAACGTCCATCACGGCGGGTCTCAGGGGAGCTTCTTGTGGCGGCTCCCGCCGCTTGCGCAATGTAGTAGCGCACGCGGTGAGTTCCCGTCGTTCTTCATTGATGGGGATTTCTATCGCGGCTTCTGTTTCTGGCTTTCGGTTGAGCCAATCGGCTATTCTTTGTGGGGCAAGGTCTTCCTCTTCTTCGGACTCTTCCGGCGACGACGTCGCGTTGATGCGTTCCTGTCGAATCTTCGCTAGTTCTGCTTCGGCATTTATACGCCTCAGCTCCAACTCGGCTAGCCTCTCCTTGGCCTCCAACTCCGCGAGGAGTCTCTTGCTAGAGGCCTTGGATCGGCACGACCGAGCGGGCTTGAGCGTTTTCGTGTTCGTCGGTGGCGGCATTAACTCGGCGGTGTGGCGTTCGATGACCGTGTCTGTGCTGGCGGCGGGTGTGGCTCTGATTCCTGACGTGTCGACGTGGTCTCTGGCGTTAGTGGTGCCGGAGGTCGTGGCGTGACTACGTGCGTCCGTACCGGACGTCGTGTTCGTGCCCGTCGTCGCGTTGGTGTCTTCGGTTGTGCCGGTGCCGGTCGTGGTATCGGTTCCAGTCGTGGTGTCTGTAGTCTCGGTTTCCGTCGTTGTGCCGCCGCTGCCGGTAGAGTCTTCTTTTCCGCTGTTACTTCTGGTTACAACCATCTTCTTAATTTTCTTGATGCTTCAGTGATCCGGCTTCGACGAGGACCAAACAATGTACGCTATGTACATAGGGTGTGGACTGTATGGTTTTCTTATGGCGAAGAGGGCTTGAAATAATAACGCAGTTTTCTTCAGTGTTGCAGGCGGAGAGGCGAGAGGGAGGCCTTGTTGTTTCTTCATCTGCTGCTCGATCGGGAATGAATTTTCAGCGGCGCGCGCGCGCCTTTTATTGGGCCGCCTGAGACCGGTTTTGTTTGCCTCAGCCCCCGCGCCGCACATCGCCCCCTTCCTCGCCCCTCCTTCCCCGCCAGTCTTTATTTTCAATTAAAAGGGCTTTTATTTTACATTTATTGTCTTAACTTATTCTTATTTAATACCTTAGGTTTCTAAGTGTTTATTTACATAATGATTTGGGTGACCGCGGACTTTCTAATAAGGTTTTTGTACTATTTTGGCCGGCCCGCGGTCCCCCGCCTCACCGAGGTATTAAATATAGGTGCCTGCGCGCCCCGAGTCGCTTCAATCGGAGCTCGGTTCGCGCAGGCTACACATGAAAACAACAAAATAGAAATATATTTATTATCGTAACGCTTAAATCTAATGTCTTACAACTATTATTTTTACTTATTTATTCTAACAATGTATTTACAGTGATCATGTACGCTATTCGTCGTTAACAGCATTAGTTCCTCATCTAATGTTCTACTAGGTAGCTATCGAAGAAGCAGAGGCTCTTTCTTTCTTTTCTGGGGTTCTGTATTCGAAGATTGCCAACGAGACTCTCTAAACTCTCTGCCTGTCCGTTTATCTGCCTGTTTTTTTATAATTATATTTTTGTAAAAACGATAATACTTGCAAATAAGTGGCAAACTTCTCGAATTATAGTGTTCGAGCATAAAACTAAAAAATAAAAACCGGCTAATTGTGAGTCGGAATCCCCCTGAGGGCCCCGAACTGAATAAGAGAAAATACATGTTTGCCAAATACGTAATATTATATCAAGGTTTCCGTACACCTCAATGCGCGAGTCTGATTCGCTCTTGGTAGTTTTACCCAAAGGGTAAAAACGGGACCCTATTACTAAGACTTCGCTGTCTGTCTGTCCGTCCGTCCGTCTGTCACCAGGCTATATCTCAAGAACATTGAGAGTTGAAATTTTCACAGATTATGTATTTCTTTTGCCGCTATAACAACAAATACTAAAAACAAAATAAAATAATTATTTAAGGGGGGCTCCCATACAACAAACGTGATTTTTTTGCTGTTTTTTTATCTTTGTGTCTAATGTTGTATAGATAATGGTAAGGAACCCCTCATGCGCGAGTCCGACTCGCACTTGGCCGGTTTTTTTTATACGTACCACTGCAGGGCACAGGTTTTCGCTCAGAGAGAGCGTACGGGCTTAATCACCACGCGCGCTCACCATTAACCACCACGGTTTATTTATAGTAACTTTATTTGCCGAATCCGAAATAAAAATAAATAAAAGGATTTATAGTGCTTTTGCTGCGCTCGGTTATTTTTAGGGTTCCATACCCAAAGGGGTAAGGGACCTTATTACTGTCTGTCTGTCACCAGGCTGTATCTCATGAACCGTGATACCTAGACAATTGAAATTTTCACAGATTACGTATTTCTGTTGCTGATATAACAAAAAATACTAAAAACAGAATAAAATAAATAATTAAGGCGGGCTCCCATACAACTAACGTTGTCTAAAGACAGCGCTCGCCATCTAGCGGCCGTCTATGTAACCTTCACAGCGCCGATATCATGTCGTTAAACGCATTTTGTTGGTTTCTGTAGATGGCACTGTTCTTAATGTACCTAATCTATCCTGTCTCGATCTTTGTCTAATGTTGTATAGATAATGGTACGGAACCCTTCGTGCGCGAGTCCGACTAGCACTTGGCCGGTTTTTGTTAATATTTTAATTAAGGGTTGAATTTTTTAATGATTTTTGTAGGTATATTTTCCCGCTATAAGCTTGTGTCGTAAGCGTCTGGCAAACTGAAGACGTATCCAGTTTAACCACTAACTTCGAATGTTCATTCATGTGTTTAAAGAAAGGAGAAAAGATAATAAAAAACCATCAAGATCTTGAAGTTTTACTTATGCATCATGATCGATGTTTAATGGGCTATGATTTTATGGTGCCGCGAAAATGTTTTTTCGGAGAGCTTTGGTGAGCGAGTGGCAATTGACGTGGCGGCGGCAGGCAGCCCCCCCGCGACCCGCGCCGTCTCAACAAGCAACGGTTACCATCGTTACACGTAAGAAAAGTTGGATAATGCCTCCGACTTAGTAGTTTGTTCCCAGTGTCCACTAAGGGAACATGTGTAGCAGACAAAGAGAATATAAAAAGTAATAAATAATTGTCCCCGTTGTCTCCCATTTGAATCAAAAATGAGTATTGTGAGGTATGATAGTTAAAGACCCAAGGTATACCTACTAAAATCAATCTGGTTTATATTCCCTTTAAAACCGTGATTCCAACTCCCAATACCCTCGCCCGTACATTGTTATTGATTGTTAAATAAAAAAAAATTAGGGCAATTTTAGACATCTTTTTATTATACAATGTGGTTCTGTCGAGCGACGATGTCAGACGGAAGCAGGGTATAAAATATCTAACTATGAGTAAGCGAGACCTCTTAACACCTTTTTAGTATCCTATTTTAAAGCACGGGTTAGTGCAACAAAAAAAAACTGGAGTGCTACTACGTAACTTCTCCAGTGTATGGACTCGTCCGATTTAACTTACTCCAAACTTACCAATACGTGTGGGGGAACGATCATGCGATCGATCTGTGGATCGGACAGCTGTAACTATACTCTGTGTAAAGTCTCGTCAGTCAGTTCTTCTGCCTCTATCATGCGCAGCGGGTGTGCGCACTAACAATAATAAAATATGATATAAAATATTCGACGACCTCGTGGCGCAGCGGTAGTGCATCTGCATACCATGCGAGAGGTCCCGGGTTCGAATCCCGGCTGGGGACAAAAAGAACCCCAGGTCTTGGATGTTTACATGTTTGTGATGTCGTTGTTTCTGGTTCCCACAACACAGGGTATCCTAGTGTGGGGTCAGACGCAATGTATGTGCCTGTATGTAAATGTTTATGTTTATGATCAAAGAGACTGCGTTCGAACTAAATCTTCATGGATTCTGCCACGTACATATTTTGACACTTAGGAAACGTAAAAATGGATAACCCAATACAGTGGACAGACGTAATAGTTGGACTGACAGACAGACAAAACGAATAAATAAAACAGGACCATAGTTGTAGCCTGTGGTGTATCTAAGTTGCCACAAAAGGCAGCAAGTATTAGGAAGTCAGCCGCAGGGCTAATCCAACCATTGTTTCCCCGAGACACAAGTCGATGTACACGCGCGCACTCGCGTCTTGTAGCACCATCGACGAGCCTGTTCTCGGTCGATTTACAACGAGTGTTTGGTCTGAGCGACAGAACAGACAGACACGGAAGGAACGCTTTCATCATAAGCAGCCTATATACGTCCCACTGTAATGCACAGGCCTTCTCTCAGAGAGAGAGAGAGAGAGAGAGAGAGAGTATGGGCTTAATCACCACGCGTGCCCACCGCGGATTGGCGATTTCAAGCGCTAAGCTATGTGAATAGCTCAGATACTCAGGTTTCCCCACGATGTTTTCCTTCACAGTTTGCGAGTGGTATTGCTACTATAACTTCACAAATATACATAACTTAGAAAACCAAGTCATAGGTACATGCCCGCATTGGGGATCGAACTTGGGTCTCTCACTTCCGAGTCCGATGTTCTACCCACTAGGCTACTACCGCAATGGACGCTTTATTAACTATTAACTGTCCGAGCTTGAAATTCATTATCGATTAGCAACAGATCGGTCCGCTGTAAGACTTAAGCTCTGAATAGTAGATATATAGGGGATTAAGACAACGTCGTATGCGAGGTATTCTACGTTGAAGATACTTTTGTCATTTTATCATCGTGGATAGTAACTGAGCTGTGGTTTACCGTGCACACAGCCCGCCTTAGATGCAAGGTGACATTTGTTTAAGGCACTCCCAAAAATATTGGTTCTTTTCTAAAATAAATTGTACAATACGCGGCCACCGCGCGCCTACAAAATTATATGACAGCGACCTATCTCTTTCATATTGTAATGTGTGGGACATTTCAAAGAAAGCCGTGCCGACGGATGTGTTGCAGTTGCAAGCTAACAAAAGGGTCTGGGTAATACATAGATGAAAAGGATAAACATGAAACAATGAACTATTGTGCTGATTGAGTACTACGGGATAGTACTATTGACAAGTAACAAGACCTTTCGATTCTTGTCTTGTCTATGCCGATGGCCTCTCAACCGGGCCGCGACGATGAGGCGCGAATGTTTGTCTATATCGTGAGACAGGAGTGGTTGGTCCACAGTCTACACTCGGCTTTATCTCGGGTGGATTCTAATTTGCACGCGTCTGCAGTGCCTTAAATTGTCTGGTTAATTTCGAGTGTTTGAGCAAATAGTTTTCGAATTGGATTAATGTTGGATTTACCTTTCTCTGAGCGGTTTGCGTTTTGTTAAAGGAGAGTTAGTCTTGAGTTCTTGACATATGGAGCCTTGGAGGTGAGTGCTTTTGATATTCGAGGATTGATATTATAAGATTTGAAGTGCGGACTTGACTTTCAAATGTCGACATTGAATGTCGATAGAAAGATAGAGGACACTTAGGAGTATAACCAGAAAATTACATACAATTTATACAGTATCTTTCAATGTATTACGTTCACAAAGTGTACAAAAATAACGAAACTAAAATATCTCTAATATTGTTTGTGGTAAAGTGAACTGTGACATAGCAATGCCATGGTAACCAGACACTAGTCTTGATCAATTTTCCAAAAGAACAATGTAGAGAAGGCCGAAACCAAGGTTTGTATTTTTTAAACCGGCTTCCAATAAAATACATTTTTTCAAAAGAATCGGTTGGCTCACCTTACCATTTTTTTTATTAGCCGATTCAGTTTTCCACTACTTGGAGAAGCCCCCCCTTTAGCTCTCCACGCCTCCCAGTCACCGGCCATTCCTTGCCACCCCGGCAGAAAGATCGCGAGGTCATCCCGCCATCTCCGCCATGGTCGGCCACGTTTGCGGTATCCGTCGCCTGGGACCTGGTCAGTGGCTATTTTTGCCCATCCGTCTGTGCCTATACGAGTTTCATGGCGCTTACGACGCCTCATTCCATTTCAACTTACCTTACCACCCAACCAAGACTTTAAAAAGTTTAACGACTACGCGAGATAATCATAATACTGAAATAAACAACGTGGGAAAGAGTTAAAAAGAAAGAAATGTCGCGAGAATGTCAATGTCCAGCCTACTGTATACGATCACGAAATAAAATTACTTTTGAACGTGGAAAATGGTAAGTGTATCGTGCTATCGGCCACCGGTGACCCCCTCAACCTTTGTGGGTTAAGAAAATACAGGCAAAATTCGTCGTAGATAATAAAAGCACACGCGATACTACACTATTGGCGGCCTTGTCTCACAATATACGAAGCGCACGTGTCAAGTCTTCTGACGTAACATTTTGCAGTCCTCAGGGAGAACGGAATGTTCGACATACATCCAGAAAACATTTCCTGAGAGGTTGTTCCGGTTAGACCTTTAGGGACTTTAATACTGTTTCGAACTTAACACTTAACTTGCTCTAAATGGGATTTGGATGCAAACAACGTGGACTACGTCGGCGGCATATCGGCCAATGAGTGCACTGAGCTCGCTCACGTTACGGGCGATTTTGCGACAAAAATTTAAAGATTACAGCTGTCTAAGTTACTTTTGCGGTTTTTCTCATAAAATTATGGTTATGCTCATAAAATTAACTTTGATCAGTAGAGGGGTAAAGTGGCAAACCCTGGACTCTGCCTACCCCTCTGGAATACAGGCGTGAGTATATGTTAGATTTTCGGGGTATAAGTAACTTTTTTTATTACGAGACTAACTCTGGAATCGCAACGCAAATATCTTTTTCATACATTCATAAGGAGATAGTATCAGAATACAAGTTGATAATATTGATGCTGGAGGTCTTGGGTTCGAATTCCGGCGTGTACCAATGACTTTGTTTTATAAGTTACGTAAAAGTTTTAGTAGCAATACCACTTGCTAATTGTGAAGGAAAGCTTTGTGTGGAAAACTGAGTGTCAGGTGTTCAATAACTCAGCGCTTTAAATTACCTATCCGCGGGCACGCGTGGTAATTAAGAAGAAGAAGAAAGACATTTATTATACCAACAAGATACATCACAGAAACAAAATAAGCAGATAAGTTACACAATATGCACAACAACAGAAAGAAAACTAAATACACAACAGACAAAACGATTAAATAAAAAAGGACTATAGATGTAGCCTGTGGTGTATCTAAGTTGCCACAAAAGGCAGCTGACTCAGCGTTGTGCTGAGGAAGTGATCCCTCAGCGCTGATTTTCAGTTTTCGTTTTGGCTTGGACCTGCTCTGTGGTCACCTATCCATGCATCAGTTCCAGCAGAGCACTCTAAAAAGGGTTGTAAAAAGACCACATCACCGGCGGCGCATCAAAGCAGAAGCGCCCGTCCTGTGACGCCCCCATTAGCCGTTCATATAAAATAACATCAGCCGAGTGGTTTTAGTCCCTCGCCGTTTATAATAAAAGCTCCTGTGGATTCAATGTTACAAAATGTAATGGCGGAGTGATCCTCTTAAGCCGCGTCTCTTGCGCGTGTTTTTTCGGAACATTGCACAAAAACATTGAAACATTGGGGCGTGGTTAAATACAATGTTTTTGTTCTCCGAGGCCGACGGAAAACATTCCCCGCGCGGGGTAGAGAGGGGAAGGATTTGTTGCATTTCTCGTCTTCCTCGTCACAACTCATGATGACGACACAAAATTATTTGTAAAAAACCTATTCAGAGGCTCAGTTGGGAGAGCCCTGGCATGGTTAGCTAGAGGTCGCGGGTTCAAGGCATGCGTGGAATTTTTTGCCTCTAAATAGTTTGTTAAAATTGTCCTCGGCACGGGTTAGTGCAACAAAAAGAATATAAAATTATTTGTTTTAGCATTTTCCTATAGCAGTAGACGGTTTGTATATGGAAACAAATGTTTTTGTTCCGTGTTTCCTCTGTAATGTTTCAAAAAAGCACGCACTGGAGACACGCCTTCAGAGCGCCTCTCGGTGAGCTTGTGTTAATATTTTTATGGAGAACGCCTTTGATTTTCGAGCGCGTGCTTTTAAAACAAACGTCCATATTTTACTCGTATCTATGGTCTAGCGCAAGCCGCTGGCTACCCCTCTTTTGTGCGATAGTCGCTCTTATTTTGTGCGCGATAAGAGGAACTTTTGAATTACATTTTTATGCAAACGCGATGAATTATTTCATGAGAATACAAGAAGAGGGAAATAGGGTTCGTCAATAGCGAGAATCACGTTTGTCTAAAAATGTCCGTTGTGAGGAGAGAACTGAAGCGTAATAAAGGGGTGTTCAATAAGTAGTGAGAATAAGGTATAAACTCCTTGGATAGAGAAAATACTGGCATGTATAGCCCACTTAAAAGACATAATAAAATTTAAAAAATTTGACGCTCTTTTGTACAAGGTTCTTACTTGTTTTCTGTCGCAACGAGTAATCGAAAATGGAGAAAATTAAAGTTATATATAGATATTTCATTACCGCGAACTTCAATTTTCTCTTTCTCGAACTTCAAAATTGAAAAAATTTACTAGTAAATCAAGACTTGCGAGATACGTTAGGCGCTCATGCTCCTCATTATTCTACGATTGCGTGTTGGTGTGCTGAGTTTAAGAGTGGAAGAAAATCCACTAATGACGACTCGCTCTCAGGGCGCCCTACGACTGCAGTAAGTGAAGAAATGATAAAAATGTTGAAAAAATTATTTGGCGGATCGTCGTACTACTGTTCGTTTTGTAGCTGAAGAACTAAAGACTTCAATTGGGAGTGTTCATAATATAATACATGACCATTTGGGAATAAAAAAAGTCTCAGCGTGTTGGGTGCCTAGAATCCTAACGGCCGAACAGAAACGAACCAGACTGAGAATTTCACGAAGCTGTTTGGAACTGAACAAGATCCTGACCGGTTTTTGCTCGATTTCTGACTATGGATAAAACATGGCTTCATTATTACGACCCTGAAACAAAAAAACAATCTATGACTTGGAGGAGGTCATCATCACTGACCCCTAAGAGTTCTCTTTTTTGGGAAAGCCAAGGGGTGGTGACTCAGTCATGGAGCCACTATTAAGGGAATATGTACGCAGAAAAAATCAAAAAGTAGCGTGAAGGCGTGGCAAATTAAATATTAAACTGTAAAAATTAGAATATTAAACTGACAGTTTTTTTTGCAATATATCCTTATGGCAAGTGGAAAACCTTGTCTCTGCCTACCCCTCCGGGATGCAGTAGTGAGTTTGTGAGTGTGTCTTTTTTACTTAACGCAACACTTCATTCCTTAACACTTAACCCATAAAGCCATAAACCAGCACAAAAGTCCAGCAAGAGCACCAATCTATAGTTAGACGAAGACACCTAAGTATTAAAGTCATTAATCACTTGGGGAAACTTAATTGGACGCCTTGTTACAGGGCAGAATAGACAGACACGCGATAAACTCGACGCTAAAATAACTACGGAAAGTTATAAGTTTCTTGTGGGCAAGTGATATTTGTATAATATGTCGAGCGAATGTGGGTAAAAGAGCCGGTAAGGGACGTCCCAGGCGGACATACTCCGACCAAATAGGGGATGTGTCAGCAAAGGGCGAGATAAAAAGTACCCGAAACCGGCGTGCGTGCACGCAACGACTAATGAATGTTGATGAGCCGAAAGAGATCTGTCAGGATCGTGGCAGACCCTGGATATAGGCGTGAGTTTATGATGTTGTTGTGGTTGATATTTGCATCTGCGATAACAATGTATGGCTCTGTCAATACTTTCATCTTTAACCACCTATACATGTGAATGCAATGTGTCTCAAGCCACTCCATGTAAAAAAATTCAACCTTTACAACACATACATATTGATACAGAGAAATCAGTAACCGAGGGTATATCCTTATGTAGCCTATATTAGTCCCATTACAGGGCACAGGCCTCCTCTCATAGAGAGAATATGGTCTTAATAACCACGCGTGCCCACCGCGGATTGGCAAATTCAAGCGTTGAGGTATGTGAATACCTCAGGTTTCCTGCGGTGGGTGGTAGCGGAGCGGTAGAACGCCGGCTTCTCATTCGGGATGTCTTGGGTTCGAATCCCTGCATGTACCAATGACTTTGTTTTCTAAGTTGCGTACATTTGTGAAGTTACTACTCGCTAACGGTAAAAGAAAACATCGTGAGGAAACCTGAGTGTCTGAGGTGTTCACACACCTCAGCGCTTGATATTGCCAAACCGCGGTAGGCACGCGCGCTAATTAAACCCATACTCTCTCTCCGAGAGAAGTCCTATGCCCTGCAGTGGGACCTGCATTAGGACGTATTTAGGCTATTTAGCTGTAGCGCCACTTAATAAAGTATTTTTTCCTTATCTAACTACAAGTTTGCTTAACAACAGAAATTTACAGTCTAATAGACAATTTTCATCCGAAACATTTACAAAGCTTGAAATAGTCGGTTAATAATAGTTAACAGTAAGTTTAAACGGAATTCCTAGCTTTGTTACCTTTTTAAGACATAGCGACTTAGTCTGTCGGTTATACAAATGAAGCTAGTTTTACTAGTATTAAAAGGAAATTAAGTGTAATTTTCCTAACTATAGTTTATGAGGCAGACAGACAAAAGGCAGCAAAGTTAGGAAAACCACCTCCCGAAAGTAACATGACACAGATATAGATGCAAAGTTAACTTATTTGCAAAAGAGCTGTACTTACACGTGAGGGATCGAAAGCGTTAACTAGAGAGAAAGTTGATTGAAATTCTCAACCTATTCAAACGTTAAACAATAAAGGGTAAAATACCTTAACAAAAACAGTTTAAGTATGAAATATAACTGCACACCGTTCATTCAACAGTCATTCTGAAAAGCTCGAACCTTCGAAATTACAACCTTTTCGCAGAACTAGCTGAATTAGCAAGCTAGCTTTCTGAAATAAGGTAGTTTACTTTCCAAACATTGAGTAATTGTCGAAGACGAACAGTTTAGTAACGGATTTCGAACTTATTATTTAACATATTATTTTAATTTAACTGTATTTGAACAACCCGAGTTCACGGGGGACGAAGGTAAAAAGTATCAACAAAAAAATCCGTGAAAAATCCTTTTAGACGGAGACCGCGTCATCGCACAACCAGAAAAATTACATGTCATCTGACCGATCGGTTGGGAAGAGATCTTTTCAAGGAGATTATATAAAATTAAGAAAAATCATCCCCACTTTTCATATTAGGGGAGGTAATTTAAAAAAAAACATTTTCCAACATTTTATTCTATATTCTATATCTACATATATTCACATACTAAATTACAGCTTTTTAGCACAACCGGTCTTTGCGCTAGGCCGCGGACGGATAGACAGACAGACGGACGGACATGGCGAAACTATAAGGGCTCCTTGTCGGACTACGGAACCCTAAAAAGGATTCAATGTCATGTCGCTGATCTGACGACTGAATAAGTAAAAAATGAGACGTCACCCAGCCGGAATGGGACCCACGAGCCCTGTGTTAATAATCTAGCTAGACCACAATGAAATCAAATCAATGAATTCAACATTGTGAGCCAACAAAGATCAAATCGTTTATTCAATATTTTGAGAGTTCAACAGTTTGGGATTACTACGAATTCAACATTTGGCGAATTCAACATTTTTGGATTACTATGAATTCAACATTTTGCAAATTCAACATTTTGGGATTCAAAATTTTGCGAATTCAACATTTTAAGAATTCAACATTGTGAGCCGAAAGGCACCGAGGCAGTCAGCTAGCCAACGTTTAACTAATCTTTAGTTTCACAAAGCTTCGCAAGAAAACAGCTAAGTTGTAAAGACAAGCAGTAATGGAGAGCTTTAAGAATCCGACTGTCCAGTTACACGGATAAGCTCTCAAGATATCGACTTTAAAACTTCAAAAGAAGTACCTAGCAGCTACATAAACTCAATAGGTACACGTATAAATTCAGCGGCTTTGTATGAGTGGTTTGGAATTTGATTGTTTTGTATAGTGTTTTAAAAATAAATAAGCCCTATACGTTTTTGTTAACTATTGTATGTCACTCACGACATAAGCCTAGCCTAATGTAGAGACACCAATACCAGACAAAATGAATAAGTTCGTCGAACTCAAACGTTTTTTTATACTATGTCATGATTTTATATGTGTCATATGAATACTTGAAATCGTTTTTTCGCGAAGTCAAATACCGAAGGTTTCTCTCCCACAAACATTAATATGAATTTATATTAGGAGTATCTACACAAGCACCTAGAACTTTATCGAGCATTTTTACTTTTTATTTCAAGTAAGTATTCTAGAGTCTGTAATTCTGAAGTCTCTCGTGCAAGTAACAAAATAACTTTCTTTCTTTGCTCGCGCGAATTTATTTCGTGTAAGCTGAGAAAACTCTGCATATAAATCTGGTTTACACAAGAATCAGTTCGGAAGTTTTTTAAGCTAAAAATATGTTTTATCGCAATATCTACATTCGTATTATTTTTCAATGTGATTCAACCATTGAGCGAGAAGAGTAACATTTTATGTTTTCTTTGAAATCTGGTAAATTTCGACTACTTCATACTGAATGCTATAAATGCGAAAATAACTCTGTCTATTCAGGACACAGATTACGTCGCCTAAAAAATCGAATCTGACGCAAGCGAAACTGCGGGCATCAGCTATTATATTATAACCTTTTTATATTTATTTGTGATGTGCTGTTTGTTGTTATATTATTCCGTTATGCTATAAGTTTTCAAAAAGAGTGTGATTAAGAAAAAAAAATTGCATTAACTAATTTTCAGTTGAGGGAGGCACCACTAATATTTTTTATACAAGCAAGACACGAAGTTCACCTGCTCTCCAGGTCCGTCTAAAAATACCTGCAGCTCGAGATATTTCCAATCTGGACGTTGAAATTGACGATTGTTGTTGTGGTTGCTTGTCGAACGATTGTTGTTTTTTCGGGTACAAAATAAAGAATATCTTATCTTCATATTGTTCCAAGACTCACCTGTCCGTGATTCACGAAGCCGTGACGCGCGGCGATGGCCTGCACGCGGTGCGCGCCCGCGGGCACGCGCACGGCGAACTGGTTGTGGTACATCTGCTCGGGCAGGCAGCCGGCTGGCGGCAGCACAGCCGCTAGCTGCAGCGCGGCCGCTAGCAGCAGCGCGCGGCATGGCGAGCTCATGGCCGGGGCGCGGTCGGGGCGACGACTGCCTTAGCGCATCTATTGCTTGGACCTGGAACAAGCGAAGAAAAGAATATAATTTAGGAGTGAGTGATCAGGCTCTTTTCTCATTACTTATGTATAAATCTCAGCTATACATATTTCCTTTTGAAATGCTTAAATCTTATTTTTTTCTATACAGACACCCGTTTTTGCGGTGACTTAATTGTTAGTTCTTCTTAATTACTGGTTTTAATATTTTGTTGCTATCAGTGGACGCCTGTTAATGACTTTCTGTTCCCATATTTTTAAATAGTCTTAAGTTATATAAAGTCAATGGCTTTCCTAAAACTAACTAAATAAATAAATAAATAAATGTGGGTACGGCGATATCATTCCGATGTAAAAACCTAACTGCAAAGTGTTACTCGGGGGTTGCTGCCTGTACGTAAAACAGAGAAGTTTGTAAAGAGGCTCGAAATTTCACCGATGCCTGCACTTGCCCATTAGCTCAGTTGGGAGAGCGCTGGCACGGTTAGCCAGAGGTCGCGGGTTTTTAGCTCTAAAGGAATTTTTAGCCTCTAAATAGGTTTCAAAAGCGAAGACGTGTTTTAAGCAATTTATCGTCATAATCAGTAAATCTTTGTATAGGTTTGCCCCCAAATGCCGTCTCTCACGGTCCCTTGCCATCCCCATCCCTGCCAGGGACGTTCCGCCGACTCAACGATTTGAGTAATTACGGTCTAGTTTTGGTATTGAAAATTTTGGCCGTGAAAGCCTTGGTTCTACTAGTCAATAGAGTAGGAAAGAATATAGAGCGAACAGTCCGCCCATTGAAACCTTACTTTTCATTGTAATTGTTATTTCTGTTTTTTTTTTTCTAGACTGTAGGTAATAAGAGGTCCAGCAGTGGACCTCTTGTGGCTGAATGATGATGATGAATGATGAGGTAATAAAGAATATTCTTATCTTATCTTCGTTGCTGGCCACTCCGCAGTTATGTTACAGAAGTTTTTCCCTCAAGCATATTATAGCACAAGCAGCTTATAAACGATAACACAGGCGCACAGGCCTCCTCTCAGAGGGACAGCGGGCTTCATCACGCTTTCCCGTATGTGGACGCCTCAAACACTCGGGTTTCCTCACGATCTTTTCCTTCACCGTTAGAAAGTGGTATTACTACGATACATTCACAAATGTAGGTGACATAGAAAATCAAGTCACTGGTAAGTGCCAGAATCAAACCCTAGGACTTCTCAGATACGAGGCATATTTTTTAAATCATAAAAAACGTCACAATATGCGAGCGGCGAGTAGAACGCCGGCTTCTCATCGCCAGTCGTGGGTTCGAAGCCCGGCATGTACCAATGACTTTGGTTTCTAAGTTACGTACATTTGTGAAGTTATAGTAGCAACACCACTCGCTAACTATGAAGGAAAACACCGTGAGGAGACCTGCGTGTCTGACGTGTTCACATACCTCAGCGCTGGAAATTGCCAATCCGCGGTGGGCACGCGTGGTGATTAAGCCCATACTCTCTCTCTCTCTGAGATAAGGTATGTGCCCTCAATGGGACGTATATATATAGGTTATATAAAAAAATATTGATGCGTACGATAGGTTGTCTGGAAGAAATTGCTGTTAGCAATAAGGCCGCCCATTGTACTTTTTCATTGTAACTTTCATATTTTATGTTTCGCTTCTTGTGTGCAATAAAGAATATTCTTATCTTAGCTTATCTTAAGCAACTTAAGTTCTACTGGAATCTATAGGCTGTACATACGCTGAATACATAAATGCGAACGAGACTTAAGTATGTGAGTCAGGGCAACTAATTCAATTTACCCTTTTAAATAGCACGACTATCATCCGTCCGTCTAAGGAATCTCTGCAGCGTCGAGATAGTGCCAATCTAGACGCAGAAAATGACGGCATCTACACTCAGGAGTATCTAGGCCTTAATGAGTTAGGAAGCTTAATTAAAATCCACCTTAATTGAAAGTCTACGGAGCATAAAGGGTATTGAAATTTAATAAGAGGGAATTCCCGCTGCTTTTGTGCCGGAGTGAAGCGAAGGTTCCGTAGGTTCTTTAGGTTGCGTACCCGGACGGTGCCATCAGAACCCTTTTACTATGCCTACGACACGTATGTCTGTCTGGCCTATAACGGGCATTATCTATCGAACCGTAATAACATCTAGCAACATTATTAAAACCTTTTGTACTTTTTTTGTATCAGCTTAATTCCGGATTCAGATTTTTTTCGAAAGAGTCCGGCCAGGTTTCGCTCTGATTCGCAAAGCTTAATCGTGGTGAGAAGAGAACGAGCTCGCGTCGTCGGAGGCTCGTCGTCAAGTGAGTCCGGAATTAAGCTAATAACATAAGTATTATTATAAAGCTTATTTATAAAAAAACGATTCCACTAAAACAGCCCTTAGTGAGGATTATGTCGGTCTTAAGATAGATCTTAACCAAATTATGATTTATAAAATCAAATCTCCACATTAGTTGAGCTTGAAGCCCTCCGCAAGTAAAGTCTCGGAAAGTGTTCCTTTAACCTACTTTAAGCAGTGTCTTTAATCTGTGGTGTGCACTGTGCACCACATGAGTGAATGAATGTCAAACACAAAAGCTATTTCTGTCAGTGTTGCCAGATGAGGCGATTACGGGGGCCAAAAATTGCAATTGCACCTACTTTCCTTTGTCTTAGGTGGTACATTTTCAATATTTTCCATCGTTTTTTAATTTTCTTCAACTAAACTTCGAGTTTCAAAACAACTTCTCAAAACTTCCCCAATTCTTTTTAGGGTTCCATACTCAAAGGGTAAGTCACCCCATTACAAAGACTCCGCTGTCCGTCCGTCCGTCCGTCCGTCTGTCTGTCACCAGGCTGTATCTCATGAACCGTGATAGTTAGACAGGTGAAATTTTCACAGATTATGTATTTCTGTTGCGGCTATAACAGCAAATACTAAACAAAGAATAAAATTATTATTTTATATATAATATAATAGTGATTATTTTGCCCGATATTAATAACAGCAACATGTAGACGCTTGAAATATTCAAATATTGCATAAATAATGGTACGGAACCCTTCGTGTGCGAGTCCGACCCGCACTTGGCCGGTAATTTTTTTTAGGAATTTAAAACATCAAAGCGTTTCTGACACAACCACAGACTACATTAAAATGAATGAAATGCGTACTATGACACTAAAAAAGAAACAACAGCGTTTTAGCTCGAACATTTTATAAATCATAAAACGTTAAAATGCCCACTAAGTTAAATAGTGTAGTTACTTAAAGAGATTACTTATTTTTTTATAAATAAGACCGTCAGTATCTAGCAACAGTTTAAACAACGTGTGTTGTGACAAATTTACCAACAAATAATAAAAAATATAAAAATAACGGGGGGACCCCGAGCACTTAAAACGTGTTTTTAACAAGTAGATTAAATAATAAAATGGCATCTGATTCAGATACAGATTAGTGCGAAACTATTAATATCAATGAGACTAAATGCATTTCTTACAACGAGAAATACATTAGGAGTATTATCTTTATTTCTTTAAAAATTTTCCAAATAGTGGTTTGTTTACTTTTTTAGGAGGCTTCCAATATTTTAGGCACATCTGCATATAAACAATTCTCTTCTGTGCATTAACTAGTTCTAAACCTGTACATCGGGCAATAGTGCTCTTCAACGTCCAATAGAGTAAGTATGCAGCTTAGATATGTGTAGTATGAAGTATGATGAGTATTTCGATACCAAGTATTCAGCAACTATTTATATAATAAATTTATTTAACTGCACAATACTAAAAAAAACATAATAACAGATTCAAATATACGGAAACTTAAATATCAAGAAAATACAAAAAGAAAATAAAAAGTTACACATTTACAAAGCACGAATCTTAATGAAATAGGTTATATAATAGACAATAAGCTAAAAACCTGTTTCTAAAACGGAGCGAAATGTCAGAAAGAGAAAGAGATAGACAGTTGGACAACTCCAATAATTGTGTCATTGCATCCCCGAAATTTGTAATATTGTAGATAACTCATAAGTTATCTAAATCAAACCGTTACGCACAACGAACACCGTGAAAATAACAACTAGCTATTTTTAACAGGTATCAGGAACGATTATTTTCTGACAACAGAGTATCATTGTTGGCCCAGCAATTCCCGCCGCTACTGTACACACGGTCGCGGCAATCCAGGCCGGAGACAACGCAATAAGCGTACGCAAAAACGCGAACAAGTTAAAAGAATCCGGCGAAATCCGGAGATAATCCAGATAAGCCACGCGGCCGAAGTATGCAAAGGCCTGATCGTGAATATATCAAAAATATTTAATAAATTTTATTTGGGCATTTACCCCGACGTCCGGGGCTTAGATGGGGAGGAAGAAAATGTTTGTTCAGTGGAGATTGGAATACACGTACGGTTTATTTATGTCTCGGTTTACATGGTGCTTTTTAGGGTTCCGTACCCGAAGGGTGCCAAACGGGACCCTATTACTCAGACTTTACTGTCCGTTTGTCTGTCCGTCCGTCCGTCCGTCCGTCCGTCCGTCCGTCCGTCCGTCCGTCCGTCCGTCCGTCCGTCCGTCCGTCCGTCTGTCTGTCTGTCTGTCTGTCTGTCTGTCTGTCTGTCTGTCTGTCTGTCTATCTGTCTGTCTATCACCAGGCTGTATCTCATGAACCGTGATAGATAGGCAGTTGAACTTTTCACAGATGATATATTTATATTGCCGCTATAACAACAAATACTATAATCAAAATTAAATAAATATTTAGGGGGGGCTCTCATACAACAAACGTTGTCTAAAGACGGCGCTCGCCATCTAGCGACCATCTATGTAACCTTCACAGCGCCGATGTGATGTCGTTATATGTCAATGAACGTCCGTCCGTTAATCTGTCTGTCTGTCTCTCACGACCCTTTATCTCGGGAACTCGTGAAGGTAAAGAGTTGAAATGAAAACCATATACTCAGGGTCTACAGTCCCTTGACGCTGTGAAATAATCAAAAGTAAAAAAGTAAAAAGTAAAGTAAAAAAAGTAACGGCCGTCTAAGCCGCAAAAAAAGGAAATATTTCGACACTCACAAGGGAATCATAATTTATAGGGTACTTTGCGTTGACCTGGAACTACGAAATTTGGCTAGTAATATAGTCTTACACTACAAGTACAGGGGAAAATCCGAAAACTATACATTTGTAATTAAATCATTAAAAAAAACAGTCTTTGAAGTTCTGGACAAGTTATACGGAACACTCGAAGGGTCCGATTCGCACTTGTCCGGTTTTTTATCTATGCGAGCGCCCCTATGTAGCCTTTGAACAATTTCTTTCGTGTCGTTTTTTTTGAATGAATGTTTATCGAAAATCTTCTTTAGTCAAGGTTTCCGGCCTTTCTTTAAGGTTATACTTTTGGATCCAGTAAGTTTTGTACCTGAATATATTCTAGATGTTTCCTGGAAAAACGTGTTTGACATCTAAGCTTGCCAGTCAGGGTCTACTTTGAAAAGGCTTATGCTTTCTTCGTAAAAGCTAGATGATTTATATAATGTAGTGTCGAGTAGCAACTTCCACTTAGTAAAAACACTACGCACACAAACAACACATTCACTTGTCCTGGTCTCAAACGGGGATACCTGTGCCATGGTAACGCGGCACAAATATCACTAACATGGAAAAACACCCAGCGGGAATAAAACCCACGACCTCTTTTTTGTTGTCAAGCGTATAACCGCTAGACTGGGCAGTACATGTAGGTGTATTAACAAGTCAAACGATCAAGTGCATCAAACATTATGTACAGGATAACAAAAATAATATGTCTATAATGTTGAGAAATATGCAGAGGTCTGTCAGGATCATGGCAAGTGGCCAACCCTGGTCTCTGCCTCCCCCTCCGGGATGCAGATGTGAATTTATGTAATATAATGTCTATAATATTTATGAAATAAGTGCTGCTTCAGGCCACATTTATAAATTGTACACTTATTATTTTGCAATCAATAAATCTAAATCTAAATGATTGTACAATCGAGACTCATGCCAGGAGCAGCTTTAAATTGTCTTCTTTGTGGATTAAAATGCTAGAAAAACATACTTTTATAAACCTAAATTAGATCAGAACTCTTTAATGTAAACGCCAGGTTAAAATCCAAACTACCACCTTTCATACCATGGCATACCTTCTGCTACTATAGAAGTACAGTCAAGTGATGGACAATCTTTACATTTTATTTCGTAAAACCGTCCGTTACGAACCTGAGCGAATTCTCATAAACCTCAATATGCTTGCGACTGTACAAAGCAGTCTCGGTTCCTATTTAAACAGGATATTAAAATTCCTACGAATAATATAATGCCACAAGCGACGACATGTTTCCAGAGTGGTTTCATCTAAAGCTCAGTATAGATTGCTTATATAAGGAGACTAGACACGAACAGTCTTGTTTACAAAAATATGATTTTTAAAACACTGTTCGTCATCATCATCATCATCAGCCATTTGACGTCCACTGCAGGACATAGGCCTCCCTCATGGTTTTCATAACCATGAGGGGTTTTGCCATAATCGCCACGCTTGGCAGGCGGGTTGGCGATCGCAGTATGTGGTTGAAATCTCAGGAAGACGCTGCTGCCCGTCTCCTGGTAATTTATTTCCTTAGTAGCCTTCTACGACATCCACGGGAGGAAATGGAGTGACGTTATTCATAATCCGGCGCCACACGTTCAAGTGCAGTTAAAATAGTCTGCGGTAAAGGGAAAGAACTTACTGCTAACTAGTTAAACTGAATTTGAGGAGTGTTTTAGAGGAATGGTATTTTTATAAATACCACAGTTTTTAGGATCTTTGAAACAGCAATGTTAATAAAAAATATATATTAAAAAACTATACACGTAATTTTTACACATTCGTAAAAACGATTAAATAGATAATTTAGTCGGATATCGATAGATATCGGATATCGATAGCCGGTGTCCGCGGAATGAATATGATAGTGAATAAGAAAGTGTTTATTGCAAATTAAAGTGAAACCGTGATAATGATGATGAAAGTTAAGGATGTGATTGTGCTGAGTCTGACATACACTGCATTAAAGATGAGCTAGCTACGTTTGACGCTAGCACATACAAGCTGAACGACATACTTTTTGATCATTTGTTATTTACTAAGCCACCGCAAGAACCAGAACAAAAATCATGTCCTCCTTGTTCTAAGCGTTTTCACTTTCACTGTGATGGGACCAATAGTGTCACTACGAGCATATCTAGAACAAAATAGATCAAGTGCGCAGTTGAGCGGCTCTCTCAAGTATGCAGGCAACTTAAGGCGATAAGTGTGGAAGTCTGCAGTGCGGTGGTATTCCGACGGCGATATTTTGTTATGTTTTATTGGACGATGAGACTGCTCGCCCCTTTGTTCCATCGGTCCGGGTAACTCGATCCTCAGCTACTTTGGCTGCCGCTTCTGGACAGCGCCCATCATTGGTGCGATATTGCAAAGATGAAACTTATCTGACCAAGTTGTGTGTTCTTGCGAGATTTGTGTGCTTGTGAGATTTGAAAGGTTTATTTATTTGTAGACTTTTAAATTATTACGCGTGCGCGAGCGCGTGCGCGTGCGCGTGCGCGTGCGCGTGCGTGTGGGTGTGTGTGAGTGTGGGTGTATGTCGTAAAGTAAATATAATGTTGGCACGGCGTTTTCCACTCGTCTGCCGCGACACAGATCTGTGTCCAACTTAGCATGGGCCACCTACGTTCCATTCCGCAAGGGCAGTTGAGGGGAGAGGGCATGGTGCTCGAAACTCTATATTCTAGTTGGTAGGTAGGTAGGTAGGTAAATTATTTATTTGATACTCAAATCTTAATATCAAATTCAGATCACAGTTGGGTTAGATTTGGCACGTTGGGACGTTGTAGGCATCGTAAAGTTCTGGTATGTCATACTTTTATGGCCTACCATCCCAAAACGTCGTAGACATCGATATGCGATACGAAAATAATACTATTATCGTAAATGAAAAATGACAATTACAGGTTCTCTTGTAAATGGCCATTAAATATTCATCCTTGATTGCTGTGTCACGGCGCGGAAACGAGAAACAAAACGAACGATTGCTTATTAATAACGCTTTAAGCTTGAACTGACAGAACAAATCGGTTAAAAATTTATTTTCAAAAGTAATGTAGTTTTAATGGGTTCTAGAGGTTTTTTAATCATTGAAAAATAAACAATCTCATTTGGCTATTTGACAAAATATCAAATGAGTTACTTTTAAAACGGAATTTTGTATGAAAATACTGGCTTATGACGTCACATTTCAGAGCACTCTTTTTATGTTTAATCTATTTAAAAATTGTAATAACTAGTAATTGACTAAAAGAGATACATTTGCCGAGATATTTTGTAATTTTTGTTTTAATCGAGCATATGAAATAATTTATTGTCGATCGTGTCAAATACCGTATACCCACTAAGTATAACACATTTTACATGGATTTTAAATTTAAAATAAATATTACTTAAAAAAAATACACGCTTATATTGCCTATTGTCCTCAGCATTCTTTTTGTTGCACTAGCCCGAGTGCAACAAAAAGAATGCTGAGGACAATCGGTTTTTAAAAATACACGCTTCTATCGATAAAGCACAAAAACGTTACAAATAATTTTACCTTTGTCTAACTAAATAAATATATCAGATCCACAAAATTAGTTTAACAATATAAAAATCGGCTTACAATTGTTAGGCTGACCACTAAACTATGAACTATTAAAGTGCTTATTGCATTAAGTCCCCCGTATTGTAAATTAGGTTAGGAAACTAATTAACATAAACCATTTAAATTTTCATACAGTCATACATAAGCAGCGTATAAAGGTCCCACTGTGGCTTAATCACCACGCGTGCCCACCGCGGGTTGGCGATTTCAAGCACTGAGGTGTGTGAATACCTCAGACACTCAGGTTTCCTCGCGATGTTTTCCTTCACCGTTAGCGAGTGGTATTGCTACTATAGTATTGCTACATTCACAAATGCACATAACTTAGAAAACAAAGTCATAGGTACATGGCCGCGCTAGGAATCGAACCTGGGTCTCTCGCTTCCGAGTCCAGTGTTCTACCCAATAGGCTATCACCGCTTGTTCAATGCCTACTCTAATATAATTACTTTAGGGAGGGATATGTTAAGTTGTACATAACGTTTCACAGCCTTTATTTTTAAAAACGTTTAAAAAGGTTTAAAACGTTTAAAAATATTTAGTTAATGTGGGTTTTATACGCATCAATTTATCAATAGGATACCACCGATGTGTACGAAATATACGAAAATTGAAATTAGGAAGTCACGTAAAATTTCACAATTTATTTCAATAATATCTCAGAACGAAGGAAAACCCTGCTGAAACATAGTTTGGCTTTTAAATTAATATATTCGTTTGGCTGCCCTCACGTACCTAACGCAGAGACCGCAATTCAAAGGGTCCGATGAAATTAATTCGAACCTATAGCCGTGGATAATTTCATTAAAGCCCAAAAGATCGGAACAACGGCCGTGCCAAGGGAACTCTAATATTTACGACTTAATAACGTTGAGACATATTTATTTCAAACGATTTCAGATGCGGCCCGCGCCAATGCCCAATCACCACTGGGAATAAATTTCCATTTGCTACTTTCAAAGGATATATTCGTTTTACCGTCACTTTGGGCACTATTCAATTTTAGTCTTAATTTTGAAGTCAATAAAATTGCTATCAAATGCAGATTGCGCCACGATACGCAACAGTGTAAAAGTTTTATGGCATCATATTCATGAAATGCACCCGAAACGTTCGTTTTGACAAATTCACAGCGAGTTTGTGATGAAAACGTCAACTTATTATTTTCCGTTAATTCATTACAAAATGGAAGGCGTCCCTCAAACCCGGAAAGGCGTGCGTTCAATACCAGAATGTACCAACGATTTAGATTTTTGAATTTGTACAATTTTTCTCTCTCTGAGAGAAGGCCCGTGGCCTTGCGTGAGACGTATATATATATATAGCTCATAAATAATTGAGTCCCCCACAAAGGTACGTACTATGTGAGAGTAAAATATTATCCACAAATTGCATTTGGGAAAACCTTTAGAAAGCTTCAAGCAAAATTAAGCTGAATCTTTTACGAAACAAAACAAAAGTTCGTAAACTACACTCCGTAATGGATTCGTTCCGAAACGTTGATAGCGAATACAATTAAGCAAGAAAAGTAAAGTAATGCAAAATTATTACGAACATTCTGCTCGAGACAAGTTAGGCAACTCCAGTCGACTCGGGTTGATCCGTGGCATGAAAACTTTCACTGTGCACTGAAAAGATAACACAATGTTGCTTTGTTTCAAAACGAATAAGGTATACGTATACAATGGATAGATTGGATAGGATAGATATTATTATTCACTAACAGCTGGGTGCTCGGGGCTGGCAAAATGGACAACGACGTCGGAACAATCTTAGGAGGTGTGAGGTGGAAAAAAGGAAGGCCTCCCTTCCCTCCTCCCTTTCTTTGACCAGCAGGGGGAGTCAAAAGAGACTAAGTTAAAAGAAACAACTCAGTTGGGAGAGCGCTGGCACGGTTCGCCAGAGGTCGCGGGTTCACGTCCCGGCATGGGTGGAATTTTTAGCCTCTAAATATGTTTTTAAAAGAAACAGGCTAAGTTACAGTTTACAGAAACGCCGTATTGTTCTTAGTAATTCTTCTTAATAATATTTTGAACAGATCATAAACCCCGAATATTACCGTCATTTTATATTCATATAAAGAACACAACCCTACAAAAGCCAGAACGTTACAGAACCCCCTGAGTAATAAGATAATAATAATTCTCAACGCCAAATATCCGTTAACAGACTTATTTCACTTTCAGAACTACGAGTAAAGTCAGACATGATAATGTATTCGATGAATAATAGAATTGGCTTTTATAAAAAATAGAGTCGAAAAAATCCTCAGCCCAACGCAAAACGACTAGCCTGATAAATATTCAAACAGTCGAGATCGAGAAAGCAAATTAATAAACAATTCCCAATTCAAAAGATTGCCACTAACCGCCCAAAAGGAGAAGTAACCCGGCCGTTTCTGGCACCCCGAGCAGCCGCTTACATTCCGACCTTGACACAAGAACACCTACAATTAGCCGCTTATTCTCAGCAGCCAGGCATTGCGGCATGAATAAAACATCGGTCCAGGAATCGCAAGTACACTGCACAACCAGTCACAGTCGGCCTTCCCTTCCTCCCTACAACGAGAGCTTAGCAGGGGAGTGAAGGGATGTTCTATACGCATCCAGGGTTCAGGTTAGCCCGGTTATGTTCAGTAGGGCGTTTGTATACAGTAAATCCGGCAAGACAAACACGCCAGAGGTAGCGCAGGCGGCGACGTGAGCAAACGAATCCCCTATAAATAGGATTAATTATATTGCATCTGGCATCGCCTCGCGGCGAAGCCAAGCCACCGCGGGATTAGAGATGCATACGGAGTGCGGACAAATATTTTTGTTATTGTAAGAGGCGAAGAGTCGGTGATAAAATAAGCTATCGTTATTGTTGCGAGGAGAAAATACGGTTGGCGATATTTATAAAAAGACAATGCGAAAATATTAACTACAACGGAAAATACGGTTGGCGATATTTAAAAAAAAGAAAATGAGAAAATTTTATCTACAATCAATACAATTTCAGCTTACGTGAAAGGCCAAAGTTATAATAATAAGAAGCTATTGTAAGTTTTTTAATGGCGTGTTTTAAGATTTGCGTACAGCGTGATAAGGAATAACATTAATTGCGGTCTCATGAGTAACGCGATTTACCAATAAATAACTATTTAAAATACTGTTTAGTATGATGTTGCCCGGTTATCGCGTGATTAGTACTTTACAGAGCGATTAATAATACAGTGTTGCCTCCGAAATTCACAACCGATGAAATACGTCTATGTTCGTGTCTTACAGCAACTTGTGTTCTAAGAGTTTTTGTCTCCGATCAATATTTGTCGAAATATCAGGGTTTACATAATTTTACTTTTGAATATAATGATTAAAACTAATAGAAGAATGTCGATGCTCTTTAATACAATTATTTTAACAATCTGCAGCGCC
Source organism: Yponomeuta evonymella (assembly GCA_963969515.1). Classification (NCBI taxonomy): domain Eukaryota; kingdom Metazoa; phylum Arthropoda; class Insecta; order Lepidoptera; family Yponomeutidae; genus Yponomeuta; species Yponomeuta evonymella. The sequence continues at coordinate 5,220,991 of OZ018357.1, forward strand.
ACAAAGATTATTAAAATTTGAAAATTCGAACAACCTTAAAATTCGTAAAACAAAAGTGTTTATCAATTACAAAGTATAATAGACGTGTTTCAAGAACTACTTATTGGAGAGACTTATATATTTCCACAATTTTTAACTATATGAAAAATAAACGATCTTTTCTATACAATCGCAAATTCGAAAAGATTTCTTTTGCTTATTTATTCAACGTCTATCTCAAGACTTTTTCTGATTGATTTCTGTATGACCTTTCTTATAAGTTCTTAGTCTTTCAACATAGGTCAGTCATGGACCTTTGTATCGGGTCTCAAATAAAGGGCTATGCGATCGATCTCTGTACAAAGTTTAATTGAAATAACCCGAAACCTGCAAACATTTTAACCTTTTCAGTTGAAACACATGTTGATAGTATATCACGCCTAAGATTTATTGCAAATTATTTTTCATCAAATCACGAAATAATAAAATAGGGCGTGGAGGATGCTGCACCGACCAGAGTCCACGTCTTAGATATGACGTTGAATCGAAACCATCATCATCAGCCATTAGACGCCCACTGCAGGGCATGAGCCTCCATCGTGGTTTTCATAAACATGAGGGCTTTTGCCATAATCGCCACGCTTGGCAGGCGGGTTGGCGATCGCAGTATGCGGTCGGAATCTCCTGGTAATTGATTTCCTTGGTCGCCTTCTACGACATCCACGGAAGAAAATGGAGTGACGCTATTCTTAATCCGGCGCCACACGGAAATAGCCGATGCGGATGTATAGCTGTTAAATAAATACAAAAATTCTTTATTTCATGAACAGGATGAATTTGACAGGGGTTGGGACTCTCCTGTTAAGTTAAAAAACCTGTGTTAGGAGAGGCCCGCTCTTTCAACGAATATAAATTTATACCTGTGTTACAATAAAGGTGTAAGCTAATACATATTTAATGATAATTCTAGGATTTCGTTTCAGGTTTGCATACAATAAGGAATTCATTTTAGTTTATTTGAGTAATTGTTCTGTCGGCGCATAAGTCTTTTACATTATTATTAATACGTTTATACGTTTATTGCTATGAGCATTTTCTACTAGACAACTACAGGTGATATGTCATCGTATAAATGTCGATTTGTCTGTTAACTTTATTATATAGTCTCAAAGATTTTGCGGAAAATTGTTTCGTCGCAAAGACTGTTCTCGTTTTATTTGTAATCCTTATACAACGGTATAAGGATTACCTAGGTTTTTTGATAATGTTTTGGTCCACTTCCGTATTTTCATGAATCTTTAACGTACACAGTAAAATATACAATTGTCTGATAGTCAACACATTTGCATCTTTGTAGAATTGTGTTGTACTATATAGCATTACTTTTAGGATACATCGTTGGAACCATTCAATACTTGTGAACCTAGATTCAAAACCACCCCATTTAGTAATACAGTAGAGTATGATAGACTGGACCAGAGTAGTATATATTTATGTGATAAGGGTACTAAAGGGTACAAGGGACGTCCTCAGACTCGGTGGAGCGATGATTTTCGCAGGGCAGCTGGCAAGAGCTGGATGAGAGTAGGCAAGGACCGTGCTCAGTGGCGTGCAATAGGAGAGGCCTATGTCCAGCAGCAGAAAAGCGTAGGCCGATGACGATGATGATGTGCTATCGCAAATATTTCTAAGATGCTTTAATAACCACGAATAGAGAAGGTAATATAGTTAGTTTTTTTCGTGTTTGGTGTATAACAACGAATAGAGAAGGTAATATAGTTAGTTTTTTTCGTGTTTGGTGTATAACAACGAATAGAGAAGGTAATATAGTTAGTTTTTTTCGTGTTTGGTGTATAACAACGAATAGAGAAGGTAATATAGTTAGTTTTTTTCGTGTTTGGTGTATAACAACGAATAGAGAAGGTAATATAGTTAGTTTTTTTCGTGTTTGGTGTATAACAACGAATAGAGAAGGTAATATAGTTAGTTTTTTTCGTGTTTGGTGTAAGTTGTGTTGTCACCATTTTATGACTCTCTGCAATTCATTTTCAGCGATATCAAATGCTTCCGGCCAGTTTGTACCATGAAACGTAATGCAGTGTCGTCTGCACATGAAAAAATGAGGCCGTTACTTAGTTGTAGGTTGTTCAGATCATTAATTTATATAAGGAAGAGGGTAGGAGGACACTAACTCGTGGAATACCATAATTGGAAGTAGATAGACAGATAGATGAATTATTTATTTGCATTTACACACACATGGTCTTCCATGGAAGACCTCGGCATAATGCTCGAAGACCTCAGTCGAGTTTCCTAACATGTGGGCCTTAAAATGAACATGGACAAAACCAAGGTCATGTCGAACGCCCGTGTCGTGCCCACCCCAATAACATTGGGGAACTCGACTCTCGAAGTTGTAGACGAATACGTCTACTTAGGACAAACAGTCCAACTAGGCCGGTCCAACTTCGTAAAAGAGGTCAATCGTCGAATCCAACTCGGCTGGGCAGCATTCGGGAAACTTAGAAAAGTCTTTTCGTCTAATATACCTCAATCGCTCAAGACAAAATTATACAACCAGTGTGTGTTACCAGTGATGACTTATGGCACTGAAACGTGGTCTCTCACTATGGGCCTCATAAGAAGGCTCAAGGTCACGCAACGAGCTATGGAAAGGGCTATGCTGGGAATTTCTCTGCGAGATCGAATCAGAAATGATGAGATCCGTAAACGAACGAAAGTCGTCGACATAGCTCAGCGGATTAGTATGTTGAAGTGGCAGTGGGCGGGGCACATAGCACGCAGAACTGATGGCCGATGGGGCCGAAAAGTTCTCGAATGGGGACCACATATCGGCAAGCGCAGCGTAGGACGACCAGCCACAAGATGGACAGATGACCTCATCCAAGTGGCAGGAAGGCGCTGGATGCAGGCCGCTTCCAACCGGTCTTTTTGGAAATCCATGGAGGAGGCCTATGTCCAGCAGTGGACTTCTTGTGGGTGAATGATGATCATGATGATGACACACACATGCGCAATAAAAACAATAATACACTAGTAAGAGCACATACAAAACGCAATGAAACATTATTACAAAAAAACATTAACAAATGAGACACACAGCAATGCCTTATTCAGTGTGAGTACTGTGGGTGCGGCAAATGCAAAAGGGCTCTGACTCAGCATAAGCTGGAGATATGATGGTACCCCAGCGCTGGTCTTCCGTCAGATACGTCATCACTAACAGTTTTTTCGTCCAGTTTAACTCGTTGCACTGCGATCAGCAAGATAACTGGTAAGGATCTCTAGAAATGTACCTCTGATACCTATCTTCTCTATTTTTTTTAGTAAAATGTAGAGGAGACCGTATCAAACGATTTTGTAGATCCAAGAATATGCACAGAGACTTTTTCTTATCGTCCAGACATTTGGTTATATTTTTAGTAAGGTCTAATACGGCATCTTCCATACTGAATTATGTATTGCGCTTTGGAGAGAATGTCATATTTTGTTAGGAATTTAATTAGTCTAGAGTTAATTAATTGTTGTATAATTTATGACAAAACTGACAGCACAGAAATGGCCAATATTTATCGTCACCACTACCGTTCTTGAAATTGGGTTATTTGCCTCTATTCGGTAGTCTACTAAGTAATAGCAGTACTTCGTCATTCCAATGGTAAAACCTGCGCAAATTAAATGGGCATCTCCCGCAGTGAAGATCGAATCGCGCTAGATACCGAGTTAAGTTGTGCGGGTTATACTATTGGAATGCAATTGGTTACTCAGTGTCAGTAAAACAACCATTACTGTAGTAATATTCTCAATAGACGCTATTGGACCACTATTCAGAGTTGTACCGCTTTAAGCGACCTTCGCCCCCAAAACACACACTACCTCCGGAGCTTATCAGAAAAAGATTTACGTCGGAAATTCAGCGACGTATTGGCGCGGCGGGGAATCCCCTTATAACGACCGGAGGCACGCCTGTAACGATGTTTGTCTACAAGCGAGCTCGTTGATTTAATCTCTTTACTCACCTATGTACGTTATTTTCAGTGCTCTCAGTATTGTAGACATGCTAAGTTTTAAATAATTTATTTAGCTTCATAGGAATCAGTTAGGGGGATGGTGTAGTCACGAGCAGGGTCGCGCGTCATAAAACTAAGATTCGTAATTTATTATGACAATTCGACGTACATTACGTAGCAGAGTCTACTTGTTAATCTGTGGTTTAATCAACTTTGCAATGTACATCGACTTGTAAGTCATGAATTGGAGTTGTATGAAACAGACCCGTCAGCATTTTTGCAGCAAAGTCACCCGTAACGCAAGGGACTACTCCCTTGCGTTACGGGTGACTTTGCGTACTTGTAAAAGCGATTTACATAAGCAGCCTATAAACGTCTCACTGTAGAGCACAGGCCTTCTCTCAGGGAGAGAGTATGGGCTTAAGCTTAATACAACATTAGACAAAGAACGAATTTGAGAACAGCGCCATCTATAGAAACCAACAAGCGTTTAACGTTGACATTAAACGACACGACATGAAAATTTCAACTGCCTAGCTGTTACGGTTCATGAGATACAGCCTGGTGACAGACAGACAGACAGACATACAGACAGACAGACAGACAGACAGACAGACAGACAGACAGACAGACAGACGGACGGATAGAGAGACGACAGACAGACGGACAGTGCAGTCTTAGTTACAGGGTACGGTTGGCACCCTTCGGGTACGGGACCCTAAAAACAAATGAGAATTCGAAACAATGGCTATTGCAATTGCTATTTTCAATAGCCAACAAACAGATTCATAATTTTGCTTTACATCAGTAAAAAAGTTGTACACGGATCTCAGGAAAAATTTTAAAGCACAATGCCAATGAGGAATCAAGCAGTGGAAAAATCAGAACTGATTGATTTTATTCAACATTGGAGTAGAGATATGATAAGTATTTTGATTATTTCTGAATTGTGTAGATGTTTTCTTTTATATAGCCTCTTCTGTGATCCACTGCTGGCCAAAGGCCTCCCCTCCTGTTTTCCATCTCTCTCTTTCTTCAGCCACCTCGCACCATCCCGGCAACAATGTATGAATGAATATGTACATGTTACGATAATTGTATTTAGGCACACCAAAGATTAAAACATAACATAAACTCACGCCTGTATCCCGGAGGGGCAGACAGAGACCAGGATCCGCCACTTACCACGATCCTGACAGATCTCCATCGCTTCATCAACATTCATTAGTCGTTTTATATTGCTCTTTGCTAATAAAAATAATTATTACATAATTATAAATAGAGCAATAGATTGTTACAACCCAAATTACACCTCACAAACTTTTAATTATGGTTTAAGATATTTATTTCTCAATAAGAATACATAAATTCACTTACTTGAGAAACAATTCGTTAAATAGATAACAATACAATATCGACAGACAGTTATAAGAATTAAAACAATAATAGAGGGTAGTCCTTAATACAAAACTACAATCCAGTTACATCGATGTTTCGTAAGGTAATTAGTTAACGAAAACAAAGGCTTCTCAAAAGAAGCCTTTTGTTAGTTTAAAAAGTCTTATCAGGTTATGAGAATACTCGATGTCAAAAGAGTTGCTTTATTTTTGGCCATAAATCTTTAAAATAAATGCTACAACAATAATCTGAAATTATATTAAGTAAGATCGTAAAACCTTCGTAATATTAAGAAACTAAGAGCGCAAAAAATAACAGAAACTGATGGTTCTGTTAACCATCATATATGTATAATATATTATATTTATAACACATTAACCAAAAATCAAACGTAGGCACTGCAAATAATAAACTAAACACATTAAAGTAATGAGGGTCGTTTTTTAAATAATCCTAATGATACGTTATAAGTTTAATAATAATAACGCAAACCAACATTCGTAGTATATTAGAAGAGTATTCCCTAACTTTTCTGTAGTCGGTAAAAAAACGAGTTCGGTTTATTAGTTTGCAGCACTGTTTTATTATGCCGTAGCACGTGAGCGGGCGACCACGTAGCATCGTGCTACTACGCGCTACGAAACGCTACGGGACGACCGCTACGAGCCGCCTACGAATAAAGCTACGCTATGCTTTCGCCTAAGATAGTCGTCGATACAAATAGGAATTTCATAAATTTAAAGTGCGATTTTTATTTGTCTTATTAAGATTTCATTCCTACAGGATAATTTAATATAGAGTACGCTTTACATAGCATTGACCTAAGTATTATTTTTTTTATTTATTATTTATCTAAGTATTATTTTATTTGCGCCCATATCTTTGACAAGAGCCTCATTTGTCGTTTCATTCATATATTATTTTAATCAGCAAAACCATAACGTGACTAGGTGGAGTGGATATAAAGCGTTTCAGACCTTAAGCCCCACGCATTTTTATCCAAGAGTCTCTTAGACTATCCTGCAACACGAGCCCTCTTACCTTGTAGTAGAGATCAAGTGGCAGGAGGTCCGAGGTACAATAGGTGGCCCTTGCAGCCTCAAGTGGACTAGTAGCTGCGCATGGGGCACGGGGCAGAATTAATTCTGTTGTGTCAAGCGGGCGATGACCTGTAGGCGTGGGGAAGAATTATAGACGGGTAGGTCGTGGTAGTTTTGTTAATCAAATGAAGGGGTGCTTTTTTGTTCGACGCTAGCTTTTTGTTGCTAATGTCAAGAGCAGAAATAGGTACAAAACTTCGTAATGATAGTAATTGGTGTAAATTTGAATATGCACTACTACGTACGTTCGCACTTGATTCCATGGGGCCGTTCAAGTATTACTTAAGTAGTTCAGGGGCCGGGGGTGGGTCTGGATAGGGACTACGTCAGCGATAGGTATTTATTTTTTTACTTTTTCAGATTTTCTACAAAATTTAGTCGACTTTGCTTTGAACACATATGGCAACCCTACTTGTCTATGCTTTGAAAACGAAACGCATTTGCAGGGATTCCTTGGACAAATCCAAGTTATACGAAAAATTCTTCGAAAGTAATGTTAAAGTTAGAAATATTATGTGCGTTAAGGTGCTCTATTGAAAGCCTATTTCTTATTTCTAGACTTATAACTGCTGCTCATGAATCAATAAAAAAAAACCAGAAAAAAACGTAAGCATGGAAAGGGTGGAAGTGGGGGTAAGAGCTTTGCTTACTTTTGCTGACGAGAGGGAGGGGAGTAAATAATTGTAATAAATCTGCTTACGTAATACTTGAACGGTCCACATCACAAAACTATAACAGCCTTAAATTTATGTCAATCCCATGATTACATCCGTTCTTTGTATCCGTACGCATTTGGGAATGTAAACGAAATCGCAACCGTAACGGGATACTCAAATGAATATTTATTGTAATCGTGTTGAGAACCACAAAAGTTTTAAAAAGTAAATTGCAAATATCTATTATTAAAATATCTATCATTTAAGCATTTCTATAAGCAGGCAACAATTTTATCATTAAATAAAAATTTATTCAACATTGTGAGTACAAAAGCGTCGTTGAAAGCATGTCATTAAGTTCCAGTATCAATCACAGATAAAACAGAATTAGTCAGCCGGCTGAACATATTGATGAATAGATTATGCGACCTATTGTGTGAACAATAGTGCTCAAATTGCTAATACGTTGCCATTCAGGCAATATTCTAATATGAGACGCTTCAACTGACTAATCAATTGATATGTTGAAGGAGATAATGATAGGTTGACAGGTCGAAAGCGTCTCAGCTATAGTTAAATATTTTAGTACCGGATTCATAGACAACTAAACCAGTTATTCTACAGACAGGATATTGAAAAGGTACTTATTTATTTATTAAAATGTACTTACTTTGAATAATAAGGAGTAGTATTATTATTATTAAAATCTTTTATTTAATTAAAACACACAGTTTTGCACATAGGCGAGGTTAATGCTACTTAGCATTATCTACAGCTAACCTAAGTTATGACGAAAACATTAACAGGTATTGCAACTTACTCGTAGAATATTAAATATACTTACTAATTTTAAAAACCTATTTAGAGCCTAAAAATAATTAGAGAAGAGCTATTTAGAGAAGTTTGTAAAGAGGCTCGAAATTTCGCCGAAGCCTGCGTGCAGTACCTTATTAGCTCAGTTGGGAGAGCGCTGGCACGGTTAGCCAGAGATCGCGGGTTCGAGTCCCGGCATGAGTAGAATTTTTAGCCTTTAAATAGGTTTTTAAAATTGTCCTCAGCACGGGTTAGTGCAACAAAAAGAAGGTATACTTACTAATTACTTATTAAGTATCTTTTTAAGAGATCGATGAGTTTTGAGTGTTTCTAAAATGCACGCTTGACACGCCCCAGATAGTAATTCCAAAATTTTATTCAAAAACGAAATGTTTACCTAATGAACGTCAAAGCTGTTAGTTTCACATTCAATCGATTAAATAAATTAAATAACTGAAATTAAAATTAAAGCTGTTAGTTTCACATTTAACCGATTATGTGGAGAAGACGCCAACAAAGAAAGAAATAGAGTTTAACATGAGTCTAGCTAGACAAGCCAAGCAAACGTACTTCGCGTGCATGATATAAGCTCACGCTCGGCCGTTGTCGTAATCAGACGTCCTCAAAAATTCATACAACGCCTGCTTGGCTTTAACTAATTAAACTGTAAAAAATACAACAAAGAAGAGGAGGTATTTTTTTATGATTGTGCTTTTTTTCGAATACAATAAAGAATATCTTATCTCATTTCCTTTACGTCACATTAGGTACTTAAGATTGGGCATGCTCAATTTTCATTCAAATCTTAGTGCTGGCGTTTTCTAGCTGACATTAATTAGGATTGTCTGTGAGTTTGACAGACAGACAACACAGCGATCACGGTACCGTTTTTATTTCTTCTAGAGTTAGTGTACCTTATAAATTCAATAACTATAACATATAATTAAAAACTCTTAAAAATATTTACAATGTAAACATATAAAAACGAACGATACCGAATATAGTTGACATAAATTAGTAACGAATCCCTTAATTATTAATTAGGTACACTTGTACTTATATCTACTGTACCGACCTGTAATTAAAATTAACACTGTCGATCTATAGAGAAGTTTCAAATTACTAACATTATTAAAGACGTAACTAATTATAGGGGCCCACAGTTCCATTGCCTCATAAGCAGCTCATACTGTAGGTACAGGCCTTCTCGCAGAGAGAGAGTATGGGCTTAATCGACACGCGTGCCCACCGCGGATTGGCGATTTCAAGCGCTGAGGTATGTGAATAGCCCAGACACTCAGGTTTTCTCACGATGTGTTCCTTCACCGTTAGTGAGTGGTATTGCTACTATAACTTCACAAATGTACATAACTTAGAAAACAGTCATAGGTACATGCCCGCACTGGGAATCGAACCCGGGTCTCTCGCTTCCGAGTCCAATGTTCCACCCAATAGGCGATCACCGCTTGTTCAATGCCTACTCTAATATAATTACTTTAGGAAGGGATACGTTAAGTTGTACATAACGGTTCATAGCCTTTATTTTCAGTTTAAAAATATTTTATTAATCAGAGAGAGACAGAGATAGAGAAAGAGAGCATAGGCGTATGAAGTATGTGAACACCTCAGGCGCTGAGGTTTCCTCATGATATTGTCCTGCAAAGTTGGCGAGTGGTACTGCTACTACAAACTTACGGGATGCGGGATTCAAACCCGCGATCCACCAAAGGTGAGGCAAAAGTCCTACCGACAGCGCTGCTCAAAGCGGTGCTTTTTAGAAACGAATCTAGCTTCATCCTTATCAATAAGGCGTATTTGTAAACATTAGTGAAATAAAGTATCTTAGCTGCCAGCCAATAATTACTAATACGGCGACAGCAAGTTAACCTTCACACTATTGTTGCAAAGTCGTTCTTAATGTAACTGATTAGAGTGCACATATGTAAAGGTTGATGTGCTGTCGACTCTACCTATTTTGTATTTAGCCTAAACCCTATTTCGACGTAAACTTTTAGACACGTAATTTTTGACATTAGAAAAAAAAAGGCTGATGAAAGTAGACGTAATCCTAATCAATGATTTCAAGCTTAATTATACGTGGGTTGAACTAAAGTAGACAGTTGAATAGCAAAGAGAATCCAAGCGTACACTGTATTAATATATCTCTCTATCTAATGCGTGTCTCAATTCGACGTACAACAGCAAACAAACACTTTATTATTTTTAGGGTTGCGTACCCAAAGGGTAAAAAGGGGACCCTATTACAGACTTCGCTGTCTGTCTGTCCGTCCGTCCGTCCGTCTGTCTGTCACCAGACTGTATCACAAGAACCGTGATAGCTAGAGTTGAAATTTTCAAAGATAATGTATTTCTGTTGCCTAACAACAAATACTAAAAACAAAATAATTATTTAAGAGGGGCTCCCATACAACAAACGTGATTTTTTTTGCTGTTTTTTTTTATCTTTGTGTCTAATGTTGTATAGATAATGGTACGGAACCCTTCGTGGGCGAGTCCGACTCGCACTTGGCCGGTTTTTTATATTCTTTATTGCGCAAAGTACGCAAAATTTGTTGCGAATGTGAACTCATCTCTAAGAGATATCTCTTGCAGCTAACCATAGCATTAAGTGATTGATTTCGGATAACAGGTGGAAAGGGCTAATATTAAAGTTTATTCTAAGGGCCCGTACACAAAACTACGATGCGACGACGCATCGCAAGAATTTGCGAATTGATTCGCATCGGCGTTCATAATAGTAATACATAGATGAACCATTATCTTCTGTTTTTTTTTCCTGTATCTTCTTAGCAATAACAGAAGTGAGCACTTTTTATTACGATTCATGTCCCGACCTAGTTTAAGACGGTCTTCGAAGGACTGGTCACCCGAATCGTGGAAGGGGGATGCCTTGCCGCACGAAATCGCATCGTAGCTATTCGTGTCGCAGTTTTCTGCGTTGCAAATTCGCATCCCACCGACTCGCAGTTTTGTGCACGGAGCCTTCTTTCAGTGCCTCTACACTACTTGAGGTTGACCGTCAGATCTACATAATGCTCTCTTCTCTTTGCCACGGGAAATACAACCATTCTCTGATGTTGAGGAGCCATGAATTTGAATAGTAAAGACAATTTATAAATTATTTTTTATGTTCAGTTTGTTTATTACACCGAACGTGGGCTACAGTAAATAATTCCAAAATACTTCATTTTTGGAGCGCTATTTATTTGCTTATAGCAATGGGTGCGGATTCAATGCTAGCAGGGGTTCATTTGAGGCTATAAGCGATGCGCAAATTTTCACACGAAGTAATTAAACAAGCTAGTTTGTATTGAAAAAGTGACAGTGTAACGCAGTCGTATTCAGTTTTATTATACTATTATACCTGGCTGGCATCCGTTTTCCAGTAGGTACAAAAGCCTGGTTAGGTATCAGTTCCGAACAGCTTCCTGGAGTAAGTTTAGTTGTCACTTGATTTTTCTTTCAAAACCTTCATGCCGTGACCGAAAGTGCCACATTGTTAACATCGGTCCTGCTCCTTAGTGTTGTACAACCATGACATCCTCCTTCTCCCCAGCCTTCTTTTTCCTTCCACCCTGCCCAACATAATGGTCTGCAACTACGGATAACTCTCGATTCGAAGCACATGGCGTCCGAATCGCGATTAGACCCGTCAAATATATAACTACGAAAACTGGGATTTGTTTACCATTACCGAACATTTGTTTTGCGAAGACTGTATAGCAATAATTATGCGACCCCTTATAGACTCCGGTTCATTAGCGTGTGAAATGAGACCGGGCTCAAAGCTCGCGGGACGAGCAGACGACTGTATCGTGGATGTCGAATTAACTCGCAGCGCTTAAGGCACATTATCGCTCGCGGGTGACTAGTCAAGTAGAGATGCGCCGTGACTATGCAGATTGCATAAGATTACGGAATGATTAGATAGATAGATCAGCCGTCCTTCTGTGGTGTAAAAATCAAGCTTCTCTGTCACCCAATTTATTTTGTAAATGGATATTACAATTAACATTTATTTGACATGAAATGAAATAAAAACAATTGGGATTATTCCTTAACATTAATTTGTAGCTATGTATATAAGCTGCTTTTGCAAATTTTATCTAAATTCTTATTGAGTGTTTATGTGAGTACTAATTCTAGCTAAGGCTAGAATATAATACAATATGTTTACCAGGATTGTTAGCGGTTTTCAGGTAAAACAAAAAATAAACAAAATAAAATCCCACGCAGACGGAGTCATGGGCGAGCTAGTTACGAATTTCCGTTTCCAACTACAACAATCAGGTTGCCGAACCGGCGATCATCGAATAAGCCACGGGGCAATACCTAGCTTAAAATAGAGGAAAAATAAGGGGGATCGTGGCAAATCCTATTGGTTTTCCGCGGTACAGGAAACTGAGGGGAACGCCGCTGCAAATTGGACAGTAGAAAAGTTGTTACCTCCCTGGCGTGAACTCCCAGCACTCGGGCCAATCTCCTTCGCCGCGTTAAACTCCAAATGGAATTCCGAGTGACTTACAAACACTCAATCATTAAAGGGGTATCTCAACGGAAAAGGGTTGTGTGGGCGCCTCACTGGGCGATTCCCATACAAACCTAGTTTATTATGGTAATCAGTTTGTTCGGGTCAATCTACTTCGCCGAGTTAAATTTCAAATGGAATTCTGAGTGACTTATAAACACACAATAATTAAAGGAATCGTTAGGCGGTTCCCCAACAAATGTAGTAAAATTTAAGTTTACAAACGACTTGCTGCATTACAATGAAAATTTACCAATATGTCTAGAAGACACAAATTGAGGTTGGGTCTTTCTTAGAATAGAAAATAAGGCGGACTTTGCACCACTTTGTTAGATGAGTTTAAGTAACATTTAACTCAAATTCTCCTTTCAAAGGTCAATTAAAATTACTTAAACAGTGACATTTAAAATATGGTGTAAGTCGTCTTATATGAGTAAAACAAAATAATAGCCACATAATTAATTTACGATTACTTAAGTGCATCAAAAGTATAAATAAATCCTGCATCCCCCCGTCCATGGGAAATCAGTACAATTTAATACAAATGAAATTGGGCATATTGAACGTGAAAGCTTCATTTATCATTAAAATCTACACAAACTATCAAATGACGACCACATGAGATTAGCTTAACCGCTGTAGCCGGTAGGCCTGCATATAAGTGCAATAACGTAAGTAGGTCTTTCCCAGTACGAGTACCGAGAGTAAATTCCGGCAAGCTATTGGGACCACGCTCGAATCGTCGCAGCTGCGTAATGTATGCAAAACGAGCTAATAAAACCGAGTCGCTGCTACCGTCGTAAATTCGAGAACAGTTGACGTTTATCCAAAGTTACATCCGTTACAATAACAGTCGCGCATATCCACCGTTTACAACCTGCGCCTCACGCTGCAGGCTCCTTCACACTCCTTCCACTTACGCAGATCAGAGCTCGATGCTAAGCGACACTAGCTATCAGCCACCTGAACATGAACGTCACTCTTGATAGACAGATCCTTGTCGCTGGGGCCGAATAGGGTCGGGATCTATATCATCCTCAGTCCTGACCTTGAACATAACAATAGAAAACCATCGTTATTTTAGGATAAATTAACTTGTTCAATGTTTCGTCACATAAAAAACTCACTAAAGTTAGTTTATGAACGTATTAAAACTGCTTGCGCGGATCAATCTAGAGCAGCGATTCCTAGAATGGGTTCTGCGGAACTCAAGGATTCCATGAAAAAATTATGGGTTCTGCGAAATAAAATTTTTCATTGGATTGTTAGAACTGAAAAATGATTTACAATGTTGAAGAATTTCTACAAATAAATGCACAAACAACATAGCATCCCCCGAAGCTCCACAGTGCATCATCATCATCATCATTCAGCTACAAGAAGTCCACTGCTGGACATAGGCCTCCTCCGTGGATTTCCAAAAAGACCGGTTGGAAGCGGCCTGCATCCAGCGCCTTCCTGCCACTTGGATGAGGTCATCTGTCCATCTTGTGGCTGGTTGTCCTACGCTGCGCTTGCCGATATGTGGTCTCCATTCGAGAACTTTTCGGCCCCATCGGCCATCAGTTCTGCGTGCTATGTGCCCCGCCCACTGCCACTTCAAATTACTAATCCGCTGGGCTATGTCGACGACTCGTTCGTCTACGGATCTCATCATTTCTGATTCGATCTCGTAGAGAAATTCCGAGCATAGCCCTTTCCATAGCTCGTTGCGTGACCTTGAGCCTTCTTATGAGACCCATAGTGAGAGACCACGTTTCAGTGCCATAAGTCATCACTGGTAACACACATTGGTTGTATAATTTTGTCTTGAGCGATTGATGTATATTAGACGAAAAGACTTTTCTAAGTTTCCCGAATGCTGCACAGCCGAGTTTGATTCGACGATTGACCTCTTTCACGAAGTTGGACAGACCTAGTTGGACTGTTTGTCCTAAGTAGACGTATTTGTCTACAACTTCGAGAGTCGAGTTCCCGAATGTTATTGGGGTGGGCACAACACGGGCGTTCGACATGACCTTCATTTTGTCCATGTTCATTTTAAGGTCTACACGTTGGGAAACTCGACTGAGGTCTTCGAGCATTATGCCGAGGTCTTCCATCGTTTCTGCCGCAGCGCAGCTGACAGGATATCCTGGTGGCGCCAGTCAGCGCAATCGAGGTAGCGCGCTTCTGGGATATCGACGCCTGAAGTGACGTGAGAAAAAGAACGTTTGGCTTTCGTACTTCCCTACTCACTTCTGCGGTAGCGGGCGCGATGTAAAGGCGGCCTAACAATAACAGTCCTGTAACGATATCCGCGCGCGCGTTTGTTCCAGTTTCGGCGGCACTATACCTCCGCTAATGTAATGGAAAACTTTCGGCAAACACGTAGCGAGCGGCGGATTAGACACTGCAGCCGCAGCCACTATTCAGAAGATCCTCTTCGGCTTCTTTTTGGTAATTTAAACAAAAATAAACCACTAAATCTTCTTCTTTGTCTTCGGAATTACCATTATATACGGTCAGTTCTCCACATCTTTTTGCTCCAGGACTTTCTGTTCTGGGTTGTCTTTTCGCTCCATTAGTCTGGCTCCAAGCGTGGACCAGCAGATATGTGTGAAAGAAAAGTAAAGCATTACAAAGGGTTAAGCAGTTTTTTCAATATATTTTATTTACTTGGTTTGACGGTTTTTCTGCTTTGATTCATTGAAAAAATTAACCCAAAATTATATTTGTTGCTGGGAATTATTTGAAAATAAGTCAAATCTATATTAGATTTTTTATTTTATTTTAAAGTTGTCTGAAAGAATTTTTTTTAGTGATATGACCGCTGACTGTACTCTTACTTTAGAACACGTTTTTGTGTTTTTCTTCGTCTTTTGTAGACAAAAGTGTTGTTTTGTGTAACATCTTAGCTATATTGACTATAGAGCACACACGAAAAAAATTTTAAATAAAAAATAAAAACCGACTTCGAAACACTACAGCACTAAAAAGTTTGAAATAATTTAAATAGTTAGAAGTATTTATACATGTAGGTATTGTAGAAGTTGTGTTACGGGCAGCAGCGTTTTCCTGAGATTCCAACCGCATACTGCGATCGCCAACCCGCCTGCCAAGCGTGGCGATTATGGCAAAACCCCTCATGGTTATGAAAACCATAAAGGAGGCCTATGTCCTGCAGTGGGCGTCAAATGGCTGACGATGATGATGATGATGTGTTATGTTGGCAACTATTATTTTAATCACATCGTATCGAACGGAACGTTTTCTTGTCAAGAGAGGTGAGCACGATTATTCGTAATACGTTTTTCGTATCTGTGCTGTGGGATATACCTATTGTCTGCTGTGTCTAATCTGTCGAGTTAGATTGGAGTTGAGTTGCGAGTAAGCGAGTACGAATTGAAATTAGTAAATAGTAGCGGTAATTTCAAACATTGTTTGTAATAACATAAAGTAAAGTGCTAGGTGTTGTGTGTGTGTGTCGGAACTGTGGTCGGAACAATCAAGTTTTGGTTTGGCTTTTTTTTGCTTTTGGGCAGTTTTTGGTACATAAATAAACAAAACGGCCGGTGCTGAAAAAACTTTTGTTTGCTTATTTCGGGAAAAAAGGTACTTAATTTTCCCTCCTGATTTTTATTACTGTCTCCTGGTTTTTTGATTTACTATCTCCTGTTATCTTGCAATTTGGAGTTTGCAACACTAGTCTGTATTGCGTGAGCGAGAGGCAATTAAACGTGCTAAAGTTAATTAGACCGTAATCGTATAATTAGGTTAACCCCTCTGGGTTAGACAACACCATGGTGAGGGCGGAAATTTTAAATAGCATCACATATCAAGAGCGGATCTTTCATACATTCCCTCTCAGTCTGCTGTGCAGACTCTACAATAATTAAAATGCGCCATCCGCAGACTGCATATTTAGCCCGCAAACTATCTGAGTCGGTAATCATGTTTACCTGCATAAGCGCGGTTTCATTAGAGCTCAAGAGCCTAATTAATACAGTTCAAATTTGTATGCAGCACAATAATATACATAGTAATTTTTCAGGCGATGGATTCTTTCTTTCACTTTTAGCCAGACCACAGAAACTGTCTGCAGAGCTCGCCTTTGTACATGTTATTTCTTATGTAGTATCCCGTTAAATGTCTTGTGTGCAATAAAGTATAAAGCAACTGCCGTATCCATAAATTCGGTTTTGTTTGTCTGCAACAGTACACATTGATCAAGCTAGAAGTAAGTGACAATAAATCAAACATAATCGTAAGTCAATCGTATCATAAACTCGATACAGCCTATATACGTCCCACTTTAGGACACAGGCCTTCTCTCAGGGAGAAAGTATGGGCTTAATCACCACGCGTGCCCACCGCGGATTGGCGATTTCAAGCGCTGAGGTATGTGAATATCTCAGACACTCAGGTTTCCTCACGATGTTTTCCTTCACCGTTAGCGAGTGGTATTGCTACTACAACATCACAAACGTACATAACTTAGAAAACAAAGACATAGATACATGCCAGCACTGGGAATCGAACCTGGGTCTCTCGCTTCCGAGTCCAATGTTCTACCCACTAGGCTACCACCGCATTAATACTTACACTTACCATATGACAATGTTTTAATAATAGTAATAATAATTTTTACACAACACAATCGATCAATTTGTTTTTGTATTTGTCTGTCTCCTTGCTGTACAATTTTGCTTTGTTTTACTGGCGCTTTTTTTAAAATTGTTATACATATGTAGGTGGAAGGGTAGGAAAGGGACGACCCAGACGGACATAGTTCGACCACATAGGGCATGTTTTAGCAAAGGGCAAGATAAAAAGTAACCGAAACCGGCGTGCGTTCATGCAACGACTAATGAATGTTGAGGAAGCGAAAGTGATCTGTCAGGATCGTAGCAAGTGGCAGTCCGTGGTATCTGCTTACCCTTCTGGCATACAGGCGTGAGTTTATATATGTATGTATGATGTATGTATGTAATGTGGGTGTATGCAGATACAAAACAATCATCATCATCATCAGCCATTTAAGCCCACTGCAGGACATAGGCCTCCTTCGTGGTTTTCATAACCATGAGAGGTTTTGCCAAAACAATGTTTTATCTTTATATCTATCAATGATCGTATGCCTACACTACATTGTTACCTTAGGACTATTATCTGAGCTGCATTACCTCCCTGCAGTCCATATAAATGTTAAATATTTTTCTCCTTATTTCGCTTTGAGCTCACAGTAATTAAAATACGCAACCGCAGTGCATCGCCAGAGTATTAAGCGCGCAGACCGTCAGCGGCGGTAATCGCGTTAACCTGCACAAGCGTTAGTTAAGAATTCAAGCGCCGAATTAATCATCTCCCAGTGAGTTGCCGGTGCGGATGTTACGCTTGGAACCCGTGTTTTGGTGCCACATTGGGTGATAAAATTTTTTTTTTGTTAAAAAAACGCACCAAAAATGAGAGTTCGATGATTTTCTCGTGGATCCCGTTAACAACGTACTACTGCGCAAGACGGATGGAGAGAAGTTGATTTATGTCAATTCTGAGCAGGACTTGAAAACACTCACAGAAAAGCGCATAGAAAAGCAATGACTATGTGACTGTGCCCTTGTCTTAAATTCTTTTTTATATATAATCTTCTATTTTTTAAAACTTAAAAATACCATAGTACTAGTCCAAATTGTCATACAATACACACATAAACACACTCAAATTTACAAACACAATTCTACAATCAGAGTAAATCGGCAACCATACAACAAGTCTATCCTAAGTTTGCTTACATTATTATCAAGTCTTATTTTTACTATTGTTGCTGCTATCCTTACTAGTGACCCCAAAATAATTAAAGATGGATACAACTAAAATTATTGACTTAGTCAACTGCATTGATGAAACAGAAATCTCGTCTGTACATATATGTAATCCTGAAGACTGCAAAAAACTTCTAACTCTTCCTAATAAAAACATTAAAATAATATCACAAAACATTCGCAGCTTGAATCGCAATATGTCAGGCTTCCAAATACTGCTAAATAGAATTGATATAGAACCAGACATAATTGTTTTTTCAGAATGCTGGCTCAATACTAACCCACTACTACCAATCTTGTCCAACTATACAGCCAACTCTACAAAAAATAACTCCAATCAAAATGATGGTGTAGTATGTTATACTAAAAACTGCTTACAATGTTTTTGTTATGAGCCAGAATTTCAGGAGGCAAACTGTTTGGTCAATATATTAAATAAAAATATCGCTCTCGTCGCAATTTACAGGCCTTATGCTTTTAAAAAGATTGACAATTTCCTAAAGTCTTTGGACCAATTATTAACTTCACTAAGCAATTACAGAAGTATCATAATCATGGGTGACATTAATATTGATATTGTACCTGGGGTCCTCAGCCAGGATTCATCCAACTATTTAACATTACTAGCTACTCATGGCCTACTGCCCGCCTATGATCACCCTACACATACAAACACATGCCTGGATCATACCTTTTTGAAATCTAGCTTGTCGTCCTCCACTCTACTCATAACAAATTCTCTAACAGACCATGACACTATCCTTCTAGCCTTAAATAGTAATTATTGCCCCGATCCTACACAAAGAACATATAATAAAATAAATTTTACTCAAATTAAAAAAGATATAACTGATACAAACTTTAAGTCTGTTCTGGAATCAACTGACTGTAATATTTCTACAACGTACCTTATAAATACTCTAACTAAAATAATTGATAAAAATACAAATAATATCACAATATCAAAACGTAAAGCCCCTATTAAGCCCTGGATTATACCAGGGCTTTTACGTTGTATGAGAAATAGAGATAAAATGCATACAAAATTAAAAAAGAACGCCTCAAATGTTATTCTTAAGGTCACTTATTTACGATATAGAAACTTTTGTAATCGTCTACTCAAAAAAATAAAACAACAATATCAAAAAACAGAGTTAGAAAAAGCAGGCACAAAAAATTTAAAAAGTATGTGGCAAACTATAAACAATATAATTAATTCCAAAACTAAACAATCTTCTAATATTGACTTGTTGTTTAAAAAAGGAAGCTCCTCATCAGAAATAGCTAACGAATCAAATCAATACTTCGTAAACGTAGGTAGAAAATTGGCAGACAAAATAGTCTATAATGGTAATTCTAATCCCGATTCCATTACAACACATTCATCCACATCAGCTACAGCTGCTAATTCGTTCGTTTTACTAAATCCTGACCTTGCTGAAATAATAACGACAATCAATTCTCTAAAAAGTAACAATTCTTCTGGTATTGACCATATTTCAGCTCTTATAATAAAACAAAACAAACATATTTTAGCGGGACTGATCTTACATATTTGCAATCTTTCTTTTAACTCCGGTAAATTTCCAAATATTCTGAAACAATCCGTCGTAAGCCCTATTCATAAAAATGGTGATAAAACAATTATACAAAATTACCGCCCAATATCCATTCTTCCAAGCATGTCAAAACTTATCGAAAAACTTATTAACAACCGATTAGTCAATTTTCTAGAATCATTCAACATTCTCTCTCCAAATCAATACGGTTTCCGCAAGAATAAATCGACCTCAGACGCTGTAAGAAATCTAACACAACACGTCGTTAGTAATCTAGACAAAGGGAAAAAATGCCTTTCAATATTTTTGGATCTGCAGAAAGCTTTCGACACGGTCGCTATTCCTCGACTCATCGAAAAGCTAGAGAGTATTGGTATACGTGGATTACCACTTAGTTTATTGGTAGATTATTTGTCAAACCGTCAACAGCGAACCAAAATAGGCTCTTCTATTAGTGACCCCCTTACTCCTACTTTTGGTGTGCCCCAAGGCAGTGTGCTGGGTCCGACGCTATTTCTAATCTATCTAAACGACCTATGCGATATCAAACTAGGAAATGGTAATGTGTACACTTTTGCCGATGACACGGCATTGGTTTTCTGTGGGGACGGTTGGGAAAACACATACAGGCTAGCTCAAAAGGGTCTTGATAAGGTCGCATTATGGTTATCAAATAACCTCCTTAGTCTTAATGCAAGTAAAACTACCTACATAACGTTTTCAATCTCAAACAAGTCTCAGGCCCCTAAGTTGCTGCACCATCTTGTTTGTCATTCTGCTGTCTGTCTCAACTCACTCTCTTTTGATAACTGTAGCTGTCCAAAACTGGATAGGCAAACAACTGTCAAATACCTGGGTATACTGTTGGATGAATGTCTGGCCTTCAAACCACATATACAACTTCTCACGGCGAGAATACGTAGACTGCTAGCAGTTTTGAAAAATATTAGACATATAGCTGATTTGCGTATTATCAACCTAATTTACCGTTCACTTTGCCAGTCATTATTGATGTACTGTGTGGACACTTGGGGTGGTGCAAAGAAAACTACTTTGTTACCGCTCGAAATTGCACAAAGAGCTGTCCTCAAAGTAAGTCACTCACTGCCATTCCTATACCCCACTACAAAGTTGTACGCAGAAACAGAAATGATGACTGTGCGACAAATCTTCATCCAGAGAATTATATTGATCCAACACCGCATGATAACTAATGACACTTTGTCTACAATTTCTAAAAAACGCAGAACAGATATAATATTTACCAATTACCCATACAAAACTTCTTTTGCTCAAAACTTCTTTTGTTTCCTTGGTAAATATCTGTACAATAAAATAAACAAGAAAATTAAAATTGCTTCATTGAATAACTATCATTGTAAAGTTATCGTCACTAATTGGCTTCTCTCCTTAACGTACGCTGAAACCGAAGGTTTACTGATCATTACTAAGTAGAACTGTGTTGAAAACGGAAGTAATAATATAATCACTCTTATACAAACACACACACACACACACATACACACACACACACACACACACACACACACACACACACACACACACACACACACACACACACACACACACACAAACACACTCACTATCACACACACATACATACAAACTGAGACACACCTAGCACCGTTGAACTATGGACTATTTAACTAAGTTTATTTTATTCTTTATTATAGTAACTAAAAGCTAAGACACCTATGTACAACTACATTAAGAGTATTAGTACCCACGACACAGGTTATGCCTAGTGTGGGTACTACTGTATACATTTATGTAACTGTCTTCTGTTCAATAAACGATTTTTATTTATTATTATTTATTTATATCTAGACCGATTTTTTATGGGACCACCCTTGAGAAAAGAAAAAAAAACAAAAGAAATTGTGAATGAAACCGGACACTGGGGTAAACACATTTAAAAAACCGGCCCAGTGCGAGTCAGACGCGCACACGAAGGGTTCCGTACCATTATCTTTCCATACAACATTTGATTATTTCAAGCGTCTACTTGTTGCCGTTATTAATATCGAGCAAAAAGCGGCAAAAAAATCACATTTGTTGTATAGGAGCCCCTCTTAAATATTTATTTTATTCTGTTTTTAGTATTTGTTGTTATAGCGGCAACAGAAATACATCATCTGTAAAAATTTCAACTGTCTAACTATCACGTTCACGGTTTATGAAATACACCCTGGTGACAGACGGACGGACAGCGGAGTCTTAGTAATAGGGTCCCTTGCTCTTTGGGTACGGACCCTAAAAATATGTAGACGAATTGAGAACCTCCTTATTTTTTCATGACAGCATTTTATTAAATGGCTTTAAGCGTTAAGCGAGCTCCTAGCTTTTGTTTTTTCTAATATTTAACTAAATTGTAATTTTTCATTGTTGTTTGGTTGTCGCCTGACTCTTATATAAAACATTCCTTTCTCTTAATAGTTAACGTCAAATAATGAGCATTGTATTGTATTTAAAGATTTTATTAAAAAGAAAATAACAAACCAGTTGACCAATTTGCCAAACTGCGCTGCAGTTTATCGGCAGTTATTGACTCAAGTATTTGGCATTGTTGTAAACAATCAAACAATAGATTATCGGTTTCGCGTATGCGAAACCCATTTATAAGTATCTAATATGCACTAATAGGAATATCGAACATAAAAAGGTCAACATTATAACGTGAAAATCAAAAAAATACAGTTGGTAATACTATAACAAATTGGAAGTAAAAACAGCATGGAAGCTCTCATTTTAATATATCCACAAACTATGTGCATAGAAAAAAACATACATCTCTCCTTTGCTTTCGCACGGCTAAAAGAGACCAGATTCCAATTTAGTTTCGAACGAAACCGCGGGGGTAATATTATTAGGTCTGTGACTCTAAAGTACCTTTGCATTAATGGAATCAAAATATTGGATCCAAAGATTACTACTTCCGCTGCACTATTGATTAGCGATTCACTTGGCACTAGTTTATTAAGATGTATGAATAAACCTGTGATTCATGCAGCAGGAGTTTATAATGAACCTTAGAGAGTTAACTTCAATAAATGTATTGAGAAGCACAACGTAAGCGGCCAAAATACCTCCCAGTGCTTTTGCTACGCTGCTTTAGTTGGTCTTTATCTAGCATTAGACTTAGGTTTGCCATATTTACCGAATTAAAACAATTTATTTCAACGTCAAAAATTTCAAGAATTTACCGTCTGTTTGCCGAATGGCTAATGCCTCTGGGCGTATTTGTAGTGGAGAAAAAGCCAGCGTTTTCATAACCATGAGGGGTTTTACCATAATCGCCACGCTTGGCAGGGGGGTTGGCGATCGCAGTATGCGGTTGGAATCTCAGGAAGACGCTGCTACCCGTCTCCTGGTAATTGATTTCCGTAGTCGCCTTGATTAACCATCAATAACTTTTAATGCCAAAACATTACGTTATTTTCTTACAAAAGTAGGAAAAACATTAATGTTGGGGCCAAACACACGAACAGCACCCGTTTACGAGCATAATGCAGGGGTCAGTCATCACCAGTCTCAACAATTTTAGAGGGAGATAGAGATAGGTATTATCTTAATTCCAGAATGAATTACTTACATTTTTGTCGAAAGAGTTCGACCAGGTTTCGCTCTGATTCGCAGAGCTTAATCATGGTGAGGTGAGACTTGGTGAAACCTGGTCGGACTTTTCCGACAAAAATCAAGTATGTAATTCCGGAATGAAGTTAATAATTGGTTTACTGTCAGCGTCTAATAAGTTATACCGGAATGAAGTTAATAATTGGTTTACTATCATCGTCTAATAAGTAATTCCGGGATTAAGTTAATAATCGGTTTACACTCGGTCCTTCTAATACTAAACTTAATCCCAGAATTACTTACTTGAATTTTTCGCAGAGCTTAATCATGGTGAGGTGAATCCTGGTCGGACTCTTCCGACAAAAATCAAGTATGTTATTCCGGAATAAAGTTAATTATTGATTTACTGTCAGCTTCTAAAAAGTAATTCCGGAATGATGTTAATAATCGGTTTACCGTCGGCGCTTCTAACACTCCCACGAAATACGTAGATCACATACATACTTGTGTAGTTTCGCAACAAATATAGGTAGGTATAGTAGTTATGTTCATAATTATTCCCACACCAGTACGGCTTTCTCGCGGCATTTTCCATCAGTCACCTTGAATTTCAGTCAAGGCGTGTCAAGATGTATCGCGGTTGCAGGGGCCATACATCAACCTTGAATAGAATTTGCATTGACGCAGACACGATGTAACACGTTGCCTAGATGGAGGACGAGAAGCGCTCGATTATGCATGCGACATTATGAAAATGTAGGAAAATTCGACGTCGATAGGATCTAAATAAAAATTCAATAGGTATCAAGCCGAGGTGAAAATGTTTTGAAAAATTCAAAACTTAATCTTTAGTCCGACGAGCTGACTGAGCCGAGTTTGAAACATCAGAAAAAGAATTTCGTATGATTTCTCATAATATGTAAATAAAACAAAGTGTATTTTGCGGGTTTTATCGCTTTGAGTAATCTCTTCTAGGCAACTTTAGAGCGATCTCATTTAAGAAAATTTAATGAATTCACATTAAGCCGAAACTCAAAATAACTACAGTTATTCAAATTACGGTATGGTATGAATAATGTTTTTAAAAACTGTTTTACACTTTATTCTAGTTTTCTATACGGTGGTGTTTCATTTGTAACTATTCATCCACACAACACAATCTCTGACTCCAATCCAGGTTACCCTCTGGTATGGTAACCAGACAAAGACGTAATATGACTATTTTTTTGTTGATTCTGTACTAATAAATAAAAGTTGTTTTTTTGACATGAATGTTGCCTCATTATTTTAACCTATCTTTAATCAAATAACACAAAAGATTTATTTAGTATTTTCGATCAAATAGTCTGTCGAGATCATCATCTTTCGATATATTACAGCTTCGCGCAGCCGATGCTTCGCGCTTATGGCTTTTCGAGATTTTGATGCATCGAGATTGTAAACTGTCGAGATATAGTTTTCGAGCATGTGTTTTTCGTGCTTACGGCATTCGATTTCAAGTAGGGAACCCCAAGTAAAGACACCCAGACTGAGGCCATTTGTACAAATCAATTACAGCGGCCGCCAGTGGGAATCGAACCCACGACCACTGATTTGGTAGTCAACCGTGTTCACCACTAGACCAACGAGGCATGGATTAATCGTTAGAATAATTTTGAGAAAACGGAACTACATTAAAACAGTGTTTGCACGAATTTTAACTTGTTGTTTCGTAGTTGTTGAAAACATGCACCATTACAGTGAAAACCTACATAGTGGGTATTTTGAGCTGAAATACAAGTGCACCGTAAATGGGGAGCTGGGATCATATGGGTTACGATAAAACTATTTTCAGAGAAAGTAAGGTTGACTGGTAGAAAAAGCTACTTAGCATCAAGTATGCCTTTGCACCAAACATGTGTTTTCTGCACTAGATAGATAGTTGAATTATTTATTTACATTTACACACACGCAATAAAAACAACAATACAGTTGTAAGAGCACATACAAAGCACAATGAAATATTATTACAAAAAAAAACATTAACAAATGAGACACATAGCAATGCCTTATCCAGTGTGAGTACTGTGGGTGCGGTAAATGCAAAAGAGCTCTGACTCAGCATAAGCTGGAGATATGGTACCCCAGCGCTGGTCTTCCGTCAGTACCCGTAACGCGGCGTGCAGGGCTCGGAGAGATAGTACGAACGAGTTCAGAATCGTGAATAAGATTAAATAAATAGAATATGAGATAGTTAGAATTTTAATAATAATAACAAACATCCAAAGAGAAGTCAACGGTAAATTCACAACACTGCCTAATATACGTCCCACTGTAGGGCACAGGCCTTCTCTCAGTCCTCTCATTCTCTTTGGTCTAATCTCAGTGACAAACGCACAAAAGCTGTTCGCCACGACTGCACGTCAGGTAATAGAATGATGACTTTATCCGGCGCACACGGACCCTTTTGTCGCGAGGGACCGCGTCTTATGTGCGTTTACGCGCCTACTAAAGCTTCCACAAACTTACAGTACTATTTATAGAAACACGATTCCTCCCATACACTATTTAAACTACATTTGAGGAGTGTTTTTTTTTACTTTTTCTTATCCAAAGACTATTTAGAAGCATCATCATCATTCAGCCACATGAAGTCCACTGCTGGACATAGCCCTCCTCCGTGGATTTCCAAAAAGACCGGTTGGAAGCGGCTTGCATCCAGCGTCTTCCTGCCACTTGGATGGGGTCATCTGTCCATCTTGTGGCTGGTCGTACTACGCTGCGCTTGCCGATATGTGGTCTCCATTCGAGAACTTTTCGGCCCCATCGGCCATCAGTTTTGCGTGCTATGTGCCCCGCCCACTGCCACTTTACCTTACTAATCCGCTGGGCTATGTCGACGAGTTTCGTTCGTCTAAGGATCTCATCATTTCTGATTCGATCTCGTAGAGAAATTCCGAGCATAGCCCTTTCCATAGCTCGTTGCGTGATCTTGAGCTTTCTTATGATGCCCATAGTGAGAGACAACGTTTCAGTGCCATAAGTCATCACTGGCTATTTAGAATGACAATAAATTATTTCTGTATAAAACACTAATCAATAAATCAGGAATTAGCCGTTGGTCCGGCATGCTAATTTTGTAGAATAGTTGGTTAGCCATCACTATCCCTAATAGATATATGCTCAATATTGCTTTGTTTATTTTTTTATTCAAAAGTTAACTTGAGCATAACCTATACAGAACATAACAATATCTACGGAACAAAATGTGCCCCAAAATGTAAAGGACATTAGATTTATTTGTTATGCTGTATCTTTCTCTCGAATCAACCAGTAAAGTGACCTTGTTATCGTGTAAAACGCCGCTAGATAAACTTCGTCTACTTAAAATATCTGAAGACAAGAATCCCTTCTCCACATCAATGGGTGCCGGGCTAGCGCGTAAGAGGAAATGAGAAAGTTATCGGCGCCTAAATCCTGGCCGGGGGACCGCTCGACTCTTCCCTAATAGATATAAAATCCTCTATTCGGATGTATAATTCAATTTCGGCACGGTAAGTTCGTGTCGATGAATAATTGCAAGCAGAAATTCGACTTGACAACCGCTTGGTAATTAACTTCTATAGACATCTATTTTGGGAAGTAAAATACATTTGCAAATTAAATCCCGCCTGTGAACAAAGCTCACCACTAGGAAGTCAGCCGTTAACAGTGAGGGGGCCTTACGTTTTTACCATTCGATCGACTAGTGTAAACTTGCTTTATTTCACTACGTAATGCAAGTTTTTTGCCTCATCGCCTTTATTGTAAACCAATCTCACCAATCTCATACGTCTAACGCCGCTTTTTAGGTGAAAACCACACAAACACAAAGAAACGCACCCCCGAGCGGGACGCATTGGAGTGTATGTTCCTCCTTAATACGAGTATCGTAAGATAACATGAGAATTATTCTTTATACAAGAAAAGCAGTTACAAAAGAAAAGATACAATTGGCGGCCTATTAGCAATAGCTAATAGCAATTTCTTCCAGGCAACCTCTTTTTGGAGAGTTTGCCGAAGGAGAAATAGATACTGGTAGTTGGGGCAAATACGAATATTAATAGACATACGTACAAACATCGTCGAACTACTTACAGCATTAATATCATAACTTTGAAACTTCTGCGCCCATTGCGCCACTTTGCGCTCGGGATGTATGTGCAGACACGTTCGTTGGTATGTCGCCGGCCGCCCGTCTGTCGCGGTCGGGTCGGTTGTCGCGTCGCGCCGGACAGCTGCGGTCGTGTCGTGTGTACCGACCTTATCTAATATTTGCTGCGAGCACTTGCATTGTTGGTTTCAGTCGCTACGTTTGTGAAAATAGAGTGATTTGCCCTGGTCCCAAACTAGGATACCCTGTGATATGGTAACCAGGCAAGGACACAAACATGGGACTGAGTCCGTTTGTACAAATATACGGCAGCCCCAGTGGGAATCGAACCCACGATTTCCGGCATGGTAATCAAACGCGATACCGCTAGACCAAAGAAGCAGTCAATATATGTCTCATCGTAATGTTATTTACTATAAAAACAAAATGTTTACTTAATGAACGCCAAAGCTGTTAGTTTCACAATTCAAAGATTTATCACCATTCTGCGCGTGTGTTTTTTATCGTCATAATAGCAGTAGTATAATTATACCCAGGTAGGTATAACTTAGTTTAAGGAAAGGCCTTGCCTGAAAATCGGCAACTAATTGCACACTGGCGCACATTAGCTTTGCATTTGCGAAATGTGTACAATCTCTCAATCGTGTTAATAGTAATTTTGAGGACCCATGTCCGTGAACCTAAGGCGAAAACCCTAGAACTAGATAGCATTAACACCAAAACCGGCCGTTGTTAGCATAAATACTACCTGGTGCTAGGTTCGTAATCCCAGGTTCTTTGTCGTGGGTCCTAAAAATCACCGTTAACATGATTGAGAGATTATTCAGACACTTTTTGCAAATACGATCTGTAAAATAAGATATAATTTTTTTCATTAGTGGCCCTTGTAAGCCTACTGGATACCCTTAATGGCCATCCTTGCAAGATCGCCATTAAAGATTCTATTACGACGGAATTGGAATTGAAACAAAAATGCAATAAGCTTTTCCTAGAACATGCCAGTTCTGCGAAACCAAGTCGAGAATGTTTGTTCCGCACTGGTCCCATGTTACGCACCAAATCTTTACTCGTTTGTCCAAACGAAACCGCTTACGCGTACCTACATAGCATGTGGGCTCCTAAATTTTACTCCGAGCGAAGGCTGGAGCTATTGATTTCACAAAAGAATGGAAGAAGAACAGTTGCTAGACGATATCCAATTCAATCAGTCGGTCCCTCAATGCTGAGGATCGTGGCCGCTATGACGGTCATAGGCGTAGTTTTCTCTCCATCAGGACCTGGTAGTTGGCTGTGTGGACCGCCTGGTAACACTTAAGTGTTGTTTGTTTCCTTGGTGAATATGCCAATATACCAGCTAGTCAATATACCAAGTGCTACTTTACTGACGCCCTTCTTTAAACTATGAGCATTACAAAAAAAAAATCCAAAGGAACCATGCGTGGGACATATCAACGGCATAGGACATACCTATGAAGTCGTATTTATTTGGCATATTTTTGCAGAAATGCGTCTGGTATCGTAAACCGAACGTATCTTCCCAAGGAACTTGTTGCGCTAAATCTAAAAAGCAAAAGTTTAAAAGCTATAACCCGACAGGTAGTAATAGATGGCGCTAGTAGTATTTATAACACTGTTACTTTGAATATTTAAATATTCTACCTCCCCCCACTTTTTTATGTAACATCCGTCATACTGATTTTATTCGTATAAAATGTAGCCTATCTCACCTGGGCCGTAATAGCAAATCGATTAACACCTCATACATCAAAATCGGACATACATACTAGCATATAGTATAGGCACACATTTATATTCACTGCTGAAATCATAAACCTTCCTTTCGGATGGAGTCGGATGACAAAGAGAAAGCCAGTTTTTTATTGTATTTGAGGAGAAAAACCGAATCTACAAACATAAAAAAAATATTAAAAGTATTAGAGTCACTAAAGTACATTTTGCCGATTCCTAAAAATTTAAAGAGGAGGAACGAAAGAAGAGGAGGCGAAAGAGGAACACACCCAGAAGTTGCAAGTTGCGAATGAGTCTGCTACAAACGCGTCGTGGTTTACACTGAGAACACAAATGATGAAGTAAATAAAATAGCCCTTATTTGCGAGAACTTAAGATGCATGCGGGTAGCACGTTAAGGCGCTTACGTACGATTCACGTGAGTCGCTCCAGAGAAGTTGCAAAGCCTCTTATTTTGCTTCATAGCTGCAGTGACTTTGTTCTTCAACTTCATGAGAAATTCAGTAAGTCGTTTGTTTGTATCGTTGGGAAAATTAATGCCGCATTACAGAAATGTGTTGACCGCTGTCTGAAAATACGTGTCGAGACTAGTAATGTTTTCAACAGAGACCAGCGCTCGAGATATTTCCGCTGCCCAATATCGATTGATAAATGAAATAACCGCATACTAACAATAGGCTAAGTTCTATATACATATTCTTACTAGCAAAATAGTTTACATTTGATTAGATTAATACTGTTTATTGCACCCCATACATTATTATTATCATGTTATCTTTAAATAAATAAAATAATTAAATTGGCACCAGTTATTAGCACGTATTTTT
Source organism: Yponomeuta evonymella (assembly GCA_963969515.1). Taxonomy (NCBI): domain Eukaryota; kingdom Metazoa; phylum Arthropoda; class Insecta; order Lepidoptera; family Yponomeutidae; genus Yponomeuta; species Yponomeuta evonymella. The sequence continues at coordinate 5,251,179 of OZ018357.1, forward strand.
GACAGTTAACCGCTTCTTAAAAAATCACCAACTTTCTATCTCTTGGGAGTTTCATACGCTAAGACAAATTGAGAAAGCCTGAAGAAAGATAGGGCATTATACGACCCTTAAGAGCCACTAGGGTGAGACGAAACTATACGGGCAGCCAGGGATCACCATCAAACGTTTATAAGAGTCAATAAACTGGTATTTAACACAGTAAATTATAGATCAGTGACAGCGTTCGCCCATAGGTCACGGCCTTAACATTTATGTTATCTGCCGCCATAAATTCTGGGGGTTGTGTACATTTGTCGTTATTTTCGGCTGTGTTATATGATGGTGCGACGATTATATGATCGGCCAACAAAGGTGGAGGTGGACCGGTCAATATGACGCGTGACAAACAAGGAAAATGGTGCAAGGCAGTTTCGGAGCGGTAAGAGATGGGAAGAGAAGCCGTGGAAGACAGTGTATAAGATGGAAGGATGACATCAAAATGACTGCTGACTGAAGCTGGAGACGGGTAACTCAGGATAGACCACAGTGGATACTGTTGGAGGAGGCCTATGCCAAGAGGCACACTGAGATTAGAGACATTTTCTAATCCCAAAAAAAGGGCTTTAGTATTATTTTTAGGTATATCATGGTGCGTAGGAGTAGAACAGTAGCACCGATTCAGCTTACATTTCATTGCTTGCACTACTTATCTATCTCATACATGTAATTGAAATGCCAATCCGCACTAGGCCCAGCGATTAACCCCCGGTTTCTCGTACACTAACAAGCTGTTAATCTACTGTTAACAGCTGTCAGTGGTTTTTTTTGTATGCACTTTGGTCAATTGACAGCTGTTAACAGTAGATTAACAGCGTGTTAGTGTACGAAAAACTGGGGGTAAGCCTATTTTAATACAGTTTCCTGTGCCCTGCAGTGTGAAAAATATTAATTTGATATTAGATACACAAAGTCTAACTGATGTGTTTCAGGAATTTTACTTTTTATGGTTAGTTGTCTAGCACTACTTCGTCATCATCAGCCTATGCTTGTCCACTGCTGGACACAGGCCTCTCCTATTGCACGCCACTGAGCACGGTCCTCGGCTACTCTCATCCAGCTCTTGCCAGCCGCCCTGCGAAGATCATCGCTCCACCGAGTCTGAGGACGTCCTACACTACGTTTACCGATACGCGGTCTCCACTCAAGAACTCGTCTACCCTATCGGTCACTACTTAGCAAAGAAATAAAATTAACCCAGACATCCAGATCCATAAACAATGTAAAGCCAGCAAAACATTTTCCCATGCAACAAAGGACAGCCCCCACAAGTCAATTAACCGAATGAATCCGTCACGAAAGAATGGCTTTAATGAAACGGAATTGTATGTGAACGCAGATCCTGTACTGGCAGCAATGGCGTAGATACGGTGCATTGTGTCGTCAGTTATTCAGGAAACTCCCAATGCGAATTTTAAATAGCCTCGGTACTTTATTTGGGGTAATGGATGAGTTCTTGGATGCGTGCAGGCCTGTTACGTGCCTTTTAACGTGACTTTTTTGTCTAAAATTCAACGGGACCCATTTTAAAACTTCCTTTGGACTAATGAATAGTAATGGCCACACTAGACGATCTGTTCCACGCCAGTGTAGTCTTTTTCGTCGTCTTAGGGAACTTGCCCAAAGTACGTGGCCCATATTTTACAATTTTTTACCCTACTCTCAAGTATACGCCAAGACGCCCCTCCCTCTCTAGTTTTCACGTAGTAAGTCATAAATATGGTTTTAATTCTCCTTCTGGCTCATATACACGGTTGCCGCGTGACGCAAAATGTGAGTACAAGTGATAAGAACAAAAACCGTTCGATTTAAATCAGCTGGCGTACCTTTGTGAACGTCATCGTTGTCAACCTGTAAGTTCTGAACGCTGCACGCCCTAATTCGAATATAAATAGATCATGGTAAGAAGCCCGCTCATTTAAAACTGCTATGAAAAAGAAAATGTAACTCAGTACATTTATTTAAAAAAAAAAATGCTGTTTTTGACAACCGCACTGGCCATACAGCTGATTGGAATGGTATTCGTTGGTTCCAAGCCAGACACATCCGGGACTCGGCATTCTTGTTGTTTCACTCTTTTTACTCCTCTCCGGCTTCGTCAAATGAGAAATACTTGCCTCTTTGAGACACACGACACGGGACACCGGAATTTTATTTGTTTCTTTATTTGTCAGCATTAGCCGGGTGCAGAGTGAACGCGAAATTGCCTTGACAAGTTATTTCACACATTATATTATAGATATTTACGAGGTCTACATTTTTATACGTTAGTTCTTATAGCGTCCGGCTGTAATCTTGACACCTTGATTCACAAATTTACGAACTTAGAAATCAAAGTCATTGGTACAGGCCGGGATTCAAACCCACGGCCCCGAATGGCAGGTCAGCGTTCTATCGATGCGCTAACACCGCCTGCCTGCTTGTAATTTGATGACAGTAAAACATTGTGCTGGCCAAGAACTAGCCGTCGTCGTTCGGTGGGTATGTCGGTGGATTAGGTGGGTACCCGATGGTCGACATTAAGAAGGCAACGGGGGGACAATGGATGAAATTGGCCCATACACAACGGCCGGCCTCTTTCATGAACAGTATAGATAGGTAGATAGTAAAACAGCATCGACGAGAAAATAAACCCAATATAATTTACCGACCTTTTGTACGTTACCGTGATTTAGCTATCACTCTAGCGAAGAGGGTAGGTTGGTAGGTGGTAGGTAAAAGCCTTTGACATTTAAAGGTCACGTTGTAAATAAATAACTGAACACGCACGGGACGATTCTCTACACTGGAAAATCAATCTGAAAAATTGAAAAGGCCAACGCAAATCCGAAATGTCTGTGTGAACGATAGAAGATATCTATCTATACAGCCCATGAAAGAGGCCCATGTCATCAACCCATCGGGTAGGGGGCCTACCCACCGAGCGACGGCCCATTCTCGGCCACCATTCTGTGACTGCCTTCGTCCATCGTCCGTCCTCTCGTCTAACCAGAGGTCCCGCCCATCTCCACTTAAGTTTCGTGATTCGTGTGCCCACGTCTTCCACTTCGGTCTTATGTCGAATTACGACGTTGCGCACACGATCAACAAGAGAGATGCCTAGCATGGCTCACTCCATGGCCCTTTGTGCAAATTGAATTTTCTCCATACGTGACTTTGTGAGAATCCATGTTTCGGCACCATATGTGAGGACATTGGAATTAGTTAAATGCATCCGTCTTCAGACGGGATTTTAGCTTTGTAGACATCATCGAGCTTTCTGAAGGCAGCCCATCCCAGTTGGATACGTCTAGTGATCTCTTTTTCCTGAAAAGACTAGTCAAAAGACAAAATATGCCCAAAGTAGACGTGTCGTATAACGTCGACGACATCTATCACAGAGTCTTTAATCTTTACGACCGGCGTGTATTCTTCAGTGGGGCGGTTCGTCATGATTTATGTCTTGGACATATTCATCTTCAGGCCCACCATCAGGGATGCTTCGTGCAGTTTTGCGACCATAATCTGGAGATCGCTAAAAATTTCAGCTAGCAGAATAACGTCGTCGGCGAAACGCAGGTGTGACAGGCGAACCCCGTTAATATTGATACCTGTTTCACCCCCGTCAATGGTCTTTACGCCGTCTTCGAAAACATTGGTAAAGAGCATGGTTGAAAGTGTATCCCCCTGTCGCACTCCCAGCAAAATAGGCACCGATTCGGTGGCCCTACGCATGCGTTGTAGCGGCTCTATACAGCTCGCGGAGTAGGTCCTGTCAATGGGGCTTGTCAATGCCGCAACGATGGAGGGAGTGAAATACAGCGCAGTGTTCGACACTGTCGAAAGCCTTTTCGTAGTCTACAAAGGCGAATCACAAGGGCCGATTATACTCTTTTCATCCCATCTATTCGAAAAGGACGACTTGGTTCGCCTTTAAGTACACCCAAAGGTGGTGTTTTCTATAAGAAACTTTTAGCGGGCAGTAATGAGTTTTTAATCCTCTTTGTAAGTGCGCCGCAATGGGGGTAGCAACTGTCAAAAAATTCAAAATGAAGAATGTCCCGTTTTCTTGACAGTTTGTACGGGAAAAGCACAATATTTGTAATTATATAGACCCCAGAGAAATGGGTAGTCTTTTTTCAAAAAAATTGTGCCTACGCATTTACTGCTCAGTTTGCAATAGGAAACCTGGGGCTCCTAAGCCATTTGGAGGAAGTAAATCGATTATCAAGAAGTTTATAGGTTATAATTCTAGTAACAAATACCAAAAAAATATTTCTATGCAGGTAAATACAAATAATAGGTACTAATTAAATACGTTCAGAATCATAGTCAAAAGTTATATTTTATCATTCTTGTTTGTTTTCAGGTCCGCATCTTTCACACTCGTTAAAAACGGAGGCAGTGTATATTTAATTGAATTGGATTGAATTGATTTAATTGAATAACTTTTTTGCCCAGACGTATACTTCCCGTAACGTCTAAAAACATCTTACTGACTGATCGCTAATGGTTGTCAGGGAAAATTTATCTACCAAAAGTAGTTCCTACTACCTTTGGTACAAGTTCGAATATCGAAAGTATCGAACAGACAGTGGTGACTTCACTACATACGTTGGGTTAAGTAGACAATGCAAGGTCCTCGGATGCGAGCGACTAGTTAAGCTTGTTATAAGACTAGTTGGACTAGTTTTAGTGTATCAAAGATTGTTTATAATTGGTAGCAACTAACCCTTGCTCTCTCTCTGCGAATTCAATAGCTTACTATGTCAGCGCTCCTCACAATAGGATAGAGAATCGCCAGCACATATTTCAATGCACTCCGCAACTAATGTATTACTTGTGAGCAAGTTGAAAACTCAGGGCGGAAAGGGTCGCTCTACTTTGCATCCTGGGCACGCTTTCGGGATCCGTGCTCAAAAAGGATAAAAGGGAACTCTTATACCATCACTTCGTTGTCGGTCCTAAAAATCCAAACTCCATGTATAAAGACTATTTTAAGGCCTATACCACAATTATAAACCCTTTGGGCGGAATGCAAGGGAACAAATCGACACATTGACTAAGTGAACAAATAATTTTCTTTTCAGCGTCATCCATAGTGGATTAATAATAATTTTTTGTGTTATGAGAAGTTTCTGAACGCAAGCTTATTTTCAGTTTTCAGCATCTGTTTTTGCTATCACATGCAATAAAACAAAAATATCGTTAGATGTTTTTATCGTCTAAAGAACCTCAGAATCCAGAAGAAAATTTTCATAAAAAGTGGATATCAAAATGGATTTCGGTTGTTATTTTTTAGGGTTCCGTACCCGAAGGGTACCAAATGGGACCCTATTACTCAGACTTCACTGTACGTCTATCTGTCTGGCTATCTGTCACCAAGCTGTATCTCATGAACGATAACATAGCGAGGCATTTGAAATTTTCACAGATGATTTATTTCTGTTGCCGCTATAACAACACAGACTAAAATCAGAATAAATATCTAAGGGGGGTTCCAATACAACAAACGTAATTTTTTTACCGTTTTTTGCTCGATATTAATAACGGCAACAGGTAGATGCTTGAAATATTCAGTTTTATATTCAAATATTTAGTTTTATATTCGGTTCAAAAACAAATAATTAAAATAAAATTAATATTTAAGGGGGGCGTTCATACAACAAACGTGATTGTTTGCCGTTTTCTCTCAATCTTTGTATTTAATGTTGCTTCGTGCGCGAGTCTGACTCGCACTAGGCCGGTTTTTATTTCTTTGGTTTTTTTAATTTAGGAACGAAATGCTGATTTTTTATTATTTTAGAGCCAAGTAGAGTGTGCTGAAATAGAACGACGATAAATAACGATAGAACCTTTTTGTCACAAACTGTTGAAATATCTGGTAAGGTTTAGGACGGTCGCAGTGTACAAGTAAGCTCTAGACAATGTCTCCGCGGGTTAGGTAAAATAGAGATACATTGCGCGTCCGCACTCAGGAGTTCACGGAGATAAGGATTCCTCTGCAAAATTGTTGCACCATATTTTTGCACTACATTTTACTCGAGAAAAGTAACGCAAAAAAAGCTACGTAATGCTATCTAGGAAAAGTGTGAGCTCGAAGACAATGTCAATACGTGCGGTGCGGTGATGGTATAGTTGGTATAGATGCCCAGCATCGTAGATAATGTATTGTACATTATCTTCAAAATTGTCCCAGGTACTACAGTGGGAATGGTCACTTCACCTACCCAGGGCAGGTACGAGTTGGCACTAGACGTTGTTGGAATCGTCTAAAGTAGTTTTAAAAAGGCAATTATTCATTGATTGAGCTTTTCCCGCGACTTTTCTCATGTGGATTTCATTTATTTATTTATTTACGAATACGTGGAAAACCAACAGCTTTAAACTTTCTTAGTAACTTCTAAATAATAACTGTAAGCTAATTACAGGTTTTCACTTATATACCACTGATCGAAATCCATGATCCTTTCAGTTGTTTTGTGTAATCACCAACATCCAAACATACTTACGTTTGTAATATTAGTAGGAAAGTGATAATTTAAAACCGGCCAAGAGCGAGTCGGACTCGCGCACGAAGGGTTCCGTACCATTATCTATAGAAAATTAGACAAAGATCGAATTTGAGAACAGCACCATCTATAGAAACCAACAAGAAGCGTTTAACATTGACATTTAACGAGCGCTCTTTTTTAGACAACATTTGTTGTATGGGAGCCCCCTTTAAATATCTATTTTATTCTGTTTTTGGTATTTGTTGTTATAGCAGCAACAGAAATACATCATCTGTGAAAATTTCAGCTGCCTAGCTATCACTTTGATGTTGCACAACCACGACATTTTTCTCCTGCCCAGCCTTCTCTTGTAATATACTAATATGCCTGGACGAAAGCACGGCTTCATTTAGGATCAAAGTAGAGAGCATACTCGAGTGTTATGTTAACACAACCCAATCCTAGAACTAAGCTGAAAACTTAGTCCTCCCAAATTGTGACTCGCTCCATATTAAGTAAGTATTAGGACTTCGTAAGTTTCAGTGACACCCCGTTAATCCGAAACGTAGCCCATAGCGAACGCTCATAATGTAGTAGAGTGCTTACAAGTTTTGATAACTGCGGGAAAACTGTTTTTTTTTTTTTTTTACTTTTACGTTTATATGTTTCTTTATGACTACCCAGACTCAGAGGTGATGTTTTATAAAAAGGTATTGACGATGATTTTGGTCATAAGATTTAGTAAAAAGGTACTAAAAGTTTTAAGTAAAAAAAACTCATTAAAAGAAACTCGACTGCTAACAAGTCTAAGCGCAACTTGGACCACTTCTTAAATGTCATTTAAGTCGCTATTTAAATGGACTTTTGTATGAAGAATTTTAGTTAAATGCTGTTTATGCCATATTTAAGAAAGTGGTGCAAGTCGGCAAAAAAACAAATTAAGCTTAAATTTTAAAGCCCTAAGACATCTTTATCTTCATAATTTCCTTTTTTATGTACAATAAAGTGTTCTCTATTTATCTTTACAGTAAACAGTGGTGCTCCATCACTCACTCTACTTCGTCGCTCTTCATTAAAAGTTGGCAGCAGCCCTCAATAATCCCTCCTTCTAAGTAGTTTAAAAAATTACTTCGTGAATCCCAAAAATCGTCAACTCGTGGCCACCCTACACATGTAGCATCCTACAGCCTGATTAAGAGAAGTTGGGTGCATACCGCGACACTGCAATATTACAAGCTGATGTCTAGGCGACCAGTTTACCAAGACCTTTCTAACCAAAGCAGTGATATGATTGCAGAGTTCAAGGTAGCTCCCGCAGTTTAGCAATAAGTTCAGTTTTATAACTTGGTGCCGGATAACTAAGGCGCATATTTGTACAATCTGCCTATAGACTAAACAATGTATGAGATGGGGTAACGTCAGTTGTTCAATAAAATTACAAATTCTCTGTCGTGTATCCTAAAACCATACGTTTTGTACGTAATGATTTGTTTTTATAACGAAAGAACACATTGTAATATTTTAAAATGATTATTTAGGTACTAATTAAAGAAATAACGCGATGGCCACGCACGGACAATTCTGAAATGATCAGTGAAACTGATTGGGCGTTTGCTTTAATTTAACAAAATTCACAGTGCATCAAGTCAATCTATGATTGCTGACCGCCGTTAGCGTCGATTTATTCTCACAAGCACCCATGTCCCGTAACACGAAGCTATGTAAACCACCGCACTTTATACTTTGTCCTTTGCATCTATGTAATGAGATGTTTTTTACAGCGTCCAGTAGCACCCTTCACTCACACTGTAGGGTTCGTTCGGACTTTGAATTCGTTCACCGCATTTTGAGGGAATGTTCTTTTAATTGTGAAAAACAGTATTATTATTGATTTATAAGTACATGTTTGTAAATATTCGTGATTTCCGACCTTTGGATCCAAACCGTGAATCCAAATTCCACGTATTTGTGAAAAGAAGTGAAAAATGTTTTCTAATATGTTAAAATACGCGTAAGCAATTAAAAAAACAGTTCAGGTGGCCGGCGCCGACCATTAGACGCTCGGAACACAGTTGTTTTCGATTTTTATTAGTTTTATGCTCATATTGTTTGTTTATGCTTAATTAAAGTGATTTTGGGTACAAGAAAAAAAATTACCGAATTTTTTTTTTCAAAAATCACCATATGTTACTAAATTATGGTTAGAATGCCCCCTTAAACGGTAAACGAATTCAAAGTCACCCTGTAGCTCGGTGAAGGGACCACTCGGACGCTGCAGTGCCTGAAACGTAACCCTTTAGGACGGAACCCTTATAGGATCACTTTTGTTGTCTGTCCGTCCGTCCGTCCACGTGTCTATCAAGACTCTTTATCTCGGGAAAGCCTGGAGGTATTGAGTTGAAATTAAAACCATACACTAAGGTCGACAGTCCCTTGAAGCCGTGAAAAAATCAAACTTTTGAGTTAAAAGTAAAAAAAGAAGATACGGCCCCTTATGCCGCAAAATACGTATATTTCGAAACTCATCGGAATCAAAATTTATAGGGCACTTTCCGTTGACCTAAAACTATGAAATTTGGCAAGTAATATCGTCTAATATACTACAAGCACAGGAAACAATCTGAAAACTATCATTTTTATGATTTAATTACAAGTTCAGGAAAAGCTCGGAAAAAAACTGCGAGACTCGATTCCTGAACTATTTATAATATATAAGCACGTACAAATTCGTACGGAACCCTCGGTGGGCGAGTCCGACTCGCATTTGTCCGGATTTTTAGATGGAGATGACTTTACACTTTATTGCACACATAAGACATATAGCGTGCTTATTTCAGCAGAAATCTCTTCCAGCGAACCCTTAGTTCTTTAATGTATTATCTCATTTCGGATAGGCCGTCAAAAAGACGCCGAGAATGGCCCGTTTCATACCACGCACAGCGCTTTTACTTTTCTTCTTTTTTATTTCCCATTTTTTCTTCTCTTTCTTGGGCAACTTTGGATCGGAATATACGGTTAGCACAACCGCATCCAAATACAAATCTCATCTAATGAGTGCTTCAAAAGGTCCTTTGTTGCGGGGTTTGTTATACCCATCAGCACAAAAAGTCTTCAATATCACAGAACCATTAAGTTAGATTACCGTGTGGCGCCGGGTTAAGAATAGTGTCACACCATTTCCTTCCGTGGATGTCGTAAAAGGCGACTAAGGAATTCAATTACCAGGAGACAGGCAGGAGCGTCTTCCTGAGATTTCAACCGCATACTGCGATCGCCAACCCGCCTGCCAAGCGTGGCGATTATGGCAAAACCCCTCATGGCTATGAAAACCACGAAGGAGGCCTATGTCCTGCAGTGGGCTTCAAATGGCTGATGATTATGATGATGATTAAGGTAGATAACCTTCATAAGTGTCACTAAATAAAATACACATTTTATTCATCAGCAAACATTGTACCATTTAGTTGCGTTTTAAACATACCGAGTTCTGATTACGGTATTCATCGTTTATTAAGCAGTTTGTGTGTTCATTAAATGTTGATCAATGACTACCATCCATTCGGATTGCTATTTATTTTATTGGCGTAAAACAAAACTTTTGTCCGATCAGACACCAGTGAAAGAATACAATAATAAATACAACCAGAGCAACGCGACACGACTTACCACTAGTGATTTTTCCTGAATTGAAGTGAACAGTAGTAATCATTACCAAAACCCATAATTCGCTTGCTTGATAGCCATATCGAGACTTAACTCTAACATAGCTGCTTTGCCAGGCGGGACGCAATGAATTAAATTTTCAGGGTTTCGCATCCAAGGGGTAAGGGACCCTTACTAAATAGGGTCCGCTGACCGTCCGTCCGTCCGTCTGTCTTTCACCAGGCTGTATCTCATGAACCGTGATAGTTAGACAGTTGAAATTTTCACAGATAATGTATTTCTGTTGCCGCTGTAACAACAAATACTAAAAACAGAATAAAATAAATATTTAAGAAGGGGGTTCCCATACAACAAACGTGTTTTTTTGCCGTTTTTTACTCGACATTAATGTTGTATATAGATAATGGTACGGAACCCTTCGTGCGCGAGTCCTACTCGCACTTGGCCGGTTTTTACACACAATATCCCAAGCCTAAGAAACAACAAAAGTAACCCACAAGTAAATAATTTAATTTAATGATACTGCAAGAGACAAATTAAATTTAATGTTTATATAAAACTGGTAAAAAAAATTTTAATTAGAATAAACATTTTTAGAAAGCAGTATAACTTCCCGGACGCTTGTGATGTTTGTCAGTTCACTGATATTACGAATACCCTACGACATAGCGACTAAATCAATCTGAAAATGTACCTGATAAAGAAATAAAACAACCCACCTTTGCGCTTACGTACAAATCAAACACGTTTGAAACAAACAAAGCTGAATGCGACGAAACCGTACATAGCAACACCACAACCGCACTGATGCGTTTCATTTCACGGCAATAAAGCTAATGAGAATAATCAAAACTGGACGCGATTGGAAATTCATTAGTGATATGTGGCGACCCGGCGGTCGCTCGGAATAGTTATCAGATTGGCGCTGATTGCTCTTTATGCCCTAACGCCGCGGCCTACGCTACAGTCACAGTATGCATCTCATTAGCAAAAAACCGGACAAGCGCGAGCAGTACTTACGCTCTTAGGGTTCCAAAATAATACAAACATATCACCATCATCATCAGCCATTTGACGCCCACTGCAGGACATAGGCCTCCTTCGTGGTTTTCACAACCACGAGCGGTTTTGCCATAATCGCCACGCTTGGCAGGCGGGTTGGCGATCGCAGTATGCGGTTGGAATCTCTCCTGGTAATTGATTTCCTTAGTCACCTTCTACGACATCCACGGAAGGAAATGGAGCGACGCTATTCTTAATCCGGCGCCACACGGAACAAACATAAGAAAAGAATATTCTTTATTGTGAACCGGAAAAATAATTAAAGAAATAGCAGTTACAAAAGAAAAGGCACAATAACGTTCATTTTAATTTTAAAAACCATCTAAGACACTTTTAGTAGCTTTCAGTGGCTAACCTTTGGAATGAAGATACTGCAGATATAACACACATGCATACATGCTTACATAAACTCACGCCTGTATCCCAAAGGGGTAGGCATAGACCAGGGACTGCCACTTGCCCCGATCCTGACAGATCACTTTTGCTTATTCAACATTCATTAGTCGTTGCCGGTTTCGGCTACTTTTTATGTCGACCTTTGCTAATACATCCCCTGTTTGGTCGAAGTAAGTCCGCCTGGGACGTACGAAGAATGTCCCCTTACCGGCCCTTCCACCCACATTCGCTCGATATAACACACACTATAAAGATTCAAAACATATGATCAAGATATAGTCCTAAAACATGAATGTAACACGTAAAACTTTGCGCAAATATTAATAAACATAATACGCAAGAGCGAGCTGCATCCCCTCTGGCTAGAACGCGAGCGCGCCCACTCGTTTGATAAAGTTGAGTCAACATCACACGTCTTCGCGAGATTAATTATAACATGATCGGATCAGAACATGTATATGAACTTGAGCTAAGGGATTTCTCAAGACGTGTAAAATTCATTGAGTTCTGAAGTACTTCGTGAAGGATACAGGTAGATAAGAGAGCATGAAATACGTTCTTTTTAACCGACTTCAAAAAAGAATGAGGTTTTCAATTCGACATATATATACATGAATTGATATTGATCACATAAATAATGAAATATATATTTCATTATTATGTGATCAATATCAATTCAACTCTATAAAAATCTTCTTTCTTCTTCCTTACTTCCTTGTAATTCGGAACTTTTACAAAAGGTACGAAACTTCATTTTATTTTGCTACTTTATAATAAGTAGTCTATAAGACATTGACTGTCTCGGTGTTGATTATCGTTAATGATAAAGAGATAACAACGTATCTATATTCATACGATGTGTAAATATAAATCTCAGACGCAGTTGGTTTTGGCTGTCGGGGTGTTTTTTGCACTAAAAACTTTAGTGCGAGTGCAATTAAGACTAAAATATTCAATCATGTAATACTGGTTCCTTTAAAAATGGTTATAGCAATTAAATACAAAACGTACAATGTTAAAGGTTAACCCTATACGTGCATTACGTTGCCTCCACATAAGTTCTACGGCAAACAACTAAGTCAGCTCACAACGCGAGACAAGCGATGGATGTGCAGCAGTTTTCATAATATCGCTTCGGGCACAAACAACGAGATTAGGCCACGGAACTTCAAAGGGAAACAGAAATCGTGTTAAATAAAATATTGTAACTATCATCATCAAACCCATTTGTAATAAACTTTAGTTAGAAAATTCCGATCCAATGCAATGTGTCGTCGTCTTTTCATTTTATTTCTACAGCGGATTAAAATACGAAACTAGACAGTAAAATTGTAGTGGACGCCGAGACGGGTTAGGCACAATTAGTTGAGCTAGCTGTAGGCTGAACAAGTGTATGTGAATATTGACTAAGACTTTGTAAATATTGCGTAATACTGTAAAACTTTCCTATGACCTCAGCCCTCCAATAGCTAGTCACCACAGACTACAGGTTAGAGCGAACAACTCGTACCAGTACGGGACACAAAATCGAGTGTTCTGATTGCTCGACCGGGAAAACAACGACCTGTGATTGGTTGGACGCCTGGCCCAAATTGTATATAAGCCGGAACCTTTCCTGGGTAATTATTAGCTTTCAGTTAGCTACCACCGGAACCTGGAATAAACAGCTATCAAGAACCACTGGAAGTTTTTATCACCTATACAGTCCACAACAAAAATCATTTCGCATTTTCGTAGCATTGAGATAGCATTGCAATGAAAAGTTGACGCTTACTCTCAGTGGCTCCCAATGTTATGGCCACAGTCTAAGAGCAGCCATGCAGGCAAATAGAACACCCCAGCAAACTTTAAATCAAAACGTTAGCCGTATATTCATAAAACCAACTTTTAATTGCGGTTCCTTGCAGTTATACGGTTAATGTCTGCGCCGAAATGTCATGTTGGCGAGTTAAATGAATTTCGTGGTGTTAATTCGGCGCAATGTTATGATTGCATTGCAGTGTAAGTGCAAGATACTGATGACGTTCGATGCAGAAGAGCGACTCATTCTGAATCCAATTCCATCCTTGAACCCACATTCGTCCACCGCTGGATGAAGGTCTGAAGGCATACCACTTCTTTTTGTCTATGGCCATACCACCAACGTCTCATTAAGAATGTAAAACTATTAAAACTGAACACAGTTTATCATTAAGCTGGCTTTCGAGCTGCTTGAAAGCCAGACTAAATTGTCGCTGAGCCCGCATTCATCATCATCATTCACAAGAAGTCCACTGCTGGACATAAGCCTCCTCCATGGATTTCCGAAAAGACCGGTTGGAAGCGGCTTGCATCCAGCGTCTTCCTGCCACTTGGATGAGGACATCTGTCCATCTTGTGGTTGGTCGTCTTACGCTGCGCTTGCCGATATGTGGTCTCCATTTGAGAACTTTTCGGCCCCATCGGCCATCAGTTCTGCGTGCTATGTGCCCCGCCCACTGCCATTTCAACTTACTAATCCGCTGGGCTATATCGATGTCTTTCGTTCGTCTACGAATCTCATCATTTCTGATTCGATCTCATAGAGAAATTCCGAGCATAGCCCATAGTGAGAGACCACGTTTCAGTGCCATAAGTCATCACTGATAACACACACTGGTTGTACAATTTTGTCTTGAGCGATTGAGGTATATTAGACGCTGAGCCCGCACTGTGCAATAATTACCTACTTTCGAATACCTCTAAGGAAATATACATCTGCACGAAGAAGTCCCGGTTCAAAAAATTTATTGTCATTCTACAGTCAGAGTTCTGTAGTATACATTTGGCGCTGCGTGCGCTGCATCCAGCGGTTTGTTTGCACACACACCAGCGGGAAACGTAAATCAGTTTAATGAATATTACGGCGTGTATATTTTGCTATGTTAATTACGGTAACGCTGGGAGTGGGGATGCTGGGATTGGTAGGTATTAACACTGTACATCTTACATGTCCTAATTAGGTTTATGTGTTGCCGACACTGTAGCTAATAACTTAGAGAGAGAATAGTTTGCCGACGTAGGTACGCTTTTGGTGCGGCAGGTAGGATTACGTTAATTAACCACGATGATCCAAACTTAAAGTCCTTTCGGCTGTACCACTATGCTAAAGAAAAGTTCGAATTAGATCGTAACTTACGTTCGACTGTCTGTAATAGATAAATTTAAAACTAATCGCTTGGATGCAAAAGTAAGAATAGAAGCCTGAAATATTTATCTCATTTATTATTATTATCTTTATTTATTTTCATAACTTAGAATAGGTTTATAAAATCAATATAAGAAGTAAAAAATATAAAAAAAATACAAAATATATTTTATAAACCTATCCTAGTTGGCCACCGGTAACGGAGCTAGGCTCAAGCTACCGGTGGTTAGGGCCGCAGAGAGAGAGAGATATATATATATATATATATAAATATACCAAAGATATTGGGCGTCCGGAGGATAGATCGTGTCCGGAATACCACACTGCGCCCCAAAACGCGCATAGCGGATGTGGTTGTTCTGACCGCCAAACTGAAGTGGAACTGGGCCAGCCACGTAAGCCGCATGCACCCGAATAGGTGGGCGAGACTTGCCACCTAGTGGGTACCGCGCAGCGGTCATCGCAAATGGGGGCGGCTGAGAAGACGATGGCGGGATTATCTCGACAAACTCTTCTCCGAGGTTGTAAATGACTGAAAATCTTGGACTGAAAGGGCTGAGGCCTTTGTCCTGCAGTGGGACACCCATATTATGGAGCCTACATAAAAAAATGAAAAATTATTAAGACAAGCCGAGGCATCCTATGAAACCTATTTTATTGTCTACTGGATATTTTATTTATTTTGGAAGCTAACCCTGAATATATTGAGAGGTATACACCTATACAATTAATATTAAACGTCACTCACTCCGTCAGCCTTCGAATTACAACTATTATATATGTGGGTACGTATTGACATGGCGATAGTCCCAGTTACATCTGTCACACATCAAACATGCAAATTAATATCGGCGGGATGTCTCCAGATTGGTGAATTATGCGGGCGCGGATTGCTTACCTACATGCGGGAAGTATTGTCATAGAGCCGATGCCCGTTTACACTGTACCAGTTTCATAAAAATACAAAGCAAGTACCTGTTGTAAGGCACATATTGGGCGACTTTTGCCTTTAACAACAGTACCCATGCTCAGGAATCGGTGGAGGGATACCCCATAGCCCTTTAGTCACAGATTATGTAAAGACCTCCTATCATAACCTTTGTCGTTAGTATTCGAGCTAGATATGTATAGTCAAGTGAAATGTAACTGTTTTATATCTATGATTTGTTAGTCCGAAGATATGCCGTACAAATAGTGGATTGTTATATATAAAAGCCCTCATAAAATAATATGAACCATCAACCACTATACAAGCTACTTACTTAAAGTACTATTAAAATGCTTGCTGTTTACTTATTCTATTAACAAAAACTATTCTAAGGCTTGCACAATTTTGTTAAATGTGCCTTACGCAGCACTTAACTAAAATATTTAAAGAAGTGTTTTATGTTGTGGCGCAAGTCGGTCTTGAACTATTGTAATCCATAGAAAAATTATAGTTGATGACAAAAAAGGTATGGACTAGCTAATACATTTTTCACGTCAATCCGTGTTCATGCTGCGTAGACGAATGATAAATAAACAAAAGACACTACTCCTTTTAGAAGGGATTTTACTACAACAAGTCAAGTGGCAACACAATAGTCTAAACGGGTCTTAGTTTAACGTTAAGAGGCCATACAATGGCGTCGAGTGTCAATACTCAATAGACGGCAATTGGATATCTGACGAGGCCGGTGATAAAGTTTCTAAAAGCAATCGACGGATAACTTCACGTGATATTTCAAACATATTCGGTAAAGGATAAAGGTAAATATGGCACTGGTAATTGACATCAGAACGTTTATCCGCAATAGTTTGCTTTTTTGTATTACAAATATTATTCTGGATACGGTTACTTGTACTTTTGTCATAATGTGTAATTCTTACAGAACTTTTAGTTCGAAAGTTTGCTTTTGCTCTTCGAAATGGTTTCGAAGTGGCAAAGAAAATACGGTTTTTTATTGTTTGCGCTTGTTAGCCCCTGTCAGCTCCCTGAATACCTTTTGTGCTGTTTTCTAAATTTAATAGATAGGTAGTTAGATAACACTAAGTGATTATTCATTTGCGGAAAAAGAAAATATTCTTTCGTGGTGTATCCCTGAATTTTCCTGATATTAGAAGTCTCGTACCTTGACAAAAAAAAGTTTACGGAGCACTGGTTTAAAAGGTACTCGTAGGAATCTGCAAATCCGGAGGTCAACGCCTGCAGCTCTGTACTAACCAAGTACTGTAAACAGAGCAAGTCCGTGTGTGCCGGACATCGATCTTGGATGTCGCAGGACCATCGTATCGATCAGTGTCAACAGCGGGATATCGAAGGTTTCCTGCTGGAATTGACGTTTTTAATATAACAAGAAGATATTTATTTTGGGTACATAGGGTCACTTCAAAAGTGCGCAATTCGTAACACGTCAATTAGACTTACCGCCTGTTTCTCCTACACTAACAAGCTGTTGATCTACTGTTAACAGCTGTCAGTGTTTTTTTTTTGTATGCACTTTGGTGAATTGACAGCTGTTAACAGTAGATTAACAGCATGTTAGTGCACGAGAAACTGGGGGTTAGTCATTTACACCAACTTTCAAATTACGTTTTTTGAAAATGCCTTATAAAATTTTCCATTTATTCAATGTATTTCTTTATTCTTTTATGGTTTTCCTGGTTTGTAATAGCGCTGTCTGATAGATAATGTTTTAAAAGAATGGTTATTCTTCTGTGTATTAACCGAAGGCTACGACATTGCGAAGCGCAAATTTATTAATATTACATAAGCAGCCTATATACGTCCTACTGTAGGGCACAGGCCTTCTCTCAGGGATAGAGTATGGGCTTAATCACCACGCGTGCCCACCGCGGATTGGCGATTTCAAGCGCTGAGGTATGTGAATAGCTCAGAGACTCAGGTTTCTTCACGATGTTTTTGACCGTTAGCGAGTGGTATTGCTACTATGACTTCACAAATGTACACAACTTAGAAAACCAAGTCATAGGTACATGCCTGCACCGGGGATCGTACCTGAGTCTCCCACTTCCGAGTCCGAGGTTCTACCCACTAGGCTACCACCGCCGTTCCATTAATATTATGTCAATCTAAATTGTATTAAAATTATGTTTTCCCAATGCGTTTACAAAATTAAGCTTTGCTATAAAGCATCGTTATAAATATGCTTAAATAAATTAATACGATAGATTAGATTAATACTCTTTATTGCACACCATATATTATAAAGATACACGAAAGATCTTAAATAGAATAGAATGTATTTAGAGGCTAAAAATTCCACCCATGCCGGGACTTGAACCCGCGACCTCTGGCTCACCGTGCCAGCGCTCTCCCAACTGAGCTAATGGGCAAGTGCAAGCATCGATGAAATTTCGAGCCTCTTTACAAACTTCTCTGTATTCTCTGTAGCCTCTAAATAGGTTTTTAAAATTCTCCTCAGCACGGGTTAGTACAACAAAAAGAATATAATAGAATAGAATGGTTTTCCAAACCTTTAACTTGTGACATTTTTCCCCAGCCATTAACCAAACAACCTAGATTATTGATTATTATTAGTGATTATTGTGCTTTATTATGTTGAAGATAAATAAACATTTTCTATTTCGATTTTTCTATTTCTAGACTTATGAAATCCTTGCGACAAAACCCGCATTGGACACTGGAGCGATACCATTCACCCGACCGACCCACATATCAGACGCGAACATGTGGTGGCTCTAGGCTGACTCGTAAATAATAATATACTTAAATTAACCTATGAAGCTACATTTTTTTTTATTTTGTTTAATTTACAATACTTTTATAATATTTAGAATTGAGTAAGTTTTGTGCCTAAAGTTGTAAGTATAGTAAGTATATGCGTGTATGCTAGGGGCAGTCAAACTCTAAAGCATATAATATATATATTTACTGTATTTTTCTATTCCTGCCCGTCAACTGGGGGGTTAACACAGTTGACTATGAAAATAGTCGACAGTCGTGGTCGTGGGTTCAATTCCTACTGGAAGCGGCCGTACTTAATTAGTACAAGTGGCCTCAATCTGGCCATATTTCCATATTTATGATGTCCTTGCCTGCTAAGCACAGAACAGGTTATCCTAGTCTGGCACCAAGACATGTGATTATGTTGTATGGAAGTCACTATTATTATTAAGATTTTATGCAACAAACTTGTAAAGAACTTTTAAAAAAAAAAGGTAAACATTTTCACCGACATTTCGCACGCGCAAACACATCCTATAAATTCTTGTGGCCCAGAAATGCCATCGGTACAGTCCCATAGAATGTTTGCGGCCATTCATTTATTACGTAAGACAATGTAGGGGGGGAGGGGGATCGACCATTTCTTATTTCTTCTTACAAGGGCGGGAGGGAGTCTTGACAGTTCTTACGTAAGCTCACAAAATGCGCGAAATGCTTTGAAAAAGCGAGGACAAACGAGGTTGAGGTGGGCTAAACGATTTACATGGCAACGGACCCGCGTTCATTTTTAATTTTTTTCCTTTAGATACTTACTTAACAAATATTAAACCAGACGGTCTGATGACCTGGTTACAGTGGCGGGGAGCCGCTGGATGCGGGCGGCACAAGACCGGGAAGCTTGGAAAACCATGAGGGAAGCCTATGTCCTGCAGTGGGCCTCAAATGGCTGAGATAATGATGATGATGAAATATTAAACCGAGAGGTAGGTTCTTATGGTTTCTTATATAGGGGTCGAGGGGGTCAAAAACTAGGAAAAATAGTCTTATGTAATAAATTAATGGCGCCTTCCTATCTTAATGCAGAAACATACCGCCCGCCTTAGCTCGTCGATACTGTTTCCAGGCGTTTTGACAGCTGCCAAGCGCCTCGGCGTTTAGCTGTACCAATACCGTGTATGCAAGTCAACGCGATTAGGTCGGGTGATGGACACGTGACCGCTACTGTGCTTAAAGAGGGAACCGATATATTCATAATCGTTACAATATGAGTAATATTGAGTGCAGAAAATATATATGAGCCGTAGAAAATATATTCTGTGCACACTAATGAAGTCTCCGAGATACAGGCCTCGCCTAGTTTGTGGACTGCCGTTGAACCGTGTATTATGGACTTACTCACCTCTTTTGTAAATTAATTTTTCATTACTCATACTGGATCTGAAGTTGTCTGAGGAGCGGGTTGAAAGTAATACTTTCCAGTTCTAGGAAGAACTGTTTTCAAATGAGAGCTGTCAAATTATAAAAAAAAAGTTTTATTTTCACATTTCTCTTGAACCATATGCCAACTTTGTATACAGCCACTCAATTACAGCGCGATGTAAAATTGAAATAATATAAAGTTAAGTAATAACTAAGGAATACATTTTTTTAAATGACTTTATTATAATTCACTTTCACTTATTTCTTTAAAATAGACTAGGGCAAATATTTACCATTTTTTTAATGATAAAAATGAAAAATTATGAAAACAAAAAAGGCGGGAAATCGTCAATTCTATCTTCATTTGTTTTTTTTTGATTCGCTCCTTTTTTCCTTAGCTAATTCACGTTTTTATTTTTACTTTCCAAATATTCGTAATGACAAGCAGTGTTTACCTCGGGTTAAAGACGAGAGGTTGGTCTCGGGACTAAATAAGTAACTTTCACCCCTACGGTAACAACGCACGAATCTCAAACATGCTTGGAAATTTGAGCATTATTTTGACAATCTTCTTCGAGATAAATCGAAATTGCTGTACTGGCCAAATAGATGCGAGCAGCGGCCGGCAAAAGTTGTATGAAAATCTATATCTGTCGTGTTTTAGCGGCCAAATAAATTACATAGTAGACTCATATCTGTCGTGTAATTAAAAAATTGGACGATCTTTTACTCCGAAACAAGGTTTTATTTCAATTTCGAACTGGCTTGCAAATAGAAAGCTTTCTATTGAAAAAAAAAAATCAAATGAACACTTCAACGTGGGAAAAAATATTCTTGTTCGTTATTGATTTTGAAAAGTAAAAAGTACTACTTACTATTAGGGGTTAAAGTATGAAATTGCCGTTTTATTGCAATAGGTTCTTTGAATTGACATAGAATCTTCATGGTTTGAGGTTTTCGAATGAAACTTTTTTCAAATGGTTTCTATGATGTTCTTTTTTTAAAAAATGTGAAACATTTGAATATCGACTTTCAATTGTTTTTGTTATTCAATTTAGACAAGAAAGATGGATACTGTGAAAATTCGAGTGATTATGAGGCACCCATTTTTCGTATTTTTTTATTTTATTGATTTGACGCAAGTGAGTCAATATTGGCCACTTCTAGCCTTGGCCACGACTAGGCATTAATGGACTTACGTATGTGTGCCTCGGCTTCGCCCCGGCCCACTTTAAAATTTACACGTTCGTCCATCAATGCCTCTTTTGGTGGCCGCTGCATTAATGTACTATAATTGGGTATTTGACAAAATATCAAATGAGTTACTTTTAAAACGGAATTTTTATGAAAATACTTGCTTATGACGTCACATTTCAGAGCACTCTTTTTATGTTTAATCTATTTAAAAATTGTAATAACTAGTAATTGACTAAAAGAGATACATTTTCCAAAACATTTTGTAATCTTTGTTTTAATCGAGCATATGAAATAATTTATTGTTGATCGTGTCCAATACCGTATTATGTAACAATTGCTGCTGTAACTGAGTTTCAATAAATCTTACTTTATTCATGCAATAGTAATCCGGTACACTTTAATACGCGGATTCTGCCAAGTACGCGAGGACTATGTACTCGTATGTCTGCATGCATGCAACGGTTAATAAATGTCGATGAAGCGAAATAGATTTGTCAGGATCGTGGCAATTTTCCAACTTAACAATATTCCCTAATTGCACCGACTACCCGTCTCTAATTTCTTTCTTGCCTGGAAGAAAATACTTTTAGCAATAAGGCCGCCAATTGTAGTATATTTCGATATGTAAAATTTATGTTAATGTAATTTCTGTGTGCAATAAAGAATATTCGATCTTTATATCTTATCCTGGTCTCTGCGTACCTCTCCGGGATATTATGACTGCCTCTTTGGTCAAGCGGTTGTCACGCTTGAATACCAAGATAGAGGAACGTGGGATTGATCCCACTGGTGGCTACCGTACTTGATTGGTACAAATGGCCTCAGTCTGCGTGTGTTTCCATGTTTGTTATGTCCTTGCCTGGTTATCCTAGTTTGGGGCCAGGACAGGTTATTGTGTTGGGTTGAAGTTATTATTATTCACCCGAACTGTACAATATGGGTCGTAATATCTCGCGATCCAGTAACTGATGGTCGCTAATAAAATAATAAAATAAATAAATAAAACGTAAAATCTCACTCAAACGGACCTACGAGTTAATTTAAGGGTGGTCCGATTTACAGGCACCGACGTAGACTGGCGATAATTCAGCGCCCCTTTGTCCTACGCTCCGAAAGTGGAAATTCCTATTGTCAAAGGGTTCGGTGCGACGTAATAAGTACCTCTGATATTCGTCACATTTGATTAAAGGAGTGGATGCCTCGCATGAGTCTCACCCATCGCAGGCGCGCGACTCAGACAGAACGTTCAGTTAACAATGTAACTATTTCATTCATCATCATCATCATCATCAGCCATTTGACGCCCACAGTAGGACACAGCATTTTCATAACCATGAGGGGTTTTGCCATAATCGCCACACTTGGCAGGCGGGATCTCAGGAAGACGCTGCTGCCCGTCTCCTGGTAATTGATTTCCTTAGTCGTCTTCTACGACTTCCACGGAAGGAAATTGAGTGACGCTATTCTTATTCCGGCACCACACGGAACTATTTCATCCATTCTTTCGCAATTAGCCCATTTGTCCGTCTTTTAGTCTGTCCGATCTAATCTGTTGCTCAATCGTAGAGGTTCAAAGCTGACTCACAAAATACGTTACCGAGGCTGATAGTACCTACGTTACAAGGAGACGTCCTCAAACGACACCTCACCGACTGCAACATACTACGCGAGGGTTGGCCAGAGCATCCCACAAAAGACATCAAAGAGGCATTCTTCGGTGTACGATGGTGTAGCCAACATTGAAAAGGCTCGTCTAGATGAACTAGACCCTAAACGTCGAATTAGAAAAATGCGCCCAAAACCTTCATACGTCAGCACTTACAACAATTCTGCCTCTATATTACGCTCACAAAATTCTGAGCGATTCTAATCGTGTAACAGTCAAATTAGTACGGAATTTGATAGTTTTGCCAGGTCAGCTGAACTGTGCTCAGTGTGTCAGAGTCTTCAAGACGAAATTCGGAATGCGAAGGACATATCATTACATAAACTCACGCCCGTATCCAGAATGTGTAGGCAGAGACCAAGGTTTGCCAATTGCCAAGATCCTAACAAACCTCTTCCCCTTCACACAAATCTTCATCAGAAAAGGTAAATACTCGAATACGTCGAAGATTACGAAGTGTCCTTCAGTATTGAAATTTGCTGTAATTTGAGCACAATTACTAATCGAGGTGTCAGTTGTACTGGAATAGCGAGCTCATAAATGGGAATTTCGGGAAGTGCAGTATTTTAAACTGCAACAAACTAAAACCAATCGTATCAAAATCCTCGTAATCGAAGCACCGAGGCGACAACTAATTTCAATCGAAATATTAAACGTTTGACCAACTCGATGGTTTGACATACCGTTCGCTTTCAGGGCAGGGATTGTGTGAGGCAGCCAATTTAGTCAGGCCTCCGGGGGTCGGCTGACGCGGCGCCGGATCAAACATCATTGGCGAGCTGCAGAGGTCAAGTTCGGCCGGTCGTGTTGCAGCAGGCGTGCATTCCGCATCAATACGAGAACTTTGCAGCGACAGAGTGTCACATGAATGAGTATTGCAATATCCGTACGTCGGTTTGCTTTAATCGATATTCAGTTACCGTTGCAACGGAGATACCTACGTGCCTTCTGAACTGTGAAGACGTGACGGACGAAAGTTGGAGTAACACACCGACACTCGTGGCCGTATTAAAAAAGCCTTCTTGCCTGAGATCCCTCTTGAGTGCGAAGTCTAGTTGCTGTTTTGCTTCGAACCGCACCTTGAAATGGGCACTGAAGTGAAGAGCGATCTCAGTGGTAAGAGCACTTCATTAATACGGCTATTTATTTGGCCTTTGCATCTACGTAATGAGATGATTTATGCAGCGTCCAGTGGCACCTTCACTCACACTAGATGGGCAAAGGGACCACTCGGACGCTGCAATGCTTGGGACATAGTTTTTTAGATTGAGTAGGCTTGCCCAGCACCTACACCATCTTGACAGCTTAGTCGGTTTGGCCCGCAGGAAAGACAAGTCAATACGCGCGAAGCCAACCAAGCCGCGGGTTTCCTCACGATGTTTTCCTTCACCGTGTGGTATTGCTACGACAAATTCGCAGATGTACATAACTTTGAAAATAAACAAAGTCATAGTTGCCTCGCACTCTGGGAATCGAACCTGGGTCTCTCGCTTCTTCTTCTATATAATATTCAATCAGAGGAACTACCTATCTCAGTCGCAGAGCATTCGTGGAATATTTCTTTGCTTCGAATGCACCGACCTAACATGCGGCTCTCTTGGCACCAGATCACGAAGTTCGTATGTTACAAATTGCAAGTTCGGTCGAGGCATAAGTTCTTGCTGCCACTTACTTGGCGCCACTTGCCAGGTTGGGGCTGAATACTTGGCTAAACATACCCAGTTGAATAGATTGGAGACTGCCACTGCTTACTATTTCGGGTATATTGACTTGAGTATTTCGGACATAGACCTAAGTGTAAGTGTACTTGAGTCATGTTATTATGGCAGTGTAGGTTAGACTAGGCATAATGCTTGCTTATGTGTGAATTAAAGTTCGCATAAATGAAGCAATAATTACAAAACAACAACGACATAAACTAACGCCTGTATCCCAGAGGGGTAGGCCTCTACCAGGGACTGCCACTTGCCAGGATCCTGACAGATCATTTTCGCTTCCTCAACATTCATTAGTCGTTGCATGCACGCACGCCAGTTTCGGGTACTTACTATCTTGCCCTTTGCTAATTAATACATTCACTATTTGGTCGAAGCATGTCCGCCTCGGGCGTCCCTTACCGGCCCTAGTAATAATTATGGTACCAATAAGATGCAATCAATACCGAAGCATTAATGACATTTTTTCCTATTCTAACAATAATATGTATCCTGAGCTCTATGTGAGGTCAAAATACGATACACCACGTAACAGAGATAAGAGCGTTCGTCTGGAAATACCTCTGCAATTCGTTTTCAATTAAAACTTGTAAGTCCGAAAGACACATTTGGAAATTGCGTCTCGTCCCCAAGTGTAGCGGGAAGTTTATATATCGAGTTTTAAGACCTTCCTTAAATAAGATAGGATTAAGTCTGTTATGGCTCAGTTTCACATTTCTTCAGCTGTGTGTGAGCGGGGCAAATACCTCATCATCAACCCATTATGTCCCCACCGAGGGGCACGGGTCTCTTCCCTGAGGAAGGTATAGGCCATACTCCACCACGGGGGCCAAGTCCGGATTGGTGGAGGCTTGTAGACTAGTGGCTCGTCTACTGTCAGAAGTTGTCAAGCCGCCCTAAGGCACTGACTTGGCTTAACGACTGCCATCTATCGACGGCAGCTGGCAGCAACAGCAAATACCTAACAAGGGATTATCCTAGTCAAAGAATATCTTTTGTCTCTGGCACTAGTTTATGCCAGCGGCTCTGCGTCTTCTAAGATACCTCGCACAGTGACACTGTTTCCAATAATACTTTTCAATTCAACAGGAAAACGACGCCGTGCACAACAGAAGCGCTTTTTACAAGAACAGCCAATGTCCAATTTTGACGAATTTCTGTTTTCGGTTTTTGGCAACACTGTTCAACAAGCTGCATTAGGCTCACTAATCAGTTTTTACAAAACCTTCCTATGTTCACGCTTATTCCATCGAAAAGTTTAGGAAATTTTACAAAAACCACCAAGGTTTGCTTGTAGGACAATCATTTTGGCTAAAAAACACCAAATTTACTCTTGGGACAAAGGTTGTTCTTGTAAAAAGCGCCTATTACGCAATGTCAGTTCCCAATTATTGTTCGAAATACAAAATAAGTTGATTTGATACACAAATAACTAGAGTACAGTCGACAGCACATCAATCTTTAGAGGTCATCAGAAATCAGAAATCAATATTTTTTTCAATGTAAAGAATTTACATTCTGTTTGCTGAATCTCAATGTACTATTTTACTATGTTAGCCGCTGCCCTCGGGCCGTATTTGTAAGCCGGAGCAAAAGGCAGCGAAAAAAGAAACTCCACTCTGACCATCTTTTCTCAAGTCATCTTAAACATCAAAGCCAACGATATGATTCCGTGATTGCCATCAATAACTTTATAAGCCAAAATAGATAGACAAATAGATAAAGAACACTTTATTATACATAAAAAAGGAAATTGCTCACATATTTCAAAATAATACTTCTCACAAAAGTAGGAAAAGCATTAACGCTGCGGCCGTGTGTTCTTTATTTAATTACGACACGGGTCATTTTATAACAATAATGGAGAAGAAAATATGTCTCTTTTCACGTCATCTAAATCTATACAACTGTCTCGAGGTTCAAGCAAATGACATACGGACTGGCAGAGACCTTCCGTCATACACATAGGGAAGAACATAAAGAAAGTAATAACGAGGTCCTATGCAAACAGACCTTAAAGGTTCTTATTCCAAGTTACTATGCCAAGAAAGTGTACCTATGTTCCACTAAAACCCGCCCGGAGCAAGCGCGATCGATTCGCGCTAAACAAATAACTCTAGATTTTCTTTGGCTCTTAATTTCATCGAAATCCTACCCTGTAGGCACTGAGGCCTCTGAACGGTCATTTTACCCATCTAGCGTAGACATGCCTATCGACGAACGATGAAAGTCGTTGTAAGCTGAGAGGCGGGTATAGAAAATAATGCCCCTAGAGTTGGGCCTAGGCAAAATATCTGAAATGTCTGTCACAGGCAATGACATGTCTGTACATCTAAGTAAGACTGGTAACGCCAGTTTAATATCATACCTGCTCAGTGCGATAAAATATGAATATGAAAATAGCAACAACGTCCAGGCTGAAAGTTTGACAAAAAACTTTTTCTTCTAGTCTGAAAGCTTTCCTAGTGCATAGTTAGCATTCGGTAATTCTGTTCTGCTTCAAATTTTAACCGAAGTTCGTGACACGAACTTCGACACGTGAAATAAACTTTTACCGCATAAAAAACCACTTGTATCGTCGACTTAGTTAGTAAGTAGGTAAGTCTGAACAAAACTACGTCTGAATCACCGTACAGCCCCTGTAACTGCACCCTGTGTATCCATACTTTCTTCCGTCAAAGTCTCGCCAACAAAGAAGCAGGCAACTCTTTGAGTGAACGCAAAAACGAACAGCGGCCTTAACCCTTTACCGCATATGGTCTAGATTTGGAATAGTTACAAAAAATATCCTTAGACTGAACCGAAATTACAAAATATTTTAGTTTTTCCTTGATTTATACACTAAACACTAATGGTATTCTAAATTTGAAGCTTCTATGTCTGCTAGAAGTGCTTTAGTTTTGATGATCGGTCAGTGAATGAGTGAGTTACAAATCTAAGAAACTTTGACTAGTTATAATTCTTAAACTACTGGTTCAAACTGAATGAAATTTGAAATGTACTGTGTTTATACATTGCCTGCTTGGTTACTGAAAATTCAGGTTTCTAATTTTATCCACAACGAAGTTTCAGGGGGTCGAAAATGGCCTGAAATGCTTCGAGAAACCACTTTCGCTTCCTCAACAGTCATTAGTCGTTGCATGCACGTACGCCGGTTTCGGGTACTTTTTATCTTGCCCTTTGCTAATACATCCCCTTTAAAGCTTAAAATTTCGCAAACGGAACCATAAGTCAGAAAATGATCTTCCTACATCCAGAATAGTAAACGACCAATCCAACGACACTAAGGCTTAGGCGAGAAAAAAAATTGCATCCCTAATTTTTGTGTAGGGGGAAAAAAATTGTTTTTTAAGATTTTTTTCTACACTTTTGTCGGCGTGATTAATGTATGTCTATACCAAATTTCAGCTTTCGTAATAATCGTATCTAAGCTAGGCCGCGGACAGACATACGGACAGACGGACAGACAGACGAACGGACATGGCGAAACTATAAGGGTTCCTTGTCGACTACGGTACCTTAAAAAGATATGATTTTTTTTTCATCGGTGGCGTTAGTGAAATGTACGGATCCCATTAAAATGTCACCCTGTAAAACACAATGCAGGCGCGATGCAGACGGTCCAACGTTAATTACTGGACATTACAAAAGCCCGGCGAAACACTACACTGTCAAAGCACGACTTTGGGCTCCCGTTGGAAACTTTCCGGGCTAGCAAGTTTTTCTCTTCGCCCGCCGTGCGCGGCATCGCGATGGTGGCAGTCTGGCCAGTTCGTTTAGCACTATGACAATAAATGTCTCTGCTGTTTACTGGTTGCAGCTGAGAAAAAAGTTGCCAGTGGCAAAGACTATTCAAAAGGAAAATGCGACCAACGTGTTCGTTCTACGATTGATTGCTAATGTTCAGTTTTCTGAAAGGGGACCAACCTCATAGAAAGTCGCACGAATTCAGTTGTTGGCGTTATCGTGGTTTAAAACCTATTTTTACCCGACGGCAAAATCAATAGAAAGTAATGTTTTTCACGAGTATGTATGAATGTATACACCTATACATACGTATGTATGTATGTTACTTTATGAATACCCGGAGGCCTAATGGCTAGACCGATTGTGTCAAATGAAAGATATTGAAGATATGAAATGAAGTGTTACTATAAATATGACGCCGCAGAAAAAACAAAATGGCGGACGCCAGATGACATTTTGTTGGTAAGCAGTCAATATAAAATGACATAATAAAAAAAATTTTTAAAACACAAAAAGCCCGTGTTAAAAAAGTGTTAAACAAAGCCCAGATGAGTGTAGAATTTGAAACCCAAGTAATCCGCACTAAATTAACTTACTGCAAGAAATCGAAGGAGCGTATCCAACCTGATGAGGTTGAAAATTCAGTAGACTCATTTTGGCTCGTAAACCTTTAATGTATAATAAATAATATCAGTGAGTATTCACTAATTCCCACAGCAACTTCAAAATCCTGCGCTACGTATACCCCACTTAAATAACTTTAATGGTATTGGAGGACTGGCCTGAGATAAATCTGTGGGGTTAACAATAACTTCCAGGCCCGAGGGTGTTACCCAAACAGCCTGAAACGGGGAGTGGCAGGTGAAAAGGGGCGAGTTCATTACATCAGGGGGCTTTAACTGAGCTCCATTTACATTCATACCCTCGCACTCCGCGAAGTACCCAACTGGCAAACAGCCGTCAGTTGTATTTTTTGTGCACCTGGCCAACTGACGACTCTTAATAGTAGATTAACACATTTTTTAGTGTACGAGAAATCGGGGGTTACTCTAGCAGCTCTAGAAAATTAAAATCAGAGTTTTTATTCAAAACAACACAGAAACTGCGACCTAATGAACGAAGTGTCCCTTTCAAAATCTAGATCATTTTGGAGAAAACATGCACAAAAAAAAACTCCAAACGTAGTCCTCTCAAATTTGGTCCTTAATTAACAGAGTTAAATCATAATAATATTACTGGCTTTAATTCCAGACATCTTTGTCATCTAAATAATCGTTCATGCCCTTTTGGCACAAACCGTGCTTTTATACATTTTTGGAACCGAGTTTCTGGCAAGCTTATTATATTTTCAGGGATCTTATTGTAGAATCGTATACAATTCCCTATAAAAGGTGCATAAAAGACACATAAACAAGCCTTCTGCGGCCGCTTAAGCCTGTTTAAAATTTACAAACACCGTGTATAAATTGTATGCTTTGCCAAATCCACCCGCAGACGTATTAATTTAAAAGACAGGTATATTTTTAGATACAAATATACAACACGTGGTATGCTCCTATACTAAAACTTCTCACGTTTCCTCGCTCACTCGAGTTGCAGATGTATATATAAAAACCGGCCAAGTGCGAGTCGGATTCGCGCACGTAGGGTTCCGTACCATTATCTATACAACATTAGACAAAGATCTAATTTGAGAACAGCGCCATCTATAGTAACCAACAAGCAGCGTTTAACATTGACATTTGACGACATGCATCAGCGCTGTGAAGGTTACATAGATGGCCGCTAGATGGAGAGCACTGTCTTTAGACAACGTTTGTTGTATGGGAGCCCACCTTAAATATTTAGTTTATTCTGTTTTTAGTATGTGTTGTTATAGCGGCGACAGAAATACATCCTCTGTAAAAATTTCGACTGCCTAGCTATCACGGTTCATGAGATTACAGCTTGGTAACAGACAGACAGACGGACAGAGAAGTCTTAGTGATAGGGTCCCGTTTGGCACCCTTCGGGTACGGAACCCTAAAAACACTAGACCGCTAAGGCTTAAAACTGACCTCTGTTTTACTAAATATCTAGCGCAGTCGGGTATCACGACCTACGGGCTAGGACTAAGTATATAAATTTGAAATATTTTTAAGTTACTGTACCCACCGTATTCCTTTAAATTAGCATTCTAGCAGTACACAAAACAAAAGTTGTCAAAACGCTCGCCCGCGCGGCAACTCCATTTGTTCTTGGTGAGATCCAGATTTACACAAAGCTGGTGTACTTTTAATGAAAACTTCACAATTAAAACAGCTTTTCATCTTGCCACAACAATACAAATAATTGAAACTACTCGGGCTGCTATTTATTTTAAATTGTACACTTGTTTGATACCTACTTTCGGTTACTCAGCGGAATCTTGCAAAATTCAGAGCGAAATAGGAAAAACTGGCCAAGTGCGAGTCGGACTCGCGCACCGAGGGTTATTGTTATTATACTTTCTAGCACACAAAAACATATAACAGGACGTTACAGAAATAAAATTTACAAAAGCGTGCTTATCTCTTTAAGAGATTTCTTCCACCAAACCTTAGAGGGTTTCGGGCTACCATAACTACAATATTTAGTATTTAGAAAAAAAAATGTTTATCCTATCATTCCATTCGGCACCCGAAGCGGGAGTTCAACTTACACTGGACCTGTTTTTATTATTTGTTGTTTGTACTGAAAATAAACAAATATCTTATCTTATCTAAAATATCTTACATACCTTATTATACTATAGGGACTGCGCGCACTCTACTTAGGTTAAATAAGCAGCATATATAGGTCAAACTGTCGGGCACCGGCCTTCTCTCAAGGAGAGAGTATGGGCTTAATCACCACTCGTGCCAACCGCGGATTGGCGATTTCAAGCGCTGAGGTATGTGAATAGCTCAGACACTCAAGTTTCCTCACGATGTTTTCCTTTACCGTTAGCGAGTGGTATTGCTACTATAATTTCACAAATATACATAAACTAAGAAAACAAAGTCATAGGTACATGCCCGCACTGGGAATCGAACCTGGGTCTCTCGCTTCCGAGTCCAATATTCTACCTACTAGGCTACCACTCTACTTAGGTTACGGATGACTGCAAATAAAATGTAAAGACTGAAGCGCTGCCGACTGCACCATTGATTTTACTGTAGAGAAAAAAAGCAACTCCTGAGCAAGTGGCTTTGCCTAACTATGTGTTACATTGAAATGCAAATTAGTGAATAAACACTAATTTGCATTTTGAACGAAACAATAAACCATATTATAAAAACCTATTTAGAGGCTAAAATTCCACCCATGCCGAGACTTGAACCCGCGACCTCTGGCTAACTGTGCCAGCGCTCCCGCAACTGAGCATGAGTATTACCCGGTTTACAGGAGAAATGGATGCCTCGCAGTGTGCTACTCGCTTACACAAAATAGACATGCACATACATACATAAACTCACGCCTGTATCCCAGAGGGGTGGGCAGAGACCAGGGACTGCCACTTGCCGCGATCCTGACGGATCACTTTCGCTTCCTCAACATTCATTAATCGTTGCGTGCACGCACGCCGGAAAATAGACGTCAATATAACACAGACTCAAGAAACACAGACAAAACGCTGAAAAAACTGGCCGCACATTGACGCGTCAGCCGACGTCAAAGGGAAAGAAAAAGTCTCAAAGAAAAGCGAAAAGTCGTTTAGATAGCGATTTCATTAATTAAGTCGTCACTCATCAGTGTTATATCACAAAGCTTCGAAGTACAAACAGATACGACGAGCGATAAGGCGCGGCGCGTTCCTCTATCCCTCCAACTCTCCTTCCCGGGGGAGACTGGGCAAATGGCATTTCATTAATTGCACAACACTCTCTTATCGCACGGAAACAGAATCGGACTTTAGTATCGCATAGACATGGATATGAGCTAGAATCTTCTTTCAATCCACGTCATAAACCCACCCGTTGACTTTGCAATGTACGTCGAAATGTCACAGTGAGCCGTAGGATGTAGTTCTATGAAATAGGCCCCTGTTGTCCTGTATACGTGCAGTCAACAATGAGTCAACCAAGTCGTTTCTGTGGTAGTCACCTGTAACGTTAATGGGTGAGTAGGGTAGGGAGCACGCATTTGCGGTTCTAACACGCCGTCGGCTGCATTAAGGCTGGGTGCCTCTGAGCGCACGGATTTTTATGGGACTGAGAAAGCAAATAGTTGGGAAAAAGTAGGCATTTTTAAAATTACAGAAAAACTAATCCTGTTAATAGAATTTTTGACGAGCGACTAACACATTCAGTGATAGTCATTTTGGCATATTTTTTTATTATCCAAAACTCAGTACAGCTCAAATAAAACTATATCCTTACTAATATTATAAACGCGAAAGTTTGTACGTATGGATGGATGTTTGTTACTCTTTCACGCAAAAACGGCTGAACGGATCCGGATGAAATTTGCACAGAGATAGATTATAGTCTGGATTAACACATAGGCTATTTTTTATCGCGGCAAAAGACACATCAAAATTACCACGCGAACGAAGTCGCGGAGACAGCTAGTTTAGGCATAATTTAGACTCATATTCCAGATTTTTTTTATGCTATAAAGTTTAAAAGATTAATAAATGGACAACAGATTATTTCTCTTTCATAGGCTTTTTCCAAGAGTATCATATAATTTCTGAATCTTGGTTAGTACCATTAGTTGTCGCACTTTAAAAAAAA
The DNA here is from genome assembly GCA_963969515.1 of Yponomeuta evonymella. NCBI lineage: Eukaryota > Metazoa > Arthropoda > Insecta > Lepidoptera > Yponomeutidae > Yponomeuta > Yponomeuta evonymella. The sequence goes on from OZ018357.1 coordinate 5,284,143, forward strand.
CTTACCGTAGTAGTTTTTGATACTTTTTTACACCACAATGTGTGAAAGTGGACTGTTAGTAAAAATTAAAAAAAAATGATTGAAATCTGTGTAATAACTGCAGGCATTCTGTGATTTTTAAGGGTTGTAGTAAATAGCAGTGCCACTTAGGTAGCAAATGCAAAAAAAAAACAGAAATTTTTAACACAATGTGGTCATGGTAGTTAAAAGTATCATGAGGTGTACATTTTCGAAGAATTTCTAAGAAGAGCTTTTTTTTCTCTTTTCTCTAGAGTAGTCATGAGCAGGTGCACCGTCTGGTGCCCGGTTATCGTTCAGTTTTGGGACACGTTGTATATGTACAAGAGCAAATAAATAATTTATCTATCTATCTACCTAAATCACGCCGCGACATTTCTCATAGCGTAAAAAATCCAAAGGATATAGGTGCCGAACCGAAAGTTTATCCATTTTTTATGAGTGGTTCATGTAGTACACTTCGACAGAATGTCAGTAAAAATGAAACGCTCAATAAATAATGATGTTATAAATGCATTATGATTGGAACCCTTATTAAAATGGTGGCCATCACACCAACAAAATACTTATTACCTTTTTCTCGGCTACACATAACATAAACCTCTTTCAATTCAATTCAATTCAAATATTTTTATTCATTGTAAAAACAGAATGTTTACTTAATGAACGTCAAAGTTGTTAGTTTCACAATTAATGAATTATGTGGAGAAGAAGCTAACAAAGAAACTCCACATTTATTCTTTTTGTTTCAAACAATAATATAAAAATGCAAATTAAAAAATACTATGTTTTTATCTTCGTATTTTGCTATTGTTTTGTATGTCTCTTTCCTCCGAAGCCTATGGGTGGACCACGCCCGTTGACCGTCGACCGACCCGTCGCATTGACGTTTATCCGACGGCCAGATTAATTTATTAGCTGCTGGATAGTGCCGGGGAATTGAATTAATCACTTAAGATGTCCATCTGGGGGGTCAATCAGTTCTACTCTGTTTATATGCCTCGTCACGCACAGGGAGGCTGGCGTCCGTCGCGTGATTTACTTTAAGTTGGCGAGGTACTCGTATTTCTTGGTAATCAGATTTGTTCTGGACATAAAGGACCGGCGTTGGAGAGGTTTTAGGGATATATTTCAGTTCTATACCCCTACTGTGGAGATACTCTTGACTGGTTTTGAACTAGTGAGCCAGCGAGTGCTGACGGAGACAAACAAGGTTTACACTAGCATGCGGCCAGTATTTCAGCGTATTATCGATGTTTCTTTAGTCTGTGTTACATTGACGTCTATTTTGTGTAAGCGAGTAACATACTGCGAGGCATCCCTTTCTCCTGTAAACCGGGTAATACTCATGCAGAAACATATTAAGAAAATATATATATATTGTTTATGGTTTCGTTGTTATTTATTTACTAATTTTCATTTAATTGTAACACATAGATAGGCAAAGCCACTTGCGCCTGACTTGCTTTTTTGTCTACATTAAAATTAATTGTGCAGTCGACGCCGCATCTGTCTTTACATTTTAGTTGCAGTCACCCGTAACCTAATTAGAGTGCGCGCATGTAAGTGTCAAACCTGCTGCGATTATTGTGCAGTCCCTATAGTATAATAAGATAAGATATTTTAGAAAAGATAAGATGTTTGTTTATTTTTAATACAAACAACAAATAATAAAAACAGGTCCAGTATAAGTTGAACTCCCGCTTCGGGTCCCGAATGGAATGACGGGAAACACATTTTTGCTAAAAAAAATCTAAAACGCCATTCAGCAAACAGAACTCGAGGGGTAATTGTACACTTTTTACTATGTGCAATAAAAAATCGTAAACTAATCTTATTCATATTTTTATATTCTATCGATCTGACTTAAGATTTTATGGCAAAACCCTTCATTGTTATGATGATGATGATGATAAGAGCTCTACATGATCGGTAAAGTCATATATCAGACGTTGTAGCGCGTCAGTCACGTTAAAGACTTAGGTCTTATTTATTAACTATTAAATATTATTTTATTAAATATTTTAATTGTTTCTCCTGGTTGTGCAATAAAGTGTTCTCTATCTATCTATAAAAAGTTGATTCCACTAAAACACCCTTAAGACAGAGTTAAAGCCGGTTTATGGGAGGAGTTCCAGTTATAAGCCGTATTTTACTCCGTCTCAAGAGTGTTTTAGTGGAATCAACTTTTTACAAATAGGACCCTTAGACCTCAGTACGGCAAAATGGAACCTGTAATCCGCTCTTAGCTAAGACATTTCCACCAGCCAAAAAGCGCTAAGTACCTAATAATCATTTCAGTAACGTCACACGGCGGAGCTAGCCACTGAAAGCTTGCCACCACATTAATCTGAACCATAACATGTGGCTGCGATTCCGGTCCACCTCGATCATTATAGAAAAACACAAAAGTCTTACTTAGCGCGTTTTCTCTCGGCTATCCCACCCGCTTGATGGTAAAACAGAACAGAACTCTGCAAACGGATGGTAATTATGCACTGAAAGTCGTTTCTGCAATAACTAAAACACTTCCAAAAAGTAAAAGTTCATAAGTTAATATTTTTAGGGTTCCGTACCCAAAGGGTAAAAACGGGACCCTATTACTAAGACTTCGCTGTCTGTCTGTCCGTCCGTCCGTCCGTCTGTCTGTCACCAGGCTGTATCTCAAGAACCGTGATAGCTAGAGTTGAAATTTTCACAGATTTTGTATTTCTGTTGCCGCTATAACAACAAACGTGATTTTTTTGGTGTTTTTTTCTTCTTGTCTAATGTTGTATAGATAATGGTACGGAACCCTTCGTGCGCGAGTCCGACTCGCACTTGGCCGGTTTTTTTTATTTTTCACACTTCACACTTTGATCGCAATTAAAAAGATAGCTGCCGTTACTTAACTACAGCTGATTTAGACGAAAGCCCTAGATACTGAACATTACGAAACTGGTTAAATTATATTGTCTTTATCTTTTGTCAGTGCTGTTTCTGTAACATTTTTTCCGGTATACAATAAAGAATATTCTTATCTTATATTCTAGGTTTTTTTTTTAGCTCGAGGTTCTCATTTAATCTGTTTTTTATGTATCATCATCAACCCATTATGTCCCCACCGAGGGGCACGGGTCTCTTCCCTGAGGAAGGTATAGGCCATACTCCACCACGGGGGCCAAGTCCGGATTGGTGGAGGCTTGTAGACTAGTGGCTCGTCTACTGTCAGAAGTTGTCAAGCCGCCCTAAGGCCTCTGACTTGGCTTAACGACTGCCATCTATCGACGGCAGCCGGCACCAACAGCTTAACGTGCCTTGCGAAGCACGGAACCGCTCGGAAAAATGCCACTAGCGTTAGGCATAGACGGCGACCCATCCATGCACTGAACACGCCCTGTGTTGCTTAACCTTCGTGATCGTTTAAGATCACTCAGGCAGCCGGGGCTACGAGCGATTTTTTATGTTTTTTATGTATGTTCAGCGATAATTGTTTAACACGTCAATTTTATTCTAGTTTGTCAAAAAGGTGGTGTCATATAAATTTGGTCAAGATCTGTTGATGAGATCACGGGGAAAATCATCGAACTGTTACTCAAAAAGTAGTAATAGAGTTATAAATTAAGAGTATAGTATTTTCTAAGGTTAACACAAACACTGGACATAATAAAAACTGAATTTGCATGGACATTTACTCGTTTATTTAAATTTAAAAATTTGCCAAAATATTTTTGGAACGTACCTTAATATTGTTTTGGAAAGGGTAGTAGACCAATAGATAATGCTTTCAAAAAGACGCCTGTCACCTCAGCCTACCGAGACTATGGCACTTGCAAAAGTACCGAAACGTCGGAAAACTGTAAAATGAAAAAAATGTAAACGAGTAAATATCCGTGCAAATACAGTTTTTATTAAATTAACAATAGGCAAGTAATAACAATTAATTAATTGAAATTGCCAATCCGCGGTGGGCACGCGCGGCAATTAAGCCCATACTCTCTCTCTTTCAGAGAAGGCCTCTATACCCTGCAGTGGGACGTATCAGGCTACATAAAAAAAAACGTATGGAGTACTCTTGAGCAAGCGCAGACAATCCAGAGGGTCAGGCCTTCTAAATATTTTTACGCCGCTGACCAAGTCCATTGAGACTGGTGTTTTGGAACACTGGCAGCACGTAATTGGACGGAAGTGGAACGGGCGGCGGGCGGTATTACGACCTATCACGTCTGTACGTAAACAGTTTAGCCGGGATTTTTTCTCTTCGGAAAGAAAAGGCGCGGATTATTTTTCATGCGCCGTTTTGAAGGTATTATCGTAAACGTGGTCCCAATAGAAAACTTGTTTGCTAGGAGCTAAAACTAAATCTAGGCAAGTTAGTATTTTTATCTGACTGCGAAAGTAAAGGGTGATGTCTATACGCGCATGTATGTATGCAAGTAAGTATGAGTCGTCAAATGAAACAATGAAGGTATTGACAACGCGCGTCTCACTAGTTATATGACGTCCCGAAATGAAAATACAAAATTTCACAAGTCGGCTGTCAAATATTCAGTATAAACCCACTGAGTTTTAAATAAAAACACTTATTGTATTTCCCGAATTAGCATGCTGAAGTGGCAGTGGGCCGGCTATATTATCCGAAGAACTGATAACCGATGGGGTAGACGAGTTCTCGAGTGGAGACGGTAAACGTCGGTAAACGTAGTGTGGGACGTCCTCAGACTCGGTGGAGCGATGATCTTCGCAGGGCGGCTGGCAAGAGCTGGATGAGAGTAGCCGAGGACCGTGCTCAGTGGCGTGCTATAGGAGAGGCCTATGTCCAGCAGTGGACAAGCATAGGCTGATGATGATTGTATATTGTAGTACATGAATTGTCAAATTCTGACATTTTAGCACCACAAAACGCGCCCACCCACGCAAGTGAGGTTAAAAGTGCATTAGACTCATTTAGTCCCGGGTTACCACTGGGTTACGACTCTTTATCCTTCGGGTTTTTCGGCTTTATGTTTCACCGCGCTTCTGGCTTGATGACAAACAGCTGATTTGTTGCCTCGTGGAAAGATTATCACGTGGCTGAGGCTATCGACTTCACAACCAATTAACAAGAATGTAACGTATGAAACCGTACAACATTAATTTTACACTAGCTTGCACGACATACTGTACGATTTAGTTTGCTTAGCAAGTTTAGCTTAGCTTAGTTATAGAACTTAATCTTTACGCTGAAAATTTTATTCTAATTTAAATCACGTGAAATTGAACAGGCTTTTATTCCGTAAGTGAGTAAATGTATGTTATTGTCTAGTCGTTAGTGTCAAAACAAATGTTTAATTCCATTGCAGATTTAAGTTTGCCCGCTCAAACACGTTAACCGTCTTATTTATAAAAATACAATTCGTCTAACACACTCCTCAGAGGCAGTTTAAATACTCTGTGGTAAACGGAAAGAAGTAACCACAGATTAATTAAACTGCCTCTGAGAAGTGTTTTAGAGGAATCGCATTTTTATAAATAAGACCGTCATCTTTGAGGCGTCAGTGAAACATAAACAGCTGTGAAAGACAGATATTTACACTGGTCGACTTTTATCATTACAGAATAAGCCTCCAATCCGATCTTATCTCAAATGTAAAGATTTATAAGCTGTCACCTTAGAGCGCATACATAACAGTGTATAAAACGTGCACATAGCAAGTCCTTTGATCTGTTACTAGCTATAATCGATTCAGGCGAAGTTCCGAACTGAAGCCAACTGGTCTGGTACCGCAAGTTTACCCTTCAGTTCCGCATGAGCCTATCACGAGTTACACGCTACGATTACCTAAGAACATAATTGGTTTGTACGGTAATTTTGAGATTTAATGGTACACACTGCCGTGGAACCAAACTTTTAATATTGTTACTTTCAAATTCTGGTGATCAGAGACTTTTTTTATTTTTATATCTTATCTATGTAACTACTCTGCGACTGTGTTAATATTTCACACAAGACTTAAAATCAGCGTCGGAAGTTGAGCATATTATGCCCTGTTTACTTTAGGTCAAGCATGAGGCTTATTGCCAAATTTAGTTTGTAAGAAATTTCATATTACACTTTTTTTGCAATAGAGTCAATTTCACTTTCACTAAGCATTCCAAAATATATCTCAATGCGTATATACCAAAATATAAGAATGTTGAAGTGAAGGTGAAGACGCGTAGTAACCAACTCATGACTACTTACTGTTATATTCTTTTTGTTGCACTAACCCGTGCTGAGGACAATTTTAAAAAACCTATTTAGAGGCTGAAAATTCCACCCATGCCGGGCCTTGAACCTGCGACCTCTGGCTAACCGTGCCATAACCGTGAATAGAAGAACCGTGGAACTTACTGTTACTAGAATTGTTACGATAGCAAACTTAAAGTTTGATCACCTGCCGTTATATCGTGTCAAAAATATCGTGAAATATTAAAATGTAGCAAACTCCTTAGGCTTGGGTCAGTCACATTTTGGTACAATAGAGCTTGCATGAAAACGAGCCATACAACCAACCATACAGTCAACTGACAGTGTTAGTATGCGAGAAACCGGAGGTAGATAAGCCAAATGCTTCACTCAACATTGTGTTACACAATTGAAAAAGCTCAAACATGAAAACCAGTTTTTACAACTTTAACTTTCGTAAGCACTGCACATTTTATATATTGGTTTCCCGACCAGTCGGCTTTCCCAAAGTTAATAAAAGTAAGTGAAACCGTTAAAAAAACCAATATATAAAATGAAAACCGTTTCTTCAGTGTCTATATTTAAAATACCAGAACTTCCTGCTAAAGTTTCAAATATTCAATTTTATTTTTTTGGGCGCTTCAAGTGTTTAGATGAAAAATTAAAAAAGATTTTAACCTCCTGCAGAAAAGATTTCCAGATTTGTACATATGTGGCCTAAAGAAGAAAAACCTAACGACTAAAACATTTTCGTATCGCTGTCGTTAGGTCTTGTTCGCAATAGATCGACAGATAACTGGCACAGACTTCACCACTCTCTACCTAGTTAGGAGCGATATGGTGCGGTATCTCTGACTATTTCTCTGTTGACTCTAATAACATTTCGCAAATATTTACCGGGTTACAAACTAAGTATCGACAAGGTTATATACTGGCTGTTAAAAACATATTTGACTTCACTCGGATATAACTGGCATATGGGACTTCCTTTTGGTAAAGAAAAAAAAACAACTAGAATGTAGAAACAAAAAACCTACATAGGGTAAACAAACCTGGCTGACAAGAATTCTTTTTTTAGAAACAAAAGGAAAATAAAACGCTTAAAATTCGAGTTCACCCTGATCACTGTGCCCTAAGATACAATTTAATTTAGTTTGGGGTTCAGAGTTACTTTATAGACTACTATAGAGTTACTTTACTGCTAGGAGATGTTTCATAGGTAGTGCTCTGTTAAAATATTGTAACGCTTTGGTGTACCTAATTACTGTCATGTTGCAATATTTATGTAAATAAAAGAAATAAATATCGTTAATTTTTGTTCAGCTCAATAAACATTTTCATTTTCATTTGCCAATCAGCGTCACGAGCTCAACATTCCCTCTAGAAGCAACATTTTAAATTTGAAATCCATGACACGAATCCCGATGTCGCAGCGGCGCGAGCAGTTCACGTGTTGAACTTTGTCCCCAAACTAACCGCAGCGATAAGTCGAACAAACGCAACACTACACACCGCTGAGCAGGGGCTTGCCTCGAGATTTACGTTACGTTGGGACAAACGTTGAATTTAGAGGGGAACTAGTCTTCCAGGGCGAAAATAGCACAACATTGCTCCAAAATTATAGACGAAAACGTAGATGCTGCGTAGTTGCAACTTGCAACTACATCTCGGAAAACTTGACGTTTCTAGCTCAGCGTTGGTCCTATTATCCAGTTTATTTAATTCACCGGTAATTAAATGTACGGGGTAAACCGGAGGTAAGTCGGCCTCGCTCAGCCAGGACGTCGTAGATTCCACTTTTGAAATCGGGCTTACCTCCCGATTTTACGTCTCGTTTCGCGGGCACACGCAACGGTGAACTTCGGCCGTAAGTTTTGGCGACAACTCGACTTACCTGAAAAGAGGCGAAACAATTTATTAGAAAAGTTCTGACGTGTAACTGTAGCTTTATAATGCCACCTACGGGTTTGGAGATTTATTTTTTTATGGTGACGAAATTACTTGCCTCTAATATTAAGCCAGACATTTTAGTATCGTTTAATTCATCATCGTGGCAATCTTTCACATTTTCGGCTTTTGGATTGATAAAAACAAATAAGCAAAAATATTTTATTTTTCTAAACGCCCAGCGGGCTTTTTTTATCAAATTCAAGCTTAATTTTACATTGGGAACCATCCATCTAAAGCTTTATTTTACAGCTACGGGAGTCCCTTTAGTCGATTTTATTTTATTGCACTTTATTTTATAGACGTCGGTATACCTACGACCGCCAGTTGTATACTATGTAACTCAGGTATTTAAGATTCTTCATGTACTTTTATGATACTTTTAATCTAATCTAACAAAAATCTTAAATGAAAATATTCTTTTCTTCTGTTTTGTTTAGGGACCGTACCATAGGTACTATTACGTACTATAGGTACTAGGGGAAGTGTAATATAATCTCATTTGTAGCATCGAGTTACTAATAGACACAATTGACGGAACTCATTGCACTTCCAGCGATCATGGGTTCAGCCACCAGGAAACTCGTGTCACTTACTTGCAGTCCGACATCCTGATTACTGCGTGTGTCTGGATTAGTATAATACTATGATACAGTGTGTTATATTACATACGTCTGGCCAGCCCCTTCTATTAAGTAACCATCCACTGTAATGGGTTATCCAGTTTGACGATTCCGAAATGTCAAAATATATATGTATTTGACAGTTCGTAGTAGGTTACATCGTACGAGACCATACGGTGGAGATGTTACGTAGAAAGTTTCGCATAATGGACACCAAAATAAGCTACTTTCGCGCTAAAAGAAGCGTTACGCTTGTTTGAGATCCAGATATTGTGAATATTTCGCATATTCGTTTTCTAACAGAAAACTTGAAAATTTCGATAAGGTTCCTCGGGAGGGAATCTTTAGTGTACGATTCTAGATGCATTTGTGCAAAAATGTGCGACTTAGTTACTATACATACATACATAAACTCACGCGTGCATCCCAGAGGGGTGGGCAGAGACAAGGGACTGCCACTTGCCACGATCCTGACAGACCACTTTCGCTTCCTCGTCATTCATTAGTCTTTGCATGCACGCACGCTGGTTTCGGGTACAAAAATTCTTGCCCTTTCCCAATACATCCCTATTTAGTCGAAGTATGTCCACCTGAATCGTCCCTTACCAGCCCTTCCACCCATTCCCATTCACAAATATATTCGCCCAATATATTTGTTTCGTCAATCTTTCTTCCTTCATCCTCTCCACATGTCCAAACCAACGCAACATTCCTTTCTCAATTCTCCTCTTTCAGTCCACAACGTTCTCTAATCAAACTATTGCGTATCCTGTCATTCAAAGTAACACCAAACATACTTCTCAAGCACCGTGTGCGACTTTGAACCTCAATATCTCCAAAGCCCGTCATTTTCCAGGCACGATTCTTTTATATAAGGAATACGTCTAACAGTCTTGAAAGCTGGCGCGGGATTTATCTACATTTTGCTACTGTGCAGTTGGTAATCTTTTGTCGGTAAAACCGAACCTGCAAAGACATATTTTCCCCTGTTACGAGTACATTATCTCACGTTCATGATTATGCAAAACATCTCTTTCCCTGACGCAGCGGTCTAGAAATAGAGCTAGTAAATAAAGGGGCTTCTCTACTTGTACATAATATTTTCGTTCAACAGGTCAACTCAATAAGAAGATCGTAGCAGATACAGTGATGATTGCCTCTGATCTGAATAGGTTCTGAACTAGAGTGGTGGTCGAAGTGGACCAATGTGAGGTGATGAATTATCATCATCGATGAATCATCGCCTCTATCCCGTAACCTCCATTTTAATAGTCGTCCGTAACTGAACTGAATAAAGTGCACGACGATGCGTGCACTGCACACTTTTCGTTGTTCCATAATACAAATTATCACGTACCCCCTTCCTCTGTGACAAAATTACTGGGACTCGATTCTATTATTGTATTGTAATACAATGACAGATTCACGGTCGGGTCACGTGACGTGTATGTCCTAGATGCCTCCAAGGTTTGATAAGTGTGTGCGCGTAGACTCGAAACGGCGATGAAATTAAATCGTCACGTTAATGCAGTTGCCACTGTACTGCAACGCATTAACAGAATCTGCTTACGGGCACCAAATCCTGAATGATTCCAATCGTTCGTCTAACTGTCAAATTCCATACAAATCGCAATCGCAAACGTCAGGATTCCGACAGGATTTGGTGCGCATAATTAGACCACTGGCCCTGAAATACTGATGTATCCTTCTGCAGTAGATGTCGGGCGGTAATGGAGACAGCGTGTGACATGTGTTGTCCGATGACTGAACCCGTGATCGGTAGGCGTGCGATGAGTTACGACTGGTAATTGCGTCTGTTTGTGGCCCGGTGCTCACTCGAATTACATCATAATGGTCAGACATAGGGTTTACTGTCAAGCGAGAGGTGGCAGTTAAGTGGTCAGCTCTCCCGAAAAACTGACTACCGAGTGGGAATAAATTTGTATGCGTAGAGGATGAAGCACATAGCTGACTGGGTGCTGTCCGTATGTCTGGCCGCAGCATTTGGGTGTGGTTCCTACTTTGTGAGAAGAATTGCTAATGTCTTAGCATTGCAATTTATTGGTTGCGCTTAAGGCTTCTTGTTAGGTGGTTAAGAAATAAATACATTTCTTATAACAACGAGACACATCACAGAAAAAAATAAACAGATACGTGGCATATAATTTTTAATTTTATATATTCAATTTCTTACAACTACTATGTATTTCTTATCTGCTGCTAACATTTTACATTTAGAAAGAAAGAAACAGAATAAATTTAAAATATTGAAATATTTTTTTATTTCTGATGACTACCAATTTCCCTTTAGAAACAAGCCTTTAGTAGTATAGTCCGCACAAATATTTTTGGCGGTAACGTGAACATAGTCACAGATCGTTTGCACATCGCTTACTATCTTTACAGTGTATGTGTGAGTAATTGACTGCTTTAGTAATTTATTAATAGTCATTTACTACGCGTCACACTACGTCAATTACTCACACATACACTGTAAAGCGATAAGCGATGTGCAAACGATCTGTGACTATGTTCACGTTACCGGCAAAAAGATCTGTGCGGACTATACTCAGTGCTCAGAACCTCGACATCGCAAAAAAAAAACATCGGACTGTTCCATAATAAAGTTACGAACATCGACATCCAAATGTATGGAACAACAATTGTGGGATTTTGATTTTGTATCTACCTAGATACAAAGACCACGCTAAGCGAGCCAGTATGTCCACTGACCTGTGGTCTTATAATGCGCACCAAATCCTTGCGGAATCATGACATTTGAAGAAGAAGAAGAAGAAGAAGAAAGACATTTATTATACCAACAAGATACATCACAGAAACAAAACAAGCACACAAGCAACATAATATGCACAACAACAGAAAGAAAACTTAATACACAACAGACAAAATGAATAAATAAAACAGGACCATAGATGTAGCCTGTGGTGTCTGGAAGAAATTACTTTTAGTAATAAGGCCGCCAATTGTACTGTACTATGTTATTGTTAAATTCTCATATGTAATTCCTGGTGTACATACAATAAAGGATATTCTATCTATCTATCTATCTATCTACATTGCCACAAAAGGACAGAATTTGCGACAGAAGTAATGAATTTGACGGACAATATGGAACTTGGAATCGGTCAGGATTTGGTGCGCGTAATATAGGAGATGAACGCAATGCAAATAGTTCATTTCCCTAAACGCCACTACCCCTTGCCTGATGGCGCAAAAACGTGACTGCACCGGCTAGAGCCATGCATCACGCGGCAGAGCCCGCACTAGGTTTATGAGTGCATTTGATGTAGAGACAATAAATCGTCGGCGAAATTGTGCCAAAACAACACCCACCGTACTCAACCATTCATACTAGTTCTAGTCGAGATATGCCTCTGAAAGCATAACTTTACTAGCGGCCCTGGGGTGTTCCCATGAGCATCAAATGGAACACGTGAACTTACTTAGGGCGCGAGTTTACATAAAATAGCAACTCCATGTCATATCCAGTGTGATCTGTGACACGTTTCGTATGGAAAATGTTTGTTTTTTTTTTCGAGATTTTTACTTTGGCACAGCCGCGGGTAGGCACCCGAGGTGATTGAGCCCATTCTCTCTCTCTCTCTCTCTCTCTTGAAAACTATTTACTCAAGTCTACAGACCCTTGAATCTGTGAAAAAAATCAAACTTCTAAGTTAACGTAAGAAAAAGTTACGGCCGTTTGTGCCGTAAAAAACATATATTTCGACTTCGACACCCAAGGGTATCAAAATTTATAGGGTACTTTCCGTTGACCTAGAACTATGAAATTTGGCAAGTAATATCTTCGCATACTACAAATACAGGCAAAAATCTGAAAAGTATTTGTAATTAAAACATACAAAAATTAGTTTCAAGTTCGGGAAGAGCTCGGAAAAAACTGCGAGACTCGATTCTTGAACTATTTATAATATTATGTTAGTACCTACAAATTTGTACGGAACCCTCGGTGGGCGAGTCGGACTCGCACTTGTCCGATTTTTTTTTATATAGCCTATATACGTCCCACTGTAGGGCACGGGCCTTCTCTCAGAGAGAAGGGCTAATAACAAAGCGTTCCGACCGCGGATTGGCAACTTCAAGCATACCTCAGTGCTGGAAATTACCATAGTGAACACCTCAGACACTCAGGTTTCCTCACGATGTTTTTCTTTTCAGTTAGCGAATGGTATTGCCAGTACAACGTCACAATCTAATATATAAAAATCTCCTGTCACAGTGCTTGTTATCGAACTCCTCCGAAACGGCTTTACCGATTTTGAGGAATTTTATTGTTTTGTGTATTTTCGGTATAATTCAATTCAAACCCCGAGTCAAATTTATCATCATCATCATCATCAGCCATCCGACGCCCACTGCAGGACATAGACCTCCCTTATGGTTTTCATAACCAATCTCCAAATAATCGAAACGCTTGGCAGGCGGGTTGTCATCTCAGGAAGGCGCTGCTGCCCATCTCCTGGTAATTTATTTCCTTAGTCGCCTTCTACCATATCCACGGGAGGAACTGGAGTGACGCTATTCTTAATCCGGCGCCACACGGCGCGACTCAAATTCGGCGAGACGAATTGGAAATAATGTGGAGCACACGGGAACAATCCCATAACTTCACGAGCGGCCCTGTCGATGCCACGCAGCGTTGCCAACGAGTCTGTCGTCAGATATATCGCCGCTATATGTAACGTTTTAACGCTCCACGCTACGTGATGTAACGGAAATGTGCGCGCTCTAATTCGGCATTTACTTTGTCAAGCGCCACGCCTGCGGTAGCAACCCCGACTGTTATTTCCGACTGATAGGTGAAAATTTGAAGCTAAACACAAAAACCCAAGAGAGGGCGAGCTAAATAAACAGCGAAAGCTAAACCACCTGTAACTTATGCAGTCTGGTCAAACGTAAAAAGCGTTCTTTTAGCAAAACTGCGAGCGGGAGATTCCGAAAGAGTTTCCGCAGCCAACGGTAAAGAAGACGGGGGCAAAAATGTCAGGCGAATTTCGCCAGAATTCGCCCTCCGGGCAGCGAGCCTGGGTCCCTACTCTGCCGCTGCCCAAGAAAGCTGTTTTTGTTTATTTTTTTTTTATGCTTTTATTGCACTTAAAGAAATTGTACCATCTAGTGTTGTCTATCTAGTGTTGTTTTCTATAAAACCTTCTAGCAATAGGTAAGCCCAAGGATAGTTAATTATTCATATGGAATGTATGAAAAAGTTTTAAATTTATATTGGAGTGATATTGTATGTATACTATAAGGAAAATAGAAAATATCACAAATTAATATTTAAAAAATGCAAACAATCAAGTCCAAGAGAAAAATATATTAGATTTTGTTTTTTCCCTTGAATATTGGATGTTTTAGTATACTTTATAATTTAAATATTAATAAAAGCTTCATATATTGTTAGGGACCACTACTAGCAGACTGTGACGTCACTGGTTGTTGTACCACGTGACTACAATTACTAATTAACACTTAGTATTAGTTGTAGAGTATAATCGGCACCACGATTATTAATATTTTAACATGGCCTCCCCTATGACAGCAAAATATATATTCTTTTGATATTCTGTTTGTGGGGACACACGTACGAATCTCCAACTTTATGGAGCGGCACAATCAGGTCGCCAGTATAACTATATGACCGAATGGCAGAATGTAATTCCTGGTACAGTATAAACAATATTTTATTCTATTCTATTCTATCATCGATGGTGGAAAATTTGCAAAGGTAAGTGGGAAGCTTTGTAAAGCTCGGTCGTGTGAAATCGCGAGTAGGTCCACCAAAACCGTCCCTCACCGCTATTCATGCCGAAATAACGTCAGCATTTATTATTCTTTCGGGCGAAAAGACATATTTACACGATAGGCCGAAATATGATATGCCTTAATATTATTTAAGCCTTGGAAATAAAATATGAATGCGTACAATGTAACTCAACAGAAGTATGTGCATAGAGCTGGATTGAGGTTACGTGATGCGATGCACCAGATCGAGCTTCAAATTCTACATTTGACAGTGGGATAAGCAATTTAAATCCAAACCTTTCTCTGGCCGCTTCCCATAGAAATCAGAAATAAAAAATATTTCGACGTTTTGTTCGTAGAATGATAAGCTACAATGTTAGCCGCTGTCTTAGGGTCGAGTTGTAGTGAAGAAAAGGGCAGCCAAAGAAATCTCCACTCTGACCATCTTTTCTCGAATCATATTATGTAAATCTAATACGTAAGTTGGTACGAGTACCTACCTTACAAGATCCCATAAGTGCAATTTCAAGCGCCGAGGTATGTGAATAGCTCTGACACTCAGTTTTCCTCACGATGTTTTCCTTCACCGTTAGCGAGCGGTATTGCTACTATAACTTCACTAATGTAAATAACTTTGAAAACAAAGCCATAGGTACATGCCCGCGCTGGGAATCGAACCTGGGTCTCTCGCTTTCCATTCGCATGGCCTTTGGCAATTTTTTGCGATTAATTTCTTGTCTGTTATTATTAATAATAAACTATCCATGGATAAATTTGCCTAAATTCTTTTGCAGAACTCATGTTAAGTATAAACTGTCGGTAACGATAACATTTTATAGGAAACGGCCATTATTCGCACATCTTGTCCAACCGAGCATTGCAATAGAAACTTCAGATTCCGATAATAGAAACTTCTTCTACAGTAAAACTCTAAGTCCTTCCGTATTTATTTTAAAGTTTGAGTTAGAGGTGGGAATTTTATTCTCCCGGTTACGTGATACATTTGTCTGCCTTAGAATTTACTTGAATTCAACCGCTCTCCCGTGGGACCACTTCCGGCAATATCTTTATGGAACTAGTGAGTCAGAGACAAAAGAAATAAGAGCGTAGGTTTTCAGTTTGACTTTTCAATTGTCTAAAGTATCTGAAAAATTGTATTCTTTTTTCTGAAAGTACCAAGCCATAAGGTTCAGTGCGAAATAGCGATTACATAGATAAATAATTAGATAACTAACCTAACTTAACCCAACCATTGGTTGGTAGTTCCATACCAGGAATTCCATAAATAACCAAACCAAGATACACATGGTTTGCTTACACACATACATAAGCATAACACCACATATCGGCAAGCGCAGCGTAGGACGACCAGCTACAAGATGGACAGATGACCTCATCCAAGTGGCAGGAAGGCGCTGGATGCAGGCCGCTTCCAACCGGTCTTTTTGGAAATCCATGGAGGAGGCCTATGTCCAGCAGTGGACTTCTTGTGGCTGAATGATGATGATGATGATGATGATGATGATGATGATGATGATGATGATACATAAGCAGCCTATATAAGTCCCACTGTAGGGCACAGTCCTTCTCTCAGGGAGAGAGTATGGGCTTTGCCGCGGATTGGCGATTTCAAGCGCTGAGCTATGTGAATGGCTCAGACACTCAGGTTTCCTCACGATGTTTTCCTTCACAGTTACCAAGTGGTATTGCTGCTATAACTTCACAAATGTACATAACTTAATACTACATAAATTAATTTATTCAAATCGAATAGCACGATTTGTTTCGATATGCTTCAAAATATTCCGCTGCCATAAAAATACACATTTTTTTACACTTTGGCAGCGTGGACTTGCCCCGCAATACTTTTAATGAGCGAAGGTAAAACTAACTTTTAATTATACAGACTAAACTCCGCTAATACACTAACTTCAAGATAATGATGATGAGGGGTAGCGCTGACGTAAAATTATAGTAGACTATCTGTCCCCGCGACTTAATTCGAGTGGGATTTGGATTAGAAATAACCTGTGTTACTATCATGGACATGGTCTACCTGTATTCCAGATTACACAAAAGGTTGAATCATTATTGCGCGGCAGTGACACCTTTTTGTAACAGTTTTAAAGCATTTTTACTTTATTTTATTTCAATATTAGTGAGATTTTACGAGAGGTAACTCTTTGCGTAGAACTATAACGTCTCTTACACTGTGCGATGACCATAGTCAACAAAAGATCCTTTTTGCAACGGAATTATTTAGTACTGTATCATCATCATCATCATCATCATCATCAGCCATTTGACGCCCACTGCAGGACATGGGCCTCCCACATGGTTTTCATGACCATCGATCGCAGTATGCGGTTAGAATCTCAGGAAGATGCTGCTGCCCGTCTCCTGGTAATTGATTTCCGTAGTCGCCTTCTAAGGCATCCACGGAAAAAAAATGGAGTGAGGCTATTCCTAATCCGGCGCCACACAGAAGACTTACTGGTACTGTATATTAAAACGTAATAACTTTTTATTGCACACAAAAAATATCTTTCCAACACAAGTTTTCTTCCTGTCTCCATTTTTAAAGGAGACGTAACATGGAGCTGCAATAACTACTGAACTTGGACTACGTACGCGGACGTCTTACAGACTAGGTGGAACACAGACTACATGAAATCGCTCGAAGTACTATTCACCTAATACTTACTCCTATCGCTATCCTGAGGACTGCTCATAGCCATAGCCAATTCATCATTATCATAAGCAGCCTATATACGTCCCAATGCAGGGCACAGGCCTTCTCTCAGGGAGAGAGTATGGGCTTTATCACCACGCGTGCAGCCGCAGATTGGCGATTTCAAGCGCTGAGGTATGTGAATAGCTCGGACACTCAGGTTTCCTCACGATGTTTTCCTTACCGTTAGGGAGTAGTATTGCAACTATAACGTCACAAATGTACATAACTTAGATAACAAAGTCATAGGTACGTGCCCGCGCTGGGAATTGAACCTGGGTCTCTAGCCAATTACATCTAGCAAAATATTCTTCGGCCCCGAAGGCTTTTAGTGGATCATTTTCTTAGTAATAATTTTCATTACAAACGCAAGCACGCAATAAGCTAACAGTCTCCCGTCGTTCGTCAATTCCCTTATCATTCAATCATACTGCCCGGATAATGGTAGCTGTCACATAAATGGACAGCTGTCATGTTTAAAATATTAGTGTGGACAACACAAGTAGTACAGTCATTATATTATATACTTTTGGAAATGCATGTGAACCGAGCTCCACTCCCCACGAATGATAGCTAAAAAATGTAGAAGACCTTAATCGTAGATCGTCAAAAAAGTATTGCATCTAAATTTTTGTATTTCAACGGAGGACCTAGTTATTGTGAAAAATCTGAATTTAACCCTTTTTTCAAGATGGCGGAAAATGCACATAGGAAATCTTGGTCGACAATTTGAAGTTCACTCACGTCATCATCATTATCAGCCCTTTGACGCCCACTGCAGGACATAGACCTCCCTCGTGGTTTTCATAACCATGAGGGGTTTTGCCATAATCGCCACGCTTGGCACGCGGGTTGGCGATCGCAGTATGCGGTTGGAATCTCAGGAAGACGCTGCTGCCCGTCTCCTGGTAATTTATTTCCTTAGTCGCCTTCTACGACATCCACGGGAGGAAATGGAGTGACGCTTTTCTTAATCCGGTGCCACACGGAACTCACGTAATATCCAAAATTTAGCCTTTAGCCTTCTCGGTTCACATGCATTTCTAACTCGTTTTTTACCGTCGTAATAACCGTACTAATGCGTAAATTGAAGAGGACATATCAATTTACTTGTGGTGTGAATATTATTATTACGTGTCCATAAGGACCCGCGAAAGTTTAATAATAATAACTTCCATAACACACAATCACTTGTCCTGGTCCCAAACTAGGATACCCTGTCCTATGGTAACCAGACACGGACGTCACAAACATGGCAATACACCCAGCTGAGGCCATTTGTACAGACGTACGGCGGCTCCTAGTGGGAATCGAACCCACGACCTCCGGCATGGTAATCAGACATGATACCGCTAGACCAAGGAGGCAGTCAAGTCATATTATTATAATTATTTAAATTTTATAATTATTTAAATTTTGAAACTTTTCAGCCTAAACTGTTGCGTTGTATAACTATACAATCGTTAACTTATCGATAATGATAATAATTGAATTACAATAAATAATATCACAATAAATGAGACATGCGAAACTAAGTATTAAATTCAAATAAACCCGATTAATATACACATAACAAAACATACCAATACATAATTTATGACACCCTTTCATCCACCTCGCGCACAGGATTTCAAGCAGTCTTCAGCTGAATTCATGAATAAGAAGACAAAAGAAAAAAATCTATAGAGCCTGGCAGAAAAAAAAGTGGAATACGGAAATGAAACTTCACTAATTATTTTACCCAAAACTCAGATTATTTTTATCCAATGATTCAGCACAATGCAACCTTTTTTTATAAGAAATACTTTAAATATTATTAAAATATTTATAAAAAAAAGTAATATAAATTATGACAAAGACAAAAAGTCTGAGCAAAATCGTCTCTTTAATTTCTAGTATTTTATGCCTAGTAGGTACTAGAAAATTCCAATGGCATAAAGTAGAGTCATCATCTGCCCCTTGACGTCCACTGCAGGACACAGGCCTCCCTTCATGGTTTTCATAACCAAAGTAGCACTCTACTTTTAAAAAATTATAAGATTCCTGTCATAAAATTTTCAGGCCAACCAGCTTCCAGCTTCCCCTCTTCGAACCCACAGTTCATTTAACTGTTGCGGCATTCTAAGCCTTTCAAATTCTTAGGTTCTACGCTCAGAGCCTGAGGACTTTATTTGTACTGTGTTGAGGGTTTGTAGTGATCTACGCTCAGAGCTTGAGGGCTTTATTTGTACTGTGTTGAGGGTTTGTAGTGATCTACGCTCAGAGCTTGAGGGCTTTATTTGTACTGTGTTGAGGGTTTGTAGTGATCTACGCTCAGAGCTGAGGGCTCTATTTGTACTGTGTTGAGGGTTTGTAGTGATCTACGCTCAGAGCTTGAGGGCTTTATTTGTATTGTGTTGAGGGTTTGTAGTGACGCACCACATAGTTTGCGTAAAAACAATCGACAGTAATTCAACCTTTACGTGCCCATACTAATATGTTTAGATAAGATTAGTTAGATTAGAAGTGAAAAAAAATACATTAAAAGCCTTTACACACGCTCATTTCTGGGTGCTTTGAATGCCGCGGTTATGTAATTAGTAATAAAAAAATGGCATCTATTTAGACTGTTACTTATAAGTATAGACGTAAAAAATCATTTTGAGAAATCTTGTTTCGAGTTGAGAAATGTTGTTTAAAAAATGCGCCAACTAATAGTACCGCCCGTCCGTCTATCAGAACAATGACCCGCGGACCCGCGGCACGCGCGCAGCGCTCTGAATGGCTACTAGTGGTGCTAATAGATTCGAGTTTGTGTCGAGATATTATGAAAAGTGCGTTTTTTTTTAAAAAAAAACGTAGCGTATTCGACAGCTATTGTCAGGCACGTTCATTTTGCCATGTCTTTCAAACCACCCAAAATTATTGCAGTATACGTTCGTTACAGGCGATATCGCATGGACGTTAACAAAAGATATTTTAATTCATTTCAATTCGTCTATTCACAACTTGGGCCAAAATTAATACGTAAACATTTCACCGTTACCGAGTGGTACTGGTAATTAACTTAGAATACAATTAATTGGTACACGCCAGAACCGAACCCAGGACCTCACAAATGTGAGGTAAGCGCGCCGATATCGATTCACTATCACCAACGGTCAGAGTGGAAATGTTTTTCGCTGCCTTTTTCTCCCCTACAACTCGTCGCGAAGGCAGCGCCTAAAATTTGGCACGCGACGTGGGACAGGGGCGCGAAAAAGACGCGTAATATACTTTCATATAAAATGTACTGAAGGGACCGGACGCAGCCCACGCAGAAGAGACGGGGCGAGGCGCGATTTCTATACAACGCGTCGCGTCTTTTCCGCGCCCTCGCCCCAAGTCCCTTCTGTGTAGCCGCTGGCTTAGGATAGTTCAGAAAGGTCCAGGATGGGCGGATGAAAGGATGATATATTAACATTCAACAAACAAAATGTAAATTCTTTACGTTGCAATTATTTTTTTATTTCTGTGCATTTGTAATAAATACCATTCGCTAACAGTGACGACCTGGTTACGGTGGCGGGGTGTCGCTGGATGCGGCGGGAAGACCGAAAAGCTTGGAGAATCATGAGGGAGGCCTATGTCCTGCAGTGGGCGTCAAATGCCTGATGATGATGATAACAGTGACGGCCTGCATGGGGTGTTCACATACTTCACCACTTTAAGTTGCCAATACGCGGTGAGCATGCGTGATTAAGCCTCTCTCCCTCTCTCTGTGGCTGAGAAAATGCCTGTGCCTTGCAGTGGGACATAAAAGTGCGGTATTTTGGAGCTGGTGGTACTAGCATTCTGTGGCGCCCTGTAACGTGTCGATTCGATACAGCGCAATGCGGCGCGCAACGAGTTTGCGACAAACAAGACACCGCCTACTGGATATTCAATTTCAGGAAATAGTGCTCCGGCACCGTGAGAATTCTATTTTCCTATTTCACCACGCTCCAGTAGGATTATTTTGTGAATCGAATACAGCAGTATTGCCTACAGCGAAATAAATGGCATAAACGACATAACTCAATGGAATTAAGGAAGAGTGATGGATGACACTGAAGAAGAGGTATCAAGATCTTGGCAAGAGGCAAACCTTAGTCTCAACCTTACCCCTCCGGGATACAGATGTGAGTTGTATGTTGTACTATTACATATATATTACAAAGTTTTAAATTATTGTTTTTTTCACTGACTTGAATTTCAGTTCAATTTATTCAGTGACATGACAGTTAAGTTCTTTCGAGACGTCTAGACTAAGCACTTCAATTTCAATAGTTGTATTTTTTTTAGATGTTGCACCGACATGAGTCCACCTCTAAATACATTATAGAATCCGTGTGTTTCACTATGTGTTTTACTAGCGCCCTCCCCAAAATCCACGAGTTATTACGATTTTTTTTAACATAACATAACATAAACTCACGCCTGTATCCCAGAGGGGTAGGCAAAGACCAGGGACTGCCACTTGCTACGATCCTGACAGATCACTTTCGCTTCCTCAACATTCATTAGTCGTTGCGTGCACGCACGCCGGTTAAATATGAGGTTAAAAGTCACAGCTTATTATTGCTCTTTTCTGAAGTATGTATTTCTAATTCTAGTATCGAACATTCAACGTTTCTTTAACCAAAATATGAAACTTTCTTTTAATAAATATTAAGCGTTGCTTCAATGAATGTAATTGTGTGCAAAATTTATTAGCTTTCGTGTCGACGGCAGTTTTTCTACACCCTGCTTGATGATTCTTTGATAACCCCAGGGTGCACTCACTTTGTGATTTTTTATTCCACAATTTTATTCAAGCAACCTACCTGCTTACGGCTTTGCCTGCTTCGAGTTCAAATAGTCGACACAAGCACAGCTGTTAACTATTTGAACATAAAAGTCAAATAGTCCAAAGAACTAACGAGGTTGTTTTAATTTAAAGACCGTACTTTACTCGAGTGCACAGCACAGAAGGTAGTAAAGTAAATTATGCATTACACGGAGAAGCTACCTATAAAGAGACGGTAAAATTGCTTAAGCTGAAACAAAAACATGAATACAAAATGGCGTAGTTCTCAAGCAACGGCGGTGGGGATATCGCATCTCAAGATGCTTCGGACGAGATTCCACCGGTGAAGAATACGCTACAGAAGATCGGCTCAGACCTCCCACCACTTTCAAACCATGTCCACTGTAACTAGAGGTTTTCCGGAAGAGAATACTTGCATCAGGTAGGTACTATATGTTTAAAGAACGCTTAATTGACATGAAACATACTTTTATTTCAAAATAAATAGTAATTTCGTCTTTAAAACACACAAAGTAGATTTTTTTTTTATTTACTATTACGAAGACTAACAGCACATAACAATGAATAACAAAAACTTTAGATATACAGAAGGTCTCCACTTATTGGATGCGCGAACGCCATAGTATCTATCTCCTTCTCTCTTATGTTTCCCCAGTCTTTCCATCTCTTACCCCCTCACCTTTGCACCAACGTAATAGTTCAGTTGTCAATCATCTGTGCTGTAAGAAGGACTTCTACGCCTGTGACTCTATACGCAAAAACTACGTGTGCTTATGGATTGCAGTTCCCTGGTGAGTCCTTTCTGCATCATTTCCATAAAAATCTATTTGCTCCTGTTGCTTACTGATTAGACTAGCGTTCCCAGACCTCAAAGTCCAGCGGCTCCTTCACTTATAGAAATATTTTAAGACTTTGTTGAGCTATTTGAGCAAAAATACAAGAGACAGCTTATAAACTACCTTAATAATATAACTTATATATAAATATAATATCAGTAGTAAATATAGAGGGGCACTTTTTAGTATTTAACGGTAGACTACAAATAGCGAATTGTCACGATCCTGACAAAATATGAGCATGCTCGCCGATTTCAGTTTTATTCAAATAACAATAAAAAATAATAAGTTCACTAAACACACCGTGTGTCTGGCCCCAGCATTAATGTTTTTTCTACTTTTGTAAGAAGTGTTATTTTGGCTTTTAAAGTTATTGGTGGCTATCACGGAATCATATCATATAGGCTTTGATGTATAAGTTTGAGATGATTTGAGAAAAGATGGTCAGAGTGGAGTTTTTTTTTCCGCTGCCTTTTTCTCCACTACAAATACGGCCCGAAGGCAGCGGCTAACATAGTAACATAGTACATTGACATTCAGCAAAGAGAATGTAAATTCTTTACGTTGAAATAAATTATTGATTTCTGATTTCTGTGAATAAAGGTTAATGTTAAAAGTATTTTAATGATTTTAATTTTAACATTTTCGCTCACTTTTTATCTCACCTAAGTAAAAAAAAACCTATTTTGGGCTCCTCTACGAATATGTTAAGTGTAGACAGATATTTCACAAACATACATACCCACATACAAACACATTACATTATATTTGTAGAAATGGCCTCAGTCTGGGTGTATTTCCATGTTTGTGATGTCCTTGCCTGGTTACCAAAGCACAGGCTATCTTAGTTTGGGACCAGAACAAATGATTGTGTTATTATTATTTTTTTTATTTAATACTTCAATCAACAGGTCAGAAGCTGTCTTTCTGTAGTTATTTTTCGCTGTAAACTGAACTATAGAAGCATAGTTTTAGGTAACAAAGCATGGATTGTTTCCAACTTTAATGACAAAGTTGAGGCGACTTGCCACTAGTTCGGTTTAAGAGTCCTCTCGAAGATACCCAAGAAGTTTAAGAACCGAATTGTTAATCAAAGAGGTAGCGTTACTGGCTGCATATTTTGTAGAACAATGCACGGCGGTGCGATGTAAATATTAAACGAATACCGTGCTGGCATTGTAATAATAAACTGGCGTTTGTCAGAAGCGGTGGTAGCCTAGTGGGTAGAACATTAGACTCGAAAGCGGGAGAACCAGGTTCGATTCCCAGTGCGGGCATGTACCTTGACTTTGTTTTCTAAGTTATGTACATTTGTGAAGTTGTAGTAGCAATACCACTCGCTAACGGTGAAGGAAAACATCGTGAGGAAACCTGAGTGTCTGAGCTACTTACATACCTCAGCGCTTGAAATCGCCAATCCGCGGTGGGCATGCGTGGTGATTAAGCCCATACTCTCTCTCTCTCTCTGAGAGAATGCCTGTGCTCTACAGTGGGACGTATATAGGCTGCTTATGTTTTTCAGAGGTTTATGCACCCGTCCACAAACTTGTTACAATAAGAGAGCATCGATGTTTTCGTAGACGAATTCTGAATTCTAAAACAAAACAAGTTGATGATGATAATAGCCGTCTTCACTTCGTTGATTAAATTTGAAAATTATTTATTGCACAAGAAATGGCGAGCCTAGAACTAAAAGTATTTTCTACCAGCAGAACGAATTATTAATAACTTACCTGAAACTGTGTATAATCTTTGAAGTACGATGTTGATCGAATTCGCCACTCTAGAACGGAGCCTGTATGTAAAATTTCAAATCAATGATTATTACGCTTTATTCATAAGCGCGCCTCACGCACATATTGTGAGCAACAACAATTAAATCACGTTCCGACGCCTCAGGGGTTTGCTCCATTTAGATCTAATATTTCCGGCCTAATATGAGGCTCAGAGGGGAAACCACAGCACAAACTAAACTAAACTGTTTTCCAACCTATTAAAAATTTGACAAAGAAATAATATCGCCACACTAAAATAATTGAAATTTAAACATCTCGTTCAAAAAAGAAGTTTTAATCTAATTAAAAATCGTGGTAAAAATACTGTTTATGTTACAACATAATTGAATCGTGTGATTTTAAAACAACACATGTCCTTTCATTACAACTTGTCAGGAAATAGAAAAAACTGTTTTATTCAAATACTAATATCTACAACAGCCATATTTTAGCATATTGTGTTAATTTCTGTATGAATAAACTACATTTTTTTCTAATGTAAATCAATACCTAGGTAGGTGTAAATAATTAAATAAAAAGAAAAATGGACAAGTGTTATTTTAAAAACACATGTGACTTGTGTTGTTTTAAAATCACACGATTCAATTGTGCCAAGTATGATCAGTAAATTCAAGAGGAACTTCGCAGAGTTCTTACATACTGACCTTGCGTTTTAATCAAGGGTCACATGTCCCTAATTCCTTAATTTACTTCTAGTCTAGAAGCAAATAATGTAGACCGGCTTCTTCACACTCAAAAGTGTATTTAGATCGAATAAAGAAGTAGAGCTAACGGCCGTCAATGTTTTACAGGATCCAACAGAAACATTGCGTCAAAGACCTCTCCGTGAGGTCACGAAGCAATTCGCTCGGGAAATAATTACACACATCTCGCGAATCAAGACTAGAACAGATTTGACAGACGAGAAGGCGCTGAGGCGCGCGCTGAGTCAGTGATTTGTGAATATGAGGTTATCATTACGGGTCGCGGCTTACGAGACCGGCAACTAACGTTTACTATTCGCATTCGCGTACTCGCATACTCCGAAAATAAGTGAGAGCAAAATAAAACAAAAAATATAATTACTTTATTATTAAGAAAAACGACTTGACCTAAAACGCACTAAAAAGAAGATAAGATAAGTATATTCTTTATAAGGAGAATTGTTTAGAAGAGTTCCATAATTTTCTCATGGATCTCGTCGACGGATTTTGACCAAATGTTTATGGGACCATCCTCGGGACTTTCTAACTAAAAAAGGATTAATAAAATCGGACAACATGATAAAGAATTATCACTGAACATACATAAATAAATTATATCCTCCTTTTCTTTAATGTCGGTTAAAAAATCTACCAGTCCAAAAATAGAGTGCTTTAATATTTTTTTATAAAGAGTGTAACTATTAGTAAATTAAATAACAATATTTATATTAATATATCAATTCACCTAATCCTAGTTTAAGTCATAACATATATGTATGTATTCGTGTATATGTATGTTTATATTTATGCACGCATGCAAGTACATATATTTATGTATTTTACATTGGGGTATCCAAACATGTTCTATATTAAATTAATTTCAAATATCTACTCACAAGACAAACATTAAAGTCAAATCGCTCTGTTCGTGGCCACACCTTTATCCGGTCCCCGCGATACAGGCTTACATAGTGTGGGGATCTCAGTTTCACATCTACGCGCTCTTTTTTAAAACTGTTGTTGATTTTAGTTTGTGATTGTAATTTGTTTGTTAATCATTAAATATAATTTAATAAATATGATTTAATGAATATGATTTAATAAATATGATTTCATAAAGTATTGTTTTTGTACGGAAAGTACGGCAAGCCTATTTTACTGATAGAAGTCCAAAATAATTAGCAAATAATTCATTTTAAGAGACGGCAGACCGAATTTCCTTACAATATGGACGTATTTAATTAAGATCGCGTAATAAAGGCATATTTGCCATCTATACATAGTGTGAAGTCTTTGATCCTCGGTTTATTATTGACTAAGCTTAAAAATAAGGGGCGTCTCTTGAGTTTTAGCGGAACGATACTTTTAGTTGAACTAAGAAATCAAAACATTACCGTTAAAATAAGACGCGGAAGGGGGATAATTTCATCACGTTCGTTTGTCTCTCTTTCCATAAGTATTAAAGGTTTTTTCTTTGTAGTGTTAAGTCCGAATATAACAATATCTGAATCTTAACCGAGAGTACAAATGTTAGAGTTCACTTCCTATATTGTGTAAATTCTGGTATAAAATCATCATCATCATCATCAGCCCCTTGACGTACACTGCAGGATACAGGCCTCCCTCATGGTTTTCATAACTATGACGAGTCTTGCCATAATCGCCACGCTTGGCAGGCGGGTTGGCGATCATAGTATGAGGTTGGAATCTCAGGAAGACGCTGCTGAATTTATTTCCTTAGTCGCCTTCTACGACATCCACGGGAGGAAATGGAGTGACGCTATTCTTAATCCGGCGCCACACGGATAAAATATTATTTACTAAACTGTTCATTTAATCTACTCGACTGACTTGGTTTCGTGTAATTTAATATTGTTAAATTAATGCGTATATCGCTACATCCGACGAAACGTCATGAGTCAAATCTTTAGATGTGTCGAAGTTCCAGCGGAAATGTTATGATTGTAAATATTAGTGTGAGTCAAGTCACGGTCGAGCTGACGGAAACATCATGATTCTATAATGTTTAACAAATTTTGTAAAAGACTAGATCTTCCGGTGGACTCTGACTCCCAAAGGTCAATCCGGCAGATCTGGTCTATCCTCTGAGACAGAAAGACGTGTATTTGGTGAATCAATAAATTGAATTGTTCGTTAATATCAAACATGCTGTACTTATTTCGGATAGTTTCCCACACAAAATTTATTATTTTTGCTTTAATTTAAGGAGGATAAATAACTGACCAACTTACAAGATTCAAGAACACATACCTCAATTTTAAAACCTATTAAAACCTATACCTATAACATATAATATACCTATTTTAAACATACCTCAATGTTATGTATATAAACACAATATACCCAAGCAAATAAAATCCCAAAAACACAATCCTTGAAGACTAGCCTCAGTATGTACGCCAGTGGCCTAATCTCAACAGTTAGTACATTAACACGCGATGTGGCGTGTCGCTAGCTCACAGTCGCACTAATGAACATGTAATTACTTCTCCTCCGATGATTGCCCCGCTACGTCCTCGTGCACACTACAACTATCTGAGATACAAATATACGATGACACGAGATGAAGGTCGGCCGCTTAAATTGGGGACCAAGTTCTCGCGGAAGGATAATGCTTTGCAAATCTGGAAGTGTGTAATGCTGCCCGGTTCTTTGTCGAGCATTTATTGTGTGAGATGGCATGATCTTCCATTACTCTTTAATGTTTTGAAGGACGGTCAACTATTAAGGTCACCCGTCCACTCAACGAGCAAATATACTGACGTCATACTGGCCGATATTTAGTGTGAATATTAAGGACAATATTCGAAGAAGAAGAAGACACGATTTTTAAGGCTGCTTTTACTCCTGGCATCCCTTTTGCTCGCACACTGTAACATTTCTAATGATTGTAAAAGAATATAAAAAAATAAAATAATAACTTCCACACAATACAATCACTTGACCTGGTCCCAAACTAGGATGAGTACACTTTTCACAATATGGTCTAAGACGACATAAGGTTAAGGATATTTTAAATTTTCATACATAGTTTTTGACATTTTAAATTTTCTTAATTAAAATCTAAGTACTTAAATGAAAATTGAAATTACCGTAATGGTGTTTTTCGAGCATATTTTTTACAATTATTAAACGCAGCCTTTAACCTCGTTAAGGCGATTCAAGCTCTTCGATTTGCAGGACACTGTCGTGGTCCCTGAAACTTCCTCCCACCGCTACAGGTTGACAATTTACGTGGTCTCTTCCTATTAATTTAACAGCTCCACCACGGCAATACACACATACGCCTTAATGAACATAACAAGTGTCGTATAATTGGTTTTGAAGCGACTCCCTTGTCAGGAGTGCGGGATCGCGACACTTTATTACACGACTTGGATTTGTTGACTTTGCAGCTGACTCGGAGGTGAAAAGGTGAAAGATTGGCTGATGAATCTCGAAACTGCTTGTTTATTCAATGAGATCATTTAGATGAAAATACAAATCATTGTAGATTTGATATCATCGAACTGATCTGATGATGGAGTCAGAATTCTTCACCTTACTCTATGACGCCATCTATCCCTATATTTAGGTACTACTTTTAGGCGCCCCTGAACAACTATTGTAAGTACATCTCGTTCCATGCAGCTTTGGTTTGGATGTAAACAGATTTTTGTTTAGATACTATACAAGTCACAAAAATTATAATAGGGTTTGATAGTTATCGAATTAATGTGATAAATGAATGATCCAGGACGAGCAAACTACTTGATAGACATTACTACTTTCCGTATTTTAACGATTTCTATCAACGGTTTTCACTTAGACCAAAGCTGAATTATTTTTTTTTTACTTTTTTCTTCGCTATCAACATTATGTCGGATCACAGCGATGATCGCTATATCATAACGAAGCTTATTACACCGCCAACCTTCGACGTCCAACAAAACGCAAACGTGACTTATTGGACGAGTAGGAAATTGGAATTATATACCGGCTCAATAGCAAACACGAGTGCGTTTAGTTCGACAACACTTCCACGTGCCGCATCCACTGCGGTCACGATGGGGCACGTGCCGTACACAGAGCTGTGCAGCTACAGTAAAGCCATTAGTTTTTATTACAATTGCCATATTCGAAGCTTTACAGCGTTGGCCTCAGTTTGGGGGTATTTCTCCTGTTTATGAAGTCCTTGCCTGGTTTCCATAGCACAGGGCTTTCTATAGTTAGGGACCGGGACAAGTAATTGTGTCGTGTGGAATTAATATATTTATTATACATCAAAGGCCTCAAAGGCAATGCCACTCTCGTATTACGTTAAAAAACCTACGTAGTTGTCAGTAGCCGATGATAAGTCGGGGCGAATGGCTGCGTGCCTCTACCCCTCGATCGATAGACGATCAAACATGTCCATGTATTTTAGAAAATCAGAAGAACAATGTAAACTGGGTCAATCTACACGCTGCTCTTTTGCTAGTCAGAAGTACCGACCACATACTCGTAAAAGATTGACGACACGCCACAAAATAGACCCAGTGCACACTACATTACAAGCAGGGCCCTGTTTCGTAAAACTACAATTCATAGTTTATAGTTTTTGAACTGAAACTTTCGTGAACACTACAAATTATTACCTTAGTTCCGGATTAAAACCAAGTCAGCGAATCCGGAATTAAGAATTGGGTCAATGTTTCTACATGCTGCTTTTGCTAAAGTCAGAAGTACCGACCACATACTCGTGAAAGATGTGCAACGTGTTTGCCTGCACCTGACACGCAGGCTCATCACGAGTATGTCCACTACACATTCCAAGCAGAGGCCTGTTTCATAAAACTACAAATCTTAGTTTATTCTTAACAGTTATTGAACTGAAACTTTCGTAAGCACTACACATTATTAGCTTAATTTCGCATTAAAATCAAGTAAGTGAATTTAGCTAATAATGTTTATAGTTTATTGACAACTCGATGTGCATTGCGTAACCGAGGCTTCTTACTTGTTAGTCTGTGAATTTTATTTTATTTTAGAGTATAAAGGAGGAAACAGAATTAAAAAAAAAAACTAAAACTTTCGTAAGCACTGCACATTATTAACTTTATTCCGGTATCACTTAAAATTAAGTGATTCCGGAATTAAGTTAACAGTCTGTAGGTAAAGAGGTAGCAGCGGTGGTAGCGAAGCGGTAGAACGCCGGCTTATCATTCGGGAGTTCGTGGGTTCGAGTCCCGGCGCATTATTATTATTATTATTAAATATAAAACAACTTTTATACAAAGGCGTACTTAATGCTAAATAGAATTTTCTTCCAGTCAACTTTGGGTTTGTGGATAGTGTGGCTTAGGCAATGCACGATACATACTATATTCAATTCAATTCAATTCAAATATTTTTTACTCATTATAAGAAATATTTTTACCCCCTG
Source organism: Yponomeuta evonymella (assembly GCA_963969515.1). Taxonomy (NCBI): domain Eukaryota; kingdom Metazoa; phylum Arthropoda; class Insecta; order Lepidoptera; family Yponomeutidae; genus Yponomeuta; species Yponomeuta evonymella. The sequence continues at coordinate 5,314,977 of OZ018357.1, forward strand.
AGCCCTCGCGAGGAGGATCTCGGCTGTGTAATTGCAATCTCACTACTATCTTTCTTCCTTACATATTTATATCTACTTATGTAGCTACAGTTTATATGTGTATATTATATATATTATATGTTTATTTATATAATGTATTATATGTTTATAGTATAAATATTTACTTATTTATTGTTGAGTATTCGTCTTCTTATGTAATTTTAGTTAAAGTTATTCGTTTTATCCGTCTACTTCGTATGCCTACCAGTTAATTTCTTGCACCTCCTGTGGTTGACTGGTAGAAAATGCTTATAGCATTAAGTCCGCCACATTGCCATTGTATTTTTTACTTATGTGCAATAAACGTATTAATAATAATAATAATAAAAACAGAATGTTTACTTAATGAACGTCAAAGTTGTTAGTTTCACAATTAATGTATTATGTGGAGAAGAAGCTAACGAAGAAACTCTACATTTATTCTTTTCAAAACACGTTTTAACTTAATTAACAGAGTTTTCCACTTGAAATATTAGTCATGAATGTGTTGAACACTAGTCACAATCGTCCTGTAATTAATATTAATCTACTGCTTAATGCCACACATCTTTGTCTTCTAAATAATCCTTGGTGTTATATTTTTATTTATTTTATTTTATCTTTATTTTAGAAACAAACAGTCATTCAAATGCTATTAATAAATCGTATCTTATGTTAAATAAATAGACCTCTAGTTTCTCATAATTTCAAATACAACATTTTTAAGGTAGATAAACTTATTGTAAGACATCGTTCGGAGAAGAACTTTAAGAAACAAAATTTAAAAACCAAACATGCAAAAAACACTCCAAAATTGCTCAGAATATTCTAACACAACACACAACACCACTGCCCATTTTTTAACATTATTAACAATATCCAGCTGAAGGTAATTTACCCATCAGGTGAAATATTATGAATTTTAGCTTTGACATTTTTCTTAAATTTACTTAAAGATGGATTAAATATATCAACATCACTTAGCTTAGAATTATATAAGTCACAGGAACGTCTCAGAAAACTATTATTTGCGTAACGAGTTCTACATTGAGGAATCGAGAACAAATCTTTTCGGCAACAGCTTCTCTGTTGCTTGCGGGGTATACGAAAATTAATTGCATGGAGTAATGTGGGGGAGTCAACGAAGTTGTTCAAAATTTTAAATAAAAAAACAGAGTCAATGACGTTACGCCGCAGTTCTAAGGGTATAATGTTATGTCGTTTTGCTGCCGTATGGTAATCTGTAAACATATGCCCAGTTCTATAATCTAGTGATTTCATAAATTTATTTTGTAATTTCTCTAACCTATCAATATGATACTTATAGAATGGATTCCAAACAGTGCATGCAAACTCAAGTCGACTACGGACGTAACTATTGTAAAGCAGCTTATATGTAAATGCGTTTCGAAAAGGTTTCCCTACTCTCAGAATAAAGCCTAACTGTTTATAAGATTTGCCCAGTATCTTATTAATATGCGGTATAAAGGTGAGCCGAGAATCTAGATCACCTAGATCTCTTATCTCTTCAACTCTTGTCAGGTTCTTATTGCACAATTGGTAATCAAAGGTAATAGGATTAGCTTTGCGACTAAAAGTTATAACGTAGCATTTATCAGGGTTTAAAAATAAATTATTATTACCGCAGTATCTTTCAAAATTACCAAGATCCTTTTGGAGCAGACTACAGTCTTCGATACTGCGAACCACTCTAAATATTTTTGCATCATCAGCATACAATAATATGCTTGAACTATCTATAAAATTGGACAGTTCGTTTAAATATAGTGTAAATAATAAGGGTCCTAAATGAGAACCTTGTGGCACACCAGAGGTGATTAATTTTGGCACAGATTGATAACCCTTAACCACAACTGCTTGGCTTCTATTTTCAATATAGGATTTTATCCAACGAAATAGATCACCGTGTATACCGAGTTTCCAAAGTTTATTAAGAAGAGTATTATGGCAAATTTTATCAAAGGCTTTGGCAAAATCAGTATACACGGCGTCCACTTGGTTTGTATCATCCATAGTAAGCCTTTTTGAACAGAATGTGCTTAACACATTTTTTAAACCGCGTTAGAGGTAACTATAATATATCTTGAGGAATTTTGTTGTAGAACCTTATACAGTGTCCCATAAAGGATGTGTTAACTTTTGCAAGTCTAAATCGTGGAAATGACAATTTATGTTTATTTCTAGTATTAACATTATGGTGGCCACCAACATTTTCGAAGTCTTTGATATTTTTTCTCACGTACATAATATTTTCATAAATGTATTGACAGTATTGTACTGTACTATATTATTGTTAAATTATCATATGTAATTCCTGGTGTACCTACATACAATAAAGAATATTCTATCTATCTATCTATCTACTTAAAAGTACCAATGACTTTGTTTTCTAAGTTACGTACCTACATTTGTGAAGTTATAGTAGCAATACCACTTGTTAACATGAAGGAAAACATCGTAAGGAAACCTGAGTGTCTGAGGAGTTCAGAAATTGCCTATCCTTGGTGGGCACGGGTGGTGATTAAGCCTATTCTCTCACTCTGAGAGAAGGCCTGTGTATATAGGCTGCATTATAATCAGTGAGTTGATCGACTTTGCAATGTACATCGAATTGCTATAGTAAACAATGAATTGTAGTTCTATGAAACAGGCCCCACGCTGCCACAATAGGACTTCAAACTAATTGGCGACGGGTGACGTTGCGCGCCACCGATAGCGCCAACAAAGACTGGCAAATGTCAATTTTCATGCAAGGACAAATTAGGTTCGTCGAACCGAGGGGTGGTTACTGGTTAACGAGCATAATTATTGCAACAGAATGGCCGGCCAAGTCCGAGGCGAACTCGCACACCGAGTGCTCTGTACCACCTCGAAATGTGTTTTCTTTCATTAAGACCGAGATCCTTATGAGGGGAGTCCGACTCATACTTGGTAATTCTTTACTACCTATTTGGGATTTATACACGCTCATTTCTGGGTGGTTTGAATGCCGCGGTTATGTAATTAGTTATTAAAAATGGCATCTATTTAGGCTTTTACTTTTAAGAATATGCGCAAATAAAACAAAATTGTCGAGGAATCTTAAAAAATAAGCCAACAATAAGTACCGCCTCTCCGTCTATTAGAACAATGACCCGCGGACCCGCGGCACGCACGCACCGCTCTGGTTGGCTACTAATGGTTCTATTAGTTTGTGTCGAGATATTTTTTTTAAAGTGCGTTTAAAAAAAAAACAACTAGCGTATTCGATAGCTATTGTCAAGCACATTCATTTTGCTATGTCTTTCAATACACCCAAAATTATTGCAGTATTATAGAGTTAGCACTTTAGTCACCGCAATTTTAAAGGTGTTACCATTTTTTTACGTATGAGTGTGTGAAAACACGTTTTTTGTATTGGTACTATCGTATTTTTTTTGTATCATTTTAATGACTCGCGATTCTCATACACCGAGAATTAAGATAATTTAGTTTACTTAATATACACGCTGAAATCTGGGTAGTTTGGAAGTCGCGGTTATGTATTTAGTAACAAAAAAAACAATTTAGACTATTACTTTTAAGTAACTAGATGTTAAATAAAAATTTGATGAGAAATCTTGTTTCGAGTTGACAAATCTTGTTTAAAAAATAACCGAACGTTTCGTACAGTCTCTTGGTCTATCAGAACAATGACCCGGGGACCCGCGGCACGCACGCACTGCTCTGACCGGTTACCAATGGTTCTTATATATTCGAATTTGTGTCGAGATATTTGTGGAAAGTGCCTTTAAAAAAATAACTAATGTATTCGATAGCTATTGCTAAGACGTGATCATTTTGCTATAGATTTCAAATCACCCAAAAATCATGGCGTATAATCGCGATGACTCAGACCCGTTAAATGATTACGTTTTTTACTTTTATACCTTTGTTAAATATTTGGAATAGTGCCAAGTATTAACAAATTAAAACATTAAACAGGCTATCCACTACGCTTCAAGAGAGTAACCCCTGGTTTCTCGACCACTAACAATCTGTAAATCTACCGTGAACGCTGTTAGATGATGATTATTGGTGTTGAATTTGGCCCATCGACCGCCCTTTAAAATTAAGACAGTCGGACGAACTGAGGCGCTATACGTAACTTCCCCACAGTATCTTAACTCGTCCGATTTAACCTACTTAGAACTGTCAAATACCTACATGCACATATTGAGTGCCTCGTTGGTCTATCGGTGTCACGTCTTATTAACTTAATACCGGTTAAACTTACTTGGTTTTTTGTCGGTAGAGACCGACAGGTTTCGCTCTGATTCGCAGAGCTTAGTCATGGTAAGTCTCTACTTACCAGCTCGCGTCGTCAGGTGCTCGTCACTGATCACGTCTGATAAAATGTAGGAGGTCGTAGGTTCGATTCCCAAGGGGCCGCAGTACATTTGTATATATGGCATCAATCTGTGTGTATTTCCATATTTATGATGTCCTTGACTGGTTACCATAGGACAGGGTATCCTAGTTTGGACCAGAACCAGTGACTGGGTTGTGTAAAAGTTATTAATTTTTTGGTTTACTAATGTATTGCCAAAAATCGTTTCCCAAAGTATTACTTCCCAAACTATTTTCCGCAAATTATCACTTGGCAAAAAAACATTTCTCAAAACAACTTAAAGCAAATAAACAGTTAGCAAAAGTTATTATGGCAAGTTATTGTTTACCAAATAAATACTTGGTCAAAATTCATTTTACCAAGCATTATTCAGTCAAAAGTATAATTTGACCAAATGAATAAAATGCGAAATGTAAACTAGAACAAAAATTTTTTTGTTTGACTCAAAACTAAGTTTTTTAGTGAAATATTTTTTTTCGCTTTTATATTAAAAAAAAGAACTAACACCCGAAGTTCGAACTTCGAACCTATTTTTGCTTATGTGTACTGACCTAACAACCAAATTTTAAACACACTTTTTACACCAAATTGCTTTCGTAAGTTTTTTTTAAATCAGAATATAATACTACAAATAAATGTATCTTAAGCTTAAATTTTTAAATTACTTATATTTATGCCTAATAGTATTTAACCACATGAACAAAATGCGAAAAATAAATTTAATCAAACAATTATTTGCTATGTAACACTTGCAAAAATAAAACCTTAGCATAATAAACGTTTGTCTTAATAAAACTTGACGCAGTAAAATTATGCGAAATGATAATTTGACCAAATGAATAAAATGCGAAATGAAAACTTGCTAAAGTTTCATTTGGGAAATGAAACTGATGCCATAAGTTTATTGGGAAGTAAAATTTGGCGAAAAATACTTTGGCTAAACGGCGGTATCCCTAATTTTTTATTTATACATATTTTGACACTTAACCCGAAACTGGCGTGCGTGCATGCAACCACTAATGAATGTTGAGGAAGCGAGATATCTGTCAGGATTGTGGCAAGTGGCAGACCCTGGTCTCTACCCCGCCGGGATACAGGCGTGAGTTTATGTAATGTTATATTTTGACACTTGCACTATACCCAATACAGGGCACACTTAAACGGTTCAGTAACTAATAAGGCCCCGTCGGCACTCTTTGGGTACGGAACCCTAAAAACGATCTGTATCTATCTTGCTTGCCAATTAGTGTACATTGTTTATGTCAATTAGTGACACAATTGTAGGGGAAAGGCCTGTTTTTTTTATTTCATATTTTAGTGTGGAGAAGTATTCGTGGTTGGTTGGGAAGAGCAGCCGTAATGTGAATGTGTGACACGCAAAATCCAGGTCTTGATCACTTTGTGACTCGACGGAGCACATACTACTGCCACAGATACTGCACACATACCTAGTCTAAAACAAGTTATTTCTAAAATTAAACATGTCGGTTAGAGTTTGACAGTTTCAACAACTTTTGTTGTACGACGTTTGAATTTTTAAGGTTCCGTACCCAAAAAGGTAAGGGACACTATAAGAAAGAGTCCACTGTCCGTCTGTCTGTCTGTCCATCTGTCTGTGTGTACCAGGCTGTATCTCATGAACCGTGATCGTTAGACAGTTGAAATTTTCACACATGATATATTTCTGTTGCCGCTATAACAATAAATACTAAAAACAAAATAAAACAAATATTTAGGGGGGGCTCCCATACCACAAACGTGCTTTTTGCCGTTTTTTGCTCGATATTAATAACGGTAACGGTACGGAACCCCTCGTGCGCGATATGTCTATACACAGCAATATGTCTACCCTACTTTACCGACAGGTAACCATTGAATCGTGCAAACTGGCACCATATTGACGGCCCGTGTTAATGACGCAGTGCAATACAATAAACAATGAACTGAGCGGTGCGCGGCCTCGATAGTATACCGTCACTGGCAGCGCTCTGGAGTCAACAGCTGATGCAGTACGGGAGAGCGGAGCTAAAAGTTCCGATTTTTACTTAACCTCAAAATTTGTTAAGAGTGCCTGATTGTACCGCATACTGCGATCGCCAACCCGCCTGCCAAGCGTGGCGACTATGGCATAACCCCTCGTGGTTATGAAAACCACGAAGGAAGCCTATGTCCTGCAGTGGGCGTCAAATGGCTGATGATGATGATGATGACTTGATTTTAGTAATCACGCGATGCGATCAAAATCAACTTACTTCATTGTATGAGTAACATTGATATTAACACAGTTATTTGGGTCATTTTTTTGTGACTTTTATACGAATCGCAGCAAAGTTTTTGAAAAGTTGAGAGAAAGTCTCTTTCTCTTTCCCTCTCTTTTTCTTCCCCTTTCTCTCTCTATCCCCGCCCCCTCTCTCTCTCTTAAATGGCGGAGGGGGGGGGGGGGAATAACCCTGTGTGATTATGAACAGTAGTATTAATTCTAATAGTGCAGCAGTAACCATTATTTTTGTAACCGTTTTCCTTTTTTTTTATTTTCCTATCGAAAGCAGCCGTTTTGTTTTATACAGCGTTCTTCTCTAAAAAAAAAAAACATTTTTTTCGATTTGATCATGGTGCTTGATTCGTTGATTAGATCCACTTCATCATAATTAAGCGTTAATTGAGCCAGAGTCTTCATTACAAAGACTTGCGCGACGCTACAACTAAAGTCTAACTCAGAACACTATTTTAACGCTACACTGCTGAACTCAATGATTCAATCCTACGAGAACATATACATTCGTCAGTCCTTCAGTATTGGTTCACTCCGATATGTAACTCAAGCCTTCATAGGGATAAACCGGGCTCACGCATTTCGAGGAAAGCCAACTACGTTTCGCAAGCACGAGTAGCACTTAGCTTCCCGTATATTTAACATTACCTATACGGTTCAATACGTACAGGTTTTTATGGTCGCGTTGTTACTCGTTACTACTCAAGAGGGTATCATAAGCAGCCTATATACGTCCCAATGTAGGGCACAAGCCTCCTCTCAGAGAGAGAGTATGGGCTTAATCACCACGCGTGCCCACCGCGAATTGGCGATTTCAAGTGCTGAGGTATGCGAGTAGCTCAGACACTCAGGTTTCTTCACGATGTTTTCCTTTACCGTTAGCGAGAGGTATTGTTACTATAACTTCACAAATGTACATAGCTTATAAAACAAAGGCATAGGTACATGCCCGCACTGGGAATCGAACCTGGGTCTCTCGCTTCCGAGTCCAATGTTCTACCCTCTAGGCTACCACCGCTCCGGGTTTAATCGTAATCACAAGCGATAATATCAAGAAAGGAATGTTGCGTTGGTTTGGACATGTGGAGAGAATGAAGGAAGAAAGATTAACGAAACAAATATATAGAGCGCATGTGGGTGTAAGGGTTGAGGAAGCGAAAGTGATCTGTCAGGACCGTGGCAAGTGGCAGTCCCTGGTCTCTGCCTACCCCTCTGGGATACAGGCGTGAGTTTATGTATGTATGTAATACCAATAACAAAGGGACATTGACATTCTAGAAACAAAATGGTTCCTCCTTTGAATTAAGTGTTGTAAGAGGAGGTAATTTTCATCTAATATTAAAAATCTCGTATCACAGTGTTTGTTATCGAACTCCTCCGAAACGGGTTCACCGATTTTTATGAATTTTGTTGTGTATATTTGGTAGGTCTAGAACAGGTCGTAGGCTAATTAATATGGCAAAACAACGTTGGCTGAGTCAGCTAGTATATATATAATTTCTTTGCAGTCAGCTCAGGAGTCGTCTAATAAAAGCAAAGGACATTTAAAATATTAATTCCCTATTTGACGAATCCAATATACAGCCAGTGCAAATCGATTATTTGGACATCATACCATCATACCCACCTAGGGCGATACTCATCGGCCCTTCCTACATTAATTGATCGAAATACTTCAGTCACTATCTGTTTCTTCAATCTCCAACCCAATGCAACATTCCGTTCTCAGTAGAGTTTACAATAAATAATTAGTGATTCTATTGACTTTCAGCCCGAAACATTCCCTAATCTCACTATTACGGTTTAGTGGAGACGTTGGAGACGATTTTGTCCAACTGGTGTGGTCTGATGTGGCCCACTAGCCGTAGCGTTACACGCGCGACTTCGTTTGTCACACGTTTTATCATACACATGTGTATCAAAATGAGCGACACTGCGACATACCATAGCTCTTAGCCGCTATGTAACGTCCGAGCACGTGAGAAACGAAGTCTCGCATTGTTATGCTACGGTTACTGGATAGAAAAGTTTGAGAAAGAAAGAAAGAAAGAAAGAGAAACATTTATTCATCATCATCAACCCATTATGTCCCCACCGAGGGGCACGGGTCTCTTCCCTGAGGAAGGTATAGGCCATAGGCCATACTCCTCCATACGAAACATTTATTGCAGCAACAAAAAACACACATTAATTATAACTTAAAAGAAAACAAAATATGGGCACCAAAAAATAATAAGACATAAGACAAAGATGTTTGGCATTAAACAGTAGATTAATATTATTTAAAGGACGATTTTGACTAGTGTTCAACACATTCATGACTAATATTTTAAGTTGAAAACTCTGTTAATTAAGTTAAAACGTGTTTTCAAAAGAATAAATGTGGAGTTTCTTTGTTAGCTTCTTCTCCACATAATCCATTAATTGTGAAACTAACAACTTTGACGTTCATTAAGTAAACATTCTGTTTTTACAATGAATAAAAATATTTGAATTGAATTGAATTGAATTGAATAGGAACACTTTTTAGAAATTGTCGCGGTGTGTCTGTGCTGCTGCAAATGGCAAGTGACTCAGCATAGTGCTGAGGGTGTGAACCCTCAGCGCTGATTTTCAGTCAGTGCCGATAGCCCCAAGTGCTCCAGAGCGGAGCGTGGCCTGCTGCTATCTAATAAATAAAACCATATAGGTAACATAATAAACATCAATAAATTCACATTTACATTAACAGCGATATATATAGTATATAAAGGCAAATATACACATACATATAATACGTACAATATGAAATATTGAGTACGTATTGAGTTTGGACCAAAGTGTGGAAAACCTTGCCCTATTAGTGAGTGAATCACAACAGGATCGATGAAAAAAAAAAAGGTTTTTTCACAGCGCCTAAGCTGTTGCTAACCAAGCTGTGCCACACACCGGTTGCCGGTGATCAAGCATGCACTTTATAATTACTATCTGCCGTGACACGCTCGCTAGATGTACATGCATATTAATATTCACGCTCACTATCAAATGTGCCAAGGGAAACGATAATTTAGTGCCTATTGTTCGTTGAATAAAATATATGGACCTGGAATTTATTTACGGCAAACAATGTAGCTCCATTTGTTGGGACTTCGTGTCTTTTGAGTTGTGAACCGAAGCGCAGTTTGAATTAATTCATGCATCACAATTCATAAATTGTGTACATATTCATATTTAGGCAAGCGTAGGTGACAAATTATATTATCGAATTGTGCATTTTAGTTACAGAGCTGCCCGTAACTTCACTAAATCGTGGCACTAAATTGCAAATTAGCTTGTAACTTAACTGAGTAGACTGCAAAGAGTATAAAGGTTCATGTCGTTCCGAAGTGTTAACTGCGCCAAGAAGGTTGGTTAGACGTATTCGTATCACAGAAAGATCTCTTCTCTTGTAGGTTATGTCTTCAATAAGGATGAAACAGACCAGGTAAATAGAGAAAGCGGTTGTGATCATTGGATATCAGAGATCATGGTTTTTTTCCGCTACCGGATTCCGCTTGCAGAACTAGCAAGGACAGACCATGTTAGGACTTAGGAGTACTCGATCACACAGAGGAACATATTCATTTATACACGTCACGGCGCCTAATATATCACCTCGGGGCGGGTCATTTCAGTAATTCTAGAGCGCCCGGAGCCCGACGGAAGTGTGCACAATTTCTATTCATAAAACCCCGTCCGAAGGAAAACCCGAGAAGAGCGCGGGTGACGTGGAAAAAATATTCTCGTAGCCAGTAATCAGTCAAGTTTAGCTTCGTATTACTGTAATGGGATAGCGCGACGCTAACGCCCCCTTTGTCAACAGTCCACGGTAAAGTCCGACCATCTTATCCTCGACGCACGGCCACTCGAAAACCTCCACTGCCCCGAGGGCATAAGACACATGGGCCCGGTGACGTATGTTGGTAAGTTGTACATCCTCTTTAATGCCGGCATCCGCGCTTTTTGCTATCAGATAATTCGCCTCCATATTTCACAGGACGGTTTTCCATTCGCTGCGCTAATTCAATGCCTGCACGATACGAGTGGATTAAGTCAGTTTTTGTGCAATGCGATATCAATACTAGCGCAAAATCCTTTTACGTTTCGTTAGCGTGTTAAAGCTAACAGAAATGAAGTCGTTTTGTTTTTTTTACTATTATGTACAGGGTAACGTCAAAAATGCGCAGTTTTTGAAAAACGTAAAATAGTTTATCTTAACATAACACATAACATAAACTCACGCCTGTATCCCAGAGGGGTAGGCAGAGACCAGAGACTGCCACTTGCCACGATCCTCACAGATCATTTTCGCTTCCTCAACATTCATTAGTCGTTGCATGCACGCACGCTGGTTTCGGGTAACAATAAAAAAAACTAACACATAAGAAATTGAATTTTCCATTTGAAAAATATATTTTTGGACGGTTTTTCTGCTCTGTAGCGAGCTGTATGATAGACAATCCTTAAAACCAAATGTATTACATAAAATGGACATTTTTCTATGTAGGAAAATGATTTACCAGAGGCTGCGGCATTGGCAAAGCGCGTAAAAAGCTGAATTATCAAATTAAGTAAACACTAGAATTTCGTTGCCTTTAGTTTGTGGTTTAAAGTGGTTTAAAGAACACCCAATTGGGTGTTCCAGGAATTGCGCATTTAAGAGGCACAGAGGAAAAAAGATTAGAGGTTACCCTGTAGTTTCGACTGAAACACAATAATACAAAGGAATAAAGGCTTTGGAAGATTGTACAAGCTCGTATAAAGCCAACTTACGTGGAAGGTACCAGACGCAGGTTACCGAAACAAAATCCCTCTGGCTTACCTGAAAAAAAAAACAATTATATTGTTGGTGTTGTATTAAAGAATCATTTTCGTTAGGTCTGCTATATATGGAACCGTCGTTTTGTTGTACATTCGATCCTATACCGCGCGAGTTAAGCGCTATATCGGAGTGGCTTGGCTGTTACTAAATACATTCACATCATGGACTCACAAATTAGATTAGATTGGATTAATACTCTTTATGGCACACCATACATTATAAAGATACATAAAAAATCTTAAATATCTAAGTTACATAGTATACAACTGGCGGTCTTATCTTTCCAGACAACCTTAGGATGGCACATAAATTATATAAAAATATGACAAATTATAAAGAATAAGACAAGATGAGTCACATTAATAAATAAAAAATTTAAACTTTATATAAAATACGAATCGAAAAAAATACAAATCGTCTAGAATTAGGAATGATTTCGTGGTCAAATACGCTGCGAAGTTAATTTGTTGACTCGGATTTTTTCAGTGAATCGATTTACCGCTTGGGAAAATACTTAAGTTTAATTAAAAAGACGAATGGTACCAGGCCAGGAAAAAGAAAACCTAAAACACGTGCCGAAGTGGCGTGCCTTAGGGGAGTCCTATGTCCAGCAGTGGACGAGTACGGACTGATTGACTGATTGACGTCTCAGAGAGCAAAGATGTGAGATATATCTTTGCTGTGACACACACAATCTTAGATGTAAACCATCAATTTTATTTTATTTATTGCATTATACAACAGATAAGTAACATAGTCCGTCTGGCGCCGGATTAAGAATACCGTCACTCCGTTTCCTTCCGTGGATGTCGTAGAAGGCGACTAAGGAAATCAATTACCAGGGGACGGGGGGCAGCGTCTTCCTGAGATTCCAACCGCATACTGCGATCGCCAACCCGCCTGCCAAGAGTGGCGATTATGACAAAACCCCTCATGGTTATGAAAACCACGAAGGAAGCCTATGTCCTCCAGTGGGCGTCAAATGGCTGTTAAGTAAAGTTATAGTACAACCATCAGTAACTAGGTAGCGCTGTTATTATTTAATTTATTATGCTCGGATCTTCGGCCAATCACGTGTGATGTATGTAAAACATCAGTACGCTGGTATCATAGGCTATATATAAATCAGCATTAAAATACACTAAAAAGACAAAAATAAAACTCTGAAATAAAAAATACCAACAACCCGACTGCTGAGCATTAACTACTAAGCAGACGAGACCCAAATTCAGCAGTGTAACTACTTAGTTTGGTCCCGCCTGCTTAGTAGTTAATGCTCAGCAATCGATTTGTTAGTATTTTTTATTTCAGTTGTTTACGGGAAGTAGTGGTTTGTGCATAAAGCGGTTTTTTTTAAACTAAACTGTTTTTGTTACTTTTTTGTCTTATTATAACATATCGCACCTTCGTTCGGTAGGCACAACTTAAAAAAAATGGTAAAATGTGTTAAAATGTAAAATGCGAAAAGTCGCTGTTTAACTCAGTCTAATGGGAGTCTGTATCCCACCAGATAGATGAGTGTTTTAAGGCATTTCTGCATACTTAACTCATTTTACCATTTTTTGTAAGTTGTGCCCTTGTACCGATACTACCGAAGGTGCGATATGGTTGTGTAAGTTTTTGTCTCATATTTATTGTTTGTATTATTGGTATACCAAAAAAAAATTATATATATATATACTCCCTTCGAAGCCGCACTTTGCACCAGTACAACTCACGAGCTTAGGTATAAGAAACCAACACGAGGCGGTTGAGTGGAACATTGAGCAAGATGATCAATTTGCACGCACTCGACCACAGCCGTCACGTTTCCAATTCACTCCCTCGCAAACAACGCCAAATTATCTAGACTGGACGGCATCATCATAATAACCTTTATTGCCCGCTGTGTACGCTTGACGTCAATAGAAACGTGGGTTGAGGGGGAAAAGCGATTAGCATAAGCCGCCCATGTCGGGTTATTTTTCCCCGACTGCGGCGGAGCCCAAAAGGAGGGTAATGTTTTTGGCTAGTATGTCCGATTCTATGTTCCCTAGTAACTCATTAACCAATGGCCAGATTTTGACAAATAATCTCAATCTATTCGACGTGTTTACGCGAGCGTCGTAGGCTATGTGAAATTCACGTATATCAGACAAAAACAACAAAACTGGAATTAAAATAACCTACAATTAACCCGACTGCTGAACTTACTCAAGGTTGGTCCCGCCTAGTAGTTAAAGCGCAGCAGTCGGCTTGATGGTTATTATTTATTACAGTTTTTAAAATGCGCTATTCCCGCTAAGCGTTGGTAGCCTAGTAGGTAGAACATCGGACTCAGAAGCGAGAGACACAGGTTCGATCCCCAGTGCGGGCATGTACATATGACTTGGTTTTCTAAGTTATGTACATTTGTGAAGTTATAGTAGCAATACCACACGCTAACTGTGAAGGAAAACATCGTGAGAAAACCTGAGTGTCTGAGCTATTCACATACCTCAGCGCTTGAAATCGCCAATCCGCAGTGGGCACGCGTGGTGATTAAGCCCATACTCTCTCCCTGAGAGAAGGCCTGTGCCCTACAGTGGGACGCATATAGGCTGATTATGCTATTCCTGTTAATGATGGATTGAAAATTCTTTATTGCACAATAAAAACATTTGTACACAGCTTCTCAGATTAAGTCTTCGAAATATTGGGGTTTAGGTCATTTTATAAAATTCACGCTTATAGAACTGTACCATTGTCGCAGCCTACGGTAAATGAGTAATCATAGAAGAATCTCCAAACGAGCATCGGGTTCCGCACCCGTAGGGTCCAACGGGGCCCTAATACAGTATGCCTATATACATACATACAACGTCTGTATGTCTGACGGATTTTCCTCTAGAACTCACACAGTGAAAATAATTAAGAAATATTAAGAACACATTGAAATTTTCAATGTGTTATTTATTATGTCGGGCAAATAACAAAAAAATACAGAAAAGTCAAAAATAACGGGTCTCCATATGTCTTCCGCAAAGGGGTCTGTTGTATGTATGTGTGTTTTTTTATTAATTTTTATTGTTTTTGCTCTATCGCAAAGACAGTAATTCAAAAACACAAACATTAAGCGTAATTTTAGTGCAGTCTGTAGAATGACAATAAATAAAGAAAACATTCTTTCATCCAAGAAAAAAACACATTTTTGCTAAATACCTACTTAATATTATACTCCTATTTATGATGCTACGAATTCATCGGTGCGCGAATTCTCGTTTCCTGTAAACCGGGAAAACGTAGGATTGGAAATTCTTTGGCAAATAAATTATTTGATATTCTAGTACATGCAGCACGTTCAAGGACACAACAGAACTTAGATAAAGAATACTTGAGCCATTGTATGTTACACGCGCTACGGTATGAACACTAGGGTGTCCCAAAAAAAAAACTTAAGGCGTTTATTTGTAACACACACCCTCTTATTTTATTCCTTTTACGCCAAAACAACCAAACATTCAATCAATTTTATTTACAACTGAAACTTTAATTTATTAAATTTGAACGACCGACTTTCACCTGAACGTCCCGGTACTACTCGTAATTTACAAAAAAAAGACTATGGTTTTTTGGACACCCTAATGAACACCGTGTATTTTCTCACGATATTTTGTTTCGTCGTTAGCAAGTGGTCTTGCTAACACAAATAAAAAAAACATACGTAAATAGTAACCGTTCGCAGCTTAATTCACTGGCACATACAGAGTTTTGCACTCACGACCTGGGACGTGTAAGGCAAGCGTTTTACCGACGCGCTACCATCGCCTGTGCATGATGGTGCTGACGAGTTATTGCTCTGTGTGGGCTTTTATTAAGTCAAAGTCAAAAGAAAATTTAATATTACAAGGGCCTGGGTAACTAATTAGTGTCTTCACAAACATTACAAACAAAATGTGCCCAAAGCTCTAACACGTGGGTGTAATGCCTTGCCAGACACATAAAGTATATTACATAGAGTGGGCATTCTTAGCATCTGGCACATAATGCTGTAACAAGAAATTGCAATATTCATCTGACATCATCATCGTCATCAGCCCACCTCAGCCCACTTACGGGTTAGGCCTTTTCATCCACGGGCCTTCTGTCGACCTGACCACATCGTCCGATCATCGGGTTGTTGGTCTATCCGTTGACCGCCCGCCCGGTTCTCAGCTGCCACTCCGGTACCGCCCTGGTCCACATGCCATCTTAACGTCTCGCCGGGTGCCCCGCCCATCGCTACTTCTCTCTCGAGACTCGAAATTCGGTCACCAACATCGACATAACAAAATATTATTACAGCATTTTTATGTACTAGATAAAAACTAACATATAGTTGTGCATTTCCGAATTTGCGGACACGTGAAAGTGTTTTCGTTTTCAAACAAATTTAAATTGATTTCACGCCAGCGAACTTTTTCAATTAACTTCTCTTCCACGTTCAAACTTCGGCCTTAACTCAAGTTTATCGCAAAACGCCATATCACAACTAGGTCAACCGGTTTCATTTCAAGTGACACTTGATTCTAGGAACTGCTGTTTCGCAACTAGGTATAGCATATCAAAAGTAATATAGAAGACTGGATGAAATTGGCCAGTGTGTCAATGGATTCCGTTCTAATTCCTATTATCCGTGTAACTCGACATTTCATGAGGCTCCCCGTCTAATTAAATGGTAGGAATAGTATTTTAACGCATCAGCGACCCTGCGTAACACTGCAGAAGGTCTAATCAGTGTTCATTACGGACCAATAATATACAACGCTCTATTGAAATGAAGCAATACCAACAATTCTCATTGTTTATTTTGTTTCATACAAATCGACCGCGTCCAGCCCAAGATTGCTTGAAAAATAAAAAAAATTATTTTCTTTTCTGCTTATTTGAAGCGGTTTTACTGAAAAAAGGTGCAATGCTTCTAGGTATTAACTGTTTATTTCTTTTAGTTGATAGTTACCTTCTCCTGTTGACTGTTACGTTTTAACCGACTTCAAAAAAGGAGGAGGTTATCAATTCGACGTTTATATATTCTTTTATTTTTTTTATTAACGTATAATCTATATAGGTGGCAACAAACAGTACATTACATGTAAAACATTTAATACAAAAGCTAGAGTCCAAGCTTTTGCACGGTTCATTTTAGACACCACACTGCATGCGCCCGGTTACCGCATGGCCATATGTCGCATCCTAGCCTACTTTGGGGCTTGCAACTTTAGCCACCTGTTACGTAGAAAAATCCGGAAAGAGATTTTCCCCCGATTATTCGTGTGGCTATAGTGTCCCAGGTAAGCATGTATAAGCGATAATAACCTGTAGTGGACTTCCTGTAATTAAAATTTGCGGCGCCTGCGAGGCGGCTGGTTACTATTCTCGGGGATTCAATGTAGCTAATCGATCGGAAATAGCCGTTAGGACCGAAACCTCTGTCTGACGGGAAGCGGACGTTCGCAATCTGTGAAGCGAGTGAAGGATTCGGGAATATCGAAAATTCGTACAACATTACAAGGAAGTGCCGTAAAGCGTTCTGTACGCTACAAATGGTAAGCCCTTACTGCGTACTTATGATACATGCGTAGCAATAGACAATTTAGAAGGCTTATCAAGGTTCTTAACACAAGAATTACTATATGATCTCAGTGGCCACTGTGTATCCTTTATAGGAAGTGCCAATGAGAATCATTTGTATCTTGTTAAGATTTATTTTTGAATAATGTGAATGTCTTGTTTTCGTTTAATTCTACTTTTTTTTCTTATATAGGCGGCAATAACCGTCTTTTTTTTTACCAACTTTTATATTTTTTCTAAATGGAATTTTAAGAATACAATAACGTAAACGTTAATGCTATGAAAGTTAATTTCTTTTTATTCTGCCTTAGTCTAAATGTAAAGAAACCGTTGATAGAAATTGTTAAAATACGGGAAGCAATAACACAGTACATATGCAATAACGTCTATCAACTTGTTTGATCGTCCTAGGTAATTCATTTATCCAATTATTGTCTATTTCTTGTCTATGGTAGTATTTCAAAAAAATATCTTGTTGACATTCAGGCCAAAGACGAATGAAACGAAACACGGAGAGTGAAAGATAAATCTACAGATAGTAAATTCGGCCGACCGATTCGCTCATTACTAAGGTACTGCTGACATGGCTGTTTTCAGAGCTTCAAAGGCTTTGACGTCAGTATCTTGATGATAGATAAAACCTATTAGTGTATTGAGAAATCACGAGGCGTTACACAGATTCGATCTAAGTATTACGTAATAAGAATTGTGTTAATGATAGTTACTTATAATAGAATTTAGAGTTTTTTTAATTATAACTGTTTAACTTACTTCAAGAAAAACCCTCAAAATGTTTGGCTTTTTTACTCGTTTTATCCATGTTTTATCTAATACTTATATAAAAATCTCGTGTCAGTGTTCGTTGTCAAAGTCCTCCGAAACGGCTTCACCGATTTTTATGAAATTTTTTGTGTATATTTGGTAGGTCTGTCTGAGAAAAAGTCGTAAGCTAATTAATATGGCAAAACAACGTTTTCCGGGTCAGCTAATGTTATATAAATACGATACTCTATTTTAAGTTTTAAAAGTAATGCATGTGGTGTTTTTGTATCAAGACTCAGTCTAGATGTAAGTTACTATTAAGCATATAAAGATACAAAAAGTGTTGGGTCTACCAATAAAATAAATAAAATAAAATAAACAAATTATTGTGCTCTGTGTCGGCCATGTGCTTTTTAGGGTACAGTAGCTGAAGGGTGCCAAACGGGACGCACTTGGCCGTTCATTTCAAATATATTTTTCTATTCTATTTCAGTTTTAACTCAATAGGATGCTATAGAATCTGATAGCTGCTCAGAAAATACTATTACCAAGACAATTTTAAAAGTACAGATCGTGTTTGTCAGCATATTTTCCTCGCGTATCTTCCAGCGAATGTGTTCTATTAATTCTATGGCTTTACACAACTCACAGTCATTACGGATGCTAATGCGCCTATTAACAAGTCTCACCTAGTTGAAACAATCATCGTGTGAATCGTCACGAAATCAGATTAGTGTCACCGTAACGGGTTAATGTGTCAAAAATTACTTTATAATAGTTAACGGAATCGTACCACTGCTTGCGTTTAGTTCTGTGCCGCATCTGGAATTGTTCCTTGTTGTTTCGAAGTGTCTTTTAAATCGGGGTCTAACCTAATGGATTTTATAATCTAGCGCTATTGTAATAAGGCCAATAAGATTCTTTCTACTAATTAATAGCTACAAACTTACATACAGTAATCCCCAGTTTCTCGTACACTAACACGCTGTTAATCTACTGTTAACAGCTGTCAATCGACCAAAGTGCAAACAAAAAAAACCACTGACAGCTTTTAACAGTATTTAACAGTTTGTTAGTGTACGAGAAACCGTCAGCTCTGAACTGAACCCTCTTATTGCTTAAAACTGAATACATACGCAGTGACAGCTAATCAAACGGAATATAGTCATCCATAGGGGTCTACTCTATAAAACAAACTACTCAGGTCCTACAGCATCTGAATAGTCACATCATTTGATGATAAAGTCTTCCTTGGCATATCCTTTGACGGCGACTCCTAAATATTTCTGGCGAGAGCGCGAATATAGCTGGAGAATATAGCTTTTCGATTTTCTTAAGTTAAAAGGTGCTACTAGGCCCTTTAACATCATATTTACGTGGCAAAATTAGCGTACCAATAATTTAACGAAAGATTAAACATGACTTGACGGTTAAGCCTCTTGTGATCGGGAACCTCCCGTTCTGGAAGCTCGGCGGAACGCAGGGAATGAAACGATTTGTTTCTCAATAGACAGGCGTGACGTATGCCGTGACGTCACACCTCCAGGTGGACACGCGTCGACCCTCGTCCGACTAACCCACTCGATACGGGCCACTTGACAGCATCTTAGAATGGGGTTCCCCAATCGTTGCCCCTAAATAATTACGCGGATGTAATAGAGGTCGATAGCGACACGAAATTAAACGTTAAGCACTTTGGGTGAAGTGATTGAGATAGATTAATCGTGAGTTGGTGCTACTGTCGTGCCCCTTGAATGGACACAAGATCAAGGATATTGTTGTATCTCAGTCTCTATAGGTAGGGCAAAGCCAGTCAGCATTCACAAAGTTGAGAATTAAGAGCTTCTTATTCCGAAAGTTCAACCTCTTGAACTATGTCGTTAAATTTCAATTGGTGCCTCGCAATACAGGCTAGGTAGTGCAAGGACCCCTGGTAATTTATTTAGTTTTAAGTTTTTCAAAATAAAAATATTTTTTAATTTAATTTTAATTTTGAGAATTAGCGCCCCGGAGGCGCGAGATTCCGATAGCGCTGAGTGACGCCTTTCCCTTAAGAGATTTTGCTAGCTGCACTATGGAGCTTCAAGGCAGGCAAACTAAAATTGAAATTATCTTAAGTTCGTTATTGTAAAGGTCACTATCTAGATATTAAAAAAAAAAAAAAACCGCCAAGTGCGAGTCGGACTCGCGTACTAAGGGTTCCGTACCTACACAATACTATTATACGTATCTATACAACATTTCAATATTTCAAGTGTCTACCTGTTGTCGTTATTAACATCGAGCAAAAGAACGGCAAAAAAAACGTTTGTTGTATAGGAGCCTCCCTTAAATATTTATTTTATTCTTACAATCACGGTTCATGAGATACAGCCTGGTGACAGACGGACAGACGGACAGACGGACAGACGGACGGACGGACGGACGGACGGACGGACGGACGGACGGACGGACGGAGGGACGGACGGACGGAGGGACGGACGGAAGGACGGACGGACGGACGGACGGACGGATCCAGTCGTGGATTAGTAATAGGGTCCAGTCGTGGCAAACTTACTCGTAAGCGCAATGTGTGCGAAATAGTAAATCACGAGGTTAGTTTTGTGCGCCATGCATGCATGGCGTGCATGTCGTGAACGTTGACTGAGTGATATTCCAGAAAAATAATATAAATTGAACCATGATGATACTTAAGAGTGGAAACTTATTCCAAACTGCTTTTGCAAGCGTTAAGCCGTTGTTTATGAACCATTTCACTGCACATTCAGGCATTTTCCAGCATTTTTGGTAATTGCCAAAATTTTTTTTGACCACACCATCAACTTCAGTAATGCATGAGAATAACCCATCAAAAATATCTAGGCACCTCGCAAGATGATGGTCTGACAGCGACAGTGCATTTCCGGTAATTATTAGAATATTTGTTGTTATATTTGAATGAATTATAATATTTATTAATAAAAAAATTGCATGCAGAGTTTTTATTATTATTTTTATGTTATGTCCCTAACTTCAGTGTGCCTCTTGGCACAGGCCTCCTCCGACGACTTCCACTGGCTTCTGTCATTAGCAACCTTATCCAATGTGGTCCTGCTGTCATTTTTATATCGTCCTCCCATGTTAGGCTTCAGATAGTTAGGATGAATTTAAAAACAATACACTTAGAATATGTTGAGTCAATTAACCTAATGATTTCATTGCACATAAAATCAATATCAATAAAGCACGAAAGGGAGCAACAATTTGTTTTAAGTTGACTTGTTGACCTTAATTATTCCAGCATTAAGAAGCAAACTGGCATTAGATCTTGAGAGGGGACCTAATGAATCAGTGATAATTATCTCCAGCATTCATCAACACTGCCTTAACAGTAAAAGCCATTAGAGCTAGTAGTATTAAACTCCACTTTGCTGTAACAAACTCAGACTTGTCGAACATTAGGTACTTGATAAGGTAACCGTTACATTTATATAATAAGGGAGATTTTTATTTATTGCAAGTCTTGCCCAGTAGGTCTAGGCAAAAATTTTAATAAATAAAAACATAGTAACGTCTAGTAAAAAAACCGGCTAAGTGCGAGTCGGACTCGCGCACGAAGGGTTCCGTACCATTATCTATACAACATTTGAATATTTCAAGCGTCTGTTGCCTGTTGCCGTTATTAATATCGAGCAAAAAACTGCAAAAATCACGTTTGTTGTATAGGAGCCGCCCTTAAACTTGTTAATCTCACCATGTAACTGTTAAACATTTTTATACCACTGTCGGTTTTTGTTTAGTACCTAAGTAAAAATTTGATTCTGTACCCGTCGCCAACTTTGAACAATGTCAACTCATTATAACCAGGTACTCACTATACAGATTACCGTCTAATGTGAGGTCCAACGGTAACCTCTCTATTGTCAATAGCAACCATTTTCTATACCAATATTAAGCTTATCATACTTTTATGTAATTGAAGAAATGTTTATTTATTCGCAAGTGGTTTAAATATTTTTTTTTACCTTTTTCTTTTATTTTTATTTTTTAGTATTTGTTGTTGACAATACACATCATCTGTGAAAATTTCAAGCGTCTAACTACCACGATTCATGAGATACAACCTAGTGAAAGAGGGACGGACCGACGGAAGGACAGAAAAGTCTTTGTAATAGGGTCCCTTACCCTTTGGGTACGAAACCCTAATAAATTTGAATTATTAAGGAAATGACCAATTTATTTTTTAACAAGGCAGACTGGCCGAAGTCTTCTTAATTATGTCCGTAACGTAAGGACAAACCTACTAATAATTATTAACACGAAACTGAATTTGCGAGGTGCAACTGTTTCTGTTTTAACGACTTAAAATAAAAGCAGGTTCTCAGTTCGACGCGTATGTTTTTTTTTCTATATTCAGTGAGATATTATAACACTGCCGATAAACGGCTACTCTCGGCCAATTTGCCAACCTTTTTCAAAATTTTATTTGATGTTGCAAAATCTTCAAATACAACACAAATAAAGACCGATTTCGACAATTCTTTTTTTGTTCGTATAGGTAAAATTGATCGGCCTTCGTTCGTTTTGAGAAGTGGGACACAGAAGAGACTAAGAAAACTTCACTATAAAATAACACACACACGCACACGCACACTCATACTCGCACGCACACACACACACACACTATAACCATCCTCTTTATATTAATTTGAAAGAGAAACATTAATTTCCGTCTCTATCGTCTCGATATTTGCTGGAGTCTTTCGCGCAGACGACTCTTGAGGAGTGCTTGATATCTCATTAGCTTAATGGACGCTTCATCTCAATACAACTAATCTACCTAATGCCTTGCACGAGTCTCTATCGTGCCCCGAAAATAACCCTGACACGTGAAATTCTCTTTTCTGCCTGACATGTCCATCACATCGGCAGTACTACTTAAAACACTAATAAGAAATAACAGGCGTTTATTGTAATGCATCACAATTAAAAATATAAGACAAGATAAGAATATTATTATTTATCGTACCAGGAAAAACACTAACATAAAATATATAAAAATACAAAAAGCACAATGTAGTAAATTATTGTACTCGTAGTAAATCCAACTAATCTTATATGTGAAAGACATAATTTAGCCTAATCAAACGAGTTCTGTTGGCGAGTTCTTTAGACGTCCTAATGCACTACACTTTAAAGATAAATGATTGTTACGTTGCGCACAGCTTCCAGTATTTCAGAGCGATCGCGGATCGCAACATCCATCAAACTCAACGTGAAACAAATGCCAGCAACGAACGACACGCGTCGCTCCGGCAGATCGGACGATACGATGCCGCTAAAAGTTGCGGGAACAGTCACTGCGTGTAATACAACATGGGAAATGACAAGTACCGACAGTTTTTAGGGTTTCGTACCTTTCGGGGAAAAACATGTAGAAAATAAGGCATCCCGTATCTAATTACTTTAAATGAGCAATTCAAACGAGTTTAATGAGAATCTCGGAAACTGCTCCAACGATTTCTATGGAATATAGTATGAAGCGGGTTTCTTCAGGGACGATAATTGGATCGAGTTAGGTTTAATTTTTGTGAGTGAATTTTAGGCATACGCAATATCATTGGAATTACGGTTGCGGATGAAGGTCTTCAAAGTGTAAAAAATTCATACTCATTCGTCACTGCCATCAAGAGATATACCCATTCATGTCAGATTTTTCATACAATCAAACTCACAATTGAAACCTATAGGTTACTTCCTGTTGACATCTCATCATAAGCAGCCTATATACGTTCCACAGCAGGGCACAGGCCTTCTCTCAGAGAGAGAGTATGGGCTTAATCACCACGCGTGTCCACCGTGGATTAGCCCGGGTTGATATCTAAGAAAGTTAAATTTGGCGAGAAACACGGTTGGCAAAACAATTGGTAACTATTTCTCAATTATTGTCGTGTGGATGTTAGGCATTGTATTTAAAGATTTTATTAAAGAAGAAAATAACAAATAGGTTGACAGATTTGCCAAACTGCGCAGCAGTTTATCGGCAGTTATTGACTTGTATAAGTGGCATTGTTGTAAACAATCTTTTCTCTGTAACAAGTTGATGGCGAATTAAATAAGTATATTACAAACACTCTTCCTTATGTGCCGTCTCCTGTTGGACGTTGGCAACAAAGGCTATAAATACAGTTAGAGGTACAGTTACAGTTACAGTTAAAGGTAGTTAGAGATAGAGAATGTTATTACTAGCTGACTAGGCAAACGTTGTTTTGCCATATTAATTAGCCTGCGACCTATTCTCAGACCTACCAAACATACACAAAAAATTTGATAGAAATCGGTGAAGCCGTTTCGGAGGAGTTCGATAACAAACACTGTGATACGAGATCTTTATAAATTAGATAATCTCCACGACACAACTACCACGTCCGTCCCGCACTGACTGACACAGCGTGTTTACATGCAGGCAAGATACTGTGGATCCATTCAGAGATCCAGCCGCCGATACGAGCGCTGGCCACGAATGGAAAACGCCGAACAACGCCGATTAAAAATGATGAATGGCGCGCGGTTAAAATAACGCCACCGCTGATTGGCCGACCGATTTTTGACACATGTAACGATATCGCTTTTGTGTTTTAGAGCTGCATTATATCGGCGGAACTGTTATACTCTACTTTCGGCATGCAATATTGCCAAGCAACACCAGAAACCTGACATGTAACATCAAATTTCGCTTGCCTGGAGGATTTTTTATTAAGTATTTAAATTGTTTTCTATTTTAATCACAAATATTATAAATACAATTGACAATAGGTATAACAATTTAGTAAGTCAATCATACTCAAACATAAACATAAACATTTACATACAGGCACATACATTACATTGCCTCTGGCCCCACACTAGGATACCCTGTGTCGTGGGAACCAGAAACAACGACATCACAAACATGTAAACATCCAAGACCTGGAGTTTTTTTTTAAACGGCTGAACTGATTTGTATAAAATTTGGGTTTCACTTCATAGGGAAGCATATGGTCCTTTTTATCAAAATTTAACGCTAAGTCTTGGGCCAGCTGGACTAAAAATACCTTCAGCAAAACCGTAATAGAGAAAAGCTCTTGAGGTAGTTGCACTGCAAATTAGTAATTGGTGACCCCAGAAGGGAAAGACAAAAAGCTTTCCTCATTTGCCAAGAAAACTCAAACGAATCGCAAGTACAATAAGCCACGAGGGACTAAGGAAACCTTCCCTAACGTTGCGTCGCAGCGAGACAACGGATCTTTACCACATTAGCATCCAGAGAGTAAAACTACAAGCGTGGCCATAGACAAATGCGTGTTTCTGTAACAAATTGTTTTGCCGCTAACTAGAGTAGAAATGTCGGCGCAAATGGCCAGCATTAATTAAAGAGGGCAAGCATTCGGGTCCACGTCCGCGGACCGCGACGCGCTATAATGTATCTAAATAATAACTCGGACGGACCGAGCCCGGGGGCGGAATGAAAATATGTAGGCGCAGGACGTGGAAGGGCCAGCCCGCGGTAAACTTTCACGCGGACCTCCCTTTCATAACTTTCGGGAGCCTTTTTTGTGCCATTATTTTATTCCGGCTCATTTGACTAAAAGAAACGTCCGAGCGACGTATCTCAGTTGCGTCGGTCCCTTCATAATAAAATATGTATTTCTTGCCCCGAACTAAAGTTTGACTTATTACGCGGCTCTGACGGTCGGCCGAGAGAAACTTTTCGTGCGACACACGCTCTTATGTGGCGCGGTATAAGAGCCGTCGTGTCGTACATTGTCGAAGAAGAATAGGCCGGGCTCGTTCTTCGTGAAACTTGACGCGAAAAATCTACTTGGAAACTCGAATGAATGGTAATGTAATGTCTAACTTTAAGAGAAATGTTTACATATCTCACATAACTACCTATAAAACGTTTTATGAAAATGCACAAAACCTGAAAACCGTTTCTTAAATATCGTTTATAATGTTCGTATTAGAGAAATGTTTACATATCTCACATAACTACCTATGAAACTTTTTATTAAAATAGCACAAATTGTGTCACCACATCAAGGGTTGACTGAAAGAGGTTTCTGCTGAAATAAGTTCGTCATGTACACTTTTTTATTTTGTTAATTTAGTGTTTTATGTAGATCTTTTATGTGTTCAATATAGTATAAAATAATGGATCGGTTACTGCAAAGTTATCAATTTAATCTTTCATACAAGTTGACGGCGTGAAATCTTAAGATTGTGTAAAAATAAAAAATAAAGTTTATAGTTTTAAATGTAATTCCTGGTGAACAATAAAGAATAATCTATCTATCTACACGCTAAAATCTGGGTGGTTTGAAAGCCGCGGTTATGTTATTAGTAATTAAAAATGGCATCTATTTAGACTATGACGTTTGAGTAAATGTTGTTTATATAAAGATACTAGCTGTTGCCCGCGACTTCGTTCGCGTGGTAAATTTGATGTGTATTTTTCCGGGATGAAAAATAGCCTATGTGCTAATCCAGAGTATAATCTATCTCTGTGCAAAATTTCATCCGGATCCGTTCAGCCGTTTTTGCGTGAAAGAGTGACAAACATCCATCCATACATAAAGACTTGCGCTTTTATAATATTAGTAAGGATTTTTAA
The DNA here is from genome assembly GCA_963969515.1 of Yponomeuta evonymella. Taxonomy (NCBI): domain Eukaryota; kingdom Metazoa; phylum Arthropoda; class Insecta; order Lepidoptera; family Yponomeutidae; genus Yponomeuta; species Yponomeuta evonymella. The sequence continues at coordinate 5,341,459 of OZ018357.1, forward strand.
GCTGTGCCATCCCTCGATCTACTTATCACAATTACTTTTATTGGAGCCAAAACTGGAGATAAAACTGTGTTTATAATTTTTTGTATTAATTAGCGGGGCATATTTAAATGTCCTTAAAAACAGGGCTTTCAACTGTAACTTATTATTTTTGAAATAAATGGTTTGCTTTATTACTGTTATTAACTATAAACAAGTCACATTTAGAATTGCTACTTTCAACTTAAAAAGATGTCGTGTTAACTTTGAAATGAATATTTGAGGAGCGAACCCGGATCCTACATATCAGGATCATGACACAAAACTATGAAGACGTGAGGTCTCGGTGAAATTAAGCAACAGATATTATGTTGTTAAAGTTTACTACGCGTTGAAGCTTAGTGGTGGCTTTTACTTCATAGTGGAAATAATTCATTTTAGAAATGATTTTGTAGCCACATTTATTTCTTATTATAGGGTTGGTTTTATTGCAGTGTAACTATTTTTTCATAGCGCTATTTCGCGCTAATTACCTATTTATGTTAGAGCCATAATGTTTATAGTTTCCATTATTTTGAAAAGCCTTTAAATGGGTCTCCTTGGTAGAAGTTTTTTGTATTCCGCAGTAGAACGAGAAGTATTCAAAACCAGAGCCATTTCACCCTGCATTTTACGTGGAAACAAAAGTAATTTGGGGCTCGCTTTACGTATAACAGTGGGGCATCCATCAGGTTTAGTCCCGCATTTGTAGTAACGACTACGCACAACGACAGCGTCACGTGGTCGTGTCATCGACTGCCCTATTCTGTTATAACAACTATAATTACACTAGCTGTCCCGGCGAACTTCGTACCGCCACAGAATCCGTTTATATGATTCTTGCACAACGCCACCTATTTTTAAAACACAACGTTCGCTCGCACAACGCTTACTATTTTAAACTTAAAATAATTCTTATCCCACGGGAACGTGGGATAATCTCAATTCAGGTTTTTGTCTATCTGTACGCCAAGTTTCATGTAAATCCATTCAGCCGTTATTGCGTGATTGAGTAACAAACATCAAAACATCTTCACAAACTTTCACATTTAAAATAGTACTAGGATAATAGGAATAATAAAAGTTCCACACGACACAACCACTTGTCTTGTGTCGTGTGGAACTAGGATACCCTGTGCTATGGTAACTAGGGAAGGACATCACAAACATGGAAATACACCCAGAGTGAGGCCATTTGTACAAATGTACGGCAGCCTCCAGTGGGAATCAAACGGCATGGTAATCAGACGTGATACCGCTAGACCAACGAGGCAGTCGTAAGTAACTAATCTCTTCAAATACTCCTCGTAAACACATTCAAAGTGTTATTAAAGCAAACATGCAACGTAGTGGATTTGAATCTGAGTCAAAGTAAATACAATCGAAGTGTTATTGGAATAACGCAAAACCTGGTAACCGTTTCTTCAGTATCGGTGATGAAGACACTTTCAGTGAGCTGATCTGTAAAATTCCCAAATTTATTTTTAAAACAAATTGACTTTTGTTAATTTTCAATTTAAGATAAGGTAAAAAAGTATTTATTCAAATAACCACAATTGGATGGCACCGGTAAGAAACAAACATCATTAAAAGTAGTGGTTGCACAGAAAGAATGTAGTAGAGTTATCCGTCGGTCTCCACGCTGTATTTTGATTTGTGTTGTGGACGCCTAGATAGATATCAATCAAATAGAATTAAAGTTTTTTATTGAAAATAACACAGAAATTGAGACTTATTGAACGACACAAGTAAAACTCGGTGCTAATGTCAAAATCTAGATCATTTTGGAGAAAAAATAGACAAAAAACTCCGGAGTCTTTCCAAATATTTTCCTGAATTAACAGAGTTTACATATTATTCTAAAACCTAGTACTAATGCAATAAACTGGCTTTAATTCCAGACATCTTTGTGATCTCAATAATCTCTAATATTATAGTAGCCTTTTTGGCACAAAGTGTGCTACACATTTTTCGAACCGCGTTTCTGGCAAGCCTATTACACTTTGAAAACTTTATTTGTATTTTCGAGTATACGCCTGATCACAAAGTATTTAAAATTGGTAAAAGATGACAGGAAAAGCAAATAAAACAAATACATAAATATATGTTATTCTCATATGGACCAAAGTAGTCCTGGTTTGTTTTCTTTTGATATCAAACACATGGTTTATTAGGATTTCAGGCGGGATATTACATTCTGGATAAGGTTTTATTAATTCCTCTGTTGCTCCTAGATAAAGAGATAAAGATATTTATTTGTTAAACACTAGTATGAATATGGCACAATAATAAATATTTGTTCTGCATGTCATTGTAGACACAAATAATTTTCAATACGAGAGAGATTTATAAGAATGTTATTGAAACCTAAAATCACGATATCATTTACAGAAAGGATTACCAGCAGTTACCATTTTCGCAATAAACACTACAATTCAATACAATATATGCACTTTTTTAAGGAATCTCGATATGTATTATAAAAGACCAATTCTCAGTAGTTCGAGGTGACGACAAACTAACATAAAAATGTTTTTTTTTTATGTAGCGTCCCACTGCAGAGCACAGGCCTTCTCGCAGAGAGAGTATGGGCTTAATCAGCACGCGTGCCCAGCGCGGATTGGCAATTTCAAGCGCTGAGGTACGTGAACACCTCGGACACTCAGGTTTCCTCATAATTTTTTCTTTCACAGTTAGCGAGTGGTATTGGTACTGCAATTTCACAAATGAAGTATCATTTATTGAAAATTGTATTTTCAAGTTGCCTCCGTGGCATAAAAACCAATCTGTTACATGGATATTTTCCACCAGAATACGGACACAGTACAATTTTTCCGCCTTGACTTCCGCAGCCATTTCAGCAGATTACCAAACGCGTCAAGCTACCACCAGGCGAGTTATTTAGACTGTAATTTACCAGAAAACGGCACCTACATAATTGCGAACGGTTGGCTCATAGCCAAATGCACGCCGAGACAGTTTGTTAATTACCCATTCGCTCTCTTGTATTGAAAATGAACAAGCGTGAGAATCCGAGCTGAATAAAATAACTAATAGCCACCATTTATTTTGCCGTAATAAATTCAAGCGAGGTCAGTATCTCCATGGTCTGATTTTTCTGACTGATGCTGATGACATCGGTGGATATACGAAGATGTTATCAATCAATCAGCCCGTATTAGCCCAATGCCAAACCTAGGCTTCTCCCAAAACATATCACTTCTTCCGTCCTTGGCCGTCCTCAACCAGCCGTTACAGATCGTCTGTTCAGCGAGGTGGCGGGAATTCTACCCCTTATTGAAAACTAAGGAAAAAGCAATCGAAGTCTTTAAGAGTGCGATCGAAGTCTTTAAGAGCAATGTATTACATCATTGCTAAAATAGTCATTCCCTCCTTATAATACATTAGGTACTTATAAATGCTTTTATCTCTTTCTTTTTTGCACGCCTACCTCAATTACCTCTCATGTACCTCCTGCAGGTTGACTGGTAGAAAATGCCATTAGCATTAAGTCCACCTTTTGTACACTGTTTTTGTGCAATAAAGAATTAATAATAATAATACAGTTTGTGTACCTAAATAAATAAACAAACTAAAATAAGTTGTACGGCTGTTAAGTTTTCGTAACTTCTATTGGTTAGTTTTAAAATTCGAATATTGATAGGGCAGTCTCACAAATTGTGTTGAATCAATTTCAATTCCACTTAGTACTTTACCATTTTATACATCACAAGAGCCGATCACAAAGCTCAACCAATCAACGCAATGTACGCGAGGGAAGAAATGCAAATTGCAAATTTTATTAGTGCGTGCAAACGAAGCCACATGGAAAGCAACCTTTTTACTTGAATACTGCGTCCATCCTTTCACTTTCATCGGACGTTCCGGCGATTATGGTAACCGCGTATGCTAAACCGGATTGGGTAAAGAGGATCATTCTGTTAACTGCTGCCTATTTGGAAGGTAACCAAACACATCCTACGCAGCCATTGGGCCAATAATGAAAGCCCACTCTAATGAAATTGGATTCTTGCTAAAGTTACCTGATCAATTTAAAGAATAGACGATTGCATTTGGCATTTTGGCATTTCAAAGTGGATTCGCTCGTGTGCCTATGTCGTCGTCAAAATATACGAAATTTTTTTATAACTATAATAAAATTTCCATAGGATTCCGGATTACACTAAAATTATCTGGTGTCCCAGTAGCACATCATCATCATCAACCCATTATGTCCCCACCGAGGGGCACGGGTCTCTTCCCTGAGGAAGGTATAAGCCATACTCCACCACGGGGGCCAAGTCCGGATTGGTGGAGGCTTGTAGACTAGTGGCTCGTCTACTGTCAGAAGTTGTCAAGCCGCCCTAAGGCCTCTGACTTGGCTTAACGACTGCCATCTATCGACGGCAGCCGGCACCAACAGCTTAACGTGCTTTGCGAAGCACGGAACCGCTCGGAAAAATGCCACTTGCGTTAGGCATAGACGGCGACCCATCCATGCACTGAACGCGCCCTGTGTTGCTTAACCTTCGTGATCGTTTAAGATCACTCAGGCAGCCGGGGCTACGAGCGATTACACATACAACATTGTAAGGATCGTGACACGGCAGTATCAACACGCGTTGAACGTTCTTACAAACACAGACTCCGGCGACAACACATCGAATAATACCTACCTTTAGCTTCATCTAACTATGACACTCGTCACCGACCTGCCAGCCTGAATCACACCCGCGCAAGGGTCACCACTCATCGTCCAGCGACGCGACACTGCAATGTCAGTTACATTACAACACGTACTGTATATAACCATCATGTGCCGAAGCGTGTCAAGGAAAGCGGTTCGAAATTTAGATTCTTATTGGCGTCACTGTGACTGCTGCAATTTCCATGGTTGCACGTCGAGAAACATAATAGGATTCTTATTTATTTTTCTTTTAAAAACTCATGTAAAACTAAGTATAGTAACAAACAACCACAAACTCTCCCAAAGAACTTGAAATATGAATGACCTTCTAAAATTAAATTTAAGAAAACTTTATTTGATACCAAATCACTAACTCAAACGTAGAAAACGTTGAGGTCGGTGATTCTGTTTCAAATATAGATTTTTTCAATCCCTTCTTTTATATTAGGCCTGTATAGCTCTTACCTCTGAGATCACTCTTGAGTGCGTTGTCAAATTGCTGTTTTGTTTCAAATTGCATCTTGGGCAAGAACATCCTTGATCTTGGGGTTATTTCCCATTCTTGAGCCTAACGGCGGTTTTATTCATTTCAGCGCATCCAAAAGATTGATGGCCATTGTCAGCTGACGAGGAATTGTTAGTTTCGAGTAGGAAAACATAAGACCCTCTATCCTTCATAGATTTCCATCAGTGCGGAAACCGGCTCCAAATTGCTTGCTAGAAGCGTCGGGAAAAAAAAAGGAAAATAAGGCGACATCCGCCTGGGTCGGTCATTACGTTAATGCGAGACTAAACTTGATTGATGATCTCAGGCCTGGTGCGAAATTTGCTGCGGGACTCTTGGATGTCTCTGTATTGGATAGTTACCAAGTCCAGCCGTGCTGAGAGTACGCGATTAAGCGAGAATTTGAAATCGCTAGGAATATTTCGAAGGAACGTTCTTTTCGTTAGTAAGTGAGTTATCTATTTATTTTCTTCTCATAGAGGTAACAGGACACAACTTTGGCCTGGCCTGTTTTTGTTATTCAATTTAGACAAGAAAGATGGATACTGCGAAAATTCGAGTGATTATGAGGCACCCATTTTTCGTTTTTATTTTTTATTTTATTGATTTGACGCAAGTGAGTCAATATTGTGGGTAAGGTAACGTTAAACCATGCCGCTAATTCCTGGGTAGTTTGACTAGGGTCGGCTTCCACTATCTCTCTTAATTCATCGTTATTCACCTGTGTGAGCGGTCTTCCTCGTGGCTCGTTCTTTAAGTCGAAATTTCCATCACGAAAGCGTTTAAACCAAAATCGCACGGTGCGTTCATTAGTAGACCCCTCTCCAAACGCAGCATTGATATTGCGGGCTGTTTCTGCCGCGTTAGTTCCGCGTCGGAACTCGTATTCAAAAATCACTCGAATTTTCGCAGTATCCATCTTTCTTGTCTAAATTGAATAACAAAAACAATTGAAAGTCGATATTCAAATGTTCCACATTTTTAAAAAAAAAAACATCATAGAAACCATTTGAAAAAAGTTTCATTCGAAAACTTCAAACCATGAAGATTCTATGTCAATTCAAAGAACCTATTGCAATAAAACGGCAATTTCATACTTTAACCCCTAATATTAATGATTTTCAAGTAATGATATAACTTTTTTGCGAATATTCAAGATTAGCAACGTTTCGTTTGAAACCGTTAAGTAAAAAACCGTTTCTCATTATGTAAACAAGTTAAAAATAATTGAATTTGCCAGTGACGTTACAAACATTAGAAACATTGAATTTTATTACTTTCCGCGCCCATATTGATTAAGGAAGTAATTTGTGGTGGCAAAAATCATTTTTTGTCGACTCACCGTTTTTTAAGCTCGTTCCGTATATTTTTAAATAATGGTCAAGATGTGCCATAATGATGTTTGCTAAGGAATTCCACGTCGGTCGTACTGTAGAACTCAAAGTAAATACAATCGAAGTGTTATTGGAATAACGCAAAACCTGGTAACCGTTTCTTCAGTATCGGTGATGAAGACACTTTCAGTGAGCTGATCTGTAAAATTCCCAAATTTATTTTTAAAACAAATTGACTTTTGTTTATTTTCAATTTAAGATAAGGTAAAAAAGTATTTATTCAAATAACCACAATTGGATGGCACCGGTAAGAAACAAACATCATTAAAAGTAGTGGTTGCACAGAAAGAATGTAGTAGAGTTATCCGTCGGTCTCCACGCTGTATTTTGATTTGTGTTGTGGACGCCTAGATAGATATCAATCAAATAGAATTAAAGTTTTTTATTGAAAATAACACAGAAATTGAGACTTATTGAACGACACAAGTAAAACTCGGTGCTAATGTCAAAATCTAGATCATTTTGGAGAAAAAATAGACAAAAAACTCCGGAGTCTTTCCAAATATTTTCCTGAATTAACAGAGTTTACATATTATTCTAAAACCTAGTACTAATGCAATAAACTGGCTTTAATTCCAGACATCTTTGTGATCTCAATAATCTCTAATATTATAGTAGCCTTTTTGGCACAAAGTGTGCTACACATTTTTCGAACCGCGTTTCTGGCAAGCCTATTACACTTTGAAAACTTTATTTGTATTTTCGAGTATACGCCTGATCACAAAGTATTTAAAATTGGTAAAAGATGACAGGAAAAGCAAATAAAACAAATACATAAATATATGTTATTCTCATATGGACCAAAGTAGTCCTGGTTTGTTTTCTTTTGATATCAAACACATGGTTTATTAGGATTTCAGGCGGGATATTACATTCTGGATAAGGTTTTATTAATTCCTCTGTTGCTCCTAGATAAAGAGATAAAGATATTTATTTGTTAAACACTAGTATGAATATGGCACAATAATAAATATTTGTTCTGCATGTCATTGTAGACACAAATAATTTTCAATACGAGAGAGATTTATAAGAATGTTATTGAAACCTAAAATCACGATATCATTTACAGAAAGGATTACCAGCAGTTACCATTTTCGCAATAAACACTACAATTCAATACAATATATGCACTTTTTTAAGGAATCTCGATATGTATTATAAAAGACCAATTCTCAGTAGTTCGAGGTGACGACAAACTAACATAAAAATGTTTTTTTTTTATGTAGCGTCCCACTGCAGAGCACAGGCCTTCTCGCAGAGAGAGTATGGGCTTAATCAGCACGCGTGCCCAGCGCGGATTGGCAATTTCAAGCGCTGAGGTACGTGAACACCTCGGACACTCAGGTTTCCTCATAATTTTTTCTTTCACAGTTAGCGAGTGGTATTGGTACTGCAATTTCACAAATGAAGTATCATTTATTGAAAATTGTATTTTCAAGTTGCCTCCGTGGCATAAAAACCAATCTGTTACATGGATATTTTCCACCAGAATACGGACACAGTACAATTTTTCCGCCTTGACTTCCGCAGCCATTTCAGCAGATTACCAAACGCGTCAAGCTACCACCAGGCGAGTTATTTAGACTGTAATTTACCAGAAAACGGCACCTACATAATTGCGAACGGTTGGCTCATAGCCAAATGCACGCCGAGACAGTTTGTTAATTACCCATTCGCTCTCTTGTATTGAAAATGAACAAGCGTGAGAATCCGAGCTGAATAAAATAACTAATAGCCACCATTTATTTTGCCGTAATAAATTCAAGCGAGGTCAGTATCTCCATGGTCTGATTTTTCTGACTGATGCTGATGACATCGGTGGATATACGAAGATGTTATCAATCAATCAGCCCGTATTAGCCCAATGCCAAACCTAGGCTTCTCCCAAAACATATCACTTCTTCCGTCCTTGGCCGTCCTCAACCAGCCGTTACAGATCGTCTGTTCAGCGAGGTGGCGGGAATTCTACCCCTTATTGAAAACTAAGGAAAAAGCAATCGAAGTCTTTAAGAGTGCGATCGAAGTCTTTAAGAGCAATGTATTACATCATTGCTAAAATAGTCATTCCCTCCTTATAATACATTAGGTACTTATAAATGCTTTTATCTCTTTCTTTTTTGCACGCCTACCTCAATTACCTCTCATGTACCTCCTGCAGGTTGACTGGTAGAAAATGCCATTAGCATTAAGTCCACCTTTTGTACACTGTTTTTGTGCAATAAAGAATTAATAATAATAATACAGTTTGTGTACCTAAATAAATAAACAAACTAAAATAAGTTGTACGGCTGTTAAGTTTTCGTAACTTCTATTGGTTAGTTTTAAAATTCGAATATTGATAGGGCAGTCTCACAAATTGTGTTGAATCAATTTCAATTCCACTTAGTACTTTACCATTTTATACATCACAAGAGCCGATCACAAAGCTCAACCAATCAACGCAATGTACGCGAGGGAAGAAATGCAAATTGCAAATTTTATTAGTGCGTGCAAACGAAGCCACATGGAAAGCAACCTTTTTACTTGAATACTGCGTCCATCCTTTCACTTTCATCGGACGTTCCGGCGATTATGGTAACCGCGTATGCTAAACCGGATTGGGTAAAGAGGATCATTCTGTTAACTGCTGCCTATTTGGAAGGTAACCAAACACATCCTACGCAGCCATTGGGCCAATAATGAAAGCCCACTCTAATGAAATTGGATTCTTGCTAAAGTTACCTGATCAATTTAAAGAATAGACGATTGCATTTGGCATTTTGGCATTTCAAAGTGGATTCGCTCGTGTGCCTATGTCGTCGTCAAAATATACGAAATTTTTTTATAACTATAATAAAATTTCCATAGGATTCCGGATTACACTAAAATTATCTGGTGTCCCAGTAGCACATCATCATCATCAACCCATTATGTCCCCACCGAGGGGCACGGGTCTCTTCCCTGAGGAAGGTATAAGCCATACTCCACCACGGGGGCCAAGTCCGGATTGGTGGAGGCTTGTAGACTAGTGGCTCGTCTACTGTCAGAAGTTGTCAAGCCGCCCTAAGGCCTCTGACTTGGCTTAACGACTGCCATCTATCGACGGCAGCCGGCACCAACAGCTTAACGTGCTTTGCGAAGCACGGAACCGCTCGGAAAAATGCCACTTGCGTTAGGCATAGACGGCGACCCATCCATGCACTGAACGCGCCCTGTGTTGCTTAACCTTCGTGATCGTTTAAGATCACTCAGGCAGCCGGGGCTACGAGCGATTACACATACAACATTGTAAGGATCGTGACACGGCAGTATCAACACGCGTTGAACGTTCTTACAAACACAGACTCCGGCGACAACACATCGAATAATACCTACCTTTAGCTTCATCTAACTATGACACTCGTCACCGACCTGCCAGCCTGAATCACACCCGCGCAAGGGTCACCACTCATCGTCCAGCGACGCGACACTGCAATGTCAGTTACATTACAACACGTACTGTATATAACCATCATGTGCCGAAGCGTGTCAAGGAAAGCGGTTCGAAATTTAGATTCTTATTGGCGTCACTGTGACTGCTGCAATTTCCATGGTTGCACGTCGAGAAACATAATAGGATTCTTATTTATTTTTCTTTTAAAAACTCATGTAAAACTAAGTATAGTAACAAACAACCACAAACTCTCCCAAAGAACTTGAAATATGAATGACCTTCTAAAATTAAATTTAAGAAAACTTTATTTGATACCAAATCACTAACTCAAACGTAGAAAACGTTGAGGTCGGTGATTCTGTTTCAAATATAGATTTTTTCAATCCCTTCTTTTATATTAGGCCTGTATAGCTCTTACCTCTGAGATCACTCTTGAGTGCGTTGTCAAATTGCTGTTTTGTTTCAAATTGCATCTTGGGCAAGAACATCCTTGATCTTGGGGTTATTTCCCATTCTTGAGCCTAACGGCGGTTTTATTCATTTCAGCGCATCCAAAAGATTGATGGCCATTGTCAGCTGACGAGGAATTGTTAGTTTCGAGTAGGAAAACATAAGACCCTCTATCCTTCATAGATTTCCATCAGTGCGGAAACCGGCTCCAAATTGCTTGCTAGAAGCGTCGGGAAAAAAAAAGGAAAATAAGGCGACATCCGCCTGGGTCGGTCATTACGTTAATGCGAGACTAAACTTGATTGATGATCTCAGGCCTGGTGCGAAATTTGCTGCGGGACTCTTGGATGTCTCTGTATTGGATAGTTACCAAGTCCAGCCGTGCTGAGAGTACGCGATTAAGCGAGAATTTGAAATCGCTAGGAATATTTCGAAGGAACGTTCTTTTCGTTAGTAAGTGAGTTATCTATTTATTTTCTTCTCATAGAGGTAACAGGACACAACTTTGGCCTGGCCTGTTTTTGTTATTCAATTTAGACAAGAAAGATGGATACTGCGAAAATTCGAGTGATTATGAGGCACCCATTTTTCGTTTTTATTTTTTATTTTATTGATTTGACGCAAGTGAGTCAATATTGTGGGTAAGGTAACGTTAAACCATGCCGCTAATTCCTGGGTAGTTTGACTAGGGTCGGCTTCCACTATCTCTCTTAATTCATCGTTATTCACCTGTGTGAGCGGTCTTCCTCGTGGCTCGTTCTTTAAGTCGAAATTTCCATCACGAAAGCGTTTAAACCAAAATCGCACGGTGCGTTCATTAGTAGACCCCTCTCCAAACGCAGCATTGATATTGCGGGCTGTTTCTGCCGCGTTAGTTCCGCGTCGGAACTCGTATTCAAAAATCACTCGAATTTTCGCAGTATCCATCTTTCTTGTCTAAATTGAATAACAAAAACAATTGAAAGTCGATATTCAAATGTTCCACATTTTTAAAAAAAAAAACATCATAGAAACCATTTGAAAAAAGTTTCATTCGAAAACTTCAAACCATGAAGATTCTATGTCAATTCAAAGAACCTATTGCAATAAAACGGCAATTTCATACTTTAACCCCTAATATTAATGATTTTCAAGTAATGATATAACTTTTTTGCGAATATTCAAGATTAGCAACGTTTCGTTTGAAACCGTTAAGTAAAAAACCGTTTCTCATTATGTAAACAAGTTAAAAATAATTGAATTTGCCAGTGACGTTACAAACATTAGAAACATTGAATTTTATTACTTTCCGCGCCCATATTGATTAAGGAAGTAATTTGTGGTGGCAAAAATCATTTTTTGTCGACTCACCGTTTTTTAAGCTCGTTCCGTATATTTTTAAATAATGGTCAAGATGTGCCATAATGATGTTTGCTAAGGAATTCCACGTCGGTCGTACTGTAGAACTGTAAATAATTTCGTGCAAGAATATTTCGGCTTTAAAATCTGCTACTACATGTAAGTTTCTACTAAATATGGCAACGAATGAATTCCGTGTGACGCTATGTCACTCTATTTCCTTCTGTGGATGTCGTAGAAGGCGACTAAGGAAATCAATTACCAGCAAACGAGCAGCAGCGTCTTCGTGAGATTCCAACCGCATACTACGATCGCCAACCCGCCTGCCAAGCGTTGGCGATTATGGCAAAATCCCTCAGGGTATGAGAACCACGAAGGAGGCCTGTGTTCTGCAGTGAGCGTCGAGTGGCTGATGATGATGATGATGATGATGATGGCAATGAAGTCCAATCAATCAACATAAGTATCAATATGAAGTACACAATAGTGAGCTATATCACTCTTGGCCTCTTAGATAAAGACTAGATTTATTGATACAACGTCTAGTGGCAACTCCTATCGACACGATTTTGAAATTGTTAGCAATATTTTGAGGGAATGTTCTTTTCATCTTAATTAACAGTAATAATAATGACTTAACAGTAACATATTTATATTTATTCATGATTTCCAGCCTTCGCTCCGGAACTTTGAATCCAAATTGAAAGTGACATGAAGTACCGTAACGTTGAAAAATGTTTTCTATTATGTTAAATGTCTAGAACCTGTCGTTCGACATGCGTAAACAGTGCAGTTTAGACAGATATATAGATAGAGAACACTTTATTTTATATAAAAAAGGAAATCACGCAGATATTTCTTAACCTAAGAGTACAGGCGGCGGCCTTATCACTAAAAGGCCTTAACATTATTTTAAACTAGCGCTAAATGTTTCTAAATCATGGTTAAAATGTCCCCTTAAAAATGGTGAACGAATTCAAAGTCACGCCGTAGATAGGTGACCACTCAACACTGCAGTCGAGAGACATATATTTCGATGGAGTAGGCATGTCCAGCCCCTATACTATACTATCCTCTCAGCTTATAGCCCAGCGTTGGTGTCGTTTCAGTGGATTAAGCCGACTTATTACAAACGATACCAATATCAATTTACTCAATTTTTACTTAATAACATCCCGCTGCGTCGACTAACTTATTGAATGGCGTTGCTGGGACGCAGGCATACTGGCATTATGGCACGGATCAGGACGGTAATTGGTCTCGTAAAATAAAGTGCGCATTCGAAAGTTTCAGTGTTCCGTATTTGATTAAAAAGTTGACTTTTAGACAGTAACCGGGTTTTCAATTTACGTGGAATTCGAATCAACTTCGTTAGAAAAGAAAAGGTTCAAAGCTTTTTAGTCCAGTACGGGAACATAGACCAAAAACGCCCAGAGATTCGTTTCGTTAGATTTGCGTTTAATGAAATTATTATTTCAGTCTCGCGGCCGGAATAAGACGCAAGTTATTTAATGAGTTAAACTGCACTAATTTGCAATTTATCGCATTATTCAGTTAATTAAAAAAATAAATCTGTTTATCGTACTTCCTACTAATATTATAAATGTGAAAGTTTGTGAAGATGTTTGGAAGTTTCTTACTCAATCACGCAATAACGGCTGAACGGAGTTACATGAATCTTGTCAAACAGATAGAGAAAGATCTAAATTGAGACATTGGATACTTGATACACCGGTAATGCGTTCCCGTAGGGCATATTTTAATGTTACCATAAGCTATTTTCAAGCCAAACTCTAAGATACTTATTTATTGCGTTGCCATGGTAACAAGAATCGTATAAACGAAATCGCTGGGACAGCTACAATAAAATAAATGCCTCACTAATGATGCTACAATCCTGTCGAGCCGTTCGAAGTATTTTTTTTTTGTTTTTGTCTTTAACGATCAGTGCAGTGTTCCGGCCTCAAAAAGCAATTCACTTTACTCAATTTTTTTTTTCATTTACCCGTAAACATTGCGGCGGAAACCCCCGGTTATATCTGGTTAAATGCAGGCATTGTTAAAACTATCTGAACATGACGTCGTCGCCGAGTCTAGTGGCTTTCCCTGAATTCCTGCATTACGTAGACATTCCCGCGAGCGCTCCGCTTGACTGGTACATTCCTATATGACCCCTACTTATACGTTATACATTTTGGGAATCGCAGTAATCATATTCTCAACATGATGGTAGAAAAGTAACAATATACAGAGTCACGCATGAGCTTATAAAAATAGCACTCTGTTTGTGATGCTCGGCTTGACAATGACCACAAGTGACATGATGTGTGATCGATCAGCCAAGGTAACGTTAAACAGCCAAAATCTGATAAGATTTGGATAATATATGCACCATAAAGGTACAAGGCAAGTACTAGGTAAAAAAAAAACATATAAAAAAGGAAAGAGGTATTTGTAACGATATTTCAAATTCGTTTTTTTTTATTCATCATCATAATTTGTATTTAAGATTAGGACTCTTTTCGGTGTGGTCTTTTCGGTCTTCCAAAAGCTGTTAAGTTCGGATTGTAACTTTTGCACGGTTATTCATTTTAATATATCAATAAATCAAAGTCACTCTTTTATACAATTTTTTTTCACCTGGCGAGTCGGATAGAAGCTAGGTGAAACAGGGCAATCACAGAGTGGCGGTCGAGAGCGGGACGACACGACGGTCAGTGGGCAGACCAGCAGCCCGATGGTCGGACGATGTAGTTGAGTCGGCGGAGGGTCCGTGGATGCGAATGGCAAGGGACAGTGAGAGATGGCATTTGGGGGAAAAGGCTTCTTAAATGTACCTAAAGTATTGCATGTCATCAACTTTTATGTACTTATTGCTTTATGTGTGTGTGTCTCCTAGCACAAATAAATGAAATTTTTTTGCAAATTTTTGTCCGAGTAGGGCGTCTCCCCCCTATCCCGGCTATACGGTTGATTGTAGAAACGTGAAAGTAGCACATATAATTAACTTAAAACGAAAACTATCACGGCTAAGTAGGCTTTACATGTTAACGAGTAATAGGCGACTAACTTATAAAAGAAAAACTTCCTACAAAAATAAATTGAAAATTAGTTTAATAAAGTTGTTAGTTCTGTAAAGCAGATAAAAAACACCTCTTTCTACGGAACCCTGCATTGCGCGTGGCTCAACAAGAACTTGGCCGGTTTTGTTACAACTGTGGGGTACTAGAGAAAGTGGGCTGTTCTAAGATTTCTGTGAGTCAGAAAGGAGAGCACCACCCGGTTTATCTCTCGCCGGGCCACCGACCATTTTCACTGACGCACACCGCAATTTCAACCCGAGAATTCATTGCATAATTTACTGCTACATTATAAATTAGGTTTACTGGCCGTGCAGTGTACTTTAAACAGTTGCATCGCTAAGTTTAATACTATTTCAATGTTGTTGTACCAAACAAATAAAGTTATTACGGAGTGCAATGGGGCTGCTTTAGATTTAGAAGTCAGCTAGCTATGAGCTTAGTAATGTATTCACAACGTTCAACAAGCTGGTAAGGAGTCGTCGACGCAACGTTTAACAAATTTCACGTTTGTCAATAATACGGTATTTGACACGATCGACAATAAATTATTTCATATGCTCGATTAAAACAAGAATTACAAAATATCTCGGAAAATGTATCTCTTTTAGTCAATTACTAGTTATTACAATTTTTTAATAGAATAGAATAGAATAGAATAATCATTTATTGCCATGCAAGATTTACATTAATTAAACTATAGCTAGTAGACAGGACTTGACTATACAAACTTAAACTAATGTGGTTTGCACAAGGTCCTATCAGTAGGAATGCATGACAATCGGACATACGCTCAGCATAATGCTGTTGGATAGATCTATCCTAAAAACAGCGCTGATTTTCAGCGCAGCCCATGAAACTTAATTAAATATAGCTAATAAAGTACTACTAACTAAGTGTATGTAATTAAGTACTATGCATTTTACCTGTTTATTACATTGTCGCTTTATGTTTAATTATTTAGTAATTATTAACAACATATAAAAATACAACTAATAGGGCAAAATTTTACAATTTCGTTAAACACTTGGACAATTATTACGTACAATGGCATTACAAAGCATTTGTGCTCTTTATTATTTTTTTTTTAACTTCTAACACTTGTTAAGGCTAAGATAGTTAAAAATAGTAGTTATTTCCCGGGTATTTTCCATTGGCTTCGGTGATCGTAACGCATTATTTTTTATTATTTTTTGCTTCAGTTTTAGTGACCATTGTATTCTTGTTATTATTATTATTTATAACTATATAAGTATTATTCGTGTATATAATTTGTTTTTCTATAAGAAGATGTTTTAATCTGTGTTTGAATGTTATGGTAGTTACATTGCTCTGTAAAGGTGGCGGGAGGTCGTTCCAGACCTTAGACGCGGCGAATTTAAAACTTCCCCTAAAGTTTGCAGTTTTGTGTTTAGGGATTGCCATTGTGTTCTGCGAATTTTGTGTATAGGTAGCTTGGCCGCTTTGTATAGACTATCTTGTGGACCATGGCCGCTAAATGCATCATCCTCCGACCCTCCATCTTCAACAACAACAAATAGATTAAACATAAAATCAGTGCTCTGAAATGTGACGTCATAAGCAAGTATTTTCATACAAAATTCCGTTTTAAAAGTAACTCATTTGATATTTTGTCAAATACCCAATTCTAGTTAGATCTTTCCGCACTTAGCCTCATAGTTGGGTCATTGTACGTAGCAAGCGCTGAAGTACGTAAACTCCTCAGACAGGATTTCCTCATGATGTTTTCCTTCATAGATAGCGAGAGGTATTGCTTCTACAAATTGACAAAAGAAGTCATTGGTACATGCTGTACATGATTCGAACCCCCGACCTCCCGAACGAGGCAAGCGTTCTACCGCTGCGTTACCACCGCTTCTCTTCAATAGTTAGCGTTTAAACTATTTTCGCATTAATTAAAGGGTCTGGTAGAGTCGTTGATATCTTTACTTTGTGCGTTTAGTCGACGCAACTATTAACAGTTTCTACACTTATCTGAAACGAGTTAACGTTGATTTTTCTTTGCATTTGTGTTGTTTTATTGGAAGAGCGACACATTGAACGCGTTGCATTATCTTTTCAACTGTTCCCGTTGAATAAAATGTAGTTGAATTTTCAATGTCTTCTCAGTTTTGCAAAAATCGGTCTATTAGTTGACGGAGCAAAAGCAGCTTTTTAACACAGTTCGTTGGATCAGGATCAGTTCAGAATCGCGGCAAGTGGCAGTCCCTGGTCTCTGCCTACCTCTGTGGGATACAGGCGTGAGTTTATGTATGTATGTATGTTCGTTGGATCAACGCCCGCCTCTAGCACCAATAACTTATCAATAACTTCAACTAAGGTTTTAAAGTCCTTGATATTGGCAAAGTTACGCGTGTACCTGTGGCGGTAAGCCGGCCTCAATCGTGAACCGGGCGTCACGCGCTGATAAACAAATATGCAACACAACACACCTGCAATATGTTGAAGGCATTCATTATAGTTTAGCCGCATTAAATAGATCCTATTTGACCACATTAATCAAGGCATTATGCGGTGAATTAAAACCAATGGTGGCCGATGCGATGCGATTTTCGCCATATTTGATTAGCGCGGTTTACAAAGCTACGCGGATTGGGGCTTTTCGCGGCGGCAGGACACGATACCGACACGGCAACGATACAACGGGGTCAACAAAAGCTAAGAGTTGAACCACTATTTACCTCTCGCTCATACATATTGCCATCTACTTTGTGTGAGCCAGATGCAAATACTTATACGGTTAACAGGTCTAATTGTGAAATATACGCGGGGCAAATACTCGTAGTTGTTGGATTCTTTTCGTTTATTGACAGTATGCTGCGATCGCCAACCCGCCTGCCAAGCGTGGCGATTACGGCAAAACCCGTTATGGTTATGAAAACCATGTCCTGCAATGGGCGTCAAAGGGCTGATGATGATAGACCGTGTTAATAAATTAAAATGTGTTAAGACGTGATATTTGAAACAAAATGCTTTCTTTCTACACCCGTCAATGAAAATCACAAATGTAATTTATTTCCTCTTCGAATGAATTACGTCAATACAGGTCAATTAAATTTATTAATAGCTCGATTAACCAACGTAATGCTAATGTTAAGCTTATTAGACATGCATAATATCCATGTATTCAATCACATTTTACTATTATATTTTTTTACATCTGGCTTATCGTTGTAACTTTGAACGAAAAGTTTGTGAAGGTTTTTTTACCTGGGATTTGTAAGATTCATAAATATGTGTATGTAACATAAGCAGCCTTTATACGTCCCACTGTAGGGTACAAGCCTTCTCTCAGGGAGAGAGTATGTGCTTAATCACTACGCGTGCCCACCGCGGATAAGCGATTTCAAGCGCTAAGGTATGTGAATAGCTCTGACACTCAGGTTTCCTCACGATGTTTTCCTTCACAGTTAACGAGTGGTACAAATGTACATAACTTAGAAAACAAAGTCATGGGTACATGCCCGCACTGGGAATCGAGCCTCGGTCTCTCGCTACCGAGTCCAATGTTCTACCCACTATAGTTCATTTGTTTAGGTATTTTACTAAATGTAAACAATCTTGATACGTCTTTTTCTTGAAATATACACTTTATAAATCCAAATATATTACATTTTTTACTTGAATTTCATGACATTTTATGTAATTTCACACTGAATTTTGTAAAGTGTAAAGATTTAGATTTATAAACTGTATATTTCAATAAGGCATTATTTTCATTTAGTTAAATACATAAACAAATGAACTATAGGCTACCACCGCTCTTATGTGTACAGAACAAAATTTTCAATTTTAAATTATTTTTATAAAGAATAAAAGAATAAACAGTGATATAAACGATCCATACAATACTAAGTAACAGCGGAAGACAAGCGAGAGGAATTGAAACATCGAAAACTCGGATTTCTATTGCGACCCATAACTGACCAACATCAGAAGAATAAGAATAAAAAGACAAATTTCCACCAATTGCAAAGCAAAGGCCTTCATATGTCCCAACAGACTAGAATATATAGAATTGCTCTGAATATAAAGCGTTTGATTACGCGCTAATTAGCCCACTAATAAAATATTTATTCATGTCGCATTCATTCATTCGAAATTCATATTTATATTGGACGAAATCGTACAACGTAGCCAAGAACTGTTACTGAACGCACCAGCTCGCTGGACCGACGATCTGAGGAGATTGCTGGCTGTGGCTGGATGAGGATGGCCGAGGACAGAAGCAAGTGGCGTGCCTTGGGGGAGGCCTATGTCCAGCAGTGGACGAGTACGGACTGATTGATACATAAAAATACATATGGGACGAATTGAAAACCTCTTCCTCTTTTAAAGTCGGTTAGAAGGGCTCATAACATAACATACATAAGCAGCCTATATACGTCCCACTGTAGGACACAGGCCTTCTCTCAGGTAGAGAGTATAGGCTTAATCACCACGCGTGCCTACCGCGGATTGGCGATTTCAAGCGCTGAGGTATGTGAATAGCTCAGACACTCAGGTTTCCTCAGGAATGTTTGCCTTTACCGTTAGCGAGTGGTATTGCTACTATAACTACACAAACGTACATAAACTTAGAAAACAAAGTCATAGGTACATGGCCGCACTCTGAATCGAACCTAGGTCTCTCGCTTCCGAGTCCAATGCTCTACCCACTAGGCTACCACAGCTGTTGAAAGGCTCAATTACGGTATAATATGCGCGTACGATTAATTCAGACGGGCGGCCTTGCTGCGGTATTGTGTTTAGCTCGATTGAAAGCATAAACTACTTTACTGCACGTTGTTAATACGCGTTTTACATGATTTTATTTCATTTCACATCTACGTGTAGTTCAAATCTTGCAAGCCGAATTTGAACCACTTACGACTTTTATATGTTTGCACTCTTGTTCGGTTCCAATGGCAATGCACTAAAATGATAGAAATACCTGATGCTGAAGCCAGGGTTGTGCACTATTCAACAGTTAGCAGAAGCGCGGACACCAAGCTTTGGGTACACGTTTTAGCTAGACGTTATCTTTATCACGAACTGATGTTGCAACCAAGATTGTCTCCGGTCAGCAACGTTTATGGTTTAGTAGCAAGGGCAATGGACATGAAACTTTCCAAACTAACAAAATAAAACTATCGACACGGTAGTTTATTGCACATAAGTAAAAAAATACAATGGCACAATGGATAAGTCTTGTAGGCCAAAGATAGAGATTGGCCAGAAAAATTGTGGACATGTAAACTACACAGAATTTTACTTAGATCTAATAAAATTTAGGCTTACGTATTTGCGTGCTGTTTGTTTATTTTTCGCAAAGCATAAGTATCATAAGCCATTCGAAAATAAGATAACAATATAAAAGGATAAACATAAAAACTTTGGTTACAGAAGTTATAATTAAAATAAATTCTATGTACCAAAATCTAAAAACACTTCCGTCCGTGAATGCCAGTCCCGCCCATTGCAATGTTGCAATCTATTAACGACGCAAAAAAGCGTAGAAGCTGGCAAGATAAGTAATGGGAGCGTCATATAAAACAGCAGCACCACAATAAATAAATATTGTGTCGATATATAAATAATTTATGGTGCCCAACACGGCTACGCCAGATATATCTCTTTCGACGCGATCCATCAAGCGATTTGGCGGGACGAGATAAACCGACGTTGAAGTGCAAATAACTATACCTTTATACTCGTTTCTGTGTAGTTACATCGATGGAAAGACACAGATGAACTTACCATCTTTTTACCCGACTACGGCAGAGCTAAAAGAAAGTGTTATGATTTCAGCCATGTGTGTTTGCATGGATGTTTCATGTTTGTGTGTTTTTTACAGTGTACAATAATTTAATAATAAGTTTATAGTTTAGTTTAAACTATTTGTTTAGTTTCACTAGTTTGGGTAGGTTATTAACGTATCTTATGTATGTTGTATGTAATGATGATGAATTGTGAGTTCATAAATATAAATACAATATTAAAATTTACAAAGGGGCAAAAAAAATAATTATTATATTTCGCGTTTGTGAAGTACTCCAGCGCCATCTGTTACCTGTTCTGAATATGAATCTTATAAAAATATAGTTTTTAAGCTTTCTGATGTATCTACCTACTTTCTGTATCTCTCTATCGACAGCGGCCCTTAAGAGGCAAGTCGCGGGGACACCGTTTAGGGGGCCCTTACGTACTGTTCGGCGCAAGCAAACCCATTCCGGGTCTACTTTTGACAAGCCATGTAGGGGATGTTTACTCACATTTGTCGAAACGGTCGACCCAGTGATGCAAAGAAGCATAATGTATATTTAGTTTTGCTCGACTTTGGTCTGGGTGTTCCGGTACTATCAAAGTACAGTACTTACATTCCGGAGGTAGCGGGATCGAGCCACGGCGCGTGTGCTTTGTTTTCTAAGTTACGTACATTTGTGAATTTGTAGTAGTAGCAATACCACTCGCTGACGGTGATGGAAAACGTCGTGAGGAAACCTGAGTGCCCGAGATGTTTACATACTTCAGCGCTTGAAATTGCCAATCCGCGGTGGGCACGCGTGGTGATTAAGCCCTTATTAAATGATAGAGCAATCTCTCTCCCTCTGAGAGAAAGCCTGTGACGTATGTAGGCTGTATTATCATTATAATATACGATGATGATATATCAGCAGTCTGTTAACCAGATGAATGACATAGACATCGATTAATGAATGACTACGCGGTTAGCAAATGAAATGAAAATAAATAAATTAAACTTCTTCAGCATTTACATGGTACAGTAAGTAGGATCAACTGTAAGTAATGGTTACATGTCAGAAAAGGTCCACCACCCTCCGTACTAGTATAAACTGTATTACGGCAGGGTAAATATAAACCAAATATGGTCAGCATAAATATTTTTGGTCAGTGGCAGTTTTTTCATGTGGCAGTGCGCATGTGTCTCACATATTAACGGGCACGATGATGAATCTTTTGAATAGAAATAGCAAAATATTATAGTATGTAGACCTGAGTATGTATATTGTTTTAACTTCAACTCGATACCTCCAAGCGTTCCCGAGATAAAGGGTCTTGACAGAAAGGCGGACGGACGGACGGACAACAAAGTAAAGGGTTCCGTTTTTTCCTTTTGAGGTACGGAACCCTAAAACCACGATTCATTGAACCCTCTTGAAATGAAAGAAGAAAGAAAAATCATTTAACGCCACAAAGACATTTACACAATAATATAGAAATAGAAAATACAGAAAAAGGCAAAAATAAAATCAGAAGAAAAGTGAAACTACAAGTGTAAAGTAAAGACTAAAGTTAAAGTAGGTACACACTGTATGTCGATGCAGCGGAAAAAAGGCCTCATGCTCAGTATTCGCCGAAGGTTTGCACCCACTGCTCTCATTGTCAGCAAGGGCCTTCTGGTGACACACCACGTTCAATTGTGGAAAGGCGGGCGGAGCTTATCAATCGTGTTATCAATCGGACCGAGTTCAGCAAAATATCCGTGCACTTGCCACCGTCAGTTTAACATGATCTTTCCCTTTACCACAGACTACAAACTGTACTTGAGGAGGGTTTTTGTAGCATCGCGTTTTTATAAATAAATCCAGAGGTATTTACTAACTGGTACACGAAAATTCCTTCGAATAGAAAAAAAACTTATTGCCGACGAAACTGTTTTACTGTTTTCATGATTTCAGTATTGGCACCCAAAGCACTCCAGCTGCGACCTTTATCACGAGAGGAGTAGCAGATGAATCCGGCGTAACGCGCTAAGCTTATGCCACACAGCGACCCGGAAAGCCCAGGTTTAAAGTTACCAATGTCACAGGAAATGCAATTCAATGCCCGTGCACCCAACAGCCCGGCCATTTTACCCGGATTCGCACGATTGACTGGGCCCCAGATTAGGGTTGCCAGATATCCGTATTTAGCCGGACATGTTTGGCTTTTTACGGCCATGTCAAGCTAATTATACAATATTTCGGCTTTTTAAAAGCCTCCAAGTTGATCAAATTTATGTTCCAGTGTTAAGTCAATTTCAGGCGCCGCTGGAGGAGTGTTTGATGAGCCTTAAGGTCAGGTTAAGTTAGGTTAGGTTATGCCGATAGGTTGCGTAGTGCGGATGCACTACATTAATAATTTTAACATTCTTAGTTCATTTTTAAGACGCTGAGTCCGGGTTTTGTATTTTTGCACTCGGCAACCCTAGCGTAGGTAGACCCATGGACATAATTAGTACCAGTTTAATCCCGCTTTACGTGTTAAGCTTTCCATTCAAATACCTTCCCGAAAAGCCAGGTTTAACGTTACCAACGTGCCAGGAAATGCAAGTCAATGGGATCAATGCAGTGCACGCAACAGTCCACCCTTTCTTGATTTTTCGTACAGCTGTCGATTGTTGTTTTTTGTATATACTTTGGCTAACTGACATTGAGTTAAAAGTAAATTTACAGTTTGTTAGTGTACGAGAATTTGGAGGTTAGGCTCCTAAGACTTTGTGCGACTCGATAGACATGAAAAATGATACTCGTATGAAACGTTTAAGGCAATAAACAAACCAGGTAGGAAACAAACATATTTTTATATTCTTTTTTTTTTCACTAACCCGTGCTGAGGACAATTGAAAAACCTATTAAGAGGCTAAAAATTCCACCCATGCCTTTAAATAGGTTTTTTAAGTTGTCCTCAGCACGGGTTAGTGCAAAAAAAAAGAATATTATCATGTAGGTACAGCGATATCATTTCAATGTTAAAACCTAACTGCAAAGTGGGTTACTCGGGGCTGCAAGTGATGTAAATTGCTTCGGCCAGATGTCGCTGTCTGTACGTAATACAGAGAAGTTTGTAAAGAGGCTTGAAATTTCACTGATGTCTGCACTTGCCCATTAGCTCAGTTGGGAGAGCGCTGGCACGGTTAGCCAGAGGTCATGGGTTTAAGTCCCGGCATGGGTGGAATTTTTAGCCTCTAGATAGGTTTTTTTAAACATATTTTTGTAAAAACCTATTAGGGATAAATAATTCCCATTTCAAATGATAGAAATCTTTTTAAGCGAAAAAAAGAAGATTTTAGTTTAGAGCAAGTGTGCTGTAAAAAAAATAAAAGTATGTTGAAATTGACAACGGAAGACAAGTCTCATCACGATAAGAGACATTTTTTTCAGGTTTCTTAGTAGCAATCGAGATAGCCTTAAATATAATCAATACTATTAAAATATTGTTAAATATTGCACAATTAAAACAATCAATTAGTAATTAAATAATTTCAATAATTCCATAAAATAATCTCGTTTCGTTTACAATCACGTCGGTCCATAAGCCTCAAATTAGCAGTTTCCATGACCAATCGCGTCAACGCCGCCAATGCGCCAGGAAATGCAATATAATGCAAGGCCCGGTGCACTGCGTTGCAGGCAACGGCCCGCCATTTTACCGGGCCCGACGATTTAGTGGGACAAGGACCCGCGCAACCGTCTGTCCTCGCACTGTCGTCACGCTAATTCAGGTGGATTTATATCTCGAGTGCAACACACCAGCCTGGGCACCTACTGCGGAACTTTAGCTGCCTCGGCGGTCTAGCTATTAACACGCCCAAAACAGAGGTCGTGGGTTCGATTCCCGCTGGAGGCCGCCGTACTTGACAACGTAGAAATGGCCTCAGTCTGGGTTTTCATCATCATCATCATCATCATCAGCCATTTGATGCCCACTGCAGGACATAGGCCTCCCTCATGGTTTTCCAAGCTTCCCGGTCTTGTGCCGCCCGCATCCAGCGAGTGTTTCATGATCGTGATGTACTTGCCTGGTTACCATTGCACAGGGTTTCCTAGCTTGGGACCAGGACAAGTGATTTTGAGAACTTCCACACACATGTAGTTATGTATTTAATTTTGGGCAGATCAGATGAGCTTCAGGTTCATTTGCTTCCATTTGACTCGTTGGTTCGTGGGTTTGACTTCCGCGGGTGGATTAATCTGGATCTTACCCTAGCACAAGGTATTCTGGTTTGGGACCAGAATAAGTGATTGTGTTTTTGATTCGCATTCTAGTAACTTATAATTACGTCACTTAGACAAAAGTAACTGACAGCTAGCATTCAAGTGCGCATAATTATCTCAGCTGTTGTCAATACGACCTCGAGCCTTAGTTCACTAAGTCACGTGACAGCGTAAGGGTTCCTTCAGGCCTGGGCGTATCTTTTCCTTACGTGGACTCAACTTACTAACTTTAAGGGTGACTTTACAACTAAAATGAAAATAAAAAAAATCAAGTACCAGAGTAGAGGCGACGATGTAAACGAGCTTACGCGCTCCGCTTGCTAAACAACTAACTTCCGAAAGAAGCGACGAAATTGGCTCTCATTGTAACTGTAGCGCCCAAAATATTTCACTTATTCATGAAGCTTAGATTAAATGGCTCGGCGCTTGATAAATGGCCTGTAAAAATCTGGCAGCATTTCCACTCGCAAAACAAACGGGATTTATCGCCATCGATTTCTAAATTTTAACGCACAAGTGAATTTCGCGTAAAAGTTTATCTTTGTTTGCTGTGACGTGTTTTTGTTTCAAGAATGTAAGTTAAGAATGGAGAAAAGGCCGGGTGAGACGACGATAGCGGTATCTCGACTAATTTCTACCATACTTTGTCTACTTCCAACAGAGTATCATCATCACCGTATTTAAGAGTTAGGCTCTTGTCGGCGCAGCATTCTCCATGTACTCCAATGACAGGCCAGTCCCTTCACCGCCTCATAAGTCACGCACAACATAATATATCTTCTCTTTAATTTGTTCCAATTAGCTTCTAATCCTTGGCCTTCCTCTACGTCTCTTTCCTTCCAATACGTTTTGTATAAACATAATAATGACAAAATCACTTGTCCTGGTCCTAAACTAGCATACAGGGAAAAGAAGGAACAAGTTGTCTTAAGTGGAGAAAGTGACCCAACCACCCTCCACTTGAACTTAATGGGTACAAACGTGGGAAAGGACATTTGAGTTGCATGTTAGAGAAGAATGGAAAAAAATTAGTAACTCTTGAATAGAAGCAACTTGGATAGAAGCGAAGAACGATTTTGAGGACGAAGAAGAAGAAATGCATTTATTTATCGCCACATAGACATATACCACACGTCAAACAGAAAGCAAACTTTAAAAAATAACTAACACAACAAAACACACAATAAGTATGTCCTGAGCTATGCCACATGAGCTACGTCCATGCAGCTGTAAAAAGGCCTCAGGCTCAGTAATTACTGCGGTTTATTGCCTACAGCACTGACTCACGTGACTCACGGAACATCGCATCGAGACGGACAAAGTTTACAATTCAATACAATACAATACAATACAATACAATACAATACAATACAATACAATACAATACAATACAATACAATACAATACAATACAATACAATACAATACAATACAATACAATACAATACAATACAATACAATACAACACAACACAACACAACACAACACAACACAACACAACACAACACAACACAACACAACACAACACAACACAACACAACACAACACAACACAACACAACACAACACAACACAACACAACACAACACAACACAAAACAACACAACACAATTCAATACAATACAATACAACGCAGTACAATACAAAAAAAACATACTTAAGCTCACGCCTGCATCCAAGAGGGGTAGGCAGAGACCAGGGACTGCCACTTGCCACGATCCTGACAGATCACCTTCGCTTCATCAAGATTCATTGGTCGTTGCATGCACGCACGCCGGTTTCGGGTACTTTTTATAATGCTAATACATCCCCTATTTGGTCAAAGTATGTCTGCCTGAGACGCCCCTTGCCGAACCTTCCACCCACATTCGCTCGATACATTTATTTACAATACAATTCAATACAATACGTAAAGCGATCTCGAGTTATCCAAGGGAAGGATAGACACAAAAGGAATAGCATCTAATGCTGGAAAAGAAAGAAAGGTTTAGGTTTCCTGGATACATAATAAATAACCTTTATGTTTTACTTTACAGGCATATCTGGTTGTAAGGGCTCTGAGAGGTGGTTGGAATGTCATTCCAGCATACGGACATCGCGAATCCGAAGCTTCCTCGGAAGGCAGCAGTTTGATGCATCGGAAATATTGTTTTGGACTTGCACTGGTACTTTAAACGAGACCACTCAATTTCGTTGAACAGGTATTCAGGTGTCTCGGATTTGAGGACACCGAACAACAGGCCGGCAAACAGCATCCGTCGTGCGGACATCTTCAACAGATTCGCGTCGTTGAAATAAGGTGTGACATGTGATCGAGGGGGAATCTTGAAGCAGAATCAAGCACACGCATTCTGCACAGGCTGTATCAACCTTGAAGACCTGCTTAGCAAACAACCCCCATAGGCAACGTCTCAGTAGTTTAGTTTGGACAGCACAAGCTACTCACACAATTTGACTCGCATGTCTACACTGAGGTAGTCCCGTATCTTGTACAGTACTTTGAGACGATAGAAGCAATTTCCCACGACCTCAACGACATGACCCTAGAAACGGAGCTGACAATCCATCAATAAGCCCAAGTTCCTGGCCTCAAACACTAGCTCAATCGGTTCACCTCCGACACAGATAGGCCCAGTATGATCTTATGTGGGATCACAGTATGATCTAATGTGAGATACTATTGCGGATGCTAAAAACAAGGGGCTATAAATCACTGCATGTGATAGCCCGTTTTTATATTCTCCAGCGTAAATGACGTTTTTATATCCCACTGTACGGATTGTTAACAATACATTTGCACAACAGAAAAACGTAAGTGGATTATTTTAAAATACCGCTCGGGTTGTGACTTTATTTCACGGAACGCCAGGTACAGTTTCCATCAAAAAACGAATTCATTAGCTGCTTAATTTATGGGTAAACAATAAACGGTTGCGGGGCTCAATATGGCGGATAAATATCAATTTGGAAGCTGTACGCAAATTGCGCCCAGTTTCGTTGTTCGCAGCAAGCGCTCGGATAGCGGTACCCAGGAGACAATTCTTGTAGTGCAATATGTTTTATTGATTTTGCACTCTATTTCAAAGCCACGAAGCAAAATTTTATTTCAACCTGATTCAGATAAGTTAAGAAAAGTTTCCCTTGTGATATCACATTGCTCGCCTCAATCCAAAGGCATGCTGCAAGAGCCTTTAGAATTGGACTTCCTACAAACTGGTTCAAAACCAATGGGCAAAAACCCAAAATTGAGTCCTAGTCGAGAAATAAAACCGGCCAAGTGCGAGTTGAACTCGCGTGGAGAGGGTTCGGTACAATGCCAAAGTCAAATGTTTTTATTCAATTGAGGTATGTTAATAATCGCGAGTTAACTACTACAAGCGCTATTTAGTGGTGAACTATTTTCTGTAAGTGAACGTATTATAATGAGTTTACTACTTTTGAATGGATAGAATTCTTATAGGTTTTCCTGTAATCTACAAGCAAAGAACTATATATTATTTTTTTTTTTTTCAAAATTTTAGGCTCGGTAGTTTCGGAGATCAAGGGGGAATGGTCAATTTTCGTCTCCTTTCATGAATAAAATCAACTATTTATTTTACAATAATAACAACAATTTATTTGAGATCCCCATAACGAGCCCTTTCATTCGATATACCACACAGTAAGTTTCGCAAAACTTTTTAAATTTTCTAATTTGTCTCCCGAAAATGGCCATTATCAAAAAAAAAAAACATATTTACTTTACACTTCTGTGTTTGGGTGATAGGATTACACCACCCTACCAAATTTAATCTGATTGCGTCCAGTAGATTCGGAGCAAATTGGCTGTGGCAGACGGACAGACAGACAGACGCACGAGTGATCCTATGTTCCGTTCCGTTTTGTAGGGTGTACGGACCCTAAAAACTGTCCATTGTGTTGGTTTATCCATCTTAACCTTTCCAAAGTTTCAAAATACATGTATGTATTTCACAGCTGGAGTGGCTTAAAAAAGGAAAAATCGTCCACCCAGTAGAGAATTACATAAAAGAGGCGCATCAACTTGGGCCAGATTGTAAGTTTCAAACACAGGCAAGTCATAGCAATCGATCGCACGCCGCATCGATATCGTATCGAGAACGCCTGTAAGTGCTACCGATCCGTGAAGGATTTGATAAAGGGAAACCTACCTACCGCCTTCATTGAAGCGGGAACTCGTCCTCACATGCATCTGACCTATGGCTGACACAATTGGTCACTGACAGAGAAACAGAATTCCAAACTCAAGGATTGTCAAAGAGCAACGGAGAATTGCATATTGGGCATCTGAAGGACCGGCCGCATCAGAAATACTACCCTGTGCTCCAAAATGCGTATTTAATGGTGTGGTCATTCCTATGTGATTGATTTAATTGCTTTTTGATCATTAAAATTACTTTATTGGACTCTTAATAAGTATTTAACATTAAGTACATAATTTCATTAATTTCATTTCAATTTATTTACATTTTTTTTATTACTAAATTATTAACGCACCTTAAATTTAGCACGCACCTTAAATATCACGCTCTATATTTATGATCCAAAACGTATGTCATCATCATCAGCCATTCGACGCCCTCTGCAGGACATAGGCCTCCCTGATTTTCTAACCATGAAGGGTTTTGCCATAATCGCCACGCTCGGCAGGCGGGTTGGCAATCGCAGTATGCTGTTGGAATCTCAGGAAGACGCTGCTGCCCGTTTCCTGGCAATTTGTTTCCTTAGTCGCCTTCTACGACATCCACATAAGGAAATGGAGTGAAGCTATTCTTTATCCGGACGGCGCCACACGGAATGAACCCATGTAATACATATTAATATGAATAATTTATACACCCTGTAATATTACTTTTAGCGAAATTCTTAGATCAACTCCTACATTACGCGCACCAAATGCTGAACGATTCCAACCGTCAAACTGTCAAATTCCATACTAATGGGGAACTTGCTTCTAACTTAGATTGGGGTGAATTTGCTTTTATACCATAGAAATCATATAATATAGAAAAAATTTAAAAATAAAACAATACAAATATTTTTTTTTGGGGTTTTCGGGGTCACAAAATATGCGAAAAATAAAGTTACTCTAATAACATAGAACTTATTAGATTTCGTTTTGTCATTGAATTCTGAATGTTTTAATATTATAAGGGTGTACATGCATAAAAACATTATTTTACGAGATAACTTAAATATCGATAAACGCTTCATCATACATTATAAGCGTTACGTTAGGTAGTGACGTCATAGTCCAAGGTCGATTTGTATGGGGCGTTTTAGTGCCACGTAACTATATTGACGTCCAATCCGCGGTGGGCACGCATGGTGATTAAGCCCATACTC
Source organism: Yponomeuta evonymella (assembly GCA_963969515.1). Classification (NCBI taxonomy): domain Eukaryota; kingdom Metazoa; phylum Arthropoda; class Insecta; order Lepidoptera; family Yponomeutidae; genus Yponomeuta; species Yponomeuta evonymella. Next base: position 5,371,703 of record OZ018357.1, read on the forward strand.
TCTCCCTGAGAGAAGGCCTGTGCCCTACAGTGGGACGTATATAGGCTGCTTATTTATGTTATGTATATTGACTTTTCGACTGGTTATATTATAAAAAGTATTAGTCGCAGAGAAAAAAAAATACCACGTTTATTTATCTTTTAACGTGTCCTTTCATATTTTATTAAAACATTTTTAGTGCAAGTTCTCTATTGCTATCACAAACGTCACGATTCCGACATTATTTGGTGCGCCTAATTAGGCCTCTGTGCTACTTTCAGCGTGTCTATTCGAGAATAAACACCCCGGTGTATGTGCATTGCAAATTCCGTCCGTGAGCTAGCCGTTCGCCTTTCTATTAGCCTCACCTGTGTGTAAATCCATTTCAGGGTGCCGAACTCGATGGGAGCCAGCGACGTCTATCTGTCTGACCTAAGCAGGTACTTTTTTCTTAAGCCTTAATAGGTAGCCCGTTAAAGTTTCCAGAAGATGTGTTGTTATTATTGTACTGTACTATATTATTGTTAAATACTCATATGTAATTCCTGGTGTACATACAATAAAGAATATTCTATCTATCTATCTATCTATCTATTAGGAGGATTTACCAACAAATAATAAAAATACGTTGTTGAAGAGGAAAAGAGTTGTCCGAATCGTGGCAATTGAGAAAAGTTTGGTCTGTGCCTATCCCTCCAGGATACAAGCATACGTTTATGGTGTATGTAGGTGTACATTTATTTTGACCGAACTCCTAATAAAAAAATTGAATAACCGTCTCATAAAATTACTCTGATACTGAAACAATTCAATTGAAAACGACTGAACGATTTCGAATGACGAAATGAAATATATCGAGCGAATGAGGGTGGAAGGGCCGGTAAGGGACGTCCCAGGCGGACATACTTCGACCAAATAGGGAATGTATTAGCAAGGGCAAGATAAAAAAGTACCCGAAACCAGCGTGCGTGCATGCAACGACTAATGAATGTTGAGAAAGCGAAAGTGAGTTTATGTATGTAAACAATTTCGATATTTCTCTCATAGTTGAATCTCTACACACTGCGATTCTCCCCGAGGCCATAAAATTCTTCCACCGGACTCACACAAACTTGGTTGAGCCACCACTTTCTATTACAAAAGAGCATTTAATTGCATTGCTTAGAGGACAAATGGCGCTCATATCTTCGCGTCGGGGGTACCGCGGCAGCCGACGTTGACCAATCGGGAAACGCGACGAGGACCACTGAGTTATGAACTGGCTACTCAATCCATCCAGAAACGACTAAATCTTGTAATGGAGCGTCCGCTAAGAGCGGAGCGCAAAGCCCATTTGCACGGGAAGGACTTATCGCAAAACAAATTAGCAAATTGGACGCGACGAATTTAGTCGGAGCAGTACGGTAAAGATGGGGCCACACGTGGGCCTATATTCTACTATGTAATGGATTGTAGTTAACTAATAATTGCATGAACGTAATGAATTCATATGAATGTCGTTCCGAGTCCACGCGTGCGCCTTCTAGGCGTAAATGGCATGAAAAAAAAATTATGTGACCCGACCGTAAATCTCTTTATTGTAACCATTTTTTTTACCAATAATGTTGGGTTTCCAAATAGACGGGAGTTAGAAATAGACGTGATTATTGATCATGTCTCAGCCATCATCGTCTACAAAACTATTTTTATACGCATCGCTGGAATCGCAACGCAAAATGATCAGTCAGGCAAAATGGAATTCGTTTTGTCTAAGATTGCAAAACTATATCACTTTTTCTTATATCTTTATCTTGTAGTTCTTTTGGGCAAGCACAGATAAAATTAGACTCTGCGCGTGTCATATTAGGGAGTCACGTGTAGACTCGCCCAAGGACAATTATTTGCCAAACAAACACTAACTGCTTGTAGCGCCAGTTTCACAGAGGGTTTGCGTTTCGAGTCAACATTTCACGAAGTCTGGCAACAACTTTACAATATGAAACAGGGCTCCATGGTTCAACTTGTATGTAAACACAATAGTTCCGTGAAGTAGGTGACTCTACCACTATTTTATACGGTGAGTAATTATTGTACGGTAACCGGGTCAATAATGCTCAATGATAGGCAACCTTCCCATGCATCAACAACACATTATAAATTGACGTTAGTGTATTTGTCTTCTCCCCTCTCATTTACACCTAATTGGGTAGGTAATTCTTATTTTGAAAAACGAAAAGTCACGACCGTGGAGGACATTTTCAACTTCAATTATTTACTAAATTAGCTGTCTGCCACTAAGGTCTCTATCTCAAGGGAAATCATAAAATTTTAAAGAAAAAAAGATTAGCCATGGTTGTGACTTTTCTTTTTTCGAAGTGCGAATTACCCATTTGCTTAAATATAATTTTATTTTATTTTTAATTTTGCTAATAACACGAAACAATCCAATTTGTGGTACGCTGATTTTCGAACCAAATATTCGCACCTGTTTAACAAGGTTTCTGTGACAATATAATTCTAGCATGGTAATCAAACGTGTTGTCGCTAGATCAACGAGGCAGTGATCCCGGGCAACGTAGGGTTCCTAAGCTGGCAGATGGGTTTTAAGGTTTCTGTAATAACAATCATGTTGGCACAAACTACAAAATATGCCATATTCCATGCGTCTCCAATTCCCTATCGGCGCAGGCAGCCTTCCAGGGTGGCGACGGAAACAAGACACTCTTTCAATTAAGTAGGCATGAGGCACCTATGTGCTCTAGATTGACAATAAATGAAGAGGACCCACGACCCTCCAGGCCCCAAGCACAATGACTGTAGAATTCAAAAGGGCACAGTCTAACGAGGTGTTACTAAGATGAGACTATTGTGTGACATCCTGCTTTTGTCCGGGGCATTCGCGTCCCAATGGGCGGCATGTATCTATTAACCTTTAAGGCGACTCAACATTCTCACGGCAACATTATGTTTTCATGATCGATGAACAAAATTTCGGCAGTATTATATTTTCTCAACATTGCTTGAATATTGTTGGACATTCGTAGAATTTTTGAAGTTGGCAGTCTTTATCACCAGCCATTTTTACGCCCACTGCAGGACATAGGCCTCCCTCGTGGTTTTCCCTAACCGTGAAGGGTTTTGCCATAATCGCCACGCTTGGCAGGCGGGTTGGCGATCGCAGTATGCGGTTGGAATCTCAGGAAGACGCTGCTGCCCGTCTCCTGGTAATGTATTTCCTTAGTCGCCTTCTACTACATCCACGGAATGAAATGGAGTGACGCTATTCTTAATCCGGCATCACACGGACGGTCACAGTCTTTACTGGGACAATATTTCCTAAAAGTTATTCATTGCTTAGTTCCTGTTTATAAATGGTTTTTTTTTTTGTATTATAATAGGTGATGAACTAACATTGTCCTAATATTGCCACTCCTCCACTGGTAAAAAAAACAATTGCTTGTTGCCCTTTAGTGAGCAGACACATATCCAATAAACATACCCTTAAGGCCATTGGGTCCTCGTATTAGGGTGTGGACCCAAATACGTGTGTTCAAAGGAAACTTTGCAATTATGTACATAGTTAAATTGAAACCTAATATTTACCAACTACAGCAGGGCTTAATACGTTTGGACCCATCACTAATACGTCACATGTAATTGAAGCTCGGTTTGGCGAACTGATGAACTGTTGAAGTGTTTATACGTACCTACACCACAGCCTACACGTGTAACACATAAAAGACCTCAATTTGTTAGCATGAAATTTGTGTTAAATTTGTATTGCGATACCTCTAGCGCATTTTAAGATAATTAGAAACAGTCAAGAAATAATACGAAATTATCAAATACAGAGTTTTCTCCACCGTCGGAGTAAAAATTTGTACGTATATCTTTACTTTTATTATGCCGTAGGAAGACCTATCCGAAAAAATCTAATATTATATTTGTAATAAATACGATGAAAGATTCAACGTGCCAAAAATAAATCAAGAAGCCGCAAGTGTGACCCTTTTCAACGGTAAAATGTCTAGTATCAGTAAAGTTCGTTAGGACTACAAGTCTACAAAGGTAAGGTTAGTTAGCTATGGTAGCTCTCCATTCGAGAAGGTGAGCGTCGTGGGATTCCTTTTAAGTCACTTTAATACCAAGTCTCAACTTAAGCGTTGATTAGTTCTGAGTGGAACAGTTGCTCAAATAAACCAAGCTTGACTGTAACGCTACCTACATTTCATATTAAACAAATGCAAATACCAAAAACGACCTAATTTTCTAGACTAGATGTAGATAAGAACGTTGCGACATTTGGAATTTAAATACGTATTTAATCTTGCGAATAACATAGCTTGACCGCATTTTAAAATTTACAAGCAAAACGGTATAGACTAACAACTTAGGACCAAAACTTTGTTTTATACGATCTTTCGAGGAATTGACGGGGAAACGGTCAGTCCCCAGATGCAGTGAAATTCATGTGCTGGAAGATAGATAACGTTCCAGGTTTTAAAACGAATTTTGTCATGCATAGCCTCTTTACAAAAGATTGCCATCGCACGACGTGACTTGAAAATAAACAAAGAACTGGCCACTTAAAGTACAGAGAAAAGAGTAACACTAAATAAATGGCCTTCTCTTCTGTTGAAGTGAAAGTGAATGGGCCAGACATTCGAAAAGCCGAGACCACTCTCAATTTCAAGTAATAGGATCTACATGAATCGCTATTGATAAGTTCGTGCCAAAGATATTTCCTAACTAATATCCTGACTGACTAATAATTGCGAGGTCTCCTTTGAACACAGCTATTTCGGTTCATGCCCCAATCTATGTAAAGCATAAAATGAAATTTTAAGATATAAGTGAAATTTTATCGAACTCTCTTATGAGTGGTGGGTTATCGATGGTGATGAACAATTTCGGTTTATTTGTTCTTTTAAGATTATTTGTTCCGCTAAGATTCCGTGTGGCGCCGGATTAAGAATAGCGTCACTCCATTTCCTCCCATGGATGTCGTAGAAGGCGACTAAGGAAATAAATTACCAGGAGACGGGCAGCAGCGTCTTCCAGAGATTCCAACCGCATACTGCGGTCGCGAACCCGCCTGCCAAGCGTGGCGATTATGGCAAAATCCCTCATGGTTATAAATACCGAGGGAAGTCCTGCAGTGGGTGTCAAAGGGCTGATGATGATGATGATGATGTTCCGCTAAGTCTTCGTGTACGGGTTGAAACATCGTTTCTCTGAAAGAGCGTTTTAATTGACTTCACTCCTCTCACAACCTATCTCTACGCTCATCACACACTTCTCCTTAAGGTCCCACCTCACCGCACTAATTTCTATGACTAATCCTTCACCGTTCAGTCCATTCGACTTTGGAATGCCTTGCCCGTGGAAGTGCGAAAGGCAAAGACACTACCCATTTTTAAAGAATAATTGGTAAAGTGCCACTACCTCACTAAAGGTACGTAGTAATTTCAGTTGATGTTGTCGCATCTATCTTTGTCTCTTAATAACTATGTATGTATTATTGAAATATGTGCATTTTTTCAAATACATGTATGTATTATATTTTTCTTGTTGCACTAACCCGTGCTGAGGACAATTTTAAAAACCTATTTAGAGGCTAAAAATTCCACCCATGCCGTGACTTGAACCCGCGACCTCTGGCTAACCGTGCCAGCGCTCATGGGTCGCGGGTTCAAGTCCCGGCATGGGTGGAACTTTTAGCCTCTAAATGGGTTTTTAATATATGTATGTAGCTAGAATGTATGCAAGTATTTATTATGTATTTTATAGTAAGTTTAAATATTTTTATTAATGTAAGTAATTTTGTCTATGTACCTATATTCTTATATTATATAATTTATGTACACCTACCTACTCTCTTCACCTTTCAGTCCTATCCATCTTAAGGATGTCTGGAAGAGCTCGCTTTTAGCGATAAGACCGCCAGCTGTATACTATGTACCTTAGATATTTAAGATTTTTCATGTACTTTATAATGTAAGGTCTGCAATAAAGAAAGAGAAGAAAGGATGAGAGGAGAGATGTGGAGAGGATGAAGGAAGAAAGACTGAGGAACCAAAAATATCGAGCGAATGTGGGCGGTACGGCCGGCAAGGGACGTCCCAGGCGGACAACTTTGACCAAATAGCGGATCTATTAGCAAAGGGCAAGATAAAAAGTACCCGAAACCGGCGTGCGGCATGCAACGACTAAGCAATTTTGAGGAAGCGAAATTGATCTGCCAGGATCGTGGCTAGTGGCAGCCCCTGGTCTCTGCCTACCCCTCTGGGATACAGGCGTGAGTTTATGTACGTATACAATAAAGAGTATTAATCTAATTTAATCTAAACAATCTTGATAAGATCCGTTAAATGTTATGTGTCGTATTCGTTTTTTTTCTGAGGTAGGTAGGTACGTGAAAAACACAAGAAAAAAAGTTATTCCAACAGCACGCAAGGCAAAAAGATAGGCTTGAATTCCAAAGAAAGGGTAGGAAAAATTATTTCATCGTTAAAAACAAATTCCGGTGCCCTAAAATTCCTTCGAAAAGAAAATGTTTCCGAATTTCGCGAAAAATACGACCTGGCCTTTTTTTGGCGTTGGCACAATATTTCAATAGGTCTTTAAAAACTGATTTTTAGAACACTACGTTTCTCAATGATTTAACGTAACACACATTCAAACTAATAAAATGTCAACTTTTATGTATTTTCAATTTTGAACTAAAACATTCATAAATACAGACAACAGCACGTCAACCTCACATGCACTCTACTCAGTTACGTTACGGGCGACCTTACAACTAACATGTAAAACTTGATCTACTGTCGACCGTGCATTCATAGTTAGTTTGACCTGAGATGTTAATACAACATTCAATGGCCCAACTAAAAAGTTAAGTGAAGACCTCGCACTTAGCTTTTTAGTTGGGCCATTGGAGGCTAAAAATTCCACCCAGGCCGGGACTTGAACCCGCGACCTCTGGCAAACCGTGCCAGCGCTCTCCCAACCGAGCCAATAGCCTTCACTTCATTTCACTTCACTTCCCCATTGGCTCAGTTGAGAGAGCGCTGGCACGTTTAGCCAGAGGTCGCGGATTCAAGTCCCGGCATGGGTGGAATTTTTAGCCTCTAAATAGGTATTTTACGAACCTTTCTTACTTTTAGATTCAAAAGAAAGCTGTTTGATCATCTTTAATTCATGTTTACCTTTTTTTTTTTAATCTATATATTTAGTAGATTTACAATAGATCACTGTGTATTACAGTTTTGTTAAGTTTTAGATGCATGCTGAGACGTAGGACGTCCAAATGGGTGAGCAATTACCATGTTATGTGTGTTTTTTTCTGCGAATGTATTATTGTATTGCTTGTTGGTTGTCCAAAATAAATAGATATCCTCAAAGGACAGGCACAGGCTATGGTTTACCGCTTGCGTGAACATAATTTATAACAAACTTCTTGAAGAGTAGATAATATTTTAAATCATAAAAACAATCGTAACTATAGGAACGCCACTGCCTTTGTGTTTCAAAGCGCCTCGTGTTGCAACTGGATGGCGTATACGCACATTAAGGTTCATCTGCTGTCGACTGTAACTATATTTATTTATGTGTGCTTTAATTCTGAAGGCATTCATGTCAGGGTTGTGCAAGTTGGCCATGTACAGAGATGGCTGAAGCGGGTCGTAGGTCGCATAATTGATTAGACTAACTAAAAAAACTTTCGTAGATTTGTAGATTCTTTCTTTTGTTGATTAAATTGGTAATATAATTGTATACGTTTCAACACCAGGCTAGTACGATATTATATTGATCACTTTGCAGCAGCATACTTCCGTTTCGGTAGGGAAACTTTAACTCATATTACAATCCAGTTAATGCCCGGAGACAGTAAACCGACCTTGTTTGCACTCGTGACTTCACGTGAGAACCTTAACACTTCCACTGGCAAGTCTTAAGAGACACAATAAAGTTAGAAGCCTACACAAAGACATCGCTACAAGTTTAATAATTTCATGTTCTCACTTCTGTTTGGTTTGTCGACGAATTCGTTTACGTCAATAGGAAACAACGTTGTTTATCGCAACCATTCCTCCGTCGCTGAGAGACCAGCCGAGGGCTAAGACGCAGCGCGAAATTATTAGAATTGTTTTCTCCTCCCGTTAGATTGCGAAAAAAGAATTGGAAAAGCAGGAGCGCTCCACGAAATCGCGCCGCGACCGGCGACTTTTCCCCGGAGCCGCTAGCCGTATCGACTTTCTATTTTATTGTGTTAGCGCTAACGCGACGTTGATGGTGGCACTTATTGCACTCTGCGGGTCTTTTTATTCGCGCTGTGTGGCCGATAGAACTGGCCATTCCTGTATCGAGCACCCGCCTGTGGTGACGTAGCCTTGCGCAATATTGTCCCTAGCACTGCGGACATTACATTTCCCGCAATGGAACTCGCTTAGCCGACGTCCCGCTGGCACACTTACCTGCAACAAAAGTAAAGGAATATTAGCACACAGAAAGAGTTCATTCGGGGCCTAACAAATAATCCATTCCACCGGAAGAGATGATAGATGGTCGATATTGATAAAAATCGTCCTCTCGCATCCTGCTTATAAAATATCGCGACGTGCAAACGCGAAACAAAGAGCGGGGTAAACAAAAAAGAAATCGGGCGGCAATTTTTCGCATGCCCCATAAATATGTTAGCAAATCCGGCCAGCGCAGATGATGGAATATAATAGGCAAACAGCGTTGACAAGCTTAATCGAAAAACAAACAGGCAATAAATATAGCGCTGTAATATCGGACCGTTTCAGCAAACAGCTGAACAACGATCCCGACCAAATTGGCCCGAAATAGATTGCGATTGGCGAACTTTATTTGGAATTCAGTCACGTTATAAGGTGAAATGCGACCTTATTGCGTTACCTTATTTTCGACACGAAATTGAGAATTTAAAATTAAATTATTGTGAGTTACATAAATAAGGAAGTATACTGCGCACTAGACACACTTTTCCCGATTTAAACCAACCGTTAACGTTAAGTTCGGAATAATAAGCTTGTTATTGACTGGTAGGTCAATAAATCCTGATTCAATTAATACACCTTCATCTTGACTGACTTAAAAAAATTAACCTCCTCAAGTTGAAATTCAACAGTCTCATCTATATAATAATAACTTATGACTTCCACACAACAAGCACTTGTCCTGGTCCGAAACTAGGATTCCCTGCTTAACCAGACAAGAACATCACAAACATAAACCCAGACTGAAGCCATGTGTACAAATGTACGGCAGCCCCCAGTGGGAATCGAACCCACGGCCTCCGAGACCAACGAGGCAGTCAGCCTAGGCCTTAATTTAGACTTTTAAGCAGTCGGGAATTTTGTCTATAGAATGAGTTTTATTTATTATGAAAATGGCTTGACCTTAGATGTTAATACAACATTCACCCTTACATTTATGTGTCGCCAAGTCCAATGCACGCTTGCTCAAAATGGACACTAATATTTAATTTTTAACGTTCATTAAGTCACAGTTTCTGCGCTATATGAATGAATAATAAAAATCAATTGCTGTTCGTTTGATTCGCTAAAACTCGAGAACGGCTAGGCCGATTTGGCTAATTTTTGTTTTTTTTTTATATCTGGGATGGTTTAAACGGTGAGGAAAAAAATATTGATGTAGGTGATACGAAGTTCACGGGTTCATCTAGTAATAAATAAAATGCGTTGATTTCGGCTTTTTTTTTTTTCATTTAAAGGTTGACATGCTGTCGACTGTACTTCAGGTCGAGCGTCTTCGTCAGTTAGCATTAGCGCTGGCCGTTTGATCAAATTAATTCCAATACCTTTAGTTTCGGTGAAAAGGTTAGCTAACAGCTTCACCTACAATCAAATCAAGCTAACATTCCCAATCCAATCGGATTTGGCAGCAGTTTTCCGATCTGATTTGTGTCCCTGGATAGAAATAGACTTAGATGAAACCAAGAGGTCCGGGTAACACATTGTAACACCTATTAATTATACTTTATTGCACACAAGACTTTTAACAGGACATTACATAAGAAATTACATGTACAAAGGCGAGCTTATCTCTGTAAGAGATTTCTTCCAGCAAACCTTCGGGTATAGGAGAAGCAGTAGAAAAACGGGTCTATATATGTGCACAAAATAAACTACAAAAAGCCTAAATAACACAAAGTAAAAAGGAAAACAAAAACTACATAAACTAGATAACAGAATAAAAATACATACCTACTTAGATATACATAAATAATATATATTATATATATATATATATATATATATATATATAGCTCAATGTTATTACAGGGATAGATAATGCTCTATTGTGCACTTTGTCACTATGAAGTGTTGTCGAGTGAGCGCTTTCTAATTTTTGAACACTCACCTTCCTTCTGCTTTATTTTATTGATGTAACCTAAATAATTTGTGTATCGCTGGGCTATTTTTCTGGTCCTCTGGTTATGCACAACCGATCCCAAGCTAAAGCGTAAGGCGGCACAGGCGAGTGTAAACAAGGCAAATAATTTTGCGATTTTGTTTATCACTAAAGTGAGGCAATAAATATTCTATTTATTGTGAATTATCTACTGTTTTCCTGAAGCAAAGGCCGGTTGCCTGTGGAGGCTCTTTTGGTTCTTTAGGTCTGTTGCTATTTCTACCACAATTTTAAACGATTTGGTAATTTTCAGCTAAAACTTACATATCTGGGGCCTAATTGAGCTGACCAAATCCTGTCGGAATCCCGACTTTTGCGATATAAATTCGCAGCGGATTTAGTAGTTAGACGATTGGAATCGTTGTTTGTTTGTTTTTCAATAAAAAAAATTATCTTTACATTGTACGGCACTTGAAAGACAATGTAAAATGTAGCCAAAATGTAAAACTATGATGATGTAGTGTATCCGTACCGACCTGACTCCGGACTCTTCCTTTATGTGTCTTACATGCAGTAGGGCCTGCAGCTCTCTAGAGTCGGACCTTTTGTCATTTGAGAAAGTGACAAGCTCTTAGGCACTGCTTAAATCGTCCATAACGGACACAAAGGCCTATGATGATGATGAGGATGTAGTACTGTAGTTAATGAAAGATGGACTGAACTGGGCAGGTCCTTATCAGTCTGTTTTCGAGATCGCGTTGTAAATAAAAAAAATTGTTCCACAACTTGTTTCAGAAGGTCCTGCAGAGTTGTTACAATCGCTAGAGCAAGTATTGAAGCTTAGTATGGAACAGCTAACAGTATTTTCGCGATTTCTGCGTTGATAAAAAAATTGTTTGTTTTGATGAGTAGAATAAATATTATTTTAATACCGTGCTACGTTTTTCGATGTCTTTCGGAAATAAGATGTGTAAAAAAAAACCCAACATGACCTAAAGTACTTTTCCCACTACAACAGACTTTCTCTCAAAGAGAGAAATATGGGCTTAATTACCACGAGTGCTCACTGCGGATTGGCAACTTCAAGCGCTGAGGTATGTGATCTGAACACCTCAGCCACTCAGGTTTCCTCACGATATTTTCCTTCACGGTTAGCGAGTGGTATTGCTTCTACAACTTAACAAATGTACGTAACATAGAAAACAAAGTCATTCGTACATTCCGGGATTCGGACCCACCACCCCCCGAATTAGACGTGCGCGCCGCCGCGGCGCGCCGCCGCCATAAGGAGGCAGCGCGCCGCCGCCGCCGCCGGTAGTTTAAAATTCGCGCCGAGACAAAACCCGCAAGATCATCTTGTCCTACTGGCAAACCAGACAATCTGCCTACCCGTGTTTATTATCGTTAGCACAGGCTCTGTTATGCATTCCAGCAACCAGCACTCCGAGCGAAAGAGTGTTTTCGGTTGCTGGATTGGTTTTAACAGCCAAAAGGTCCCGGCTGAGTCCATTTAGGGTAAACAAAATCATTTTTGTGCACGACAACTATAAAAGTTGCACACAATTTCTGTCAAGCAATTTCTGTCAAGAAAAGTGACTATCATCTTTTTAATAAAGTTCTTTTGTTTAAGCGTGGTTTTTCATTATACGTTTACGTTTATTGCAAAGTCGAAAAATCCCACGCCGCCGGCGTTACGCCGCCGCCGTGGATTTTTTCGCGGCGCGCCGCCGCCCGATTTTTTTTGACCGGCGCGCACGTCTACCCCGAATGTGAAGCCGCCGTTCTACCGCTGCTCTACCACCGCTTTACAAAACTAGACTAAACTAATATTACACTAGTAAACTTAAGCCTCAATAGCTCTAAACACGTATCTTACATGCAGGCGCCCCGTCACTGGCTGTGACTTCATAGCCGGAGGTTAGGCACGCACGGCGGATAACATGACAGGTTCGGTCGTTCATTGTTCGCTCGAAGCTCACGATCCTGGCATAGGGTGTTCTAGAAACATCCCGTAACACTTCAAGGGGTTGACATTGTGTCTGTTAGTGAGCATACTAAGAGGTATAACCGCCCGACACATTTTTTTAATGTAGCCTATGTACGTCCCACGGCAAGGCACAGGCCTTCTCTCAGAGAGACACATATAGAGAGGGAGGGAGAGAGCATGGGCCTCATTAACCAAGCGTGCTCACCGCGGATTGGCAATTTCAAGCACTGAGGTGTGTGAAAACTTCAGACACTCACGTTTCCTCACGATGTTTTCCTTCACGGTTAGCGAGTGATTCCTGCCACAACTGCCCGCTATTGACCGACACATAACTTGAACAGCCGCGCAGTCGGGACAAGTTTGCGATGGACACATAACAGCATTTTTTTTTTTTGTTATTATGCATTTTTAATTCGACAAAATTCCGAAGAGTTCTAAGTCGCAACCCGCGTCCCCCGCCAATGAGAACCGAAATGCGTCCATGCGACGTCAAAGTCATTTATTCATGTTATTATTGTTTCGAGTTTCGTATTTTCAATTTCAAAGACTTTCACAGCGCGGGCGGACCCGAAGCAATACTTTCTGTGGCTTAAAGTAGCCACAGAATTTAATTTATATTACTAACTACTAAAACAACATTTAAGAAGTGGTGCAAGTCGGCCTTATTGTGTTTGTTTATGTGACTGCCTCGTTGGTTTAGCGGCATCACGTCTGATTACCATACCGAAGGTCGTGGGTTCGATTCCCTCTGGGGGCCACCGTACATTTGTACAAATGGCCTCCGTCTTGGTGTATTTTCATGTTTGTAATGTCCTTGCCTGTATTTACCATAACACAGAGTATCCTAGTTGGACATTTTTTTATAGATTTTTTCCCTATAGAAAAAAACATGAGTATTTTTTACACAGTCACTTGTATGTACCAACTGTCTCCAAACTAGGATACATAGTGCTATGTTAATCAGGCAAGGACACCAGAAACACGTCTACCTCTTATTTGTCTTTCTTGCGGCAATACTCTTGTCTCTGTAAAACTACATCTGCGTTGAGTCGACAGAAGCTCGCCCTGTACATCTTAATTAAAAAAAAACTGATGATAAAAATAAGCAAAACTGTGGGTAAACTTAACATAACAGCACATAACATGCGGAAAAATCGAAAAAAGGTCTATTACATTGAAAATAAAATTAATTGAAACCAATCCGTATTTGCAGCAACTGGAAAAAAATTGCAAGAAAGGTGCCAAATCACGTAAGAAAGTTTTAGGTCTTCAGGCCCCAAAATGGGCTTGACTCAGCATAATATTGATACACATTAATTTTCTTACATAAGCAGCCTATATACGTCCCACTGTAGAGCATTGGCCTTCTCTCAGGGAGAGAGTATGGGCTTAATCACCACGCCTGCCCACCGCGGATCGGCGATTTCAAGCGCTGAGATATGTGTATAGCTCAGACACTCAGGTTTCCTCACAATTAATTTGCTTTTCATTTTCATTTGGCTCCATGTGCTTTCGACGGTAAAGAAAGGCCTCGAAAAGTATATTCAATACGTAAACCGCTTGTACTGCCGATATTTTCACGTCGCTATTCTAATATTCTTCGCATGGCCGATGGGGCCGAAAAGTTCTCGAATGGAGACCACATATCGGCAAACGCAGCGTAGGACGACCAGCCTCAAGATGGACAGATGACGTCATCCAAGTGGCAGGAAGACGCTTTGAAATTGAACTTTTTTGAAATCCATGGAGGCCTATGTCCAGCAGTAGACTTCTTGTGGCTGAATGATGATTCTGATTTTTTTTGTCTAAATCAGCGAGTTTTGGCGAAAGTTGTTGGGCTTACGTGCTACTGAACTCACGTTATTAGAAAAAGCCTACAAGTAACTTTATATTACACTCGATAACGATTCCGCGCCGTGTTACTTTAACAACTGAACTTCTGATTAGTTTTGGTCGGTTACAATGTAGGTAATGGCCGAATTGTTTCTTACAAATTATGGAATACAATCTCTGCAAAGGAGTGCGAGAAAACTTGACTACCTCGTTTGACTAGCGATACTAACTAGGTTGGTTAAGGAGGTCACGGAGCCCGGAGGTTATGGGTTTGATTCCCTCGGGGCTGTACAAACGGCCTCTGGTTGCTTTTCCCTTCCTTTGCATTGTGGAAAATCTAATCGATTCAATTTGTAATCAGAGTTTCGTCTGCCATGATTGCAGTATGGAAACTTTATTGGTATTGTAACTTCATCATCATCATCAGCCACTTGACGCCCACTGCAGGACATAGGCCTCCTTCGTGGTTTTCATAACCATGAGGGATTTTGCCATAATCAAAAAATTAAAAATTATGGTAAAATCCCTCATGGTTATGAAAACCACGAAGGAGGCCTATTGTAACTTATTTTATCACAACTTCATAAACAGACTTTATGAGTAAAGCTGTGGTAGCGCAGCGGCATAACAACGGCCTCACATTCGGGAGGTCGTGGGTTCGAATCCCGGCACGTGCCATTGACTTTTTTTTTCAGGTTACGTACATTTGTGAAGATATAGCAATACCACTCGCTAATTGTGAAAGAAAACATCGTGAGGAAACCTAAGTGCCAATCCGCGATGGGGACTCGTGGTATACTCTCGGAATGTATGGCCTTAATTACAAATAAGATAACGGAAACGGTTATTTTCCAATGGTGGGATGGGTTGGCCCTGAAAAGTGATGGTCAGCCACAGCGATTATCAATACATTTCTGCAGTAACCCAGCCCACGCCAGGATGGTCCAGACCCTGAGCTGAGCCTTGACCATTCTGCAGTGGGCAAGGCTCATCCACTCCATCTACGCCAACTGATAACAATAGCATCAGAATAACTTTACAAGTCTCAGCATACACATTTTCCGATTCGCATCCGTCCAACGCCCGAAATAATTCGAATGGGAATGCACGAGTTAGCTATTCAATAAAGCAAACACGCTAAAGCTTCGGTCACACACAGCAACTAATCGCTGCGAGTGTACTCGCCGCGAATAATAGTCGCGGCAACAATTCGCTGGCTGCCTGTCACAGTGAGTTCTCCACGAGAATTTCGACGGTCAGTGCGCATTCGCATCGAATAAAATTGAACATCCTCAATTCTAGTCACGGCGACTTCAACTCCCGGCGAGTGAATCTATTCGCAGCGAATAGGCTGTCACACACAGCGAATACTCGCAGCGAGTAGGCATTCGCGGCGATTAGTCACTGTGTGTGACCGAAGCTTTATTAGTTAACGAATGCCTCTAAACGAGCGTCGAGCAAATCACTTTAAGTGATTTTCCTATCGATTAAACACTATGGCCGAACTACCGAAAAGGTTTGGTACCAACAGAAATACAGGCGAGCTGATTAAACTTTACATTTTTGCTGTTAAGTCGCCCGTAACGTAATTAGTGCATGTAAACGCCAATGATGTGCTGTCAACTGTACCACTGACATTATAATAACAGAAACAACTACCATACAACACAATCACTTGTCCTGGTCCCAATATGGTACCTGTGCTATGGTAACCAGGCAATGACATCGAAAACATGCACCTAGACTGAGGCCATTTACATTGTACAAATGTACAAATGTATTTTTACAGCTGTACCACTTTTTTTCCATATTAACGAATTCATTTCGATGTCAGTAGACCGAGATTTGGGCACGACAAGCTCCACAATACACATACCTACATACATAAACTCACGGCTGTATCCCAGAGAGGTTTGCCACTTACCACGTCATTTGCGTATTTTCGCTCCATTTTGTTTTAATTTATTTATAATATTAAATTACTTTTGTTGTCAGTAATCGATACTCATTGCGTTTTTCAAAAACAATTATCTCATAGTATAGTTTTCTATTAAATAAAAACCAAATAGACGCTAAGTGTTAATGTATAAAATGTTAATATAATTTTAATGTATCTTTAATAAACTCTTATAATTTCTCAGTTGGACAACGTGGAAACTGTCACGAACTATCTGCGCCTCGTGCATAACAAAAATAAGATGCGTTCCAAAGTAAGTTAAATTTTATAATTCTAACGTTGACCAGGTCTTTAATGCACTACATTGAAGATCAAATTCGAACAAAATAACGCGCCTGTTAGTCGCAAATGGGAGTAAGTAATAGCGGTTTCGATCCGTGTCCTTACGCCTATTTAGTTTTATTGGTAAAGGGGAATAAATTATTGGCCCTTTTTAAGCCGGAGCGGTCTTTTAATACCTACCTATCGCGTTTCGCTTTTACTTTTGCCATTGAATTATTGAGGTCAAGGCTTTTGTTATCATTTCGCCTCATTGTAGTGAATTTCACGAAGTGTCGTGAACTAACAGTATACAATACGATGCATTATATTATATTGCAACAATCGGTTAGGCTGCAATTTATACGCGGAGTCTTCTTATGGTTCAAATCAACTTCTGTTTGACGATCGGTTTGTCATTGCAACTTAGTTGGATTTAGCGTATCTACAAACCTATGATTAGGTATCTAAATACTATGTACTAAATACTATTTCCTTTGAATAGTCGCAACAACACTTTAACCGGATGACAACAAAAAGAACACTGCCATTCTCTACTAAACGATCTTCGACTGAAAATCGACTCTCAACTTTGCATCCTCAATCCGCTGCTATTCAAACCGACTGCTTCTTTTTGCAATTACAAGACCAGGATCTCTAAGACCCGCGAGGCAATTAAAACTACCTTTACGACTGTGAATTTAGAGGCGTCAGGTTGGGACCGTAAGTTGACAATTAAGCTGGTAGCTCTTGCACATTCTAGCTTCAGGCTGTTTCTGGTGGTCTCAGGTCTAATGCCATCCAACTTCACTGTCAGGTGACCAAAGTTCTTAGCTAGTTATTTCGATAGGCGATACTCGACAACTCTTATAGCCCGCGATATAAGAGCGAGCATTGAAGAAAAGGTCACCTCTCAGCGGCGCCAGCAGTACTTTAATGACAGTGACGGGGCCACTCAATCAGAGAGCCGTAATTGGGAGTTGGCACACGGAACCTTTTACGATCAATTGTGCTCTAGTGCTCAGGAGTCGATCGCTATTCCATTTGGTTAGAGCCCCTTTGAGACGGCAATAACTGGATACCTGCTGCTAAATGGAGACGAACAGAAGTATGGTGCCAAATAGATGCACGAAAGTGGTTCACGTGCGCTACGTCGATGATTTTCATAGAAGTTTGTGGTCACCCGAAGGGGGCATCCATTAATTACGGGGAAAATATAGGAGGCAGGGGACCGGCAAAATTTTACCAAATGTAATTTAGAGAGGAGGGGTCAATGAAAATCTCTCAACTTTTCAAATTCAATTTGGAAAAGTTCTAGGAAGACAGTAAAAACATACTACAGATTTCTAATGCTTATTAGAGAAATAATATTGCCATATGAATTAATAAGAAATTTAACTGAAGTCGGACAGACCTTCTGTTTCGCTTTACTTGGAGGTGTTTTATGAGCTCCGATATTTAGGGAGCAATAATTTCATGGCCGTAAAGGTGATGTGACGATTTGAATTTATATTTACGGCACGAGTTAACTGGGTAGAGCAGTACGATTTGCAGTAGATTTAAAAGCACTGGGCGAAATTTTATGATTAAATCGATGTGAACCACGTCTCAACTCAAATGAAGAGTACCTAGTCTATGATCCAGAGTTTCTGACAACTTGCCTTTATATCATCATCATCATCATCATCAGCCATCAGCCATCAGACGTCCACTGCAGGACATAGGCCTCCCTCCCGGTTTTCATAACCATGAGGGGTTTTGCCATAATCGCCACGCTTGGCAGGCGGGTTGGTGATCGCAGTATGCGGTTGGAATCTCAGGAAGACGCTGCTGCCCGTTTCCGGGCATTTTATTTCCTTAGTCGCCTTAGACGACATCCACGGAAGGAAATGGAGTGACGCTATTCTTGATCCGGCGCCACGCGGAATGAACGCATGTAATACATATTAATATGAATAATTTATACACCCTGTAATATTAACGTACGTCCACAGCTTTTACCTAAATTTTTAGATAAACTCCTACATTACGCGCACCAAATGCTGAACGATTCCAATCATCAAATTGTCAAATTCCATACTAATTGCTATAACAAAGGTCAGAATTCAGACAGAATTTGGTGCGCATGACTGGGACCCTGGGCTGCGATTCGTAAAACTACAATTCTTAGTGTATTATGATAATCCGATGTTCATTGCGTAACCGATTAGTACAATCTTACCTCCGGTTTATGAATTTAGAATTTCACTTAGTAAACACGTACTGTCTTGTTGTTCAACTATTAGTGAAGAAACACAAACCTAAAAACAGTTTTTTTACCTGAAACCTGAACTTGTTCAAAATTATCTTTGTATTAATTATCTCTATTTCTTGAAACCGTGTCAAGTTTCAATATTGTGTGAAAATATTTAAGAATAATATTGATCACTTTAAGTTCTTGCTTTTAGGAAGTAGTTTAATAGTCCGAAAAACGGGGATTATATTATAAGGTGTTATATCAGTAACACCTTATAGTATCAACCTCGTGAACTTCAGCGTGGCTCGCGCTTACTTTATAACGAACGGCCAGCGCGCCTCAGGTGACAAGAACTCCTGCGCCCCGTCATTTGTCACCGCGGAACTCGCTGGGACGGCGGCGAAACAATAGATACCTGAGGGCCTCTACTTAAGAATGTTGTTGTGGACCGATGGACCTATAAGGTACAGCTTATTTACCCAGTTCACGGGTCAGAAAATCGAACTTAAACGTGTCAGTGTGTGCTACAACTTTAAGCTTTATGCTTAACACGAAGATTGTAATGATAAATAAAGATTATCATTCCTCTCTAATCCTAAAAATCACTATTAATATGATTGAGATCAGAAAGACAGTTTTTGCAAAAATTATCTGAAGAAGTCATGATTTATTTTCATTGGAGGCGCTAGTCAGAACCTTATAGAGCACTTAAGCCCTCATATTTCTAAAAATATCAATCTGAGAGAAAACATCGAACAAAAATTATTGTAAAAGCAAAACACAAACTCTAACCGAATTGTTTTCTAACTATCTATACTATAATTAAGGTGTTTCAAGAATTGTGCATTTTAGTCGTAACTCAGTATAATTTGATCCGTTGCTTGGCATAGTGTCTGCTTTTATATTCCCCTTACGAGCCTAAGGAAAGTAAAATGGATCGTGAGTAGAGGCGTTTCTTGCGAAAGAAATTCCGAGATGACGCTTTGATATCGTGCTAATGTAGTTTTAATAGGAGAAAAATGTAGAGATTTTTTGGGTAGTTCCCGCTCAAGATTGATGCCCGTTTCATAGACTGCGGGTGTATGCTAAATCGACTTAACGGAAAGGAGTTTATGAATAGTGGAAGAGATAACGTTAACTGCCCAGGGTCTCGTGCCAATACTTCATAGCCTTATCTGCCCTAAGATCGATCCAGCCTTGACATAGCTTCAACGATTACTACGGCAATATAATAAGGCTAATATGTTGTCATTTAACATTGCTTGTTATATCTAGTGTATTGGTTTATAAGTAAAACATTTCCTCCTCTCCTAAAACATTTCTTACTCTTCCTTTTAAGTTGCAGTAGCAATGGACTGGTCACATCTGCCGAAGAGCCGATTACCGGTGGGTGAAAAGTTACTAGGATGATGTCTATTAACTAGCAGATGCAGCGTGGACAGTCATTTGTACAATGACTTTGTTTATCAAACGTATGCCGCTATCGAACCCAGGCCCTCGCAAGCCTAAAGGCAGCGTTCCACCGATGCACTACCGCCGCATTCATCGAGTACAAATATGTGATGAGCCATACAGTATCCAAAGAAACTGTGATTGCACCTATCCGTGGACTCTGCACATACTGACGGTGTTTATTTATTTATTTATTTAGGATTACTAACAAGTTGTATACCAACACGTTTACAGAATGCTTAAGTAAAATCAGCTTAAAAATAAGTATACAAGCCAGTTACAAATAATCACTGCATGCAATACATACATAAATATAGGTGCATACTAAATTTCTCCACCACCCTCAACTGACGTGTATCCACAGACTATACAGTTGTTATTTATAAAAACACGATTCCTGTAACCTGTTAGATTATGACCTTGAAGAGAACATTTAATTTTAGAAACCATTGTTATGGTGGCCCGATCCGGTCATTTAGAATTCTACAGATTACAACACTCCATAAACGCAGAATAAATTCCGTGTGGCGCCGGATTAAGAATAGATTCCGTGTGGCGCCGGATTAAGAATAGCGTCACTCAATTTCCTTCCGTTAATGTCGTAGAAGGCGTCTAAGGAAATCAATTACCAGGAGACGGGCAGCAGCGTCTTCCTGAGATTCCAACCGCATACTGCGATCGCCAACCCGCCTGCCAAGCGTGGCGATTATGGCAAAACGCCTCGTGGTTATGAAATCCACGAAGGAGGCCTATGTCCTGCAGTGGGCGTCAAATGGCTGATGATGATGATGATGAAATAGTGTGTGGTAAAGTCTTTCCCTTACAAGGTCTTCTGAATTACCACAGACTATTTATACGGCGTATAGGGAGTGTATTAAGGAACCGTGTTTTTTTTTCATGGAATTTTCTTCATGGAAACCCCTAGAAAGCATCTTCTTCCTTTAGTCGTTAAAGTGTTTGCCTGCCAGGCGACTACCTAGCCTAGAGCGCTCCAATTTGTCTTGATTGAATCACCCTCCCAACCCAGTTATGTACGTTGTAATTTTACTAAATGCCACCGGCGCAAACATACTAAATTCTATTTGTCCCCCACCTGCCAGCGCTCAGCCGCTTAGGTACTAACTTCCCCTGTACTCTGTACATATTAATTTCGCTAAGTAGTTGAAACTTGGGCCACGGACAGATTGGGGTGTTATGAGCTGATTAACTCGAGTTTACGCGCGAAGTAAACTGCGTTGCTTCGCGTAATTCTGTCTTATGGTGTGGCTGCAATTTAATGATTTAGGTGAGTACTTGGCTGAAAGTACATATTTTCAGTAGACAGAAAGTGAGTAGCGCATAACTCATTTATTTACATTTTATTGCCGTAGGTAGTACCTTAGTATGGAACAGCTGATTTTCTTTACCATTGAGACGTTTTCGCCATAATGAAATTCCGATTCCGATTCCTCAGAATGAAATAATCATCATCATCATCATTTACTGTATGTACACCAGGAATTACATATGAGACTTATCTTTGGTCGGAGTTATAGTATTTTTATGGTACTAGCTCATGCACGCGTTTTTATTCCTTAAGAGCTAATTCGAATGGCCTTTATTCGAATGGCCACAATAAGGAATAAATAAAGCGCGCAATAAAGAGGTCTCTTTCAATACAAAGTTGTAGCTTTTGCAGTGTTAATCGTACGAAATCCCTATGAACGTCCGAATCAATTACCTAGTAAAGCCCGCAATCACCCAACTTCCTTGAGCTTGTTTACCGCAAAGAGCAGATAATACTACCCGCAGAACTGTCAACTGAAGTGTTAAGATAGAGGCGCACAACAATGGTCGTCTCCAAGACAGTGTTTACAACTGGAGACAGTGACAAATGACCTTTTAAGTGTTTACCACTCGGAAAGGGGCAGGTAGAGCGTCCTAGGTGTTCGCTCGTGAATTATAGATGGAGGGATATTAACGGCGGAAAAAGTTGTGAATAAGTAAACAATGGGATTGCTGTCAAAACATTGATGTCTCACTCAGGCTTGCATAGGTAATACGAAGGTGCGAGTCACGCGTTTTGTGCGCTTAAATGTCAGAATTTGATAACTAATGTGCTGCGAAGTCGCGACTTTTGACGTTGAAACCTTTGCTAGGCCCTATGCCGTAGAAATACAATTCATAGTTTACTACGGAAATTCGATGCACTTTGCATAGCCGATTAATTCACAGATTAACAAGTAGAAAGACTATTGTACTTATCGGCTATCAGTGTACATCGAATTGTCATAATAAACTAATTGTAATTTTATGATAAGCGACCCTGCTTTCTAAACGGCAGATGCATCTCAAGTTTTCATTGAGTCCGTGTTTTGCAAGATACTGATAAGACAAAGACTTTCTCTTATAGTCATTATACTAACCATGAACAACACCGGGAAATTAGATTTAGCTTGAGAATTCACGGAAAAATAAATAGATTGAAGAAGAATAAGATACAAGTACTGTTAGCTATGAAACAATATAAATTAGCCTACGATAACACCAGAGATAGCTTGTAACATGCTGTTTAGTCATACAGGATAAAATGACTAACGTTAGCCTTACCCCCAGTTTCCCGTACTTTAACAATCTATTAATGTAAATCTGCTGTTAACAACTGCCAGTTGTCTTTTTGGTATGCAAATTAGCTAACTGACAGCTGTTAACAGCAGATTTACAAATCGTTAGTGTACGACAAACAGGCACACTTTCTCCAAGTAGTCCATCAAGACAATCATTTAAGCAGCATCAGCCTGCACGTTTAATTTATTTAACACACAAAGGAGGCGAATTTCGAAACAAACAAAAAAACCTCAAAATCCGCGAATTAAGCAACACAATCGCGAATCTCGGGCAGATTCTCAGACGGTATTTATTTACGTAACGCCATTTGGAGAAAGTAAACGTGCGTTGACTGACTAAACTAGTTTCTCCGTATAGCTAGCACCCGGAGGCATACCTTCTTCTCGATAATCGCATTTACGCCGCACGGAATAAGAGCTGTCTTTGGGCAGCAACGATTGTTGCCGGCGCTGCTAGTGTGACGTGTTAGGTCACCGGAGTTGCTAGTGCAATAAATGGTCACAAGCACGTGACGGACCGGTTGCGATAACAGCCGCTTACGTTGTGGTATGTTTAAAACCACAGTACATTGTTCTGCAGAAGATAAAGTAGCGTAAAGCCTTGCAGATTATATCGGCCCTACTTGCCTTATGGTGCATTGCATATAGACGCATGGACGGCTAAAAATTCCACCCATGCCGGTACTTGAACCCGCGACCCTTGGCACGGTGAGCCAGAGGTTGCGGGTTCAAGTCCCGGCATGGGTGGAATTTTAAGGCTCTAAATAGGTTTTTAAAATTGCCCTCAGCACGGGTTAGTGCAACAAAAATAATATATATAATCAAATGACCTTGCCCGTACAATCATGAAACTTAAGTGGAGACGGGCAGGACACCTGGTTAGACGAGAAGACGGACGGTGGACGAAGGCAGTCACAGAGTGGCGGACGAGAACAGGGTCTTTTATTATTTTTCGCCCCGATTTGCCTTATGGCGCATTGCCAAAAATGCCCTTGACTGTACAATTCAGATGTTGGCCGATTTCATACTACGAGTACGTACCATTGACACAAGAAAAGTGTTAAGGATAGAACAGATATCTATTTCAGTTTTAACATTGATAGATGGAGAGTTTTAGAATAAATAGATAGATAGAGAACACTTAGCGAGAATACTTAGCGAGAGTTGTAGGTTTGCCCAAAACGACCTTGGCTATACAATTCAGCGCATTCAACCTTACACGCCGAGTGCGATAATTAGGATTTCTATTAAGATGTTGGCCGATTTCATTCTACGTACCATTGATATAAGAAAAGTGTTTAGGATTGAATAGATATCAATTCCAGTTTTAACATTGATAGATAGAGAACACTTAGAATACTTAGCGAGAGTTGTAGGTATAGGAGCATCGGTCCAATATGTGCATGCACGGGTTTCTGATAGCCTTTCGCACATACTCATTCATTAGCGGCAACAAAGTCGCCAAGTCAGCAAAATGCAACACGCGTCGGACAGAAAACAGCTGAGTATTTAATAAGATCGAGCTGCTACGTTGCAACGTCAACTCTAGAAAAGGCAATTTGCACGTAGTGTGGCCGAAATTTTATTTCTTTTCTTATTGGAGAAGTTTGATCTTGGCAATAAAGGTCATTGGCTTTAGAAGTTACTTATGCTCGAGCGCTATCAACTATTTACGTCATCCTTTTTTCAGTTCTGATGAAAAATATATACAGGGTTTAACAAATCTCTGTCTATATGCGAAAATGGAGGGCTCTACTCGTCAATATTAACAACTGTAACTACGGGCTGCGGCTTTAAAAAAAGTGGATAGAATTCATACATACACACTTAAACTCACGCCTGTATCCCAAAGGGGTAGGCAGAGTAGGGACTGCCACTTGCTACGATCCTGACAGTTCACTGTCGCTTCCTCAAAATTAATTAGTCGTTGCATGCACGCACGCCGGTTTCGGGTACTTTTTATCTTGTCCTTTGCTAATACATACCCTATTTGGTCGTAGTATGTCCGTCCGTCCGTCTGTATAGAATAGTGTCCAATAATATTTTAGATTGAACGTAGCTTTTTAAGGTTCTTCTAAATTAGCAATACTTTCTACTTCCTAGCGTTAAACCGAGTAATTAATACCGAGATCTTTTCAATAAAAACCCCACCGAACCAGCCCCTATATTTAAAATACAGTTAGTTGTTTTCAAATACATAACACATTGTACGCGATAGCATTAAAATGTAAAAATTACTTTGCTAAATTTAGGCGGCCCCCAATGGGAATCGAACCCACGACCCCCGGCATGGTAATCAGTCGTGACACCTCTAGACCAACGAGGCAGTCCACAAGTCAACGTAAGTCAGTCTATGATACCGAAAATATTTTGAAACGCCTTACGTTAATTTAAAAACAGTATATCGTAATTTTCATGCATTGTTTTGATAATACAAGAAATAAGTACATATACATAAATATAATAGTATTGTTTCAATGAGTACATACATCTCTGGAGCACATACCTCCTTACGCAAACAATAATAATTGAGCAAAGTAAAGAGTCATGACGGTAGAACTATCGGATTGCAATAGATATACATATTTTGATATTTGAGAAAACCGAAATGACGTAAAACCGTTTCTTCAGGGGTGGCCGATCATTCGGTCAATTTGTATGAAAAAAAAATCGACAATTTTTTACTTCGATACTGGTTTTCAGTTTAGACTTTTAGAGAAACATCCTGAACTGTAGAATGTTCCAAGTTGAAAATTTAAGTTGTTAATTTGTTGCTTAAGGCGTTTAATCAATCTTCACTTGAAAGGCAAAACTTACTCGTATTTTACGGAAATCTATAGGCTTCACACCGTACAATTAGATGAAGTTCGCAAGTTTAGTGGTTTTAAGTTATAGTTCTAGTTTAATAGTATTTTGCTAACGCGCACAACGCGGATGTCGTCAAGACATGAATAAAATTGTATCTTATCTTATGTACCAATTTGACGGCCCATTTTAAGAGCGCAACTTGGAATGGTAAATCGTACAGATTTATACAACACTACACAAACCTCTGCATCGACCTAGACATAGAATACGAATGTTCGCTGATGGATTAGACTGATCTTAGAATAATCGCTCAGTCACCGACAGACCCAGAAATTTACCCAGTGGAAAAGCGGAAAGCTAAGCCGCAACTAAACATACTTTACCATAAACATCGCCCGCACATACATCATCGATACGCGATCGCGGCGAAAGTAAATAGGGAACTAAACTCCCTTTAAGTAATTCGAAGTAGGTAGGAGTGGCGGTGAAGTATTCGGTGGTCCGGAAACTTCCGCACATTACGCGATAATTGATAAAGTTCCACGCATAACACGGCGACTCAAGCAAATATTGGCAACTGCTTGCGGGGACTGCCTAGCTAAACTCGAACCAATCTAAATAGCTTTCTTGCGAGGACTTGCTAGCTAGGCTCGAACCAATCTAAATAGCTACTTTTGGCGAGGACTTGCTAGCTAGACTCGAACCCATCTAAATAGCTTTCTTGCGAGGACTTGCTAGCTAGACTCGAACCAATCTAAAT
This sequence comes from Yponomeuta evonymella, assembly GCA_963969515.1. NCBI lineage: Eukaryota > Metazoa > Arthropoda > Insecta > Lepidoptera > Yponomeutidae > Yponomeuta > Yponomeuta evonymella. Next base: position 5,397,959 of record OZ018357.1, read on the forward strand.
AGCTACTTTTGGCGAGGACTTGCTAGCTAGACTCGAACCCATCTAAATAGCTTTCTTGCGAGGACTTGCTAGCTAGGCTCGAACCAATCTAAATAGCTACTTTTGGCGAGGACTTGCTAGCTAGACTCGAACCCATCTAAATAGCTTTCTTGCGAGGACTTGCTAGCTAGACTCGAACCAATCTAAATAGCGGCTGTTTTTGACACCTAGACACATGCGTAAACTCGCGCCTGTATCCCGGAGGGGTAGGCAGAGACAACAGTTTGTCACGTGCCACGATCCTGAAAAACCTCTTCCGCTTCGTCAACATTCATCAGTTAGGTTTCGGGTACTTTTTATTTATTATTCATATTTCTAACATCAATACATACTTCGCTAATACTTGGTCGAAGTGGACTTGACCTAGTCTACTAAAAACACCCAGTGTCGTGATGATACCACTCTATTTAAATGAAGACCGACGAATTTCGTTGAAGCCCAGTCGAAAAAATCGTCTCAATTTTCATTGTTTTGAAGACCGTGTGAGTGTTTTATATATAAATATGTCATTCCAAGGAACTTTATCGATAATTTTAAGATTTCTTTCAGAAAACGAATTCAACTGCAGGGACACATGTAAAGAGCGCCCCGGCATGTTTTTCGAGTCAGTGTTCATTCGGCGTCGTAGTAAGCATACGTGCAAACAGCCTTAGAATTTTTTTTCGCAGAACCAACCGTTAATCTGGTGACTCCGACGTGAATCCAACGCGCAATGAATTCAAGACACTGGGTCCGCCGATGACAGCGTTGGATCCTCAAACAAGCTGTTAGTTAACGCCTGCATGAATCGGAACGGAAGTTACAACGGACCAATCAGTGCGCTTGAGTGAAGTGCTAAATAAAAAAAAGTAATATGTCCGAGAAACAGACATAATATTTTGAAACAAATGGACTCGCTTTTTGAACTCGCAACGTTTCGAAATAAATACAAAATTGGTTCGCTCAGAATCAATTTCGTATTTATTTCGAATTAAAGCCAAAAAGTAGGAAAAGTCTTGCGTATTTGTTTGGACAAGAAGTCCTGCGGTAATAAGACTGGTCTATATGAGTACTTACGATCGGTTCCATAAGAATGCTGAAAGCGCACTATAGTTTTTAACATTTTCTTAGCAAAGAAAAGTTGATTTCCCACCAATATCTTACGAATAAAGTGATTTATTTTGGTGTCCAAAACGAGTAGCTTTCGTGTCGGATGTCAGCCTTACGCCCTGTGTTCTTCTTGCAATCCACTCCATTCAAACGGTGCGTGAAAGATCATTATTTCGTGAAGAAGATTGTAAATTAGTATATATGTAAGGTATGTATAAGATGTAAGAAGACTAACATACTAATCGGCTACGCTATGTTTATCGAACTTTATAATATAATATAAACTCTAGGATCGGCGAACTACAGCACATAACTCCAAAGACATTTTTGAGGACGTGAAAAAAACACTAATAAAATTACTCAATAACATTTTCATTATCTTTATTACATCAACGGATTCATGGCAGCTCATGAAACAATGACATGGACGTAGATGTTTCTTGACAAAAAATAAGGAAACTGCTATTTTAATTAATTATGTGGTATAGACAAGGATGGGTATATAACAATAATGTAATGTCAATTTTACTTATTTGCTTCAGTCCACGGACCCCAGAACTAACTAGAACTAGTCATTGTAGTTTTATGAAACGCGGCCTTGGTTGGAAAATTAAGTGTGTAGTATAATATGTTGCGAATTGCGAGCGATTTCGCAAAAAAAAGAAAAAACCTAAAGGCATATTTCATGTCATGTGAACTTTTTATTTGCAGTAAGCATTTTCGAGTCAGTTTTGCGTCAGAATGCTTTATGATAGGCATCATGTGTTACGTTACATCTCTGCATTCTCGAACTTACTATTGAGATCACGTAGGGACGGTCGCACGTGAAAACATGTACCTGCGTACCGAGACGATCTTCCTCTGTATGGGACGCTTGTTGGAGGACAAAAAATACGAAGTCAGTAGTTTCTTGGAACAAATGTCACGTGCCGACGGTGGACGTTGATGACTGGGTAATATTGGCGTCCGAACAGGCGCATCGGGTACTTCTGTTGAGGTATTTCGGAAGATTTTCACCCGTTCCATTCATCATGTGTCGTTCGTTTGACTGTCTCTACAAATTGTTTTGACCTAGTTGTTTTGACCTAGATATTATATACCTACAATCGGGTTAATTAAGTCAAGCTATTTTTTTAATACAAAGTAGCAAACGAACTGTCACTTATTGAACGGTATAAGTTAGACCAGGTTTCCATTTCCAAATCTAGATCATTTTGGAAAAAAAATGGACTAAAAGAACTACAAACTTTTTAACTTTGGTCCAAGCAGTATTATGTAACTGCACGCTTAAATATTCCTGTCTTTGCGAACTAATTGAATGAAAAATACCAATTGCACATCAAAACGTGTTCAATAAGAGAAATCAAACTCAGCACACTTTTAAAGAAAGAAAGACTGTTTCTTTATTATTGTGATCAAATTATTTGTTTTCGCTGTTGATATCCTTAATAAAATAAAATAAAATAAAATAAATAAATAAGAAAGACATTTATTGGAACAAATGAACACATCACAAGCAAGAAAAGGCATACCACTCATCGTTAAAAATAAGAAAAAGAAAAACAAGTCACATACCTAATACATCTATCACAGTATATTTATGTAGTTTTATGTATGTCATATTAATTCCAGCAGCAACTTATGTTTATGTAATAGTCTATTTTATTTTATTATATTAAACTTGTAAAACTATCGTATCAATATAATATCTATAATAATAATTTAATAATATTGTATGTAGGTTTATTTTATTATTTGAAATAAAAGACTTGAGCCATATTATAGTTTGCTGTGTGCATGTTTAACATTTATTTTATTACTGTACAAACACTGTGTTGTGATATATTTAAGTTCACCCTGAATTAAGTTCCCTTGAATACCACGATAGAAAGCCAAAGTCAGAGCGTACATCCTGTGGTTTGTCAAAGTTGCCACAAAGGGTATTTAATACATTTGTAACTATGGTTATAGTTGCGCGCGAGTTCGATGCGTCGCAGAATATCCAGCCACATAAACTGAATCGACGTCATCCCCGGCGGATGCGCAAACTAAGATCGTAACAGCTGAGTACAAGTGATGGATGTTTGTTAACATAATGTTATCAAGTGACCTTTTTGATAAGATTCCGCCTATGAATTAGCTTTGTACATTGATGGCAAAGAAAATAAATAGTTAGGAAGGATAAGGCGTTAACACTGTTTCGCCTTAAAAAGTATATCTGGACCAGAATCTCCCGGGCTATTTTGCTTATTTGGCATTTGGTACAAATCCTGTTCCTTATTGAAACATATCTGATCTATAGCGGCAACTACTACTAATAAGCAGCCTCCATGTTCACGTCCCAATACTCCTAATTCAGCACTTGGCACGTCCGGCGTCCCTTCTCTTAGAGAATGTGGCCCTAATCACCACGCAAGTCCAACCCGGACTTCAGGCGCTGAGGTATGGGAACACTCAAGTTTTTTTTAGATATTATGCCTTCCAAACATTGTTTAATAATTTTTAACAAGCCCTAAGCCTTAAGCCGGGTCTCCTGCTCGTGTTTATCATGAAACATTACACAAAACAATCGGTTTTCAATACTCCAAATTAACTTTTTATTTTGCTTCCCCTAACAACGAAAATGTTTTGCGCAAAAAAACTTTATGTTTTGTGTGATGTTTTTTAGGAGGAGACACGCCTTTAAATACTTATGTCTTACTTGCTAGGAAGTGACCGAGTAATTCTCAAGGCCAGAGAATTGGCAATCACTCGTGAGTAGTTGTAAGTCGTGACCTCCTGAGCTAAGAAATCGCGGCAACACGCATCATAATGCCTTGTTCGTCGATAAAATGATAAATGGTTGTGACTTTATGATAATTGTGATGTCTGCCTAGGTAAACCTAGTTTTGGAGCAATACAATACAAAAAAAAAATATATACAAAACTATACATATTTTACTCAACTGTGAAACGCAAGGAGAGTTACAGGCAACAACACATCAACCTCACACGTGAGCACTCAAGTTTCGGACAACACCGATATAGATGCTGACCCCCAGTTTCTCGTACACCAGCACGCTGTTAATCTACTTTTAACAGCTGTCAATTGACCAAAGTGCGTACAAAAAAAAACCAGTGACAGCTGTTAACAGTAGATTAACAGCTTATTAGTATACGAGAAAACGGGGGTTAGCCTTGTTGGAATGGGCGCAGAGAAAAACGTGTGAACAGTGGAAAAATTGTTTTATTAATTTTACAGTACCGACTAGCGGCCGACATTTTTACGAATGAACGATTGAATGATTGAAAGTAAAAAGAATGAATCTGAACGAATGAATGGAAGAGTGGACTGGGATTTTTGATTATTCCAATAGTCCCCCTCAAAAATTCTAGTCTTATATAATGCGATTAGGCAATAATTATCACAATATGTATTTATATTATTAGAAATAAATTATACATTCTGCTCTCAATATTCTGTTTTAATTATTTTAGTACCTTTTAATCATTAGGTATATTACAAACATTATCAAATTAAATCAAGCTTAACTTTGATCTTAATTGTAGTAATTTTCCTGATGGTATCATTTTCGTGAAGATATCAGCTAGTTGATGTTCTATGGAAACATACTCTAGCTTTATTACTTTCTTAGTAATTTGTTCACGTTTGAAATGATATTTTATATCTATGTGCTTAGACCTTTTATGGCTAGTGGGATTGTTTTCAATGCTTATACAGCCATTTTCGTGAAGATATCAGCTAGTTGATGTTCTATGGAAACATACTCTAGCTTTATTACTTTCTTAGTAATTTGTTCACGTTTGAAATTATATTTTATATCTATGTGCTTAGACCTTTTATGGCTAGTGGGATTGTTTTCAATGCTTATACAGCTGTTGTTATCTTCATATAAAGGGATATGCATTGGTAATTGGATTTTAATACTATTTAGCAATGATTTTATCCATTTAGCTTCTCTCACAGCTTCGAAAAGAGCCATATATTCAGCTTCGGTTGAGGAGGCGGCGACTGTGTTTTGTTTGCGAGTATTCCATGACATTACACAGTTATCAAACACTTGGAATACGTATCCCGTTGTGCTTTTACGATCAATTTCGTCGCCTGCCCTGCATGGGAATCTGCATAGCCTTGAACTATTTGATGATAGTCGCACCTTTTGTAGGTCAACTTTAAATTTATAGTGCCTTTTATGTATCTTAAAAGATGTTTTAAGCATTTCCATAGTTTATTATAATATTTTTTTTTTTTTTGCTTTGATATCTGCTCAGAATACTGATTGCTGAGCAAATATCTGGCCGTGCGCAAAGCATTGCGTACATAAGGCATCCTATGACGTTCCTGAAAGAAGCGTCAAAGTGTGTGTCGGAATTAAGAGCCAAGTGATCTAATTTTGATGGGAACGGTGACTTTGTCGGATTGCAATCACTCATGGAAAACATGCTTAAAACATTGTTCAAGTAGACTGACTGGTCCAAAGTTATTGTAGCTTCTGTTATGTTTACTCTAATGCCCAAGAGTAGTTTTATTTCATTCAAATCAGTCTTTCAAATTAGTATTTCGGTTTGTACATTAAATCAAATCATCGACGTATAATATTAAATATACATCACCATCATTTTTTTTTATCAAGTATATACAAACAAGGCTACCTCTGAATTTTTAAAACCAAGTTCTTTAAGAGCGTGGTCAAAACGCTTGTACCAGCATCGAGAAGCTTGTTTTAAATCATACAAGGACTTATTTAACTTGCATACCTACTTGGTTTGGTTCTGCAAAAACACCCTCAAGCACCTCCATGTAAATGTCATTCTCGAGAACTCCGTTCAAAAACGCAGTTTGGACGTCCAAGTGATGTACTTGCAAGCTATGCTGATTTGCAAACGCTAATATAAATCTAAAAGTAGAAATACGTACAAACGTTTGCAACGTTTCATCAAAGTCTTCAAGGTACTTTTGAGTAAAACCGCGAGCAACTAAACGCACCTTGTAACGAGTTGGTTCTCCTAACTCATTCATTTTTATCGTGAATACCCATTTACAATCAATAATATTTACATTTTGGGGTCTTTTCTTTCCACTAGAACCCATGGTTGATTTTTATTTAGCTTTTAACCATTTGTCACCATCATCCCTGTTTGAAATATCACTATAGTTACTAGGTAACGGCTGAGCAGTCGTGAGTGCTAAGTAACACAAATCTGTATCGCTCATCTGTTTATAATCGACTGAGGGTAGTTTTTTTTTTTTATTCTTTCACTTCGCCTTATTTTGTTTGGCGAATTCTCAGCATCCGATTGGTCATCGGGAAGAATCTTGTGTTTCGTGCCTGCTGACTTATTATCACCGATAGGCTTGTCAACTTTGGCGGGAATTTGTGTGTTTTGGTTTGTCGGCCTTGATTGAACAAATTTTGACTCATCGAATATAATATCACGGGAAATGAAAAATTGGCCATTTTGAACGTTGAATAGTTTATGACCATTGTTGTCGTATCCGACTAGTATTGCTTTAAACGATTTACTGTCAAACTTTGTTCTTCTCGTTTTGTCATGGACATAAGCCGTTGCACCAAATTTTAGGTTTGTTATTATGCCACATTTCGTATGGTGTTTTGTTGCTGGTCAGAGCTTTAGTAGGGAGTCTATTTATTAGGTAGGTAGCTATTAGTATGGCTTACCACCAAAAAGACTTTTCTAATTTCGAACTTTCAACCATGGTTCTAGCCATTTCGGTTAGCGATTCATACGCTCCGACACACCATTTTGTTGCGGCGTATATGGTACCGTTAGGTGGTACGAGATACCCTTGGAAACACAAAACTCGTTAAATTCTGTTGAAAGATATTCTCTACCATTGTCGCAGTACAGATTTGTGACTTTCGTATTGAATAAGTTCTCACTCCTAGCAACAAACTCTTTAAAAATATTTTAGCACTTCCGATTTTGCATTCATTAAGTAGGTCACAGTAGAATGAGTGTAATCATCCATAAAAGTAACAAAGTAGTTTTTGTCATCAAAGGTGGTAGGCGTTATCGGACAACAAACGTCCGAGTGAATAATATTATAAAGGGTCGATTCTGGTGTTTACTATTGTTATCTTTTTATCTTGTTATCTGTTTTTGCAAACGGGAGACGTGATTGTTTACCAAGAATACAAGGTTCACAAATAGTATCGCTGGGGTTTAAATTGTTTATCAAAGACTGGTCACTTTCATCTATTTTTATCCTTTAAAATTCCAAACCTTTGTTTGTTTACATGTCCGAGTCGGCTATATCACAAACTATAGGCGTCAGAGGAATTTTGAGTCAAGTGATAAAATTTAGCCAAAAAGGTTGTTGCAATTCTCCCCGGTCATGATGCACTTGTCTTTATGATGGACTTGCACACCGTTTGTTGCCAAAAACCACTGTCATACCTGCACGTTGCATCTTACTTACAGAAAGTAAATTATGACGTACCTCGGACGAAAACAATACATCATCAATCGAGCCTTCAATACCTAAATCGGTTGTTACCTTTATGCTGCCTTTACCGTAGGCTTGCATGGACTCGCCGTTTTTCGCAACTCCGATCTTGAGAGGCGTCGATAGTTCCGTGTACGTTGTAAACACGTCAAGTGTATTCATAATATTATGATCCGTGGCACCCAAATCTAAGAGGAAAGAAATTTCCATATTAGTAGAATTACTAATAGGGTCAGATAACTTACAATCGGGTGAAACCATAAAAGCGAAACCGCCCTCGTCATTGTTGCACAACGTGTTGTGCGCCGTCCTCTTGTAGCCGCTGCCGCTGCTTCCAGCCCAGTCTTGCTGGATCTTCTTGAGGTAGCGACAGTCATTCTTGAGATGATTTCGGCACCCACAGTGATCGCAGTACATTTTTGAAATTTTGTGAGTTGAATTTCCGGTATGAAAGTTTTTGTTCGGTTGAGGGTAGTTTTTTTTTTTTTTTAGAAAAATTTCCTTGTGATTTTGGAAATAAGAAATTCCTCGGACCTGTATGCAAAACCTTGAGCTCTGTTGTAGGTTCACCTTTCAGCTTCACTTTGTGGTCAAGTTGAAGCAAGGAACATTTGGTTGCAGTTTAAGATTCAGCAATTGCTTGCGTAGTGCTAATTGCGTGGCCAGGCTTCGTCTCTCGTAGATTTTATCGAGGTTATCGAAAATGGATTTGGCCGTTGCAGCGTCTTTCGCGAAATTTAAATATTCGATAATTGTACCTTTTGCAGTTTGGTTTTTCTTTAGCCACATTGCGTCTGGATTATCCGGCACTGGTTGTTCAACGACAATGGCCACTTGCAGTTCTTCTAACAAAGACTTGAAGACGTTCGCCGTTAAATTGCTGGATGTTTCGTTTGCCTCGTATCTCCGTTGTTCATATCCGTATTTTAGATGGATAGCAGGAACTTAATTATAACTTATTTAAATCGTGCCCTGGGCCCATAACCTGTTGGAATGGGCGCAGAGAAAAACGTGTGAACAGTGGAAAAATTGTTTTATTAATTTTACAGTACCGACTAGCGGCCGACATTTTTACGAATGAACGATTGAATGATTGAAAGTAAAAAGAATGAATCTGAACGAATGAATGGAAGAGTGGACTGGGATTTTTGATTATTCCAATAAGTCTGGCAAGAGGCAACACCCTGGTATCTGTCTACCCCTTCGGGATACAGGCGTGGGTTAATAATTATGTATGTATACTTTTATACACAAACTCTGTCGTCAGTGAGTACGCGCGATACTATAATTGTGGGGCGCACGAGACACCCATACACAGAAAAGCGTCAAAGGTCTACGCCAAATGCATTTTCCGACCCACAGCGCTACTGGAGATAGCAACAACAAAAGGCTCACCGATCCGCAGAGTCTAAATCCATGTCACCAATCACTGGAACGGTCAAAACTTCACCCAGCACTATAGCGATGATATTAATTTACTAAACATGCCTCCGACAATGCACTGAGCTGGCCAACGGCCAAACGGTCACCGGAAGAAAACACCGGAAAATGTGAAGCTATATGTACCTAACGGAAAGTTCGATGGGCAGGCCTGGCGAAGGCGAATCAGGATCACGTATCGGATTCCGAATAATAAATGCACCAATTCACTCACGAATCTCGTTAATACATAAAACGAATCAAATGGACCCAATGCAAAAATTAAATAAATCGTGAGTACCTATAATCTCGGAAACACTGGTCTGCAGACTTTCACTTGATATGGTAAACTCTGGCCGATACACAAAATAATTTTTCTTAAAAAAAAAACAATATTTATCCACCAATGCAGCGGCAGGAATAAACGCGCAAATTTTATTTATTTAAAATTCGAATTTCAAACGCCAAAGCTGCCTTTGCGCCCCGCGACCGTCACCGACTAACCGCGCGCGCGCAGGCACGACGTTGCGCAAGGCAAGCCATGACCTTTCACAGTGAATGCAACGCGTTCAGCCACCAGGCAGCTTCAACGATAAACGGCTCTCCTGATGCTTACGTACTTGTAAGCGATGGATCAAAGGCATTCAAGTGGACGGATGTAGGTAACTTCATGATAGGATGTTCTGTACGTTATTTGTACAGATAGGCAATGGGAAACCACTTAACTTAATTGCCAGCGACAAACATTGAACACCAAATGACATTAATGCTCGAGGTAACTAACTGAAAAAAAAAATAAATAAAAAATAAAAACCAACTTCGAAACACTACAGCACTAAAAAGTTAGAAATAGTTCAAATAATTAGAAGTATTAATACATGTAGGTATTGTAGAAGTATAATTTGTAGTCGGTGCCTAGTTTCAAGACCAGCATATATATTTTGGGCACCGGCTCCAAATTAAACTTCTACAATACCTACATGTATAAATACTTCTAATTATTTGAATTACCTATTTCTAACTTTTTAGTGCTGTGTTTCGAAGTCGGTTTTTATTTTTTATTTATTTTTTTTTATTTTTCAATTTTTAGTGGGGGAGCGGGAGAAAAATAAATAAGTCCCTTATAACCATAATTTACCCTACTTAATTCGTTGCTTTAAATTTGATTTTCTGAATTTCCATGTCCGAAAGTCTTCACCAGAACATCACCAAATTAACTTGGGACTACTTTTACGCTATTTTATGAAACATACGGATATTACTAAAGGATGGGCCTCATTAGGGCTTATTTACTGCTGTCCATTGAAGAGTTCCGTTCTCCATCTCTGAAAGTCTCCATCAGATCTTCACCAAATTAAAATGGGACCAATGGGACATTATACCTGTTCGAATAAAAAAAGAATTGTCGAAATCGGAGGAACATAGCCAAAATATACGCGTCGAAGAATTGATAACCTCCTCCTTTTTTAAAGTCGGTTAAAAAAGGACGAATTACAGCACGAAAACTGTAAAAATCGCCGCTGTCGAATCGAAATTTCAAAACGGCGAAACTTTCAACGAGGACATTTTTAAAGGCTGTCGAAAGTATTGAGTAATGACCCGCCCGCGTCGGGGGCATGGCACTAATTGTGAGTGCCAATATCAATTTAACGTGCGAGTTGAGCGGTGACGTCATCACTGGCACTAGCGGTCTCCTGGCGGGGCGCCAAGCCGATGCACCCGCCAAGTCACGACTACGCGAGACCCAGAAACAACCTTGCGTTTGCACCATCTATTTACCGACCAGACTTCCTAGTTATTACGAGAAATCTGGCCGGGTAACACTTTGTCGCGGAATCGCGGCTACATTATAATGGCACAACTTGAAAAGCAACAACTACAATGAAAGTGAACTACGCTTAACAACGCGCGATGGCCAAGGCGATCCTCATAAAACAATAAAATCGCAATTACGTAACTTAATCGACATTGATTAGCCAGCAGCACACTACAGGGTTGCCAGACGTACGAGAAATCGCGTACGCTCGTACGTTACGAGATACTAGATAAATAAAAATCTATGAGATTGTAAGAAGATGTCTCACACTTATAAACTTATTAAAGATTAAATTGCTTTTACGAGCTTTTATGTCCACGCGGCAAACGACGATTTAAACTCATGACTAGATTATTTAATACTAGATGACCGCGTAAACTTCATATCACCTGCATGAATTTTTTTTCTTCTCGCCGTTTTAACCTTTCCTGTACTTCCACATACATAAAAAAGAAAAATTAGCCAAATCGGCACAGCCGTTCTCGAGTTTTAGCGAGACAAACGAACAGCAATTGATTTTTATAAATATAGATTGTTAATGAAAAATAACAAAAAAGGAAGGATGAACTGCGATAAATGCAGCTGACATGGTTTTTGACATCGTATGCAAACCCTTTGGGATGATTAGTTAGGGTTTTTTTTTATTTATGCTTGGACGAGATAATTTACTGAAAGGAAGAAATATTTGGCCACCCTAATACGAGAAAAAGAAACCGCCATTCGGGCTCTATAACATACAACTACAATTAATGGTTTACTATGACAAATCGATGTACATTGCATAGTCGATTAACTCACAGATTAACAACTAGGAAGACTAACCCCCTGTTCCTCGTACACTAACAATCTATTAATCTACCTTTGACAGCTGTCAGCTGTCAATTTATCAAAGTGCATATAATGATAGATGAAGCTGTCAGCTGTTAACAGTAGATTTACCAAAAACCCAGGGTTATTGTAAGAATTGCAATGTACGTCGAAATGTCATAAAAATTAACTATGAATTGTAGTTTTATGAAACGCGGCCCTGGCAACCCCGGCCCACTAACACAAGTTCAGCAGTTTGCACATGGCCCATGCATGCTGTACTATAAGCGCTGGACTATAAACCGTTGGACTATATTCAGCGCAATGTTGGGCCGGCCGGTGCACAATATGGTGTTTAATTCCAGAGGCAGGCCCCTTAGACCCGCGCTCGCCTGCCCATTATTATGAGTGTTAGAAGAAAATTGCCCGCTGTGCCTCGATACGGAGAGGCACGCGAGCCTTTGGATTCTGACTTGAGTGAATTAGGTGCATGAAGAGGGCATGGCAGCTAATCAAATGATCTAAGGCTTTCAAGATGCATATCTGTAAGTACCTACATAAATAAATAAGTGAAGCTACAACTATAAGCTCACCTACTTCAGCTAGTAGAGCGCGAGTGAAGCGATAAATACAGACATAACTGCCTCGTAATGACGCCCTCGTTGGTCTTGTGGTATCACGTCTGATTACCATGCCAGAGGTCGTGAGTTCGATTCCCACTGGGGGCTGCCGTACATTTGTATAAATGGCCTTAGTCTGGGTGTTTTACCCACCTAGCTTGTAGATAAATCGCTCTCTTCTGCAAGATGAAGATAGTTTGAATGTCAATGTCAGCCGTCAATTGCATTGTATATTTTTTATGTGGCCTGTAGACATCCCGCTGCATGGCTCAGGCCTTCTCTCGGAGAGAGATTATGGCCTTAATTACGACGCGCCTGCCGCGGATTGGCAATTATATTAGCAAAGGGCAAGACACAACGCACACGAAACCGGGATGCGTGCAGGCAACGACTAATGAATGTTGATGAAGCGAAAAAGATCTGTCAGGATCGTAGCAAGTGGCAGACCCTGGTCTCTGCCTGCCCCTCCGGGATACAGTTGTGAGTTTATATTTTTATGTTATGTAAAAGCGATTCGTTCGAGTGATCGATAAGTAAAATTGTTGCTAGCCGTATTCGAGAGTCAAGCCTGTACAGCGACATGCTAATAACTAAAAACAAACCGGCCAAGTGCGAGTCGGACTCGCGCACGAAGGGTTCCGTACCATTATCTACACAACATTAGACACAATGATCGAGAAAAAACCGCAAAAAAAAATTAAGTTTGTTGCATTTGAGCCCCCTTAAATATTTATTTTATCTTAATTATTTATTTTAAGCGAATATAGAACTAAATATTCTGTGAATATTTCAAGCGTCTACCTGTTGCCTGTTGTTACTTTGTTGTATGGGAGGCCCCTTTAAATATTTATTCTACCTATTATGTTTTTAGTATTTGTTGTTATAGCAGCAACATCATACATCATCTGTAAAAATTTCAACTGCCTAGCTATCACGGTTCATGAGATACAGCTTGGTGACAGACAGACAGATGGACAGTGTGAAGTCTTAGTAATAGGGTCCCGTTTGGCACCTTTAGGGTACGGAACCCAAAAAACATCTTCTGCCAATGCACAAGGATTCTAACAATACTACACACCTTTAAATCGATTCAAGTGTTTGCAATTAAGACGCGGACAAACATACATACATGAACCCACCCAAAAGCAACGCATACTGTGCACCAAAACAAACTACTTATGCTGGGAAATCAATAATATTTTTGGTTTACTAAAATATCAAAAATGTTAGCGCGCAATGGAAACGTAACTTTAAATGTTCTTATGGCACAGAGCGTAAGTATACATCCCATCAAAAACATAAATGTGAAATGAGAGCCAAGTTCAATGCCTTGGTTGTTGACTTTAACGACAAAAGAAGTGAGATCCAAATGGGTGCGAAGTTCAATGTTCAGTCCTGAAATTTATTTAAAACAACATAAAATATTTTACATAGCATTTTCTAAGGTTAACACGAGCACAAGACATAATAAAACCTGAATTTGCACGGATATTTACTCGATCGATTAGTACCGAAACGTCAGAAAATTGTAAATTAAAAAATAAAGAGTAAATCCGTGCAAATTCAGTTTGTATTATATTTTATAACAACTTCAAATATCATTTCTTCTTATAATTCAGGATAGTATATTGAAGCCTAAGGTTTGACTTGGCTAGTTCTCATATACGAATTGTTACTAAGTACCTACTAATGCCCGGTTCCTATATTCAAGAACGACTCGTTTTGCTTACGGATGGTTAAAATGTCTGCTCAAGTATTCCTCTTACAAACGGTTTCGAATAACGTACTGTACGATAAATGTATGGAGATGACAATTTGTAAAGTTCCTAACAATTTTTTAAACATCGACCAGCTATTCAAGTTAGGGGACGCTTGTTAAGCATAAGTTACCGGTTACCAATAACGATTCGTTAAATATAGGAACCGGGCATAAAACAGTCACCGAAGAGCCCTATGTTCGATGGCTAGTGTCTACCAGCAAGCATTCGGAAGAATAAAATAAGAACTTACAGCTTTAGAACTTGAGAATATAATTCGTATACGAAAAACTTATACAAAGAAAACTTCCTACAAAATCCATTGAAAATTACGTTGATGAAGTTGTTAGTACTGTAAGGCAGGTAAAAAACCCGTTCTTCTATGGAACCCTACACTGCGCGTGGCCCGGCATGCACTTGGCCGGTTTTTGTAAATGTAATTGGAAAATACCGGTGCTAAAATGTTCGTTTGCGGGTAGTTAAACTAAACACACCAGTTAATTTGTTCTCTGATATAATTATTTAATTTGGCTACAAAAATAACTGTCGACTTTATTTATAAGATTTATTTTTACTTTATTATTTATAAAATTACGGATAAAACGACCATTCGAATGTCATTATCAACGTGGAAAAGTATAAAGATCAACGAAGAATATTTTAGATGTTTCTCTAGGCTCATGCAAAACATCTACTCGTAAGTATCCTTTCAGATCTTATTATTAGTCAAATGAATAAATACAAACAATAAGGTAGGTACTAACAATGTAATAAGTATTTTACTTGCAACCTTGACTGACGAGGAATACGATAATAGGTAATCAAATCACCCACTATTACCTAGTATCAATGCTGCTGTAATTGACGTTAAGATTATACACAACACCACACGGCGTGACACGGCGGTGAAGCGTCAACCCAACCAACCCTGATGCATTTGTCAGTTACACTAATGACGAAGAGATCGCGAAAGAAACTCGAAATTGGAGTGGAATTGGGCAGGACACTGGCGAGACGGGAAGACGCCTGGGCCATAACAGAGAGGCGGACGACAAGCGAGCGACAATCAGTGGGTAGACCAGCACCAGTCTGTGCCAGCACCTCGATGCACAGTGTGTGTGTGTGTGTGTGTGTGTGTGTTTGTGTGCGTGTGCGTGTGCGTGTGCGTGTGCGTGTGCGTGTGCGTGTGCGTGTGCGTGTGCGTGTGCATCTGCATATCATGCGAGAGGTCCCGGGTTCGAATCCTGGCTGGGAACAAAAAAAACCCCAGGTCTTGGATGTTTACATGTTTGTGATGTCGTTGTTTGTGGTTTCCACGACACAGGGTATCCTAGTGTGGGGCCAGAACCAATGTATGTGCCTGTATGTAAATGTTTATGTTTATCTCGGGAACGCGTGGAGGTATCGAGTTGAAATTAAAACCATATTCTCAGATCTACAATACCTTGAAGCTGTGAAAAAATCAAAGTTCTAAGTTAACGTAACAAAATGATACGGCCGTTTGTGCCGCAAAAAACGTATATTTTGAATTAAATTGAATTAAAAATTTACTTTTCTAGAAAATTTACTGACCTAGAACTATGAAATTTGGCAAGTAATATCGTCTTATACTACAAGTACAGGGAAACTTTTAAATCTATACATTTGTAATTATTCATATTCACAAAGTAGCCTATATACGTCCCACTGTAAGGCACACCGCACAACCCTTCTCTCAGAGGGAAGTATGGGCTTAATCACCACGCGTGCCCTCCGCAGATTGGCGATTTCAAGCACTGAGGTATGCGAATAGCTCCGACAACCAGGTTTCCTCACGATGTTTTCCTTCACCGTTAGCGAGTGGTATTGCTACTATAACTTCACAAATGTACATACGTAACTTAGAAAGCAGTCATAGGTACATACCCGCACTGGGAATCGAACCTGGGTCTCTCCCATCCGAGTCTTATGTTCTACCCACTAGACTACCACCGCTCCACTAGGCTACCACCGCTCCATTTGTAATTAAATAATTAAAAAAAAAATGTCTTTGAACTATTTATAATATGTACCTACAAATTTGTACGGAACCCTCGGCGGGCGAGTCCGACTCCCACTTGTCCGGTTTTTTAAGTAGAATAAAGTCTTCTCTATCTATCTATTGCCTATCCTGCCATTCAAAGAAACACCAGAGCACATATTTCTCAACGACTTCATGGCTACTGTCCTATAACCTTCATTCATCTGCCATACCATGGTAGAAAATGCTTATAGCATTAAATCCGTCACATTGCCATTGTATTTTTTTTACTTAGGTGCAATAAATGTATTAACAACAATAATAATACCCAAGTGTTGCAAAACATAAGCGTTGGGACCAGCACTGCATTATGGATAGCCAATGTAGCTCTATTGGAGATATTTCGGCTACCCACAAAAGAATGCGAGGCTCCGTTCAGACAATTTCCAGCTAAACACCATTATCTGCATTCATGGCTGCGTCATGGCCGAAAATAGGGTGATTGCTATATCGAATCGGTAAATCAGGCAAATTTATTGGCCTACTGAAAACGTCACAGGAAGACAGCAACTATGGTAGTGATGATAGACTTAGGTTATTATATTAGTCGACTTACTCGAGTCAACTCGAGATATTACCCTGTTATATTTTCCCCGAGATATTTTCTAGAAGGAAAATGCTAAGGTTGTCCATATTCTAAAGATCATTCATAGAACAATGTCAATTGGTCAAAGTGCATATAAATGAGCGGTAGAAGCCTAGTGGGTAGAACATCGCACTCGGAAGCGAGAGACCCAGGTTCGATTCCCAGTGCAGACAGTTGCCTACAACTTTGTTTTCTAAGTTATGTACATTTGTGAAGTTATAGTACTAATACCACTCGTTAACTGTGAAGGAAAACATCGTGAGGAAACCTGAGTGTCTGAGCTATTCACATACCTCAGCGCTTGAAATCGCCAATCTGCGGAGGGCACGCGTGGTAATTAAGCCCATACTCTCTCCCTAAGAGAAGGCCTGTGCCCTACAGAGGGATGTATATAGGCTGCTTATGTATCGAACAAAGACATTTAATGCCTGCTTATCAGCCCCCGCCCCTGCTGCACGGCATGGCAACAAACGTTATTATCGCGCGATTGTTTAGCGCCATTTTGCTTTTTCGTCTTTTGCTTCAGTGAAACAAAACGCGATAAGAAGTAATTTGCAACTCGATTTGAAATCCGAGCCACCTATAGTTTCGATTCTCTTTACTCGAGTGAAAAACATCACGAATCGGCCCTTCACTACGCTGTCGTCATGTTGCGGCGCGCGCTACTTCAATTGTTTAATCGTCGAAGTTCCTCGATACAGAGGCAGCGGCGCGGAAAGTTCCCCGGCTCCTGATAGGCCTGCTCCAGGCTTCAGGCTTTATTTAGCGCGTAATGTGCCCATAGAACGCACGCCCGCCCCACCGGAATTCATATTAGCTATTGCTCAACTCGAAATAGCTGCCGTAAAAATTATAGGCCACAAGATAAAATATAAAACATCAAGTGGATATGTACTTGAATAAAAGTTTCCTCTTTAAAGATCGGGACAATTTTAAGTTTCTAATTTTGTAGGCGCTCTGTTATGTATGTTGTGAATACATTTCGTTGCTCACGGTCCAAAAATAACGTTTCAGAATAAAGTATGCGAAGTAGTCACGACCGAATGCGAAATAAGCTGTTTGCTAAGAAAGCCATTCACTAAGTAGTCAAACAGAGAAGTATCTATGATGAGAAGTTGGCCATTTGACAAGTTCACCCCTGGCGCCCGAAGGGATTTTTTTTTAATAATAAACTCAGGTTTTTACTACAAATTTTAGCAGTGATTTCAAGCTACAGATTTTATGTTAATAAAATATTTGAGTTTCAGTTTGGTTATTAAACAAGTGGACTTTCCCGATAAAATTAATAGAACAGTATACTTTGAAATATAACTGATTCCGGTCGCCGAGTGCAAACAAAAGCGCAAATCGCAAAGAGCGGTAGGTACTCGTAATATCGCACAATAAAAGCAAAATAATTACTTGTTCGTAGAACAATAGTTTCTCGATGAATGCCTGGTGAGAGGTTCGTCGTTACCTGTCATCGGGCTCATTGTTCCGCGGAACGTACGAAAAAGAACACAATGACACGACTAAATTGAGTTTCGACAGCACTACTACAGTTGTAAACAATTTTCCCTTATTTCAACGACCTGACATTAACGCTAATAAAATAAATTCACTCTTGATTAGCCAGTCAATTAGTCAAGTCAAACTTTAAACGATACAAACCAAACATAATATTGATTCTCAAGACAATCGTAAGAAACTACAGCTTCATCGGAGAAACTCGTAAGATTATCTTTGGACGAGCTCCAATTTCATATTCCGACCGATTGTTGATAGATTAGCGCTTGCTTTTCAACAAAACACATTAATCTTTCGCATGCAGCGGGCATCAAGCGGGCGGGTTCAGGAAAAAAGAAGCTGAACACAAAAAACTACCATTAAACGCTCAAGTTCGATGCAAAAAACTAAGGGAAAATGTGAATAATGAAGTTGGGGCTTTAATGCTTCCGCGTGATTGCGATCTTCAGTTGAGATGATCTCTTCAATTTTAGATATTAATGAATCGCAAACGTAGTGCGCCAAAAAACTAACTAAACAATTAAGTCACGATTCATGATGAAGGTAAAAAATACATATAAAAAATACGATTCCTCAAAATATTGAATAATTTTTTACAGAAGAACAAAAAATGTTGATTAAATTTAACGCTTTTTGTTCAAAACGCAATCAATCTTTCTTTTTTGTTAATCTTTGCAAATTGTACGTTTATGAATATATTTTCGTTTTCGGTATATCGGCGCCATTGCAGGCACCATGGTTCCCGTTAGAATGTCAGGTCTATGCGCAACTACGAAAGTTTTAAAAAATATATCGGTATAAAATTATTGGTAGAAAGACGTGGCGTGCCTTGGGAGAGGACTATGTCCAACAGTGGACGAATATGGGCTTAGATTGGATTGGATAAAATTCATAGCGAAGATTCATGGTATTAACATTAGAACTGAATCTAGTGTAGTGAACTTAAAACCTAAAACACTATTTAGCTTTATTTGCAGAATAAATTAGCTTCATTTACAGGATTTATGGCTGTAATGTTATTTTAGATTTCTCGAAGCTGCGTCTCCACTTGCACTCGTACGTGACTCCATTAGTAGGAGCACGAGGATATGCTTAAAATTATGCTCCTACCGGTAGCAGGATAAGGTAAGGACATATTGGTTCTCATGCTCCTACCAGTAGGAGAACTGAGTAGGAGGAAGTGAAAACGGTCGAAATAAGGCTTATTTTTCTAACCTAGGTTGTAAAGTGTAAAAGTTGTAAAGTGGTTGAAATTGTCTTACGTAATGAATAGACCGCCCCTTATCTAATAGAATTAACCAAAACATAAGATTGGATAACAACAAAAACAAGAACAATTTACCAAACAGTAAAAAAACAAAATTAAAATCGATAAAAGTTAAAGAAAAGTTTGTCAATCCTTAACGTATTTGTAAAATATTTTTTAGATAATATTTTTAAGAGATATTTTTAAAACAAATTAACTTAAAAGTTGCTTTGATAACATGCTCAAACATGCGTAGCCTGCGTGCGTATTTGCACGCAGTAGTAAGGAATGGTGGGGTTGAAGTCGCGACAGCGGTTTCCGTCCAAAATAAACGCTCGAGCTTTTCAAAACGTTATTAAAACGTTATGTGGATTCAACACATTAGACTCGGATGTCTCACTAGCGCTAAAAATGACCCCATCTTCAATTGTGGGAAGGCGGGCGAGGCTTGTCAATTGTGTTACCAATCGGAGCGAGTTCAATATTAACATAACATAAACTCACGCCTGTATCCCAGAGGGGTAGGCAGAGACCAGGGACTGCCACTTGCTACGATCCTGACAGATCACTTTCGCTTCCTTAACATTCAATAGTAGTTGCATGCACGCACGCCGGTTTCGGGTACTTTTTATCTTGCCCTTTGCTAATACATCCCCTACTTGGTCGAAGTACGTCCGTCAATATTACCCGGCAAAATACCCGCCATCTTGTGAGGTACCTAATTATTTCGACGGGTTATACATCATGAAGTCAATGGTTTGACGTTTTTGTATAAAACCAATCCTAAGTTACTCTGTCATTTACTATCGCCCAATCAACGTTCACGCCGTCACGCATGGCGCACAGAATGAACCAATCACAAAGTGATTTATTCTACAGCACATCTTGCGCTCAATTCATTGGTACTGACTAATCGAGAGGACAGGGGCCGTTTTTGAGAGTGAATTTTGTGGGTTTTTTTTATTCGTAAATTAGACTCATTTTGTCAGAGTGACGGGACTGATATCGATGTTGCCATCAAACATTAATATTAGCGACGGAGGTGGCCAGATATACCCCGCATGTATCGACATTACTGGGTCACATGACACACAGGAATTTACCCGGTTGTGGTGTAACATATTATGTTGTGCCCACATCGGAAAGATAACTACACATTTCTAATGGAGCCAAAATGTGCCAACAAAATGTGTCAGATATTATGATACTGCGTGCAGGGGACACCGGCTTTTTTTAAAGAGAAAGAGAGAGAGAATATAAAGCCTTATTTTCAATTACTAATCACGCAACAAAATGAAACTCTCTGAATGTCGATTGAGAACTTAGTCGCAAAAATTGATTTGTTCAATTCAACATATTTATGAAAATAATTCACGCTGATACCGGAACCAATCAAAATTTCAACCAGTTATATTCACGTTAACCCAATCCTTTGATACTCGATGATATCGATAGATTTGATATGTCATGATGTGAATTCGCAATCGTGCCTTTTGACCTATAGGATTAGCCCCTCAGTGAGATTGGATAACGCACGAAAGGAATTTGATTCGCGCTAGCAAAGGCCGTATTTCCAGGACGTTTAATATGATTATACATGGTGAAGTGAAGACATGGCGTCTCGTGTGTAACATTTATCGTAAGAACAAAACTCGCGGTCCATGTTCAGTTGACACCACATCAACATTTCACCATTGGTGAAATTTTACCCTGTAAGAATGACAGTGTTAAGTTGAAGATAAAACTATTTTAAACCTTATTTTAATAAGGCGAGCCCCTAGGCACCTTATTATAATTAGCTGAGCCACTACCTTTTGCCTTATTTTATCTCATCACTAGTTAAGCCTTAACTTTGTTTTAAGTTTTTTTTTTTATGAGCCAATAAATACTTTTTTATCTTTATCTATATTGAAAGCATAAAATAATCCAAAATATGAAATAAGTCACATTAGTGCAGATCAGCACCTAAGAGAATGCCCTGTGCAGATCTGCTCTTCAGCTTACCAAAAGTTAAATGATATTTGGCTTTTCAAATACACTCGAAGCCCTATACGAGTTTCTAATTGTGTATTTACGACATTTCAGATGTAAAGCATGCGTGTTTTCAACACCCAATCCATTATTTGCAAGGCAGTTATCTCAGCAGCCAATCAATTCATTTATATTCCACCTGACCCAGTAAAACCAGTATAGTCTGAAAGTTGGGTTGTTCTTATTTTCAGAGACGGAAAGACTATAATCCCTAGACCCGAGTGTCATCAACACTTGTTGTAGATCTTCTGTTCTTAGTTTGTTGTCCTCGGAAAACGTGCATCGGACGTGCATCAAGCGACGTGGTAGTGGGTGGCGCGCTCCTATTAATCCCCCCATTGTTCACGGATTTATCCAACTACTCTACAACGACGACGACAGGCTTGCCAGCTGTCAAGTGGGAGCTGTATTTAAGCGTGCGTATGCGTGAGCCCCATTTAGATAATTTCTATTTCTCTGCTAACCCCCTGGCATGGGCACTCATGTAGTTATAACTCTATAAGAGCAATTTAATACAATAACAGATTCGCAGTTTTATCTTGTGACATGTTTTTAGGGTTCCGTATCCGAAGTCTGAGTGGCGCCGGATTAAGAATAGCGTCACTCCATTTCCTTCCGTGGATGTCGTAGAAGACGACTAAGGAAATAAATTACCAGGAGACGGGCAGCAGCGTCTTCCTGAGATTCCAACCGCATACTGCGATCGCCAACCCGCCTGCCAAGCGTGGCGATTATGGCAAAACCCCTCGTGGTTATGAAATCGACGAAGGAGGCCTATGTTCTGCAGTGGGCGTCAAATGGCTGATAATGATGATGATGATCCGAAGGGTGCCAAACGGGTCCCTATTGCTCTGCCTCCACTGTCTGTCAGTTAGTCTGTCTGTCTGTCCTTCCGTCCGACCTTTAAAGGGCTCCTCCATCTTTGGAACCGTAGTAGGTAGCTAGTTAAAATTTTCACAGAATATGTGTTATTACGGTGGATTACCTAAGAAATAATAAAATTAAAAAGATTAATAAAAGAATAATGGGGGTTTCCATACAACAAATGTGTTTTTTTGCCGTTTTTAGGGTTCCGTACCCGAAGGGTGCCAAACGGGAAGCTATTGCTAAAACTTCACTGTCTGTCTATCTGTCCGTCCGTCCGTCCGTCCGTCCGTCCTTGGATTGTAGTCTTATGAAACGTGGCCCTAGTGGTCTGTCGACTGATTGTTTCCCCTCTCGAGGGTGCACCCCTCCCCCCTCTCCTGGCTAAACGGTTGCTTGTAGAAACGTACAAATATCAGAGCAGTAGCACATATAATAAACTTAAAAAGAAAACTATCACGGCTAAGTAGTCTCTAACTAGTAATAGGCGAACAACTTATAAAAGGAAAACTTCGCACAATATCCATTGAATTTACTGTGATGAAGTTGTTAGATCAGTAAAGCAGACAACAAACTCCTCTTCTACGGAATCCTCTGCTGCGCGTGGCCCGACATGCACTTGGCCGGTTTTTGTAAGCAGGAGTTACTAAAAAATATATCTAGCAAAGATCGTTTCTATACGAATTTTCGTACCACTAGGTTCCCTTTAGATTAAATAAAAGTTTACTGTTTGTTTTTGTAGCTTTGACATTTGGACCGCAACTCACCTGAAATAAAAGAAAAACGAAAATATTAATACAGTCAGTCTTCATAGTAAGCTGTTCTAAATCTTTGATTATATACCAACAATTCTAATGGAATACGGAATCTACTTCAACAACGGGTGATTAGGTTTAATTCTGAATTTCCAAAATGCTACATAAATTGAAGTAAGTACTTAGTCGTTCAATTTAGCCTCTAAACTTAAAGTGCTTAAGTCACTTATACTCATCAATGACCTTGCGTGGAGGTATCGAGTTCAAATTAAAACCATATACTCAAGTCTACTGTCCCTTGAATCTGTGAAAAAACTTCTCAAAGTTCTAAGTTAACGTAAAAAAAAACGGCCGTTTATGCCGTAAAAAAACGTATACTTCGACACTTAGGGGAATCAAAATTTATAGGGTACTATAAATTTTGAGTTCCGTTGACCTAGAACTAGAATTTGCAAAGTAATATCAAAAATTGTTCTTTTTTAAAATTGTCCTCAGCACGGATTAGTGCAACAAAAAAAAAGAATATAAGTAATATCGTCTTATACTACAAATACAGGGAAAAATCTGAAAACTATACATCTGTAATTAAAACATAAAAAAATATCGTCGAAGTTCGGGAAAGCTCGGAAAAAACTGCGAGACTCGGTTTCTGAACTAGTTATAATATGTAAGTACCTACAAATTTTTAAGGAACCCTCAATGCCCGAGGCCAACTCGCACTTGGCCGGTTTTTTGTTCATTTCCTTGCTGTACAGTAATTTCAGATATAAGTCTGCAATAAGTTTTAATGGTTTATAGTTTTCGTGGACACTAATGAACTCATTTGGGCTGTATGCTGCAGGGTGAAATATCTCCTTTAAGTTGATAAAGGAGATATTGTCACCCTGAAGCATACAGCTCAAATCAGTCTCGGATGCCCTACCCCCACATGTAAAATTTACTTATCAGAGCGATACTTTTCCGGCGATTCGACAACTTTATCACCTCGTAAAGACTGGTACCGGTTAATTGGCGTATTTTCGTACCAAATGCGGGAATTAATTTAATATTCATTCGGTGCCAGTTCGGTGCCATATCGATAGCCATCAAACCCGAGGCGCCGCTTTAACGGCCCACCGATGTGGGACTCATTAATATTACGAGCAGGCTAATGTTGCCAAATGGAATATCCAAGAATAACCGGAACCTTTACGGCCTGCCGCATGAAGTGTAAATTTTAAGGAAGAATTTTTTTTTCTTTTGTTCACTTTTAAATACTATAGGAAGGTCTAATCATTTTGAAATCAGCCAACATCTTGTATGAATCCTAACTATTGCTATAAAAGTCGATAAAGACAAAAAAAAACTCCTTCATATAATATTATATGTTCTACCGTATGGTCGTGTCCATAATGCCGTCAAGATGCCTTTGCAAATCGAAGTGTTTGATGATTTGAATCACGTCAAAGTATCTGACGACGTTATCTGAGTTAAAAAAACAGAATCAATGAAATCGAACAGCGTGATAAAGAATTATCGTCGAACATACATAAAACTATATATAGACGAACTGAGGACCTCTCGTTATTGAATTCTGTTGAAAAATACACGCGGGGAGAAAGATACTATGCACCGAGTTATACACACAACGTCATGGAGGGCTATAAGCGTCTTAATCATTAGTTAACCCGGCGCCATTGATATTTTCAAAGAACCGAACTGATTGGGGACTTAACCGTATTACCTCGGCGTTGTTTCCCCGAAAATGGTATTACAAAGTAATGTCAAAGGGTCGAGAGAAAACAGGGGTTTCCGTGCAGTAAGTAAATTAGTTAGAAGCGCTCGAAGTGCCCCAGCCCATCCGCTTTATTGAGCGTCTCATTCAGTCATTCGTTCGTTTCATTCTTTCACTTATTTCCGGCCGGATCTCCGAGTACGGTCGACCGAGTTTCTTAAACAAGCCTAATGCCATCGGAACAATGTAACGTTTCTTTTCAATTTAACAAATTAAAGGACTCGCGTCACGCAAATAGAACGTGGGACTTGGGAGGGAACAAACTCGTTATGCCGACAACGTTTCGTTTAAAATACATTTCATATTTTATTTAAATTACATAACATTATTATGGGACGGATGGAAAGCTAGTCATTAAACTGAACGCGCTTTCATTGTTAAATAAACTTTTTATATTTCCTTTTTCGATCGCGGACACTTGATTGAGATTATTTTCCACTACATTACGATGTGCAATGGCTCTGTAAGTGGCGTAATATGCCACTGGATATAAAAGGCAATGATTGCCGTTTATTCTGCTTTATTGTTACGTTTTCCGTCGTCCAATGCACCATTTCTTTTCAATTTCAAAAGTCGGATATAATCCAATTACTTTGATAATTTAATTACGAATGGCGGCGCTCGTATTTAGATAGATAGCCAAATAAAATATTTATTTACACTTGCACACTGTTTGCCTCCCGGTCACAGAATATTTACGTGTTATTCGCAAGTTTAGTGTTTTAAGCCAAAAAAATTCTAAAAAAAATCCTTAACCGACCTAATTACACAATTACATTAAAATATAGTAAACCCTACTATATTTTTGCTTAAATTAGCTTTATTTTTGTAGCCAGTAGGTAAATGGTAAAACAAACAAAAAAGCAAAAAGAAACATGCTAGCCTATTTATTGTGTCCAGCAGTGGACGAATACGGGCTGATTGCTTAATTGACAGGATAAAGCATAAAAGGCATTTTTAGTTAAAGCTACCTGAGATGTACTGGAGTTCAAGCAAATTGAAATGAAATGAAAATAATTTATATTAGATATGTCATGTACGTGAGTGCGTATTAAAAAGAAAACTAACAAGATCAGTTTGCTTAGGCCCAAGGCACCCTAAGGTACTGCTGTTTTTAGGGTTCCGTAGCCGAAAAGCCGACGTTTCGCCATGTCTCAGGGACGATTGGTACGAGAAAGCTGATATTTGGCTTAGACAAACATACTAATCACGCCAACAAAAGGGTAGAAGACAATCTGGAAAAATATTTTTTTAGGGTACTCCTCCTACACCTACATTAGGGGTGCAATTTTTTTCTCGCCTACACCATAAGG
Organism: Yponomeuta evonymella; assembly: GCA_963969515.1. Taxonomy (NCBI): domain Eukaryota; kingdom Metazoa; phylum Arthropoda; class Insecta; order Lepidoptera; family Yponomeutidae; genus Yponomeuta; species Yponomeuta evonymella. The sequence continues at coordinate 5,424,109 of OZ018357.1, forward strand.
ATTGGATTGGTCTTTCAAAAATATTGTGAGTGTAGGTACATAATTTTTTGATTTAGGGTTCCGTTTGTGAAATATTAAGCTTTAAAGCCGGGGGGGTTCCCCCCCATTGAAAATTACTTTGATTAAGTTGTTAGATCAGTGAAGCAGATGATAAGTTCCTCTTTCTACGGAACCCTCTACTGCGCGTGGCCCAACACGCACTTGGCCGGTTTTTTTTTTCATTTACAATCTCAGTAATTGGAATATATAAAAACGCTTGGAACGTATAATTAACAAAAACACAGAAACAACTCGTTTTTACTACTTATTATCATAGTGAAATCTACTTATAACATTTACAAACAAGCAGCTAATATTTTATGAGACGAGCATTTGCATAACACAGTTTAAATGAAAGCATATTTTGTGACCAACTTTGTTAACAATTAAGCACAGTACATATTGTTTCGAGTTCAATTAATACGACGTCACATATTCAAAAGCTGGCATACATTTTGTCACATATGACTACAAAACAAGTGGCGTTCCTTTAATAAATTTGTTTAACTGCGAACTGGAGATAGATAGATAGTGAACACTTTATTGTACATAAAAAAGGAAATGAGACAGATATTTAAAAAATATATATTTTAGCTCATAATATCGTGCAAATAAACCTATTGCTGGCGGTTCAGTTTAATAAACAGGTTTATTTCTAAAAACCCAAATTTCTGAATTCGATTTTCCATCCAAAAAAAAACGGTTTTAAGCGAGTTACATTTAACTATTAAGGTAAATTATACGTAAATTTTAATGCGATTCTGCCAATAAAATTTCGCTTTCCGATTTCTAAAAATATCCCGTCGCAATCCGAAAGTGACATACTGGGACAAAATATGGATGAGCTTGAAGTAAAGGCGCAAAATCGGCCGCTATTGACGTCTGTTTTGAGACCCCTATTTCCTTAATGAGGGATAACAGGAACTAATGATGATGATGAATCCGAAAGTGATTTTAATTCCTCAAACATTATTTTCGTAGTTTCTAATTTTATTAGAAGGTGGATCTTTAGGAAGTGAAAGTGGACGCGCCGGGAAGTGGTTCTTTTGGGAAATGGACGTTTTGACAAGTGGACATTTTGGGAAGTTTTCTTTTTCTACCTTAAGGGATCAGTATTTGGAGATGTTTGATGCCTAGGCACATCTGAATTGCTGAATGGATGAATGAACGTAAGTAATTCTAATCACACAGTCACCTATGCAAAGAGTTACACTCATTTGGACGTTAAATGGAGAGAACAATCGGCATTAGCTACACCTTGGCAGTTTAATCAACTTTCTACGATTTTAATGTCGCACGGTCATTTATTAATTACAGGTATTAAGACTTTAGAACGCGGAATAATCGAAACCTTCGGATATTTACCTACCTACTTAATTTTGTATTTTTTACACTATCTTGGCAAGTAGATAGCCAAAACACACCTTCTATGGCCTTGGTCTGCAATAAATTAAATATGATTATGACAACGAAATAGACTTCTTAAAAACTGGTGTTTATCAATGGCCCTCTAATAAGTTACCTCCTTGGTTGTCATTGTTCGGAGTAAAAGATCGTTCCATTTTTAAATAGCACGACAGATATGAGTTTAGTAGTATGAATTTTGTAGTTTGAGTTTTTAATAATAAAAATATTTTTCTTTTTTTTTTTTCTTTTATGTAATTTATTTGGCCGCAAAGCACGACAGTTATGAATTTTCATAGAACTTTTTCCGGCCGCTGCTCGCGTGTAATTGGCCAGTACAGCAATTTCGATTTATCTCGAAGAAGGTTGTCGAAATAATGCTTAAATTTCCAAGCATGTTTCAGAAATAGTACTTTTCTTAAACCATAAGCAGCCTATATACGTCCCACTGTAGGGGACAGGCCTTCTCTCAGAGAGAGAGTATGGGCTTAATCACCACGCGTGACCACCGCGGACCGCTTATCTTAAATAATGCACGGAAATTAAAACTAAGCAGTACCTAGGGAGAACTTTTTGCTTTTCAAAATCAAGGGAGAACAACGAGCTACAATATTTTTCCCGCGTCAGTGTTCACTTTTTTTTTCTTTGATAATTTACCACCTTTGTTGCCATGTTTCAGAGTAAAAGAACGTTTCATTTTTCAATTACACGACAGATATTAATTAACTAGTAATCGAAAAACACGACAGATATGGATTTTCAAACAACTTTTGCCGGCCGCTGCTCGCATGTATTTGGTTAGAACAGCAATTTCGATTTATCTCGAAGAAGGTCAAAATGATGCTCAAATTTACAAGCATGTTTGAGAAAAAGACTTTATGTTAACATTAAACAAAATTACAATCTTTGTGGATGGAGTAAATGTGCAAGATCCACCTAAAGTAACCTTTTGAGTCGTGTAACCTAGATGGAACCTGACTGAGTTAAAAATCACCTAAAAGACCAAGTTACAAAAGTAACCTTTTAGCAATGCTGACTATATATGATTAGGTTATCCCAGGGCTAATATTTTTACACCTTTACTTTAAAAAATTAACAAATATCCGAAATCAAAAAATCCTTAAGAATAGTAAAAATATAACCCCCCCTAAAAAAGGCGATCCTACTGGTTTTATCCTCTTAATTTGGCGGGAGAACCCCTAAGTTGGAAAACCTGACCTGTGTTGGTACATCAGTAAACCAAACGACTCCAAGTAACAAAGTGGCGGGATTGAATAGAGTGGGCGAAGCAAAGGCAACCCCGGACTGCGTCCCGGAAGCAATACAACTCTTTACCCTCGCTGAATATTCATACAACGGTTGCGAAAAATTGCCGGGTGGTTTAACCACATCGTAGGTCTCCCGGGAAGCCACGGAATTAATGTAGCCGGAGAGGTACAGCTCAGCTAACGTAGAAGCTACCTACTGACTTCGAGCAGAGCGTAGACTAGACTGCCATCTATGCCTCTAGAGTCTAGAATGATATTGGCGCGGCAAAGTGTTATTTGTAGTCCACTAAGCAATTGGTTTTCAATGTCAGTCAAAATTGTATCGTACAGGTGTGGGAACTAAAAAGGCACCTCGTACGAAGGCGATCACTTCACGCTGGGTGACAAGTTCATTCTATTACAATTTAATATTTTGCTGCATTTACAGACTAGTCTCAGGTTTACACTCAGTAGCATAGTCTGTTGGTATTTCCGCTCTGCGAAGTGTGGAATATATACGATTTGGATATTATATATTGTTCAGATATGAGACCCCAATAACAATCCAAGTTGTTTAAAAGTAAAAAGTAAAAAGTAAATGTAAAAATACGTATATTGCGACCAATATAGAAAATTTTTTTAGGGAGAGGGAGCGGTTGCCTGGAACACTTACGAAATAAACAAGAATACAAAAACTGTTACCTAGTTATTTTGTCTTGTTTATACTTTTCTATTTTATTAAATATTTTTAAATATTTATTTTATTTAAATCTAAAACTAAAAGCTTATTACTAACACATTAAATTTACACACATAGATAGAGAAAGCCAACAAAAAGTTTTCACTGATAGCAATATTTGGGCAATTAGCACAGGTGAAAGAGAGATAACATGTGTGAGAGATAACATAGCGTCAATAATGGGAGGTTTTCTTTTTGACTATTAAAAAAAAAGTAGTTCCCAAGGACTCTATAGAAGGCGCTGCACTTGGTAGCACTTGGTACGTTACTGCAAGGAAGGGAACGTCACATTATTTTTTGATTAATTCACTTGGATGTAGTTTGAGATCATAAAACGAAACGCAAGAAATTAAAAAAATAAAAAGAAAATCCCTCATTGTTGAGCCATTATTAAAGAAAATACTAATTTTGGCACTTCCAATTCAAGGCGGCGAGACTCGCGCCTCGAAAAGGTTGAAAACTTGTATTTTCATCGGGACCACATATTTAAGCAACATATCAAAACCGTTTATTTTCCTCCTTTTGCAAAGCAAAGGCCGACGTCCCCGAAGGTCCCTCTAGTGTGTGTCTAGACTGGACTCTAGTGTTTACGAGGTTAAAATAACTTTTTATGGTGGAAGATTCTAGTCTTTATTTTTTATGTACAATAATGTGTTCTATATCTATCTTCTACCCGGCTCATAGCAGTACTGTAATGTAAGATTACGATCGGAATAAAATTACAGGAACCAACTCATCCAAAGCAGACTTCTGTAGTTCTTATTGAGCAAAAGGAGGGGAGGCCAACATTAACTCAACTCGTCTCATATTCTTTTTAAGTGATACTTTTTAATTCACACAGCATTTCCCTGCAGTGCGCTCTCTGCATAGAGTCTTACAGAAAGATCCCGCAAAAGTATATCCGGAAATCTCAAAAAAGGGGGTGTTTTTTTTTGTTTGATGCCTCGTTGGTCTAGCGGTATCACGTCTGATTACCATGCCGGAGGTCGTGGGTTTGATTCCCGGGGCTATTGCTTCCTTTGTATACACGTCGATACACAACTACATTTGAAGGTAAGTCCTGAACCGAGTGTACAATTGTACATATGTGGCAGTCGCAACACTTACCTAGGAATGGGTAGCTAGGATCCGAACAAAACCTTTTGGCCGAGAGTAATTAACTACCCCGAAGTACTAATTCTATGCACACGAAGTCGCAGGCAGAAGCGAGTTAGGAAATAAATAAAGAGCAAAATTTTAAATTTAATTATAAGGAATGATATAGGTTGTAAGCCGTACCCGAAAGAGTTTTTATGGATAACTAACTCCGTTATAACACACGGGTTATTCACCAACTTGACACAAACAATACATTGTAAGTATTAGGGGTTAAAGTATGAAATTGCCGTTTTATTGCAATAGGTTCTTTGAATTGACATAGAATCTTCATGGTTTGAGGTTTTCGAATGAAACTTTTTTCAAATGGTTTCTATGATGTTCTTTTTTTAAAAAATGTGAAACATTTGAATATCGACTTTCAATTGTTTTTGTTATTCAATTTAGACAAGAAAGATGTATATGACTAGTAATGCATATAACAATTGTTCTTTCAAACAATCGTATTATATGTCTGTTGTGCATTTCGACTCTTGTATTATTTAACACATAGGTAATCGAACAATTTGGACATTCTGTCATGTGCGCAGCCATGTCCCGAAAGGGCATTTTCAGGCTTAGCCCTCAAATTAGTTGTTATTATTCTTTGCTTGTACAACAAAACGCTTGCAAAAGCGTGACACGATCTTTCTGTAGCATTCATTTTATTTCACTCATTTATTCAACTTAATTTTCTTGAATGTTACAGTTTTTTGGCCTGAATAAAAACGGCAGTGTTTTGCAGCGTTTACTTTGCGCCTTGCAGTGTGAATAATTAACTGTTTTTTTTTCCTGATGGTTGGCTGCGGAGTCACGTCTGTTGATATGATCTTATGTTATTGCTGTTATTAGGTAATTTTTATGTTTCTACTCCAATTCTTTGTTTTACTACACCGGAACCCGAGAGCGTTTTTTTCTCCTGGGCGCAGCGTTGCTGCTACTTTGCTGAGCTTTAAAAAGTTGCGCCATCTATTCAAGGAATTGGGTATTTGACAAAATATCAAATGAGTTACTTTTAAAACGGAATTTTGTATGAAAATACTGGCTTATGACGTCACATTTCAGAGCACTCTTTTTGTGTTTAATCTATTTAAAAATTGTAATAACTAGTAATTGACTAAAAGAGATACATTTTCAGAGATATTTTGTAATTTTTGTTTTAATCGAGCATATGAAATAATTCATTGTTGATCGTGTCAAATACCGTATGTAAGCAAAATCAAACCATCGCATCGAATGACTTCAATGAATAACTTGAAGTCGTGCTACAATCCTTGTATTGTACTATATTATTGTTTAATTCGCATTATGTAATTCCTAGTCAACATACAATAAATGCTCCTTGTGGCGCTAGATTAAGAATAGCGTCACTCCATTTCCTTCCGTGGATGTGGTAAAAGGCGACTAAGGAAATCAATTACCAGGAGCCGGGCAGCAGCGTCTTCCTGAGATTGCAACAGCATACTGCGATCGCCAACCCGCCTGCAAGCGTGGCGATTATGGCAAAACCCCTCATGGTTATGAAAACCACGAAGGAGGCCTATGTCCTGCACTGGGCGTCAAATAGCTGATGATGATGATGTTGATGATACAATAAAGAATATTCTTGAATGATTGAATACTTATTAATTTCCTAAGTTGATCTACAATCAATTGTACTGTACTATCATCATCATCAGCCTATACTTGTCCTCTCCTATTGCACGCCACTGAGCACGGTCCTCGGCTACTCTCATCCAGCTCTTGCCAGCCGCCCTGCGAAGATCATTGCTCCACCGAGTCTGTACTGTACTATATTATTGTTTAATTCACATATGTAACTCCTGTTGTACACACAATAAACAATATTCTATCTATCTATTTATCCTTTGTGTATTCTAAACTCAACATCACTTTTGTTTTATGCGTTTCTTATTCTAGATTGCCTTCCCCATTAGAAGAAGAAGAAGAAAGATATTTATTATACCAACAAGATAAATCACAGAAACAAAATAATAAACATAATATGCACAACAACAGAAACAAAACTAAATACACAACAAACAATACAACTCCTCAAATATCTCGTCAAAAAATACAATCCATCAAAGTTAAAGAGCCACAAAGGTATTCCGGAGCCCTGTAATATCACGCTGGCATGTTTTATTTCTCTGAAAATTCCTCTGCACTCAGATTTTTTTTTCACAAGCTTACCGTATTGGTGTGCGCGGGTGAATTTCATTAAACTCGCTAACTTACATGTCGAGTGAATTTCGCAACGCTAGTTGCAAACTTGCCCGCCGTGTTTCCACTCTTGTCACGTCTGCGCTGTCGCCCGCGTCGACTGGGCGCCTACTCTCTCTCTGCTTTTACTTTCGAAGCAACGAATTACTTCATCATTTTGGACGGTGACAGATGGATTGATAACTTTTTATTTTAAACCAACAAATATTGAAATCTGCCTGTGCAATACCAGAATGTCCGACGCAGACATGCTAGAGATCAGTCCAAGCGGAGATTCAGCAACTAGTACAAACATGGGCTAGCACAAACGACCTGGCCCAGATCACAGAGGAATGAATGAATCTTTTTGTGGTCCCAGACACCTTGGAGATATAATAGAATTTAAGAAGAATAGACTGTCCACTGCATAATAATTTATCCTGGTCCAAATCTACGATACTTTATGTTCCACTGTATCTAACCACTTAACTACCAGATTAACTAGGCATGGACATCACAAACACAGGATAGCACATAGACTGCATCTATTGATATAAATTATCGTACGTCCTTTTTCGGAATCGACGCTATATTCCCTGGATTGCAAGACTAACAAAGCAGCTCCACAGGCAAGGATCAAGAAGTTTATTGCGATCGATATTTATGTGCAGTCTGGCAGCTGAGTTGGCCCTACCTAGATAATCCTGCATTTCTGCAGCGCCCGACGTTACTGCAGCGACGCTGCTACAACTACCAAGATTTTGTATGAAATAAATAAACAGTTCGACTGAAGTGGCGAGTACATCTTCATCTTCATCGGTACGCTCTTGACAGAGCGGTCGTGCGTGGGCCTCATGAAGACGTGTTATTGTAGTCTGTAGTACGAGCCTCACGATGCCTTGCCATTTTGACTGCCTCGTTTGGTCTGGCGGTTAACACGCTTGACTATCAAAACAGACCGTGGGTTCGATCTCCAATGGAGGCCGCCGTACTTGATTTGTATTATATAAATGGCCTCAGACTGGATGTGTTTCTATTTTTGTGATTTCCTTGCCAGGTCACCATATCACAGGGTAACTAGGGTTAGTTTGGGTCCAGGACAAGTAATTTTGTTATGTGGAACTTATTTATTTATTATGCAGAGGCTTTCGGGGGCTATAAATCGATCTAGCTAGTTATTCTTAACAGAAACAAAGTTGTTACTTTTGAATAAAGTTTTTTTTATTTTTTATTTTATTGATTTATCATCAAAGAAGCTACCACAGCTTCTTTTTCCATTTATTTATGACTTTATTTATTTATTCCTTTCGGTCCGATGCTGTTCCAATGCATTCATGCCGCAGCCTGCCTTTATTGGACTAAATATATGTTACTGTAAAGTGTATTAAGTCAGTATTAGTCACACCCGTTTCTTTGATTGCCACTAGATTTGTCGACGTGTTCTCCAGATTTGTGGATCTGGTATCAAAGCTCCGAGTAGCCCCCAGGGCTGTCTCCAGAGCGGACTGGTGTTTTTCCGCGGTGGCAGGACACTCTCACGTGCCCACGACCGGCGGCAGCCCTGGCCCGTGACTCCGCTACGTAACAGCCACTAACAACGTATTTCTATTTCCAACGAATCCGCTCGAACAATATTAAGTTGGTGCTCGAACGTGGGATCGTTTACGCAACGGTGTTTTATGCGTTACTTTTGTTGGACGTGGTAATCAATTTATGTGCGGTTGCAGACGTCATATACAAATGATCGCCGTATACAATAGTCGTCAGTCTATAATTCGTTACGTGATAAAACCGTGCCATTTCTATTAAAATTTACGTTAAACTTCAACTGAAATAAATCGAAATTATATGCCTTCGATTTTTTTTTTGTTAGAGATATTTTAAACATTATTTTATCGAAGTCGCTCAGAGACCTTCACTAGCCCTTCAGTTGTCCACATTATCTTATCACTTCTTTCGTCAGCCAAACATACAACCTCCACGGTACGCAAATAACTGAATGCACCTGATCACAACTCCAACTACAAGCCACCGGTACATTAGAGCTCAGCACACTCACTCTGCTTTATTGCCTAACAATTTACAACCGCAACGCAAACAAAGACGGGGGGTTTATTTACACAATCCCGGGCGAAGGAAGTCTAGCCCCAGTTGGCGGATGCTGAATTGGGGGTGTTTTCAGGTGGAGAGATCTGCTGAATTGGACTTCCGATGGAACGCCCTGTTTAGAGAACAGCGATTTCAAATGTACAGAAGCGGCACAGTCATTTTCTTCTTTATTTATACATTACATTGTTAATGGATTTCGGAGCGCTTTGACAGAAGTTTATAATGGATAAGGATTAGTACAATATAATATGATAAGGGGTACACAACATAGGATCTCGTGCGGACACCCACCAGCTCGCTGGGCAGACAATCTGAGACAGATTGCTGGCAGCGGCTCTATGACGATGGCCGAGGACAGCCGATGTCCAGCGATGGACGAGTACGGGCTTTTGGCCATCCTAAGAATGCCGATGACACTTTGACATTTGCATCTAGTGTCAGAGGTATACGCTGGACATGCGACGTCCGCGTTTGTCTATCCTTAGAACACTTCTTAAGCCAGATGAGGTTGACGTTTCAAATCGTACACTTGACAGTATTTGAACTCGGACTACATTTAAAAACATCCTGTGTGAATCCAAGACATAGTCGGAGTAACGAATTTCATTCAAATACGTTCAGCCGGCGAGGTTGGCGTAAGGTGAAAAGGCCTATGCCCATCAGTGGGCGTCTTTCATGGGCCGTATAGACAGATAGATAGACGTTCAGCTGTTTAATCATTCACGATACTCACACAGTTATACATTTGACGAGCCGTGTTTTCTTGCCGTTTGTGTGTGATGCGAACCCGAACAGAATATATATGGACTGTCTTCTGCAATAATATTTCAAGCCGCACGGAGGCCATGTTTCAGTAATCGTGATTGAAAATGGAAACCAATATCTGAACAATTTGTTAGAGTTTTTTTTTAACAGTATTAATTTGATTGGGTATGGTTTGTTAAACTAGAAATTAACTATAATTTTACACTTTTTTGGTGAATTTTATCATTAGTTAAGTCAATAAATCCCAAAAATATTATTGCAAAACAGAATACTACTCATAGTCTTTATGAAAATATGTCAAGTAACATAAGACATTTTTGAAAAATGAAAATAGACCTCATCGCTGAAAAAAAAACTATGTTAAGATACATAATTTATTATTGAAAAATGATGGATATCATTATCTAGTCAGTGCAGGTTAGGCTCATGTGAATTAACATATTTTTGAAAAATCAGAATTAAATGAAACAAGTTCTTAAATTTATTTTTTTATTCATTAAAAAACTTTTTAAGATGCACTTTATGCCATAAAACAAGTTCAACATTGTGTAGGTACTAACAGATAAGTCTTAAGTCATCATAATCCTTCGAAAGCTCAAAGAACATTTCTAAAATAAAATATAATTATATCAAAAATAGCTTGAGGACACCCAACCATAATATTTACATATTAGTTACTATGAGTAAAGAGGAACTTTCACTTTGCATAAAACTACACTTATTTAAAGATATAACCTGAGATATCACAATTATTTTTTGTATTAAAGAAACAGAGTTGTAATCTCCCATACAAATTACCTACCTACTGGTAGACCCAAGAAAGTTAACAATTATTTAGGTCCTTTACACACTGCTACTTTTAGCATCGATGCAGTTAGAATTGACACAGTCGCGCAACTGCATCGATGCTACATCGCGACTGCATTGCTGCTAAAAGTCGCAGTGTGTTAAGAAGCATATCAGTCTAATAGTGAGATCTAATGTAAATCTTAAGATACTGAGGTAAATGGTTTTATCATAGTTATTTCAAATTTTAGGGTAAGGTTTTAACACATTATACTCTAAAGAAATTAAAAAGCCTTAAGGCACATAACAAAATAAAAAATATCCCTCTCAAAATATTAAACTTAAACAAGACTTTTGTTAAGATAAAATTTAAAAAAATATTATTAGTTATAGGTAACAATACACACAGCCTTTGTAAGAACTAAACATCCATTTCCTCGATTTCATAATCCCCATCTAGGCCGTACCCTTCCACGTCATCAATAAATGCTTGAGGATTTGTTGTTTTTAAACAATTGAAAAATGGTTTTGAATCACCTGGAACTAATTTTACCAACTCCTTAAGGTCCTGTGGTTGCGAGGTGTAATAATCTTCTCTTTATAGTAAAATCGATTCCTCCAAAAGCATAGATCCTTGCTCCGAAATTGGTTGGGTAACATCATTGATGTTATTGAAACTAGCATTGCCAACAATTTCGGAACAATTTAGTATATCAGAATCTGCAATTGATATGTCGCCAAAGCTCTTTAAATTGGCAACATTCCTTTGTTCGGAGACAGTTAGTATCGGTTGCAGGATCTTTAAAACTTCTGCATTTGGTTCAACCATCACAACATCTCCCATTATGCCCTCTGTTTCTTTAGTGCTAGCAGAATCTTCATTTGTTTTTTCAAGATTTTCAGCAATAGTCTCAGTTTGAACCATCCACATTTTGACTAGGGCTAGTGCTCTGGATTTCGAGTGCATGTTGCTGAAAAAACTGATAAGTTTAGTAACTATTATGAACATGTCACGATCGTGGTATTTGGCGGTTCCTGATCTCTGCCTACCCCTTTAAGAGACTGGCATGTGACTTGTATGTACCAATGTATATGTCACATCAAGTGGAACACGAGTGAAGGTTAAAACTGGCACCATTGGCTAATGTGTAGGTACTTACAGACGCTATGTCTCTTTATGAGTACCCAGGGAGTCCAGAGACACAGCCATGTCCAATGGTGCATTAGCCAATGGTGACATTTTTAGCCTTCACTCGTGTTCCACTTGATGTGACCTCTAGTGTACATTGCTTCGTCCTGTGCTTCCTTAATTATATACATTGGTACATACAAGTCACATGCCAGTCTCTCAAAGGGGTAGGCAGAGATCAGGGACCGCCAAATACCACGATTGTGACATGTTCATAATAGTTACTAACCTTATCAGTTTTTTCAGCAACATGCACTCGAAATCCAGAGCACTAGCCCTAGTCAAAATGTGCATGGTTAAAACTGAGACAATTGCTGAAAATCTTGAAAAAACAAATGAAGATTCTGCTGCCGTGTTACACTTGATGTGACCCATACTGTACTTATTGAAAATCTGGTTATAATACCCTATGCCTACCAACCAGTGGCGAAGCTATCTTTACAACCGGTTTGCCCTTTTTTGATGACACAGGTTATGGGATTACCGATCGTGTTTGTAAGCTATAGAGACTATGCGCTGCAGTTTTTCTAAAAGGTGGTGTTATAAGCCAAATAAATGACTAGCTTCGCCATTTCTACCCAATAAAATTATAAGATGTTAAGCAATAATGATTTATGTGCTTTAAACTATTTATGTTTTGAATTACGAAATTGCTATGTAACTTTTTGCTATTTTGCAATACTAATTCATGTGCATTGACGCTGGTGCGATACAAATCATAAATATATTAATAGATTTAGCAATAATGTGTTAAAACAATATTTTGAACAAACACGAATTTTCTTTAACCAAATCTAGTAAATTGATTGTCAACATGAAACAACTACTAAATTAAAACAATTTAGACATGCTTTACCTCTCTTTATTGCATGTTTAATGAAAAATGACAAAAATATAACCTAAACATGACGAGGCCACGATTTTTTTAGAAAAACTTGTTTACGCTCACCTTTTTGTATTTTCTTGAGTAATGCCATCCAAGTTCTATCACTATTGACGTAAAAGAGCTTCTATATCCACGTAAAAACAACAAACAAAACTTATTTCAATAAAAAATGCCGGCTCGCAAATGACATCGATCGAATCAATATTTTGCAATAACACGTCATGCGTCATAAGTTATTATTACTAAACGGTAGATGGCCCCACTAGTTACATTTCAATAAGTTAAGTTCCTTAAAATATTTTTGAAAAAGTATGAAGCAGTGATATCCCATTTTCCACAAGTGTTTTTCTTATTTTTTGATTGAAAAATTATATCAAGGCACTAAACACATTATTGAAAAATAAAGTTTTAAGCCCATTGAATCAGTCTATGGTACTTATTCAACTTAACCGATTTTGTGGGTTGACACATTATTGCAAAAGGCAGTCCATATCTAATATACTTTTCACTTTGAGGGGTTCAGGAACCAACAGATCGAAACTTCTGTGCTTTCTACCCTATAAAATGGACGATGAATCCGGGTAATAAAATATGATTTGTCGTGAGGAACTAAATCTGGCGTCTAGTGGTGGGCTGCAGATTTTGAGCAAGTGCCGATTATGTTATTATAGGCACGAGGTGCACATGATGTTTTGAAACCGTTTCCAAACATTATCCTACTTAGACAGGATGAGATAACAAAATACTGTTAAGCGTAAATGGCATGCCCATAATGGGTGGCGTGAAACAAAACTGTATTACGTAACTGTTCGCATGCAATGGATGAAAAAAAATACCGACGCTTGGCAAATCGCTTGAGGTCTAACTAAAATATCGAAGAGGCTTTTCTGAAGAAAAGGTGAATTTGCCTTTTGTTTACGATCCGTTCGCAAGAAATCTCGCCAAAACGGAGCACTGAAAATCTTCCCAAATGTGGCATAGCATTCGTGGCTTCGGCTGCCTTCCGGTTGAACATAGTGTTAGCCCTTGTAGATTATGAGGACTTAAATGTAAAGGTTGCTATAGTAATTTAAAGTGATGTCAACACATATATTGCTAGCCATGTAGTGTGGTGAAAGTGAAGTGGTGAATTTATTCAAACTCCTTGTTTATACCCGACTGCGGTGGAGCCAAAGTAAGAGTAATGTGTTAAGCTGGTATGTATATTATGTGTACATAACGTCCCACTGTAGGGCACAGGCCTTCTCTCAGGGATAGAGTATGGGCTTAATCACCACGCGTGCCCACCGCGGATTGGCGATTTCAAGATATTATGTGTACGTCCGATTTTATGTTCCGTAATAACTCCATGTTCCTTTAACCAATCATCAGATTTAAACAAATAAGACTCAATAGATTTCCCGTAATTGCGCAATTTTCATAAGCCGGGTCTCCTGCTCGTGTTTTATCATGAAACATTACACAAAACAATCTGTTTTTAATGCTCCAAATTAACTTTTTATTTTGCTTCACCTAGCAACGAAAATGTTTTGCGTAAAGAAAACGGAATGTTTTGTGTAATGTTTTTTGGCAGGAGACACGCCTATAGGCTGTATGAAATTAGCATACACCCGACAAACGAAATAAAACCAAATTTTATAAAATTCTCGATCAATTCTGCAAGAAGTTCCCTTTTCAGTCACTAAAAAGACGAAAATAAGGAACTGAAACAGAAAATAACAAAAAAGTCGACTACTGAACATTAACTACAAAGCAGCCGGGACCCAAATTCAACACTGTGATCCATCGCGTCACATTTTCCTACGTTAGTCCCGCCTAAGTTAGCCAATACTCAGCAGTCGAGGTTTTCATAATTTTTTTTAAATATAGTTATTTATATAGGCGTCCCACGGCTATGCCACATGGAGGGAAAGTACCTTGAATATTGTAGATGGAACATTTTACTGAAAGAAGACAGATATTATACCTAATTAAAAAACAATTTAAACTGCATTCTTAGATTTTTTAATAATTACATGATTGAACCGGGAATCGAACCCGCAACACGAGAAAAAAATTACCCTGTAGCTTTATCATACCGATCGAAATGCTTCATTATAAGGATTATTTTTTGCTAAATAACATAGTGTCAGAAATACAAGTAAGACCATGAATTTAAACATTTTTAATTCAAAATTAATCAATTTAATATAATGCTCAAAATGAGTCCCATTCAGTTGAATACAAAGTCGCAGTCTTTTGATTATTTCGCTCCATGTCGATTTTTTGATCATGTTGTGGTGGATATTTAAAATAATACGTCTTAGTTCTGCTTGTAGCTCGTGGACACTATCACACTGGTTCTTGTAAACTAATTTTTTTACATAAACCCATAAAAAATCTAACGGGGTTAGATCTGGGGATCTCGGCGGTCATCTTATTGCTCCATTTGTCCCGATCCAGGAAAGAAAGTGTTCATTGAGACAGACCCTTGTTCTGTGACTGTTATGAGCCGGAGCCCCATTTTGCTGAAAAGTAAGGTTTCGTCGTTCTGCAACCGGAAGACTATTTATCTCATTTCCTAAAATCTCAAGTATTTCTCAATACCTTTCCGTATTCAGATGCCCTTCGTAACAAATATTTACTACAAAAGTAGTTAAAAAGTAATATTAATAGTTTACCTATTTAACAAAAACTGTCCGTGCCGTCGTCAGAGTAGATAGTCGAAGATACCGTAATTTATTTTTTATTTAATTCAAAGGCAAGTAACTGGTTAAACATGTAAGGAGCCCGTGGCGGCCGGAAAAGGTCCAGTAACTCTTGTTTTTCTCGCACAATGTAAAACCGTTAAACTGCAAACAAAACACGGCCCGGCTTATTTACAACCGCCGCCAAAGGAAGTCCAAGCAACGGATGGCCCGCTGTAAAGGGGAGCGCCCCGTAAATCACTGAATTTACGACAAACAACCGAAACGGTGTATTATTTTGCTTTTTTTTTTGTTTTTCGAAAACGGAAAAGAGGCCGCTGGAAAAGCACATTTGCGTGGATCTTCTTGGTTCCTGGCAGCGCGATGTTTTTCACATTAGAAACAGAATACCAACTGTTCTGTTAATTCTTTAGCGGTAAAATGTACTAAGCCTGGTTCGGGTAAAGGTGGGTTAGAGAAAAAAACTAGGTATTACCGTTCTCGTTATCAGAAGATAATCGTTTCCAATACCTGTTAAATACAACCGGTTACTATTTAATACTAAGTAAAGTAAGTATGTAAAATAAATAAATGAATTAAGGAATTAACTAATTAATACGTAATCGTCCTGTTAAATACGCGTCACCTCTAAGTTTCGGACGTTCTTTGACAAATGTTTTTATGACACATCAAAGAATTGATGCGTTTCCGAGTGTGGATTTGAAGTGTATTAGATTGACCACATAGTCCTGACTTCAACAAGTCTTCGTGCACTCACTGAAGAAGTCCCAGGGTAACTATGTAATTCCCGCTAGACGTGAGTATTAAAATGAGAATTAGAATAATTCTCCGCGAGAGTCGTACAACTTCACAAGAGAACTAACCGTACAGTACAGTGATCTAACGAGAGATAATATCGGATAATAAATGCACATACTGGCTCACTCGACAAACGTTGTTTTGCCATATTAATTAGCCCACGACCTATTCTCAGACCTACCAAAAGATACACAAAACATTTCATAAAAATCGGTGAAAGCCGTTTTGGAGGAGTTCGATAACAAACACTGTGACACGGGAATCTTATATATTAGATTTTATCTCAATGACGAGACGCCTCACACTTCGATGACCTAAGCGCTATTGTGGATTTAAGAACGTACCTAAACATAAACATAAGGTCTTAACGACCAATCTTCTTAATTTTACCGCTCCCAGAGTTGTAATTAAAGTGTGTGATCGATAAACAAGCACTTAAAAATTTAAGCGCCTACCAAGACAATTTCGATGTTTTGTTACGGCATCAGCGAAATAAGATAATGTTTTAAGTGGGTTCATATTCACTTTCAGATCGTTAACTTGAACTGAACGTTAACTACATGAGTAGCCTCATGTTGTACTGGAGTGTCGAGTGCATTTGGACAAAAAGTATCCGACTCGACACTTACGTCAAATCAAATCAAATCAAATCAAAGCATTTATTTGTGATAAACATAGGTGTTCATTACAGGTCTTGAGAATAAAATTAGATCTCTATGCTTTACCCACAGGGCATACAAATATTTTAGGGCTAAAACATATCTGGCATGCATTGCATGCAGTACATTTAAAATTAACATCGATTCTGAATATGTCAAAATTTACAAAATTGCGATAAAAAATATATTCAACAAAATTAAAAATAAATAATTTAGAAGATGTCAATATACAATAAAATTTGTAAATAAAAATTATGCAATTAAATAGTCAAGTCGTTTAAGAAGTCTTGTATCGAATAATAACATTTGTCAATTAATAGCTTATTTAGGTTAAATTTAAACAATGGCAAGTTCATTTCCGTCCACCTGTGATCACGGTAACTGCTACTTTGCGAATTATGTTACTTAATGCTGTCGGTCATGCTGTCTCGCTCGGCCAATAAATTTTTTTAGTGATTTTAATAAACTGAGTATACTTTTGATAAATATGGTGTGAGGGTTTGATAGATAATATAATTGCGGACTTTCAAGACATATTTTCCGTATAGGTAGGTAGTTTTCGATTGAGAAAAATTGGTTCCAAAATCAATAAAATTTGAAATAACTTTTCTTTATTAAAAACTACGTAAACTAAAACAGAAATATATTTGAAATTTCCGTTATTTAATTATGCATAAAAACCCTTAGAGCACATTTATCAAATGTTTACTAATTTTTTTACAATAATTTAAAATGTTAAATTGTGCGAGCGAGGCAGCTCCTCGTAAGAACAGCCTTAAATTTACCTACTACACAATCACAATTAAACCCGACCCATTAAATGTAATAATAATAAGCAGCCTATATACGTCCCACTGTAGGGCACAGGCCTTCTCTCAGAGAGAGAGACTATGTCATAAAGTTAGTAATTGAGCATTGCGAGTCATTAAAAAATACTAGTATCCAAGTGCTTGGACGAAGTAGACAAATTATTCGTACTAAACACAAAACAGGTGGCAAAAACCTCGCAGTCTCGACGCGGAAAATAGACAATATAACACGCTATCCCACTCTTAACTGCTACGTGAGCGTGGGATGGAGCTATTCTTTGTCTATTTCTTGCGCGCGAGAAAAGCTAAGCTTATAGAAAAGAGGTATTAATTTCTTAAATCTTTCGTAACGATTGAGTGACTCCAAGCTGTAGAAGAATACGTAATACAATACGCATCAACATTATTAAGCTCTTAAAACGAGTTCAGTGTCTGTGTGTGTGGCGCGTAAGTAGATCTTCTGTAATGAATATCCCGCATTATAATACAGAAATAGGCGAAGGGGATTAGACAACGACGCTCTTGTTGACCTAACAACTTACCAATTCTGTAATCCGTACAATTTGCCGACGCTAACTCGCAAGCATAACAAAACAAAACGGGAAAATGTTTACCCTACCCGCGGCTTGCGCGAGCAGCGAGGAGGCGGGTGTTTCACTGATGTTGGAAATATTATATTCTGCAATTTCACTCACTGGCCAACAAAACAACAACTTACGCAAAACAAAAAACAACAAAGTTGACCAAAAAAATATTTAAAATTAGAATCGTATGTTGGGAGTGGATCAAAAGAACTTTGTAGCAAATGATCAGGTTCGTTGTAGTAGTATAATGTAGCTTTAACATTCAACCACGTCATTACATAGATATGGATGTGGATTCTTCAAACGGAATGCCTCTAGAAAACAACAAACAATTACTACTATCATACCATTATAAATAATTTTAACTTCCCCCCAGATTTTGCTTTACCGAGTCAACGGCGTTTCCGCCCGGCCATCTTTGTTTAATTTTTCTTCTCTTTTTTTAGCGCGAACTTGCAGTTTCCAGCTAGGAACCTTATATTGTTAAATTTATGATTCGTTCCGGCGCTGCGTCCCAGTTACTCGGGGTCATTTTCGCCACTATCTCAGTGATATTTCCTTGGAAATAATGACAGTGTACACAGAGCGGGCAGTGCAGTGTTACAAGGCGAATTTCTGTGCAGTGAACCGGGATAGGTAACCACGAGACTATAACTCCGTACGCCCTTCAGTTATCTATGATATTATAGGCGTTTGGTGACCGCACCATTTGTGAAAAATTAAAAATCATAAGGCAAAACTTGCGGAACCCTTGATGTTAATTTAATTGTATTTGAATTTAATTTAACCAGACATATCACGCAAGTAAAAGCTTCTGATTTTATTTACTGAGCGAGCCTCTAAAAATTTCGGACGTCAGATTTCAGATTATATTTTCTTTAACCGATGTAGGTCTTTTTTGACTGTTACAAATATCTCTCAAATAAATTACCAATGGTTTGCTTTGCGAGACCAAAAAATAATAGGGCATCGTCATAAAGTTTCATGGCAAAGGCCTGACCCGCTAATACGTCACAGGTCCTTATTACACTGCATTATTATCTATCAAACCGTGTCTGTTCATTGGCAGTTTGTTCGCGACGTTGGCTATTTGGCGCCAGTACAGCGGGGCCGCGACAAACGCTCCAGATAAGTGTGTTTATGGGTCAATTAGCTCTGGATGCAATGAGCACTATCGAGCGGTAAGCCTGATAAGGGCGTATTAGACCAGCCTAGCTATATTTTGAAAATAATCTAACGGGCTTAGCACAAATACGTCGCACATTCTAGAAATCTGAAAACTACACAGGTTGTTAAAGTGACGGCCGTCTTGCAGCTTACAACAAACTACTTTGACCGTAAAATTTAGCTGAGAAATCAATTTTATTTTCTTGGGATATTAAAATATCAAGCATGCAATGCGCGTACCGTTGTGTTGTGTTCATATGGCACGGATCGTAATTATATACCAACGATACGCTTGTCGTTGTTTGAAGCACCAATATATAGGAGTATATAATATTTAAACGTGTATTTTTTTGTCTTGCAAGCCAATATCTGACAATATAAATACACGAGATTTCTCTACACATTAACGACAAATGGAAGGCAGTGAAAGCAACAAATAAATGCCGACGAAAAGTACAACGTAATGAGTCTGCGTGTGGGAACATCTTTTCAGTGTCCCGACCCGACAACAGATTTCTGCCTTTGTTGGAAAAAATATTATTTGGCATCTATCTACATACTACCGTGGACCGGCGCCGGGAGTGTCCACACAACGCGTGACACTCCTTTTAACACGGCCGTTTGTGCTCTAAAATTATGCAAGGAAAAATAAAACCATATTTTAGTTACAAGCGATATGTAACCTATCGTTTCTGAGTCGGGCGTTGTTTTACAAATCAACAGCCTGGGTAATGAACTGTCCCTACACTCTCGCTCGTAGTAGTAACGTTCATCAGCTAACATGTACCAACCTCAAGGAGCGTTGGTAGCGCAGCGGTAGAACACCGGCCTCACATTCGGGAGGTCGTGGGTTCGAATCCTGGCACCAGTACCAATGACTTTGTTTTCTAAGTTACGTATATTTTTTAAGTTGTAGTAGCAATACCTCTCGCTGACCGTGAAGGAAAACATCGTGAGGAAACCCGAACTTACTACGTACAATGACCCTACTATGAGGCTAACCCCCGGTTCCTCGTACACTAACAAGCTGTTACTCTACAGTTAACAGCGTCAATGGTTTCTTGTATGCACTTTGGTCAATTGACAGCTGTTAACAGTAGATTAACAGCGTGTTAGTGTACGAGAAACTGGGGGTAAGTACGGCAATCTCAAGTTTAACCTAGAACTATGTACCAACCTCGTTTATTGTTGTGGTCAAGTAATGGAACAGATTGATCTAGTTGGAACCAATGAAGTTTCATTCGTTCAAACTTTATTGAAAGTGGTTTAATAATATCGATCTACTGAAGCAACTGTTTTCAGTTTTTGCATTATTACAATACTACGTTGTATAAATGGCATCTATGCTGAAAACAAGATTTATTTTATAACTCAACCTAAACTCACGCCTGTAGTGTGGTAGGCAGAAACCAGAGTTTGCCACTGGCCAAACTATCTATAAATTACTACTAACTACTAAAATGTATCAATAACAATAAATTATATCAACCTATGATTTTCACTTCATTTTCAGCCAACTCGAGTACCTGAATAGCACGAGTGTGAAAAGCCCAGCTGTGGGCATAAGGACGGAATGGGAGTTTCTGGGCTCTACCTTAGTACAATCGCGAGCAAATCAACTTTTAGACACGTATGTGCACTCAATTAGAAATTTTAAGTGTGTTTTTGCAACAAAAATGTAAAGGTTGAACTTCTATCAACTATACAGCACAGTTCACAGCAAATCACCTGTACACGTATGTACTTCTTAGCGCATATAATAATATGGTAAACGTCGCTCGTAGCCCCGAGTGATCTTAAACGATCACGAAGGTAAAGCAACACAGGGCGCGTTCAGTGCATGGATGGGTCGCCGTCTATGCCTAACGCTAGTGGCATTTTTCCGAGCGTTTCCGTGCTTCGCAAGGCACGTTAAGCTGTTGGTGCCGGCTGCTGTCGATAGATGGCAGTCGTTAAGCCAAGTCAGAGGCCTTAGGGCGGCTTGACAACTTCTGACAGTAGACGAGCCACTAGTCTACAAGCCTCCACCAATCCGGACTTGGCCCCCGTGGTGGAGTATGGCCTATACCTTCCTCAGGGAAGAGACCCGTGCCCCTCGGTGGGGACATAATGGGTTGATGATGATGAAACGTTGGTTGGCCATCGTAGTGAAAGGATTTGCCAATCAGCGTCAGAAGCTCGCTGATTATGGCCCAGATCCACGTTTCATAAAACTACAATTATTCCTAGTTTATTAAGACAATTCGATGTACATTGGTGAGCCGACTAGTACAATTGAATCGTTTGATTTTAAAACAACACAAGTCACATGTGTTTTTAAAATAACCCTTTCCCCTTTTTTTTTTATTAAATTATTTACACCTACCTATTGATTTACATTAGAAAAAAAATTGTAGTTTATTCATACAGAAATCAATATAATATGCTAAAATATTGCTGTTGTAGATATTAGTATTTGAATAAATCAGTTTTTTCTATTTCCTGCAAAGTTGTAATGAAAGGACATGTGTCGTTTTAAAATCACACGATTCAATTAGTCTTTCTACTGGTTAACCGGTGCATTAATCCGCTATCTATGCAATGTACATCGAAATGTCATAGTAAACCTTAAATTTTAGCTCTATGAAATGGGGCCCAGGTGTACGCCATACAAACAGGGCGCAGTAGAAACCACGTACAAGGAGGGGCTTTTCGCGTAGGCACTCTATTTCCGTTACGTTACGGGCGACCTTGCAACACAACAGTTGATCACCTGTGTTGATTACCTACGCTAAATACTGAAATACCCGAGTTCGACACCGCCACTACACGTGAGCACAAATGCCGCGCTCACAGCACCAAAGGCAAATGGAATTTATAATGCAGGCATTAGAGTTTCACGTCCTAAAATCGATTTAATGTCTTTAATTCCTGGTAGTAGGTAACTGGAACGAGGGCGCACGAAACTACGGCGGGCCGAGTTCTCGGTAGCCTGTCTGCGGTGTGTCCGGGACACAATATTTACCACAGATGATTAACTTAATCGAATCTCATAGAAGTAGATGAGAGAAATAGATTTCATAGATGAAATGATTCGCCGCGCCCTGTTCCGGGTTTATAAATTAGGCGGGCGAATGAATTCACAAATTCGATTGGCATTTAATAGGCCATCGGATAAAGACAAAAAAAGGCATTAAATTCGCAAAGCGTGATGTACTTAAGCATTTTGGTATGTTGTATGGGTCTGTTAGCGTCGTGTAAATTCAAATTTGCGACTTCGAAAAACCTGTGGAAACTGAGAAAACTACTTGAAAAAACTATTTGCTCTCCAGGGCCAAAACTATGCATTTTTTAAGAACGATGTTTCTTACACTCATAAACTGTAATAAATTACCTATATTTTGAGCATAATCGCAGCTCTATTGACCCCATAGAAGCCAAGCTATGGCACTTCAAAGATGACCGACATTTCTCGAAAATTGAAATTTTCAGGCTTTAAGATAAGATAACAATATTCTTTATTGCATACCGGAAAAATGTTACAGAAACAGCAGTGAAAAAAAAAACATACAATTGGCGGCCTTACTGCTAATATCATTTTACTCACTCGTTTTACTCACTTAGTTTGCGAAATATTGGCAAAAGCTTACGGCATTATGTACGCCGCATTGTACGATTTTTTTTAAGTGCAATAAAAATATAAATAAATAAATAAATAAAAGCACAAGTGCAGGGGCAAGCCCTACGAAGAAAAGTTACTGAAAATATTTTGTAGTACATTTATTTAGCTTTTATTAAAGCCCAAACATACTTCGTTCTGCGAGACTAACCCCCAGTTTCTCGTACACTGACACGCAGTTAATCTACTGTTAACAGCTGTCAATTGACCAAAGTGCATACAAAAAAACCCATAGCTAGTGTTAGAGTTCACTTCCTATATTGTGTAAATTCCTAGTAATTTCTATATTATTTACTAAATTGTTCAGTTAATCTACTCGGCTTTCGTGTAACTTAATATTGTTAAATTATTTCGTATGTCACTACATCCGGCGAAACGTCATGAGTCAAATTTTTAGATGTACCCAAGTTCGGGCGGAAATGTCATGATTGTAAATATGAGTGTCAGTCAAGATACAGTCTAGCTTGGCGGAAACGTCATGAACCTATAATGTTTTAACCTATTTTGTAAAAGACTAGATCTTCCGGTCGAGCCGGGCTTCCAACGGTCGAGCCGGGCTTCCAACGGTCGAGCCGGCAGACCTAGTCTATCCTCTGGGACAGAAAGACATGTAATTGCTGAATCAATAAATTGAATTATCGTTGATCTCAAACGTGGTGTACTTATTTCGGATAGTTTCCCACACTTCAGAAGAGGGATACAAGTCGAAATCAATAAGAGCTCGATTTAAAAACCCACGTAAGTTGGCTGTTTCTGCGGACCATTTCGAAGGTGAGTGTTACAATTTTATCTTCTATTTGACTTTAGGCTTGCTTTTACTTGGACAAAACACTGCGATGTAGTGTAACTGGAATAGTAAGCAACACGAAGAAATGCATAAGTGTTCTAAAATAAAATTGATGCTAGTGGTGTAGAATATTTGGAAACTGACGACGTGCCTTTGGTCTTCTTTTAATATTGATGCAGTTGATAATGTTCATGTTTTTCTTGTACTTTGCTTCCTACATTTCTCTTTTCTATTGTTCATTGCGTCGATCTTGCTGTTATAATCCGATAAATCGTAGGTATTACATAAATTCCTAGAACAATATTGTTGTTTTTTTTTTCCTCTTATTCAGAGCAAATGGAGATCGATGGGCTCAAGAAACCAGGAAATGTGCAAACGGAGCGTACACCTCCGCTGCCTGGTCGATGCTCGCGAGTCCGCAGCCGGGCGCTTGACGCGCACGAACGTAGCCACGATATACGCCGGAGCCGGCGTTCAAGTTGCCGCAGGCCACACTCGAGTGGCCGCAGTTGTCGCAGCAAGCGCTTGCGCAGCCGCAGCCGTTTGCGCAGCCGCAGCCGCGTGCACAATGGCAGCCGTCATCGCGGGCGCTCGGGCAGTCGCACCCGGCGCTCACGCAGTCACAGTCGGCGCTCGTGCAGCCGCAGTCACTGCCGCTCCCGCAATGTCAGCAGGCATTTGCGCAGTCGCAGCCGCGAGTTCGCGCGGGTGCGCGACAGGTGCGGCGCACGCTCCCGAAGCCGTGACGTATATGGAACACATTCAAGGAGGGATACTCGGTCGCGCAGTCCTCATGGATGTCCAAAGGAGACAAGTAAGTCGGCGGATGTTACCTTATCACAGTTAGTGGAGGCTTTAGGTGTTGTAAGCGGGAAAAGTAACTTAGATAAACTGACATCTAATAACAATGCTGTGCCAGAATTTCACCCTTCTCGTAAGGAACAAACCATCTCTATGTGGCTGCACAAAGTAAATGAATGTGCAGTCATATACGGATGGAATGATAAACAAACCATCCATTTTGCACTTCCTAAACTAAAGGGACTAGCCCAAAAGTGGTATGAGGGGCTGCCAACCGTACTATTCACGTGGCAAGAATGGCAGGAAAAATTAACTCTTGCTTTCCCAAGTACTGAAAACTATGGTCAACTTCTCGCGTCAATGCTCCCAAAACGCGCCAAGTTCAACGAATCTTTGGAAGAATACTACTATGAGAAGGTAGTATTATTAAACCGATGTGGAATTGAAGGTAAAAGGGCAGTCGATTGTATTGTTTATGGAATTGAGGATCGTAGTGTCAGACTGGGGGCTGAAGCTGCGCGGTTTGATGCTCCTGATCAATTATTACCCTATATTTGAAAAACGTTAAATCTACTGTAAATAGCTCACATTCATTTCGTGGACAATTCGACAGGAAACTTAGACCAAATACTGGTGATAACAGAACGTCACTGACAAATAAAGATGTAGGCCGCAATATCAGATGTTTTAACTGTCAACAAGAAGGTCACTACAAGTCGCAATGTACTAAACCGCTTGTCAAGTGTGATCGCTGTTCCAAATTTGGTCAGATGTAGGCATGAAGAGCTTTCGGGTACCGATGCCAAAATTTCAAAGACTGTAATGTGTATTGACGTTGAGCCAGAGTCTTCGAAATACTACAAGGATGCCTTAGTAAATGGGCATCGCATTCACTGCTTTGTTGATTTTGGAAGTTCTTCTACAATCCTTAGCCGTTCAGCGGCAGAAAGAATTGGCCTGAAATGGGAAGCTGGTGTACAATTGCCGTCGTTAAGGGGTTTCGGTGATGGATTAGTCGATCCACTAGGCGTTTCTACGGTCGAAATAGAAATTGACACTGTGAAAGCGCTTGTTGAAGCCCTTATTGCCACAGATGTAGTTATGCGTGTTCCTCTCCTCATCGGCCAGACGTACACAGAACAGCCACATATATTGGTAGAGAAAGATAATTTGACACTCACCATTAAGTCAACAGATGATGTTGTTAGTGACAACATTAGGTTGGTGTGTTCGGCAGACGTCACCGTTGATGGGTTGACAGCTGTGCATGTTAATAGCGATGATCGGTCTTATAACGGTGAGGTTTACATTGAAGGCAGTAGTAGGTTCCAATTAGGTCGCGAACATTATTTGGTCCAGGGGTTGTTCACAATCGTTGACGGTAAAGGATTGGTGTTGATTAAGAGCATGTCATCACAATCATTCGTTCTCCAAAAGGGTACCTTGGTAGCTAGGTGTAAACGAGCACTACTTGATAAAACTAAATCCAGTTCCCCCGAACGTTTTGAGAGTTGAAACAGTCGGCACTTACAGGACTATTGTAGAAAGTGACATAATTACCGATGGTACTATGGATCCTGCTTTGATGTCGAGACTTCTCGAGTTACTAAATAGGTTTAAGACGTGTTTTGCTTTTAATTTACATGAACTTGGGAAGACTGATTTGGTCGAGATGTCAATTGAGCTACAGGATCAGGAACCAGTGGTGTACCGACCATACCGACTTCCTTTCTGTGATCGGAGTAAGGTACAAGATATGGTACAAGAACTTGTTGATTGCGGTGTAGCCCGTCCATCTACGTCTTCTTACGCAAGCCCGATAGTATTAGTTAAAAAGAAAACGGGGGATATACGTTTGTGCGTCGACTATCGGGCGCTAAATAGAAAAACAGTCCGGGAAAACTACCCACTACCAAGAATTGATGATCAACTTGATGAACTCGCGGGTTACAATTTTTATACGACTTTAGACCTGGCGTCTGGGTACTACCAGATATCGATTAAAGAGTCCGATCGGCATAAGACAGCTTTCGTCATACCCGGAGGGCAGTACGAATTTTGCCGTATGCCCTCCGGGTAGTATGCCGGTCTAGTCAATGCTCCGTCAACGTTCATGCGCATGATCAACTTGGTGATGGATGGTTCCAAGAAATGGCTACCTTCAGACGCTAAATGCACAAAAAAATAAACCGGATAAAGTAGGATCCGCTTACATGGATGACATAATTGTTCCGTCTCACTCGTTAGACGAAGGCCTTAAAAAGCTAGAAATTATACTAGAGTTACTCCAGCAGTCGGGACTGACTTTGAAACTTTCAAAGTGTGGTTTCTTCACCAAAACCGTTGAATATCTCGGGTTTCAACTCAGTTCCGATGGTATTAGGCCGGGGACTCGCAAGATTGAAGCCGTAAGGGACTTTCCAGAACCAACTAATCAACATAGCGTGCGTCAATTTATTGGTCTTTGTAGTTTCTTTCGGCGCTTTGTGAAGGGCTTCTCCGTGATAGCTAAACCGCTCACCAAGTTGCTAAAAAAAGATGTTGCTTGGGTATGGGGCGAGGAACAAGTAAATGCGTTTAATGTTCTTAAAACGGAACTATTGCGCAAGCCCACACTTGCGTTATATGATCCGAAAGCGGAAACGGAGCTTCATACCGACGCTTGTAAAATTGGCGTAGCCGGAATTCTAATGCAAAGAGATATTAGCGGGGTTTTAAAGCCTGTCGCATATTTTAGCCGTCAAACAACCATAGACGAGCAACATATGACTGCTTATGAATTAGAGACACTGGCCGTTATTGCCTCATTGCAGCGATTCCGAGTCTATCTAATAGGGATTCAATTTAAAATATTTACGGACTGTAACTCTTTGAGGGCTACGTTTTCAAAACGTGACCTCATACCACGCGTTCCCAGATGGTGGATCGCAATGCAAGAATTTAATTTCACCATTGAGTATCGTCCGGGTAAATCGATGGCTTACGTAGATGCTCTAAGCAGAAATCCCCCTCCTGGCACATGTATGTCGGTGAATGCCATCACGGCGGCGGTTGACGTAGATTGGTTGAGTACAGTCCAAAGTGCTGACACAGAGGTTCAACGCAAAATATCTATTTTAACAGACTCCCATACTGACGATATAGTCGACATTAAAAACAACTACGTTGTTAGAAACGCAAAACTATACCGCAAGACTGACGAGGGTGAGCGGTGGGTGGTGCCAAAGGGCGTGCGGTGGCAGATCCTCAAACAGTGCCATGACGATATTGGTCATTTTGCGTTTGAGAAGACCTTGGCAAAAGTTAGGGAAACATATTGGTTCGGTAAAATGAGGCGTTTCGTTCGAAAATATGTAGATTCATGCCTTGAGTGTACATATGCGAAAGCAAACTCAGGAAGAAAAGCACCACTTCACCCCATACCTAAAGACGACACTCCCTTCGGCACACTTCACATCGATCACGTTGGTCCGTTTGTAAAGAGTTCAAAGGGAAATGCTTACATGCTGGTTACTATCGACGCTTATACCAAATTCATTATGTTAAAACCGGTTAAGAGTACGAAGACATCAATTGTGATCGAAAAGTTGCGAGAGTACTTTAGTATTTTCGGTGTCCCTAAAAGAGTCATCTCGGACAGAGGGTCGTGTTTCACGAGTCACAAGTTTTCCGAGTTCTTGAGCAAACTTGGTGTAAAGCATATTCTGAACGCCGTCGCTACGCCACGAGCGAACGGACAAGTCGAGCGCTATAATCGCACATTGTTGGATGCTCTGACTGCGAAATGCGCTGGTCTCGATGAACGTAAGTGGGACCTGCATGTCCCCGATGTCCAACTAGGATTGAACAACACGATCAACAAGGGCATCGGCAAAAGCCCGGCTCAGGCTCTATTCGGTACCAATCTGACGGGAGTCACGGAGGGTAGAATGAAATTATATCTGGATAATCCGAACTTAACCGAAGACGATTCAATAGATAAGATTAGAGAAGATATAAATAAATATGTGAATGAGTATCAGAACAAACAAAAGGCGGCTTACGATAAAAAGTCTTGTGATCCCAAAAAATTCCGTATAGGAGACTTGGTTAGCATCGAACGAGAAGAACAGTCAACTGGGCAAAGCAAAAAATTGATCCCAAAGTTCCAGGGGCCATATAGAGTAACCGCAGTATTGGGTAATGACCGCTATCAAGTGGAGGATACACCCATAACGCGGAAAGGTAACCGACGTTACTCTTCTGTTGTCGCTGTGGATAGAATGAAGGCTTGGATGCAATTTAGTAGATCTGACGTAGATTCCGAGTCAAGTAGTGATGAAGACGTTATGGAAGGGTGATACAGGTTTTGAATAAAGCGTGATTCCACAGATGGTTTCAAGGTAGTAGCGACTTGTACCATCGAAAATGATAGTTGTGTTCACAGATGGTTTCAAGGTAGTAGCGACTTGTACCATCGAAAATTATTATTTGTTAATGAGTTCAAGGTAGTAGCGACTTGTCTCACTGAGTTAACACGAGTGGTTTCAAGATAGTAGCGACTTGTACCACTTTGTAATGAGTAAGATGGGGTTCAAGGTAGTAACGACTTGTACCGCCATGATTATGTACTGTTTGAGTTAGTAATTCTTTGTGATTTTGATGATTAGTTTATTATTGGTGCAAGTTATTTTGATGTCTAAGTACGTAACACAAACAATGGTTAAAGGAAGATCGTCCTAGAATTAAGATTTTATACAATTCTGGTGATTTAGTTCAAGGTAGTAGCGACTTGTACCGCCACGATTATGTATTGTTTGAGTTAGTAATTCTTTGTGATTTTGATGATTACTTTATTATTGGTGCAAGTTATTTTGATGTCTAAGTACGTAACACAAACAATGGTTAGAGGAAGATAGTCCTAGAATTAAGATTTTATACAATTCTGGTGATTTAGTATAAGATACTAGGTATTTTGTAAGTATTGTTCTCATTTATTACTAAAATGCGCAGTAAATAATTATGATTTAAGTGTAGTTGATTCATAATAACATATTTTATATTGATATAATAATAATACTCTCATTATTTTCACGATAAATGTATTTACCCGCAAATAGTGCGATCAAGAGATAATTGTTTATGTACTTAGAATTTTTTTTTCTTCTCTCTCAGTTGTATACGTAGGTATCTGCATGTGACACTACACGAGGGCGTGTAGCATTGGCGGATGGCCGAACTGTTAGAGTTCACTTCCTATATTGTGTAAATTCCTAGTAATTTCTATATTATTTACTAAATTGTTCAGTTAATCTACTCGGCTTTCGTGTAACTTAATATTGTTAAATTATTTCGTATGTCACTACATCCGGCGAAACGTCATGAGTCAAATTTTTAGATGTACCCAAGTTCCGGCGGAAATGTCATGATTGTAAATATGAGTGTCAGTCAAGACACAGTCTAGCTTGGCGGAAACGTCATGAACCTATAATGTTTTAACCTATTTTGTAAAAGACTAGATCTTCCGGTCGAGCCGGGCTTCCAACGGTCGAGCCGGCAGACCTAGTCTATCCTCTGGGGCAGAAAGACATGTAATTGCTGAATCAATAAATTGAATTATCGTTGATCTCAAACGTGCTGTACTTATTTCGGATAGTTTCCCACACTAGATTAACAGCTTGTTAGTGTACGAGAAAGCGGGGGTAACAGTTCACTCACAATCTCAAAAGAACGAATAAATTTCAAAGTTTTTCTCGATTTTCTCAGTATCCACAGGTTTTTCAAAGATGCAAATTTGAATTCATACTACCCTAACAGACCCATACAACTTACCAAAAATGCAGAACTACATCACGCTTTGCGAATTTACTGTCTTTATCCGACGGCCTGTAAGTGGACACCAGTCAATCATAGTTAAGACATTTAACGGGTCTAATCACGACTGTTTATTAGGTAAACTTAATTACCTATCTTAATACTTTTAATCATCTTGTTTAGTCAACAGGACAATTTTTCATAAAAGTCACTAGTAATTCAACTGTGCATTTTCCGAAGGTAAATATTAATGTGCTGATGACTGTGTGTAGTACTTTTTATACCTCGCAGCTTCGAAAGTGAAAAATAAATTGTCAAGGATCTGTGTGGTTAAGGTTAAGTTAAATATATGCATAAAAACGGAAATCCTTGCAAAACACCTCTTTGATTACATTTTCACCTAGTGCTATCGGCAGTGAAAAATTTTAAAATCAATGTTTCGTTGTAAATTCGCCCGTAACGGAACCACCGAGTAGAGTGCAAGCTTGTTAATTTTGGTGCGGTGAAGCAACCACAGCAGTCTCCCGTTGTTTTATTTATTTATTTATTTATTTAAGGAGAAAAAACAGAATTGACAAACTTATAGTAAAAAATATTAGAGTCAATATAGTACATTTTGCCAATTCCTCAGCATTTCCCACAGATAGGTAATACTTAATATAATAAATAAGTAAGAGGCGCAATACAGGACTTTAGATTAAGTTCTAAGATTAAAATGAACAAACACTAAAGCAACTATTTTAGAAAGAGATACATACACAAACAATCATTAATATTATACATTGGAAGAAGTAAACGCAACAAATCGGTACAGCTCATGAATTTGACAGGATTCTTGTGAACATTTGCTTGCAGCACTGCTTTGACTTATGAAACAAATCAACTTCCGTAAATGCTATATTATAGCTATCGCACATTCTGTTGAGAGGTGCTCTTTTGCCAGCATTGGTTCTAGAGACACCCTGTGAAAAAACACGTTTGTTTCTTATAGATCGGACAGGAACGCGAAAACATAGTTGAGCTAATAGTTCGTGAGTTAATCTTCTGACATGAAACCTTCGCGGTGTCGGTGGACAATAAACTTTACAGGAACCTTAATAACTGTATCCCTGGTTTTAAAGGCGCTTGCCGCAAACAAATCTGGCCTCTGTTCCTTAATTCCTTTGTGCATAACCCAGTAGATCGAGATACTTCTTGCATCGATTTTCATTCGATATAATAACTATCTGTTTTGTTTTATTCATGTGATTTTATGTCTGCAATAAATGATAAAGTATATAGACATTACATCGATTGAACATTACATTGATTCTACTCTATACGTAGCAGTGTTTGAACATACATCACGAAAATTCTTATGGTGTGGAGTCGAGCGCCATTTTACAAATAATGATAGATGTTATTCAAAAACTTCAGTATTTCATTATTTGTTAACTTTTTGCAGTATTGAAACATACAAGACAAAAAAATACAAATTGAAATAAAAACTGGACTAAGCTAAACTATACCAATACATAAATTTCTTAAATTCTATATTTCGATTAGGCGCGCCGCTAGCTCCTTGAACAGCAGGCGCGCCTCTGGGCCCGATGTGCCCATCGTTTCGACCCCAAACGGCGCAAATATGTCATCATCATCATCATTTAGCCACAAGAACTCCACTGCTGGACATAGGCCGCCTCCATGGATTTCCAAAAAGGAGCGGCTTGCGTCCAGCGTCTTCCTGCCACTTGGATGAGGTCATCTATCCATCTTAATAATAAAATATGTAACTGTTGCTAATTGTACCGTACTTGGGCCGTTTGACGCTTTCGGCCGCGCCAGCCGCTGAACCAGCGGCTCTTCCATTCTGGGAAGTATGGGAAGGTGAGAGCATGTCACCTGTTAATTTTTAATAATATTTTGTGACTTTTATTCACAAATTATTAAAAACAATTGAAATCAAGAACATTAGCTTTTGAAGAAAGTAATCAAGGCTAGGTTTACTACGCCCATAAAATAAAAACCAATTCCAAATCGGCTACCTTAGCACATATAATTGTAACTTAAACCTAAAAAGTAACTAATATGGTTAATATATTCGATCAAAATAATATTAGAAAATCCCCTTAAATAAACCTGACAGCCTAATAGGAAGGAGGCAACAAGGTTGAATAACCGATTTGAATTTCGACGTATTCCAACCCCCAATCTTCGAAATACCAACCTGTCTATTGGTTTGATAACCAAATCACGTAGAAACTCAGCCCAGACGTTCCGGGTTAGGAAATACAAGGTATGGAAAGCTTTCCGCACCCGTAGGCAGGCAGCTTCATATCGAATTCGATATCTCGATAGCAAACTCTACCATTATTGAACTACTCAGATTATATCAAGAGCTATATCTTGACTTGTCGTGTATAGTTTAGGGTTTAATAGATAGATAAATGAAGGCCCACACACACGCAAATAAAGCATCGATTAAGTATAAGAACGAATGAAAAATAAAAGGAATGACGAGAAAGGTAGCATAAGTTGCAAGCCACTTCGATCGGAAGCCCATCTAGAACAGATTGCTGGTAGGGGCTGGATGAGTAGGCCCAATAATGGAAAAACCGGCCAAGTGCGAGCCGGACTCGCGCACGAAAGGTTCCGTACCAGGTTCTATACAACATTAGAAACAAAGATCGATAAAAAAACGGCAAAGAATCACGTTTGTTGCATGGGAGCCCCACTTAAATACACACTTATTTTATTTTCATTTCATTATTTATTTTTGAAGCTAATATAGAACTAATTATTCTGTGAATATTTCAAGCGCCTACCTGTTGCCGATATAATATCGAGCAAAAAACGGCAAAAAAATACGTTTATTGTATGGGACATAACATAAACTCACGCCTGTATCCCAGAGGGGTAGGCAGAGACCAGGGACTCCCACTTGCTACGATCCTGACAGATCACTTTCGCTTCCTCAACATTCATTAGTCGTTGCATGCACGCACGCCGGTTTCGGGTACTTTTTATCTTGCCCTTTGTTAATACATCCCCTATTTGGTCGAAGTATGTCCGTCTGGGTCGTCCCTTACCGGCCCTTCCATCCACATTCGCTCGATATATTTGTTTTGTCAATCTTTCTTCCTTCATCCTCTCCACATGTCCAAACCAACGCAACATTCCTTTCTCAATTCTTGTCACTACATCCCCTTTCTGTCCACAACGTTCTCTAATCACACTATTGCGTATCCTGTCATTCAAAGTAACGCCAGACATACTTCTCAAGGACCTCATTTCTACTGCATTAATCCTACTATCTTTATTGTATGGGAGCCCCCCTTAAATATTAATTTTATTCTGTTTGTAGTATTTATTGTCATAGCGACAACAGAAATACATCACCTGTGAAAATTTCAACTGCCTAGCCATAACAGTTCATGAGATACAGCCTGGTGACAGACAGACAGACAGACAGACAGACAGACAGACAGACAGAGAGAGACAGACAGCCAGACAGACGGAACCCTAAAAATGAGCCGTACTTGAGGGAGGCACAAGTCTAGCTTCGAAAGAATCTACCTGAAGCTTAGAAGTGGGCCTCAATGAGCTAATGATATTCATGACGAAGCATTTTTAGCAGCAAAATAACTGTTGTTGACAAAGTAGAGAACAGTTACCCTCCAAATTATGATGACAGAGGACCATTCTGTGACGCAATAACTTTAGATGGTGGCTTAACTTAACACGAGCAGCATTAATGTCGGTGACGCAGTTTGAATATTTCCACCAAATCATTACCAGTTGTGGCACGTTCAAGCATGAAGTCGCGAGAGATTTGTGGCTGCTCATAATGTCAAGTATTTAGCTGAGCAATCCGACTAATCCCTATTACTTAAATATTCAAATTAGGTACTTCTGAAAAGCACGTCCGTTTGGCACATATGTCTTTATAGTGTTTACTTATTAAATATTTATTAATACTTACTTCACGGGGTTTAATATTTAATTTCAATAAATAATTTAAAGCTCTGTAGCGCTTGTATAATAGTAATAACTTGCACACAACACAATTACTTGTCCTGGTCCCCAACTAGGAGACCCTGTACTATGGCAACACCCAGAAATACACCCAGACTGAGGCCCTGTGTACAAATGTACGGCGACCCCCAGTGGGAATCGAACCCACGACCTCCGCCATGGTAATCACACGTGACACCGCTAGACCAATGAGGCAGTCGGACACGGACATTCTGTCAGTATGATCATTAGAGATGAATTCAGATGAAAAAATAGGATGCATGTTAAAATGAGTCAAATCATAAGGCCAGGCTTGCTTGTCACGATTTTGCGTCGTCATGAAACAGATCTGTATTAAAATACCGGTGCGAAATAAAAAGCGGTGGTAGCCTAGTGGGTAGAACATTGGACTCGGAAGCGAGAGACCTAGGTTCGATTCCCAGTGCGGGCATGTACCTATCACTTTGTTTTCTAAGTCTTATAAATTTGTGAAGTTATAGTAGCAATACCACTCGCTAACTGTGAAGGAAAACATCGTGAGGAAACCTGAGTGTCTGAGCTACTCACATACCTCAGCGCTTGAAATCGCTAATCCGCGGTGGGCGGTGATCAAGCCCATACTCTCTCCCTGAGAGAAGGCCTGTGCCCTACGTATATAGGCTGCTTATGTATGTATTAAAATACCTCATGACTGTTGTACCCGAAACTCCATCCACACCATCTACCCGTGGAGAAAGTGCCTGAACGCTAGTCAATTGTTTTAAAATACTCGAAAGCGACACGGTTATCATTTTCTGTTCAACGACCTCATTAGCTCCCAAAAAATATGTAAACGATCTCTGACAAATAGTCGAGAGATAAACATGCGAAGTCAATAAAACCAACAAACGAAGGTCGATGTCAAATCTCGGAGTGAACTTAGACAATGAGCGCTAAATCTCTCGTGGAAATAAAGCTAAATGACACGAGAATAAAGAAACAGAGGTTTACGTAAATAAAGATAAATTTAATATTTTTATTTCAGAACAAAAAGTTCCCATAAAACAAAATACATGTACATACTCGTAAATAACGGTTAACTCAATAAATAAAAACGTATCTTTATGAGGATTTAGATTATGACAAACTTGATAAAGGGTTTGCACACAAATAGGTACATAAGCAACCTATATACGTCTCACTATACTCAGGAAGAGAGTACGGGCTTAATCACCACGCGTGCCCACCGCGGATTAGATCATTCAGCTATTCATTAATATTTAGTCCTTAGAATTCACTGACGTTGCTAACACAATTTTTGCTCTTTTACATCGGTCAGCAACCGGAAATAAAAATTAAATAGAGAAAAACGATGATGATGATCATAATAATGGCGATGATTTGGCCGCCGTAGCCATACTGGGCATTGATCAGACTAGCCAAAAAAAATCAAACCATCAATTCGCATCGATTTCATTTCGCGGTCTATGCGGATTGATGAAAGCGTTCATTACATACGGCACCGGTAAGAACAGCACATGTTCAGTCGTCGACTGAAACTTTAAAATAATAGATCAGATAGATAGACAGAATATACTTTTTTGTACACCAGGAATTATATTCTTTTTGTTGCACTAACCCGTGCTGAGGACAATTTTAAAAAAGCTATACGTAATACAGAAAAGCTTGTAAAGAGGCTCGAAATTTCATCGATGCTTGCACTTGCCCATTAGCTCAGTTGGGAGAGCGCTGGAACGGTGAGCCAGAGGTCGCGGGTTCAAGTCCCGGCATGGGTGGAATTTTTAGCCTCTAAATAGGTTTTTAACACCAGGAATTACAAAAAAAATGTTTTTAATTTCCATTTAGTGAATAAATTATTCTATTCTTTCTCAGATGCCATCTCGACAATGGCTGCAGGAAAGTGCTTTCAAATTAAACCGAACCTTCTGGGTCTTATCGCAAGTCCTAGATCTACGTCAGCTGAATCGCACTGCGAGACAATGGCCGGAGTATAAGCGACGAGCATACTGCGATCGCCAACCCGCCTGCCAAGCGTGGCGATTATGGCAAAACCCCTCATGGTTAGGAAAACCATGAGGGAGGCCTATGTCCTGCTGTGGGCGTCAAATGGCTGATGATGATGATGAAGCGACGATGCTCCTATGTTCAGTAATACTAAGTACCTTCGTTTTTTATAGTAAGCCAAGGTCACGTCTGGAGGCACTTCGCATCCAGAGTTTCCGTCATGATTATTACTAAATTATATGCATACCGTATGTTTTTTTGCACAAAATTTAGGTAAGTACCTTCTTGAGGATTGCACAGAAGTCCATCTTGGATGATGACGATGAAGAAAACCGTAGATTAAGGCCGATTTGCACCACTTTCTTAAATGTGGTTTAAACAGAATTTAACGAAAATTGTTCATAGAAAAGTCGATTTAAATGGCGACTTAAGTGACATTTCAGAAGTGGTGAAAGTCGGCCTAAGCCGATTCCCACTGGACCTGATTTGTATAGATGGCCTCAGTTTGGGTGTCAGCATAGTAATCGATAATTTGAAACGTTTGTTTATTTCATTTATGGATACTGAAGAAACGGTCCTCAGATTGCATAATTGTGGTAAATTTTTGTATAAGTCAGCGCCGAGTTATTAAACTTTGGCCTTGGCATCTACGTAATGAGATGATTTATATAGCATCTAGTGGCACCTCTATTCACACTAGATGTATGAAGAGACTACTCGGACGCTGCAGTGCCTAGGACATTGTATTTAAGATGGAGTAGGCTTGCCCAGCACCTATACCATCCTGACAGCTTAGTGGGCCTAGCCCACAGGAAAGACAAGTCAATACCTGCGGAGCCAACCAAGCCGCGGGTTTCCTTGTCCTTCACGGTTAGCGTTGATCGCCGAGTTATTACTTCATCATCATCATCATTCAGCCACAAGAAGTCCACTGCTGGACATAGGCCTCCTCCATGGATTTCCAAAAAGACCGGTTGGAAGCGGCCTGCATCCAGCGTCTTCCTGCCACTTGAATGACGTCATCTGTCCATCTTGTGGCTGGTCGTCCCACGCTGCGCTTGCCGATATGTGGTCTCCATTCGAGAACTTTTCGGCCCCATCGGCCATCAGTTCTGCGTGCTATGTGCCCCGCCCACTGCCACTTTAACTTACTAATCCGCTGGGCTATGTCGACGACTTTCGTTCGTCTACGGATCTCATCATTTCTGATTCGATCTCGTAGAGAAATTCCGAGCATAGCCCTTTCCATAGCTCGTTGCGTGACCTTGAGCCTTCTTATGAGGCCCATAGTGAGAGACCACGTTTCAGTTTCAACGCTAATTAGGTTATCATGAAACATATACATCAACTTGAAAGATTGACAAGATCATATATTCGTCCCATTTCTATGTGCCCCACGGCTAAGAGGAAAGAAAAATCTGGTTGAAGCAGTGCTAACGCTCTGCCAAATTACTTTTTTTTAATTAATAAAAATTTTAGTCAGATTACCAACCAGGTCCTTTCACAGGTTGAGGAAATATTTCGTTTCACGTAAAATGTTGAAAATTAATTAAAATAGTGCTTGATGTGTTATTAATCGAATCTTCTGAACGCTCTCAAGGCATTTTTTGCGGGTATGTGTAAAAAAACACGAGTCAAAAATAAATAAATAACTTTAATAGCTTTGTTTTTCATGGGCTCATTGTACACTCATAACTGGAGGTTAAAGGCGGCGGTTGTAAGGCTAATGTGGACAAAAAAGGCAATAAAAGTCAGTGAATCATTGCCAGACGTTATCAAAGTTGTTCTCACAAAAGTCTTAATAAAAGTCAGTGAATCATTGCCAGAAGTTATCAAAGTTGTTCTCACAAAAGTCTTATCAAAAGTCCTGTTGTCTTTTGTTGTTATCTAAGGAGGGCTGCGTTTTATAAAACTACAATTAATAGTTTATTATGACAATTCGATGTACATTTACGTCACAGTCGATGTAGCCGAGCCTTCTTACTTGTTAGTCGTGGGTTGAGCGACTTTGCAATGTACATATAACGAATTATCGCTTAGTAAATCATGAATTTTAATTCTACAAACCGGCCCCTGGTGACAAAACTTGTTGATTTTATTTATTTTATTTTATTAAGTCCACAGCACAATATTATAAAAAAACCTGCCAAGTGCGAGTCGGACTTGCGCACGAAGGGTTCCGTACCATTTTCTATTTCATTTAAATATTTCAAGCGCCTGTTGCCGTTATTAATATCGAGCAAAAAACGGCTAAAAAATCACGTTTGTTGTATGGGAGCCCCCTTAAATATTTATTTTATTCTGTTTTTAGTGTTTGTTGTTATAGCGACAACCGAAATACATCTCTTGTAAAAATTTCAACTGTCTAACTATAACGGTTCACGAGATACAGCCTGGTGACAGACGGACGGACGGACAGCGGAGTCTTAGTAAGATGGTCCCATACCCTTTGGGTACGGAACCCTAAAAACAGGTAATTAATATAGACCATATAGGCCAATAACAGACTAATAAGAACTGTTTAAGGATGTTTAATAACTGCCAGAAAAACACGCCAAAACGAAGTATTATAAAAGGTAATGAAACGAGGAGTTAATAAACCCTTTAAAGTTTGATTACGACTTTGGAGGGCAATTAATTTAGTACACGGCAAACCTCTGTACTACCCTCACGTAATTTCCAAGTTCCGTGTAACTTGTTTCGTGCTGTAACTAAACAACCGAAACCCGATTACCGTTATGACGTTTTTATAAACGCTCCTGGAATTTAAATTAAAGAGGCTTTTCTTTACTTTTTTAAATTTGATTACTTTATTCGCACATGTGTGTAAATTGTGCAACTTCAATGAAATACTAACAGTTCTTTTTATAAAAACTCGATTCCTTAAAGGCAATAAAAGTCCACAGTTAAAATACTCCTCAGAGGCAGTTTAAATAAATAATAATAAAATAAAAAAGCTTCTTATTGCCTCTTTGATTTGAATTCATTGTGTCAATGACAATTCATTGTAGATTTTGCATTGCATTAAAAACATACATAAAATAAAAAAATAAAAAATCATTAATAAAATAAAATAAATGCATTCTTATAGAACCCCCAAAGGCCTCCTCCATCTCTTTCCATTTATCTCTATCTTTGGCTACTTTCATCCAATTTTCTCTTGCGACTGTCGTGGCTCCAGCGAGCGTATGGTCTGCCTGGCTGCGCTTGCCTGTGTAAAGGTGAAGCGAAAGATGTCTTGTAACCACGCACTATTTAAACTGCCTCTGAGGAGTGTTTTAAGGAATCGCGTTTTTAGGGTTTCGTACCTGAAAAGAAAAAAAAAACCCTTATAGAGATCACTTTGTTGTCTGTCCGTCCGTCCTTCTATCCATCCGTCTCTCTGTAAAGAACCTTTATCGAAAGAACCTTAAAAAGAAACGCGTGGAGGGAGGTATCGAATGGAAATTAAAACCATGCACTCAGGTCAACAGTCCCTTGAAAAAAAAGATACGGCCGTTTATACCGCAAAACGACGTATATTTCGATACTCAAGGGAATCAAAATTTATAGGGTAGTTTCCGTTGACCTAGAAGTATGACATTTGGCAAGTGACGGAAAAACTGTATATCTGAAAACTGTACATTTGTAATTAAATCATAAAAAAAATTATCTTCGAAGTTCGGAAAAAAATGCGAGGCTCGATTGCTGAACTATTTATTAAATAATATGTGTATAACAATATATGTACCTACAAATTTGTACGGAACGGTTTCTTTCTGCTATTTTCATACTTGCTGTCCCGGCGAACTTCGTACCGCCACAGAATCCGTTTATACGATTCTTGCACAACGCCATTTATTTTTAAAACACAACGTTCGCTCGCACAACGCCATCTATTTTAAACTTAAAATAAATATTATCCCACGGGAAGGCATTACCGGGATATTAATTCAGGTCCTTGTCTATCTGTACGCCAAGTTTTATCTAAATCCGTTCAGCCGTTATTGCATGATTGAGTAACAAACATCTTCACTTTTACATTTATAATATTAGTAGGATTATGTCACTTATCTGTTTTTTTTTTCGGTGATGTGTCTTGTTGTTATAATAATACTTGTAGTGTACTTTTTACATCGAGGGGAGAAAACGATCTATTTCTTTTCGAGGGGGGATACTTGAGAACAGAGACATAGTGCTTTATAAAGCACTTACTACACCAACGAAGAAAATAAAATTATTTAGAATAATTAATAGCGTACTGTTAAATTATCAACATAAAAAAACTAAATTTAACAAAACAAAACAAATTGCCGCGCTTGTTTTTTTTTTTCGTAGTGCAGAAAAAGGTTGCCAGCCTCCTTTTATTGAAAATCGAGTACAAAAAAAATCCCACCTCTTTTTTCTAATTATTTGATATAAAACCTTTCTGAGAATTGATGTTTGTATTTTTTTATGTTCGCTGCTAAGAAACAAAAGAACGCTAGTAAATTTAAACGGAGTAAATTTTTATAGAAAATTTCGAAATTCCATGTAACTTTTCCCGCCGCACTTATAAGGGAGAAATGACGAACTTTGTAACCCGTTTATGAACGGGCCATGAGAGGGTGTGGGATAATAGTACATTA
Source organism: Yponomeuta evonymella (assembly GCA_963969515.1). NCBI lineage: Eukaryota > Metazoa > Arthropoda > Insecta > Lepidoptera > Yponomeutidae > Yponomeuta > Yponomeuta evonymella. The sequence continues at coordinate 5,464,956 of OZ018357.1, forward strand.
CATAACTTAACTAGGGATGTAAAATAAAGAAAGGCCGATATCGCAGAAGTTATAGAAGCGATAGAGGGCTTTCTATTTTATAGTCCGTGTTGTGTACACAATTTTATCTCGTCACTTGGCCTCAAAGTGGGTTTTCCCCGTACGCGTAGCATGCGGAAAACCTCGCTTTTTGGCCAGGTGTGGCATAAATGTATTTTCTTTCTTTCTTTTTCCGTTCTTTACTCGCACTTGTCCGGTTTTTATAAAAAAGACCGTTAATGGATAAAGTAAGATTGTCTGATTTCATGAGACAAACTTTATCACGACGTTTGTTATGCTAGCGCATCACTTAGGTATTTGTTTTATTCGCTTATTTGTCGACGATTTATAATATTATATTATAATTCTTTAGTGTACCGGAAACAATTGTACAATTGGCGGGCTTAATACCAAATAGTATTGTATTCTAGTATATTGCAGGTTTTACAAAATCTGTGCTAAATATTCGTCAGAAACCTCAGCCATTATTACGATACGCAAATACGAATGGTCAAGTGAGGCGCCGGCATTACGGGCGGTAACCCTAGTTTTACTTTGCATTTACTGCAAAGTAAAACTAGGGTGGGACGGAGTTCGGACCCCCTTCCAAATGTAGCTTTTTCATGTAAGGGGTTGAAATAAGGCTTATTTTGTCTTACCCCATCTGGGTCAAAAAGTGGTTTAAATTGTCTTACGTAATTGATGCAGGACTTTCTGTGATTTTCCATACAATGCCCACTCTTGAGATAAACCTTGATTTTTATGAACTTTTCGCTAAGAAACTCAATAATAGGCTCATCACACACAACATATTATGGAAGATAAATCTAAGCTGAAATAGACCGTAATAGTACGGACGGATTAAAAGGTGTCAAGAACATTCGAGAATGAAACCCGTGAAACGTGTGGACCTAGCAGTGTGTCAAAAATAAAAACTAATTTATCGGCGATAGCATACACACAACGGGAAGTGAGGAGTCACAAATAACTTTTATAGGGCAATTTGCAAGCAAGTTGTGTCATCAGAAACCTCCGTAAATCGGGCGCCCACGAATGGTCGGGTGGTTCCCCGAGGGTCCAAATACTACATCATGTTTAATTACATATGACGGAAGATAAGTCAGGAAAAGATGGCGCTATAAAGAACAACAGTAGGGAATACATTTCCAGGCTTGAAAAAAACATTAGCAATAAAGCTAGCAGTGGTACTGCCAATAAGCCACGGCATATGGAACATCAAGGTTCCAGACGTGGCAGGAACAAACCGAGTAGCCGTTACTACAGCGGGCAGTAAAGGGGCACTAAAACAAAATTATGACACAGGCTAAAACAATTAATCAGAGCACGAGACACCGGTACTAGCGCCAGGTATAAAAATGACACCCTAACTTATAGCCAGTGGCCCGTTTTACATTGTTTTATTTTAATGTTACGTTAACTCTAATGGCACAGAAACAAGTTGCAAAGACCTCTCGATAAGGCTGACATTTCAATCAGTAATTAACTCCATGAGCGACGACATAAATTGCAGGAGAAAATACTTTTAACGTTCAACGTTAACACATTTATTCATAGAGCCTTCACGTAAACAACTCTTGCGAACCACAACGTAGTAATTAGAAATACAACATTATATATACTATTTATTCGCATGTTTATGAACGCAATACTGGCAACCAGTATTGAGCTCACTTTTGCTGTTATAATTCTACCTGGTTATAATTTTTACAACACGCTAGACTGTATCTAATTAGTCACTCCAAAGTAAGCGAGCATATTCAGCCATTTTCGCCGAGCAAAGTTCCCTGGGAAAGACCTTTCCTTCCAGCGGTGTTTAACAAGACTGCCAGGAAGTTTGCAGCCTGAGAATGGTTAATTCATTCTTTAATTGCGTGCAACGAAAACTCTGTTATAACACAGCGAAGTCTGTGAAGGGGCAAAAGGAACGTGAATTTTTGGACGCAACCTGCGGCAAAGGAGAAATCACACCAGTTGTACATTAACTAAGGTGAATTTGACAATTCCACGTGAGCTGAAAAGGATTGAACGTGATAAGGTGAATTCGAGAACACAACGTGAGCAGTCACCATGAGCTGAAAAGGAGTAAGCGCGAATAGGGTGAATTTGACAATTCCATGTGAACTGAAAAGGAGTGAGCGTGGCACATTAAACGCGAAGTCAAAAGAAGTAAGCGTGAGCTGAAATGGAATTTGTCGCAGTGAAATATACCCGTTGTAACGCAAATTCAACGGGTTGAAATTTTTACCATTAGTATCCACCTAATCTTTCGCATAGCGATAAAAATAGAAACGATGTATGAATGTAATTAACATTCACTTAAATTGAACACTTTTGGAGACGACTTTAGCTCATAAATGAAACGTCTACTATCAACAGACGATCTACAGGAAGAACTCGTGATAAAGATGAATGAAGACTATAGGAGGTAATTGAAATGACAGTGACTCCGCATATTGTTTACTCTAGACCGTGGCCAAAGTTACTAAAATCAATAAATCCAACCAGCCCCAGTTACTACTCTAAATATTTACTAGTTCACCCAAACTGATCCTTTCCCTACTTTTTATTCTGTGCCAGTAATTAATAAAACGGCACTGGATAATTGCCTTACTTAACCGAGTGGGGCAGCTCCTTCGTGGTACGTTTTACATGACGTAACTTCGGACGTCGCACGCGTCGTGATAAAGGTTTATTCACGTTAAAACCGGCCGGCGACGTGCGGGCGCTACGATAGAAACTAGAATAAACCCTTAAATACTTACCAAGTTAGGGCCTATGCACACCACGTGCGCATAGGCCCGTCGACGCGCGTTTGTAGCGATACAGTCGCGATACGCACGCGAGTCAGACGTAACCGATAGACCTGTGCAGACCCGTATAAATTCCAACACGCGTTCAAATCGATATAGATGCGCGTGTGTAGCAATACAGAAGCGATGCTAACGCGCGTGCGTAGCGACACACGCGATTTTAACGCGCGTGTGTATAGATAGACGCGATGCTGTCCGTAGAGAAGGCGCGCGCGCTAGGGACGCACTGGTGTCGCGTGTCTGTATGGATACAAACGTAGGATAAAAGCACGCTTCGACGGCGCGTTTAAAAAACGTGGTGTGCACAGGCCCTTAGAGACTATAATACAAGTGCAAAGAGCCTGTCTCCGTGACTGCCCGTCGGCGGTACGGCCGAGCTTTTTTGCGATTGTGTTATAGTCCTTGACCTTAAAAGTATTATGGTTTATTTTAGTGTCGTCACGTCGCCAAGGCGCTGCAATACTGAGAGACCTTAAGAGTGCAATGCGTGCAACACGTAATGCTTAGAACATAATGTACTATTATTTATTTAAGACCGTTTTAAAACCTATAACAACTTATATACGGCCCACTGTAGGACACAGGCCTTCTCTCAGAGGGAGAGTATGGGCTTAATCACCATACGCGCTATAGTCTGTGGCGAAGGTACTCTTTCATCATCATCATTCAGCCACAAGAAGTCCACTCCAGTCCAGTCCAAGCGGCCTGCATCCAGCGCCTTCCTGGGACTTGGATGAGGTCATCTGTCCATCTTGTGGCTGGTCGTCCTACGCTGCGCTTGCCGATATGTGGTCTCCATTCGAGAACTTTTCGGCCCAGGTACTCTTTACCATAGATTATTTAAACCGCATTGAACAGAGTCTTTAGGAATCGTATTTTTATAAATAAGATTGAAATCCTTTAATGCAGTGTTTCTTAAACTTGTAATGCTTAACACAAAAAAGTCTTTTATTTTGCGGAAACCCATATCAAATTATGAAATTCAAGATTTGACTTCATTATTAGCTTTGGGTTTCTAAAGGTACCGTCGCCGTCCCATTACAATAATCCAAATTATTTATTTTTACCTGAAGAATTAATTTAGTAGTCAAAATTATCCAACTGGGGAACTTGCGCCAAACTTAGATTGAATTGGCATTGCTTTTATACCATAGAAGACATAGAAAAGCCCAAGAAAAACAAAAAAATAAAATCATAAAAAATATTTTTTTCAGGATCTCAAGATACTAAATTACTCAAAATATCAAGTTATTCTAATAATAAGAAACATTATTAGACCTCGTTTTTTCATTAAATTCTAAACCTTTTTTAGAAAGGGTGTAAATTAATAAAACATTATTTTACGATATAATTCGAATTTTGAGAAACGCTTCATACATTATAAGTTGTAAATCACAAAACGGCCGTTTCTGGCGTTAATGCTATCTAGTCTTAGGTTCTTTGTAGTGGGTCCTAAAAATCAGTGTTAACATGATTGAAAGATTGTACAGACATTTTTTGCAAATAATAGGGGTTAAAGTATGAAATTGCCGTTTTATTGCAATAGGTTCTTTGAATTGACATAGAATCTTCATAGTTTGAGGTTTTCGAATGAAACTTTTTTCAAATGGTTTCTATGATGTTCTTTTTTTAAAAAATGTGAAACATTTGAATATCGACTTTCAATTGTTTTTGTTATTCAATTTAGACAAGAAAGATGGATACTGCGAAAATTCGAAAGAAGATATGGTTTTATTTTCATTGGTCGCGCTAGATAGCCTAATGGATCCCCTTAATGCATTGTTTTCAAAAATCGCGATTTTCTGCACTACCTAGCTCATTCACTCACTGAAGATATCAAGAGTCTTATCCAATCTTATCTCAAAGAGTCTCGAGTACTTGTAATTGAGCTAGAGCTTTGAATTTCAAATATACGTAAGTAGGTTGTTTCAAATATGTAGACAACAAAAAATCTCGAATATTATTTAAAATAAACATAAGTAGTTACCGGTCAGAATGCCTCTGCTAATTATGAAAGTACATAATTCTATGTATCTGCAACAGTACAAGTTTCTCCAGTATGGGTAGTACGACGAAGTTAGTCGCGCCTTTCAAATCAAATCAAATTAAGCATCACATTGCATGCAATTAAATATTTCAATGCAGGAAACGACAGCCGAGGTCACAAGTAACAAGTAACGTAAAGGATGTTGATGTAAGGCAAGAAAAGTGTAAAATAAAGTCCACTATAACAACACCTTGGAGTCAATTACTAGTCGAAATTACTATTACAGCAAATTAGTCTTTAATATAAGGAGGCTAAGACTGAAAGCAATTGTGTTATGTCAGAGACGAGGCCGGCCGCTTACTTTTGCTCGAAAATTGGACTTAATTTCGGATCCGGCTGGAAACTCTTTAATTATCACAATAATGCCTAGTTAACTTTACTCATAATTGCATTCCTTTAGTTTAGATTATTTGGAAACTAATAATCAATCATTCTTAATGTTTAATTTGTTTAGAAATAGATATTACGTATACTTACCGTCTGTATTGTAAATATTGTAATATCTTCATTCTTATATTTCTATTACGGAGGCTATCGAAGAGGAGCGCTTGCAAATTACACTCGGTTTTATCAAAGTACACAGGCTGGTAATTTGAGAAGGGTCAGCAGACAATCTATCCGAAGCTGCTGGAGGTTATTAGGACCACATCAAAACTTTTGGAGTACCGTATAAAACCTCCCTCTCTTGAGTTGAATAGATCTCTTTTCAGTAATAGAGCGTCAGCATCGAATTTTAACTTAGAATTCAATGGCGTCAGTGGCTGCTCAATGGCTGCTACATCACCTCTGTTTATCATGGCCATTTGATAGTTTTCATACGCTTGATAAGTATCGAAACTATCAAATGATTATATGCTTGATACGCACCAAAAGGTTTTTAAGATATTATTATCAATTTCCGACATTTTTAGTACTCTAACTTACCCAAGGTAAACTTTCCAAATTCTTTTTCAAGAGCAGTATTTTTTTGCTGACTTTACAATTTTTCCGATATCTGTGAGCCAGTTTGTAATTGCTCTGAGATACAAGGTCCAAGAAGATTAATTGCTGTCCCATCTCAGTTACCCACCCTGTAAATGTACCTGGGTATTTCTAGTGAAAAGGACTTCCCCGAGACCGGTCCGAAATCAAACATGTTTATTGGTATTTGGAATCTCCTTTACCATCACGTGTTTACAATTCCAAGAATTATCCTCTTATCACGTTGACACTGCTCTCATTATCAACTTCCACGAGAAACTACGAATACCTACTGTACATTATGATACATTAGTTGGTCATTATTACACACGAGGCATTACTGTAAGCGCGAGCCGTAGGCGAGTGCGGTAAGGAAGCTGAGTGTGTAATGTAATGTAATGATCAATGCACACGAGTTGCATACGACGTTTTTCAACACAATTGCGAGGAAAAAAACCGGCCAAATGCGAGTCGCACTCGCGCACGAAGAGTTCCGTACTATTATCTATACAACATTAGACACAAAGGTCGAGAAGAAACCGCAAAAAATCACGTTTGTTGCATGGGAGCCCCGCTTAAATATTTATTTTATTTTAATTTCATTATTTATTTTTGAAGCGAATACAGAACGAAATATTCTGTGAATATTTCAAGCGTCTACCTGTTGCCGTTATTAATATCGAGCCAAAAACGGCAAAAAAAATATGTTTATTGTATGGGAGCCCCCGTTAAATATTTATTTTATTCTGTTTTTCAGTATTTATTGTTAAAGCGGCAACACAATACATCATCTGTGAAAATTTCAACTGTCTGGCTATCACGGTTCAGGAGATACAGCCTGGTGACAGACAGACAGACGGACAGTGAAGTCTTAGTAATAGGGTCCCGTTTGGCACCCTTCGGGTACGGAACCCTAAAAAAACAAACTTGTATTGTTAGTAACTTGAAGTAGACATTTTTGATGGTAATTAACCATACAGCAGCAACTTTACCAAATATTTAGGGAAATCGGCGCTTAAGTTTTTTTTTTCGCCGCACTTTTGATGCGGGTCAGTCGTTGAAAGGTGAAAAATCTTTCTAAGAACCTGTTGAATAGTGAATGTTTACAATGAACTTTTGTTTAAAAGTTTTACCAATTAAAACTAAAAACATTGGGGTGGTTAAGAGTTATTTCTAATATTGGCAATTTCTGAAACATGTCAATTAGAGTTGACCGCATATGGGATTATATGTATGGAGCAGCTGATTATTTATTATTTCGCGATTTCGAAGGTTTTCTTAATAACAGTTGTTCGTATTGACGAATAGAACCCCATGTTAAATTAATTACGAATATTAAAATCTTCCTTCCTTAAAGTCTTCCTTCTATTTCTGACATTTTTTTTAGCAAAAAATTATCCTTATGATGAAACCTTTCGATCAGTATCTTAAAGCTACAGGGTAATTTTTTTTCTCGTGTAGCGGGATCGATTACCGGTTCAACCATGTAATTATTTAAAAATCAATGAATGCAGTTTAAATTGTTTTTTAAATTAAAATAATGTCTTGTTCCAGTAAAATGTTCTATCAACAATATTCAAGGTACGCTCCCTCCATGTGGCATAGCCGTGTATAGTCTATTCATCCTTACTTGTCCAATTTAGTAAATAAGATTCTACCCGCAAAGTATGACTTTTTAGCCGAAAACTGCCATATTCCCATAAATGAAGTAACCTGGGACACGATTTTGGATAACACGCTGCTATGTTTATAAACATAGTGCACGAACTTGCAAGAAAATATCTAGTTTCGGCATCAAATGTCAATTTTGAGGTTAGAATGTTGTTTACTAAATTGGACAAGTAAGGATGAACAGACTGTAGATACGAATACCATGGCACAGAGTTGCGTGAACGTTATTACTGGTCAGTTCTCAGGCAAAACAGTTTTCCATTCCTCATCCACTCAAGGATATAAAATAACCAAGAAGAACAGTAAAAACAGGGCAAGTGATCTCAGCGAAATTGAATAATATCGCACTCTACGTAAACTACCCGGACGTTACGGGCCAAGATGAAAACAGACATCAATAATACAGAGAAGCCACAAAAGTTACAAGTTATGAATGGACTCCAATAAACTCTCCTATCAACCCGCTTTACTTAATTTACCATGTTGTATACGGTCAGATCACACGGGGTGAAATTTAAAACGAAGAAAACGAACCAGTCTGTTGGAAAAATAGTAGGAAAGGAAAATATATTTTTATGGAGGAAAAACTACACATAGACTGTCACGTCACCATGACGCCATAGCCTACAATCGGCAAAGTTACGCAACGCAACTTTTATTCCATAAAGACGAACGAAAACCGCTCATCTACCGCTACACTAAAGAGAGCACTTCAAAAAGATGGGACAGATAAAACTTCGCTCCTGGGTCCGGCGGTATAAAGGCCGGAATCCAACTGAAACGGTACGTTTGGACTGTACAATACAAGTGCAGTGGCCCGGAAAGTTCGAGGTTCTTTGCGTAATTCGGGCCACATAACGCATTTTCGCCGGGGAGTCCCTCACTGGGCGGCGGACATAAAATGACCACTTTCGTGGAAGTTATCGCCTTTGTCTCCAGCTAGGCGCTCGCTAGGATTAGCTCCGTAGAGCAACACAGAAGATCTTCCTTAGACGCCTTTACACTCACACTAATTTATGAATTATATAACGTTAAGACTTTGTTTATATTCCAATAGAATTTGGGTTTTGATAGAATATGCCTATATACTAGTTGCTTTGCACAAACAGCCAATCGGCGGTGGCGTAGATAGTAAGCCCATTCTGTCTCTCTCTTTCTCTCCCTATCTCACTCTATGAGATTAAGCCTGCTTTTAGGCTGCTTATTATGTTTTTAAAATATTGCCTGTAACATAATCGACGTCAACCATTACAGACGTGCAGTGCACGCCGAACTTTATAGGAGACAATAACGTAAAGGTTGAGCTGCTGTCCAATACAACACAGTGGTGTGCAGATGCATCAACTACAACACGCCCATGGATCACACGACGCACTTTCGGTTGAAATCAGACTCAGCCTAGTTGTTACATTTTGCTAATCTATCTATCTATCCAGCCCATGTATAGAGCCCACCGCTGGGCATAGTCCTCTTCCCTTTTACGCCAACCCTTTCGGTGCACTGCCAATCTCGTCCATCACTCTCCGACTGTAACACCATCGATCCAACAGGGCCTCGATTCTGTTAGTGCATTGTAGTATAATGACAGGTACACTGTCGGTTCACGTGACGTGTTTTTTCGTACCATTGACGCCTAGAAGGTTTGATGGGTGTGCCCGCGTAGACTTAAAGCAGCCACGAAATGAAAACCGCCATGTTCATGCAGTTGTCATGTTACTACAATGCATTAACAGAATCTAGGCCCTGGTCTCTTGTCTCGGCCTCCACTCTGTGCCTGTGTTTGTCAACCCTCAGCCCTGCCACTTGACCACATGCCATGCCCATCGCCACTTTAACTCGGTTATTCCCGTTACTCACGCTGATGAACTACTTTCATAATTAACATTTTGTTATCTAGGTACTTCTACGCCGCGCCCCGGGACCTATTTCATAGAAACATAATTCATGGTATGAGAATTCGATGTACATTGCAAAGTCGATTAACCCACAGATTGACAACATGAAGACTCGGCTGCGAAATGTACGTGGAGTCATAATAAACTATGGATTGTTGTTTCATGAATCGCGGCCCTGGAGTTTTTCCGGTCCTTGAAGACCTTATCTTCTATCACGTTCTATCCCAACCGGGATTAACGACGGGGGAAACGGAAGGAGGGATGAGACTGAGTGATAATTTATTCAATGTTACTCGACGTCTTAAATCAAGTAATTAATGTTTCAGTACAGGGAATGTGCTTCAGGAGGAATTATACAATATGTTGTGTCAGGAAAGGAGGCTGAGTTGCCATTGTCTTAACAATAGACCCGAAGAGTAGATATTTATAATTCACGGTGCCGTGCGAATACAAACGCATCGACACGCAGGTTTTATTTAGCGACACAGAGTATAAATTCGCCCTATTTAACTACTGAACGACTTATGAACTCTATGCTTTAGTCATTTTTTGATTTGAAGTATTATTTAATTGGCTATAAATGCAAAGACATGATACACAAAGATCTTGTTCTAAGGGTATGGTAGGATGTGTTAATCTGTTGATTAGGTTAAAATACGTTTCGAAACATTTAGATTAATTTTAATTAGGTTAGAGAAGATTAGTTGCAAACATAAACAATAGTTTTTAAAACGTTGTCACGCTCTTTTCTGAGGAATTCGAAGAGAACATTACAGTTAACTATTTACTTAGCGAAATTCTTAATTAAAAAACTGGCCCGAGATTCTCCTCGCACTTATAAAACAATGAATATATGCTTTAGTGATAAGAATGGTCTGTCTCTGTTCAGCTGTTGTGTCTGCCACTCATTGCGACACTTTTTTCCTTATTCTTGTTGACTAACAAAGTCCAGTTTGAAATTTTATGTCGGTTTTTAAGCTCAAATCCTTAGATTAAACATAAAATATTAGCTTAAGGCCGACTTGCACCACTTCTTAAATGTCGCTTACTTACCTAAACTTACCTACTAATAATAAACCGAATAATAATATCCCCAATTTCACCATTCTAGAAAACAATTTGGGATTTCTTAGATAAGATCTAAACTGCCTTTTCTGGGAAAGCGAAGTACCTACACAAATAACTGTGGAAATAATCGCAGGTTAATTCCCTGTGATTCACTAACTAGGTACACCTAGTTAGTGAATCACAGGGAATTAACCTGCGCAGTAATGAACCTAGATAAAATTGGTGTTGTAAATAAAGTATGAGGCAGCTAAACAGCAATAAACTAAGCAATTTAATTTATTTTATGTCACCTTACCATAAAAAAAATTGACACGTACCTAAATCACAAAAGCCACCCTGCAACAAAGGAACAAGTGCCCTTGGTCTGAGCTAGCAAAAGGTAGATAGTGTTGCACAAGGTAGCCTAGAATGGCCACAATTCCTTCAAGCCCTCATTAAGGACGAAAGGAAATAATTATGAAGTCACAAAAACCCCTACACGTCTTAGCAAACTTGCACCATTGGATGATAATGGTAACTACATTTTTTTTACATAGCCTCTAGGTATTTTTTTTAAATTTGTCAATTCTGTATCCCACTGCTGGGTCAAGGCCTCCCCTTTAGCTCTCCTATCCTCCGTGTCACTGGAGATTTCCTGCCACCCCGGCAGGTCGTCCAAGATTGTGAGGTCGTCCCGCCGTCATCGCCTTGGTCGGCCACATTTGCAGAATAATATTGAATACTTTTTATCACTATGGCAGCTATATGCTTCAGTTCCTAGCCACAACTCATTGCGGTACCTCCTGGTAAGTACAGCAGACAGTACTGGTAAGTATAACAAGCTCTACAGGCAGTGGCATGAGTACAGGGTGGCAGGGCTGGCAAACAACGGCCCCCGACCTCAGGGGCCCCCTGAACTATGAGGCCGCAAGCTCAGAAGTAACTTAAATTTTTAACAATTATCTAAGTATATATGAGTACTTCAAATCAATAAAAGTTGGGCCATATATATACTAGAACTAAAGACCAAATATGATTTTTTTATTTTTACTGGGGTCCCATCCAATGAATTTGCCACGGGCCTCAGATGGTATAGTTACGCTACTGTCTACAGGCCAAAGTGAAAGGAAGACTCACCAAGATACAGTGGCCTGTATGGTATTTTAAGGCTAAGATCTTTTCATGAAACCAACCTATATTATTTTTACAGATTTGTCATGTGCTCCAATCAATTTGCTGAGATATAGTTTTAACCAGTCCATCAGGATAATACAATGTACATAGTATGATACATACACAAACAGATTGTTTGCAATCAACCAGAATAGTTATAACGAGGCATGTATCCTGCATTGGACAATTAATTTCACAACCTTACTATATTCTGAGTAAAACAGAGGAAAAAGCTTTTATTTTTTTTTATTTGGTGTACAAAACAGATCACAACCATTACACGATATAAAAGTAATAATATGACATAAGTACTAAGTTGTGGTCTAAACTAAAGCATGCACACACAACATCACCACATGTAATTTTGAGTTTCTTAATGAAGTAATAAATTTTGTAAACCAGGTAAATGTTACAAACTGTTGTCTAGACACTAGACTAGGCATCACAATGTCTATCATTGTATTGTTTGAGCTGAATGTTTTGTTTGCCGAGCCACTTCAATAGCTATGACATTGAATACATACCTAGTACAATTGGTGAGAAGGTTCACACACTATCATACAATTTGTATGCATAAGAAGTCTATGACAGTATGTAATGTAAAACATACCTTATCTAAAAGCAGAATCAGTGACACCGAATTAAATCATTCTCTTTCAACAAAATTTAAGTGATTCAGTAGCTGGGTAGGTAGGTATATAGTTAACAGGAAGTCAGTTGAAATTTAAAATTAAGTCTACTGTTATTTGGTTCATCAATAACAGCTCATTAAATTAAAAGGAAACATTTAAAACAAGAATTCTGACCACTTTTCTGTTAAGGTGATTCAGTATGGAGATAGTTAGGTATAGATGACAGGAAGTCAGTTAAAATTTAAAATTGAGTCATTGTTACTTGGTTTCTTTAATGACAGTTTAATAAAATACCTAGTACCTAACTCTTTGTTTGCATTGTCCCTCTAGGTATAATTCTAATTAGATTAGAACTGATTTGAGATTTCCGGAGTGAATACTCTTTAAATGAGGCTGAAGGGGCCAAAGTTGACAGAGATAACAAAAACAGTAGCTAGCACAGAAACAAGTTGATAGGTGAACTCATTATGAAACAAAGCCGGACAGTAACAATAGCACATACATTCAATATCTTATGTAAATGGCAAGGAAACTGTACTTATCCGAGTGAGTGGTGGTGGGCCAGTCGCCGGCGTTACTTCCTTGATATCAAGAGCAAACAACTTTCGCCTGCGAGACACAGACGCTGACCTGCGCGCGCGCATACGGGCCTCAAATGTTCCCCAAACGGCCCAGTCAAGATGGGAACACCAACACTAGCACACACACACAATTACGCAAGGCTCAGGACGTCATCTTTCAACACCACACTCGCCGAATCATGGTCTAAAACTACAACAAAAAATTTGATGTCTGAAAGCCAAGTTGCTTATGTGGCTCCATAATGTACAACAGAATAGCGCTGTATGCGGCTGGTGATTAAATTGCAGTACTTACCAATTGTTTATCGCTCCAAATCCCAAACAATATCAAAATCCTCTCACTCACAAGTTAAAACACAAAACACAGGCGATTCACCTCTTGACATCTGACATGGTATACGAAAAAGAGACAGCAGAGCACAATACAGAATATCACCATTAAAAAAACTCTCTAAACGCGGGAGCACAAATCAAATAAGATATAGCAAAACTTTATGCGAAACTATCGCAAAATAAAAATGCAAAACGTAAACACCTGCCTACTTTGACAGAAACCATTCATAAACTGACACTTCACGCTACTGCCAACCGAACCAGACTTAACTTTCGTTTTCTACCAACCTAAGGACAATAACATCAGAATACGTCAACCTTTGGAAAGAAAATGTAACGGGTCTCCTACCTAACATCGAATTACCGATAGCTGAATAACTAATGCCCGAAAACACATGACCGATTTGTTAATTTATCGAATCATCAATAACAATCTGGGATCTGGGCACGTGGGTTTTTAACAAAATTAATTTAAAAGGAAATGAAAGGCAAAAAGTTGTTGGTTGCATGTATAATTAGATAAGTTGACGAGCGAATGTGGAAAATATGTCAGAAAAAATATACACCTATATATCTATATTTTTGCATTAGCCATCGAGGTTTCTGATTCTGGGGATACAGCCTACAGGTTTAGACTGCTTTTTCAGCACTATAAACCGCTGTTGTTTTAGGAAGAGCAACATGATGATATAATCCCTCTTGAGCTCTTGATTAATTCAATAAAAAAAAAGTTCATGCTGAACTTGTCGCTTGCTGTTCTCACACCTTTTTTTCGTTCTTTATTTTATAGTTTGGTTGCACTGTCACGCCATATCTTTCTTAAGGTACCTATTTTTGTTTTTTAGCTTTCATATTCTCCCAGACTTTCCAAAGGAAAATTCATTGAAAATTCGTTCTAAACTTCAAAGGGCTTTTTATTTTTATGGTAGACATACATGGTAGAATATTGCAAATCTTAAGTGGCAACACCAGCTGCTGTCATTTCGTCATCAGGAATCTGTCATTTGTGTTATCGGTTGATTGTAATTTCTTGTTTTATTCCAAAAATATATGCGATAGATCCATGAAAGGCTTTCTCATCGCTGCGTAGTTAAACAACAAATCTTCAGTGGCTTCTTTGAAACTGCAGCCATGTCGAATTTCGAGGAAAACCCGTTTAGTGATCCTACCATAGACAACCCGTTTGCAGTAAGTAGCCCCTTTTTCTTGAAAAATTACGTGTTTTCATGCTTTTACGGGGATGCTTGGTATTGTGAGGCATACCTTTGCAGGACCCCGCGGTGCAGCAAGTCGCCAGAAACACAAACAATGCTACAAGAGGCCTGGACGACTACAATCCCTTCGACGGCCAGAACCCGAATCAGACTGCGGTAAATCGTTTATAAATTCGTCATTAACCGTTTTATTATGTGTCGATGAACCCCATAACTCCATTGTAATGTTGTTTAGTAGAATTTCTTTGCTTAAGTGATATGTTGCAATAGTTTATATGGGCTACATTTAGGGTATAGCACTGTCATTGTACACCCTATTCATATCAATGGAAAAGAATTAATATGATCAACATCTTTCATGCAACATGGGTTATAAAAATATCACTGTTCATCAGTCTAGTTACCCACACAATTTGATAATTACTATGGTATCTAACTAACCATTATTAAAGGAGGACTGGAAAGGGAACCTTCTACTCTTTGTCTTGCACAATGGGTATGTTAGCGATGTGCGGGTTGCGATTGAATTGAGAAGATGGGGATGAGGAATATACTAAGGCAGAAGAAGTTGGATTTAAAAAGAAACTATGTGAGCTTGAGCATGCATGCTGCTAGGGTGCTCCAAAATTGGTAGTCTGTGGCCGATTGATGTGTGCTACGGCGTGGGGATGCCACTGTCACCCACACAGCGACACGCATGTGCACACACACCTCTTGTGTATTTATTACACAGTTAGGTTCAGTGGATTAGATAGCCTTATCGGTAACAGGGTATTTAATGAATGCCATATGAGTAAGCATAACCCTTATTTGAAAAATGTATGATAAAATAATTTAACTTCGACCAACATTCAATATGGAAACAAATAGAGAAAAAATGTTGGCTTCACATACCAACCTTACTCCGACTAGTAGTCTAGTAATACTTAAATTGTTTTGAGAGCTACATTTAATTAAAGCTTCAATAAATCAAGCAGTTCAGTTTACCACATTAGAATGTGAATTGACTGAACGCCAGTCATCCGAATGACCGATTAACCGAACTAACTACAAACCTTGTGGTCCGTTTTTCCCCATTACTTATGCCGACGCAGAGGTTCAACAATGGATAAATGTCAACGATTGATATAACGCAGGATAGTGAAATTGTATACCTCGTATCTGACCCTACCAGTAATTAGATGAAGATGAAAACAAACCTGCTGCTTCTGAAGCATTTATATATGCTCAAAAAAGTGCATGACCTAGCTGCTTGTAAATGGATGGGCTTGCTTTGGCAGACAAAGATTTAAGATTATTTTGACAGTTGATTGTGTCTATTAAGTATGGTATATTATGTATCTTATTATGTGCTGTCTACTTTTAAAATAAGTTTGATTGAGATAGGATTCCTACTTACCATTCCAAAACAAGAGAATAATAATAGATATGGTTTTTCTTGAAATTATAATGAATATGGTTTGTTTTTGGTAAAAAGGTAAATAAAAGTAATTAGTTTGATCCGAAAAAAACTGTTTTCCGAACACCCATGTACCGAAATTACTTCAGACAAGTGACATTCTACTGTAAATCATAAAATTTCAAACCTGATTAATTAATAAGATAGATATTTTATTAGGTATACTTAATTGCTGGCATTTCAACAACATTTGATTTGATGACATAATTTGTATTTACTTGTCTCTGGATTCCACATGCTAGTTTAAAACCAGTTCCATAAAATTTGTGAATGTTAGTGAAACAAAGTGTTGACAGGCCCAGCAGGCGCAACAACCGTCCCAGCCAGCAATCATGCAGGCGGTGTCACCACCGTCCAACACTCAGTACACACGCCCCGCACAGCAACCGCAGCCTGCCCCACCTCCTAGCAACTTCACCACTGCTGATTTCCAGGTAAATGTGTGCTAGAAGTAGAATGTAGTTAGTTGATTCTAACCCATATACAATCAAATCAAGTCACTATCAAATTGAATGTGGCTTATTGTTCCATCAGGCATCAGGAGCACCTTATTTATGTTCTGAACTCGGACTAGCAACATATTTTGATTTTCAGTTCAAAATCGGCGCTAAGTTTTACCTTCATAAGATTAAAAAAATCCAATGTTATATTTTTTTTAAATCAGTATTTATGTATGTATGGTGATTTTCGTTAGTAATAAACAAACATAATAAACATTTACATACAGGCACATACATTGATTCTGGCCCTGCACTAGGATACCCTGTGTCGTGGGAACCAGAAACAATGACATCACAAACATGTAAACATCCAAGACCTGGGGTTTTTTTTTTTGTCCCCAGCCGGGATTCGAACCCGGGACCTCTCGCATGGTATGCAGATGCACTACCGCTGCGCCACGAGGTCGATAATAATAATATTTGGAAAAACATTTTAGATTCAATGCTTTTCATTTTTCAAATTCTTTGTTATCATAGAAAGTTAAACTCTGTGTCATGTTCTTCCAGATTGTTTGAGCGTAAAATATTTCTGTATCACAGTTCAAATTTGTATTGTTATATAAAGCTATGACTATGTTCGTGAACTATTTGACAAGGACCTCCTCCAAGACACACTATTTTTTTATAATATTTTTTTAATTCATTGTTCTCATAGACAGTAAACTCTGTGTTATGTTATTGAACATTGTTTGAGTGTTTCTATTAGATAGCACAGTTAAAATGTTCAATTTAGCCTGTGGACCAGTATCAAATCATATGACACGAACGATGAGCAGTTTCGGTATTTACACTATGCACACAAAGTATAGCCAGTGGTTAGTTCCGCATATTACATATGATAGAATAAATGGTCACTATAAACCATCATCCAACCACCATCGGTCACTATCTGTGAGAGGCTATATTCACATACCCTTGTTTTTCTTGTCTTCATGCACACAAGGAGTTAAAGGTAACCTGCCTGACCTGATTGTATAATTTGTTTTTTTTTCTATTTACGTACAGACCATCCGTTTAAGTATAACAGTTCAAATTATGAATGGTTATGCTTATGAATGAATCGGCTTAATGGTAATGTTTTTACCATCTGAGAAAAAGTACTTCTTTTCCTTACTAGCATTTTATTCTCATTGATCTTCTTTATTTTGACGGTTCGTATAAAATGGGTTACATTGTGAGTTTGTCCTGTTGTTAATTTAAAACCCTGATATAATTTAAAAATTTTTGTTTGTTTTGCATTAGTATTTAGTGTTTGCATTTAGCATAACTATTGTATTTGTGTACAAAAATATAGGTTAATAGTTAATTAAATAATAACAAAAGAAACTGACTCACGTGCAATGACACATTTGGATTTCTTATGTGTATAAATAAATACCTTCTGCGTTATCTTATCAACTTACTACGTTATACCTTTAGTATAACTTTAGTTTTCTTTAGTTTGATAGATGTTTCTGAGTGATGCCATCAGGGTCGTTAACTAGTAAAGCCTACTTAGCCGTGATACTTTTCCTTTTAAGTCCATTGTATGTGCTAGTTCCCTGAATTTTTTCACGCTTCTACAATCAACCGTTTAGCCAGGAGGGGGTGAGGACGCCCTACTCGGACAAAAAATTGCGCTATAAAGCTTAATATTTCACAAACAGAACCCTAAAAAAAAATGGTCTTCCTACACCGACAACATTTATAAACGACCATTCCAACGATACCCCACACTGTGGTGCAGGCGAGAAAAAAATATGCATCGCTAATTTAGGGAGAGAGGAGATCGCTAAAATAATTTTTCTTTACATTTTATTCTACCGTTTTGTCGACGTGATTAATATGTAAGTCTATGCCGAATTTCAGCTTTCTCGTGCTGGCATGGCAAAACTATAAGGGTTCTTTGTCTACTACGGAACCCTAAAAATGTTCTTCCTGCACACACAATATTTTTGAACGACCAATCCAACGATACCCCACACTATCGTGTAGAAAAAAAACGCCTCCCTAATTTAGCTGTAGGGACGAAAGCTTACAAATTTTTTTTTAAGAATTTATTCTACCGTTATGTCGGCGTAATTAATATGTATGTCTATGCCAAATTTCAGCTTTCTAATCGACTACCCTAAAGAGTATACGCGTGGGAACTTTTATGGTCTCAGCCTGGACGTAATAGAAATTTCCTGGTAGATTAATTATTTATCTTATTAAAATACCTAACCATAAGTATTTCTTGCGAGTCCGCTGACCGAGCGCCGCGAAGAGCGTAACTCTGAGCTGCTCTGAAAGTTTATAATATAGCCCTGTTATGAATATACATAAGTATTTTATATAATATTTTAACCTATTGACACTGTAAAATTCTGTTTTCATCATTACTAAAGTTCTATTTTGCATTATAAACTTAAATTTCAATTATCACGTATGAACATTACCCTATCTTAAGTCTAGGCAGATGACACATTAATTTTATTATGTGTTTTTTGAAAACCACGAAGGAGACCTATGTCCTGCAGTGGACGTCAAATGGCTGATGATGATGATGAAGATGATGTGTCTTTTAGTTCAAGTGTTAATAAGAGTTACTCCTCAAACTCGCTTTGGCCTGAGTGCTTAGTGCAAACCCTGAATCTAACATCTGAACCCAGAGGCGACAAGAGGAGTTGGAGCGCAAAGCGGAAGAGCTGGCGCGGCGCGAGGCCGAGCTCCGGGCGGGCTCCGCAGGCCGCCGGAATAACTGGCCGCCGCTGCCGGCCTTCTGTCCCGTGCAGCCCTGCTTCTACCAGGATATCAACGTGGACATCCCGCTAGAGTTCCAGAGGATCGTGCGCCATCTATACTACTTGTGGATGTGTGAGTGCCCCCTCTTTTTAGAACCATACTTTAAGAGCACAGAGGGTTGCCCGTTGTTGCCGCGCATCCACTCAGTAAGTCCGCTCCACTGGAAATAAAACTATTTTAAGCTTTGCCGCCGATGCCGGCCTTCTGTCCCGTGCAGCCCTGCTTCTATAAGGACATCAACGTTGACATCCCGACATGTGTGAGTGCCTCCTCTTTTAGAACCATACTTGATGAGTACAGAGGGTTGGGCGCGTCCGTCCGCTGAACCGCAGACAAAACTATTTTAAGCTCTACTCTGTAGGGTTAACGTATTAAATGTTACGCATAAATTGGAGATCGTGAAAGTTAGGTTTAAATAGGCCTGTAGTTCCCAATTTTATTTTGTATTTATTTATATTTACCGACGTTTCGACGTTATTGAGAGCCAGATTGGATTTAGATTCATTTCATACTTAGCGTATCGGCGGCAAACTGATTTAGATTACAAAATTGTTTTAGCCCCCAAGTTTTGCGCCACTAACACCGTATCTTCTGCAAGTGTTAGGTTAGGTGTACTCGAGAGAAGCTTTAATATATATTGTGTCGGCGTCGCAAAGTAGTAGGTGAAAACAATTTTGTATTATGTATTAGTTTTGCCATCGATACGCTAAGAGCACGTAAGGCATTATGAAAGGTCGATCGCTGATGAAACGTTGGTTTGTCGTCCGTGAACGCTCACTTGAGCGCATTATTATTTTGCATTAATATTTGACATTAAAAACAAAGTAATTGGTACATGCCGGGATTCGAACCCACGACCTCCCGAATCCGTTCTACCGCTCTGCGACCACCGCTGCGAATTTGTGAAGTTTCAGTAGCTATTGCACTCGCTAACTGTGAAGGAAAACATCGTGAGGAAACCTGAGTGTCTGATGTGTTCATATATCTCAGCACTTGAAATTGCCCACGCGGTGGGCACCCGTGGTAATTAAGCCCAAACTCTCTCTCTCTCTCTGGAAGGCCTGTGCCCTGCAGTGGGACGTATATAGGATACATAAAAAACCGGCCAAGTGCGGGTCGGACTCGCGCACGAAGGGTTCCGTATCATTACCACAAAGATCGAGAAAAACGGCAAAAAATCACGTTTGTTGTATGGGGTCCCCCTTAAATATTTATTTCAATTTAATTATTTATTTTTGAAGTGAATATAGAACTAAATAGATAGACAGACAGACGGACAGTGAAGTCTTAGTAATACGATCCCGTTTGCCACCCTTCGGGTACTGAACCATAAAAATTTACATTTTACAATTTCACTTCCAGTCCACGCGATGGTCCTCACGCTGAACATAATCGGCGGCATGTCACTCATGATCGCCGGCATGGGGGTCACCACATTCGGGCTGTCGATCCTCTACTTCATGCTGCTGACCCCGTTCAGCTTCGTCTGCTGGTACCGGCCCATCTACAAGGCGTTCCGGAGCGACTCCTCGTTCAACTTCATGGTGTTTTTCTTCATATTCCTGTTCCAAACCATCATCACCATGGTGCAGAGCATTGGGTTCAAGGACGGAGGCTCTTGGTGAGTCTTTCGGTTGGTTTTTTTTGCTAAAAACTTTGTAGGAAGTTGGCCTTTAAGAGCAACCTAAGTCTGTTGTGGTTGCTGGCACATTCTAACGTTTTTAATAATTCGTCATCGTCATCGTCAGCCATTTGACGCCCACTGTAGGACATAGGCCTCCCTCATGGTTTTCCAAGTTTCTCGGTCTTGTGCCGCCCGCACCCAGCCACTCCCCGCCACCGTAAACAGATCGTCAGACCATCTGGTGGGGGGCCTGCCCACGCTGCGGTCGCCAGGTCAGAACTTTTTCGCCCCAACGGCTATGAGTTCTCCGATAATTCGTGAATAATTTTAATTCATAAAAGAATGAGTCTACTTCTGTCAAATGTGGTGGCACTAGAAAATAAAATTATGAAAATTCTAGAGACTTCGATATTTTCGCAGCTTTCGATGGAGAATATTGTTAGGCTACCCTCAATGTTTTGATTGTGTTAATTTATCTAATTATTGCCTATTTTCTGTAATTATTGCATTTAAATGAATCGCATTCTTCACAGCGGCCTTATAACCAGCATCACGGCATTCGAAACAAACGTAGCCGTGGGGATCGTCACGATGCTGGTCACCATCGGCTTCATCACCACCGTCGTCGCGGACGTCATGCTTATTACTAAGGTAATTAAGTTCGTTATTCCTGTTGATGAAAGTTTAAAGGAGTTTGTCTAGACGGACTACTGCCCCGAAACATAAGGTTTTTTTAAAATGAATAATGAATTTATCCCTCTGTTTTTAGTACACTAAACCATCTTCTGATATACTGGCAACAGCTGTCAGTTGGTAAAAACAAAATAAAAACTAATACAAAACCTTGCTAGGACTGCTAGTATTTTTGTTAGCTATCTTACACACATACATACATACATAAACTCACGCCTGTGTCCCAGAGGGGTAGGCAGAGACCAGGAACTGCCACTTGCCACGATCCTGACAGGTCACTTTCGCTTCCTCATCATTCATTAGTCGTTACATGCACGCACGCCGGTTTCGGGTACTTTTTATCTATCTTATCTTATCGTTAGCTATCTTATTTTACGATATGTGTGAATATGTATGTGTGCAGTTGTGGGAGCAATGCCAAATGGGAGATTTGACATCTAAGATCATCATTACATCATTGAGGTCGGTAATCTTATTCACTCAGAAGGAATTTGACATCGAAGCCTCACCAAGCTAGCTGGATGATGAATGGCCGATGACGGATATATACAGGCTGACTAATTGAGAATTGCAGGGGTACACATTACAATATCTAAAATAATAATATCTACACTTAAAACCCTGATGCTCAAAACTCCAAAATTACAACACCTAATGGTTGGTTTATCTAAATTCAAAATGGCGAAAGTTCTAAATATAGAATGATTATTTGGGGTACGTATCATAATACCGAAGTTTAAAACGCCGGATGTTACAAAACCTACGAATGGAATGCCAAATGTCAAGATAACGAATTCTCATTTTAACGAATATTCGTAATCCCGAAAGTACGATAAACCATAAAGGTACACAGCGGGACCTGTAGGTTAGGTTAGGTTAGACTTGTAATCTCACTGCGCAGAGCGAGCGAAGCGAGCGGAGCACCATGCTGGTTACCATTGAAATTCTCCTGAGAAATAAAATTTGTTGCTTATAGGTTACTGTAAGAAGCAAAAGAATATTTGCTTGGCTTGGAAATTAACCTATACTAATAATTTCGGTTAGTTTTCGGTCTTACATGTTCAACCTAACACGCTCCTACGCGCTCCGCTACGCTACCTGCTTCGTCGCGCCTATATTTTTGTAAATGTTTACATACTCGTAATATTATGAACGACGACATTTTATGCTTTGTTATTTTGATCATAGATATTTTGAAGCATTAGGTAATCTAGATGTTAGTTATTGCAAACTTATAAGTTTTATACGTCAGTGTTACAGCATTAGGTGATTGGAAGTATTAGGTGTTATAATTTTAGGGGTTTTGAGCATCAGGGTTTTAAGTGTAGATATTATTATTTTAGATATTTTAATATGTACCCGAATTGCAGTCTAGTAAAGAGACGAAATGGAACCTCTGTTCCAGGTCCACCGCATCTACAGGTCGACCGGCGCTTCCCTAGCGAAGGCGCAGGCCGAGTTCACGACGGAGTTCCTTCGCAACCAGCATGTGCAGACGGCGGCCTCTAGCGCGGCGGCCGCGGCGGTGAACGCCCAGCTCGCCAACAACCGGTACTAGCCGCGTGTAGGTGAGTTGCCGCGCGATTGTCCACCTTAATCCAGGGGTGACTCGGTCGTAGTCCTTACTACACTTGCTGCAGAGGCTTGTTCAACCAGCATGTGGAGACAATTCCGGTAGCGCGGCGGTGAACGCCCAGCTCGCCATGTCAGTTAGTTGCCGCGCGATTGTCCACCTTAATCCTGTGGTGACCGAGTCGTAGATCTTACTACACTTGCTGCAGAGGCTAGTTCAACCAGAATGTGGAGACACTTCCGCTAGCGCGGCGGTGAACGCCCAGCTCGCCAACAACTGGTACTAGCTGCGTGTCAGTTATTTGCCGCGCGATTGTGCACCTTAATCCAGTAGTGATTCGGCCGTAGACCTTATTACACTAAGTGCAGAGGGTAGTTCAACAGCACGTGAAGAAACGGCCGCTAGCGCGGCGGTTAACGTCCGCCTCGCCAAGAACTGGTACTAGCTGAATGTGGGTGAGTTGCCGCGCGATTGTGAACCTTAATCCTGTGTGACTCGGTCGTAGACCTTATTACACTTGCTGCAGAGGCTAGTTCAACCAGCACGTGAGGACAAGGCCCTTAGCAGAACGGTGAACGCCCAGCTCGTGTCGCCGAGTTTGTCTGCTTACATTAACACAGGGTATCCTATTTTGTAACCAGGATGATTGAATGTGGTGTGTGGATGCTTTTATTATTGTTATTGTTATTATTATAGATGTTATGTGAATGTGTAATTGTCGGTCGGTCAGTCGATAAGATTGTGTGCGAATTCAGAACTTTTGCGGGTAGACATATGTATCTAACGCTTCTTTATGCGACGTCTATGTTAAACGGAAAGCACGAAGGTTTTTAAAACCGGCCAAGTGCGAGTCGGACTCGCGCACCGAAGGTTCCGTACTCGCGCTTGGCGGTTTTTTATCAGTCGTTAGAATATATAATAAATCCCACAATCACGCCAAGTTCGATGCCTCTATGTATTACCGTTTTTACGATAGAGCATAAAAATAAAAACGGCAAAAAAATACGTTTGTTGTATGGAGACCCCTCTTTTCTTTTTAAATTTTATTATTTGTTAGGTATCCGCCGTAATAGCACAAATTCTGTGAAAATTTCAACTGGCTAAATAATACGGTTCCAAAAATAGAGCCCTTTAAAGTTAGGACGGTCGGATATTCAGACAGACAGACAGCGGAGGCAGAGTAATAGAACACAAAAAAGTATATTGTAATGGATTCGTCCCATAGCTAATGGAGTTACAGATGAGATGTCACTTTAAGGTAAGGTACTGTAGTAAGGTAGTAGTGACCCGTAGTGACTGGAATGGAGAAAGGAATGTTGCTTTGGTTTGGACATGTGCAGAGGATGAAGGAAGAAAGATTGATGAATCAAATATATCGAGCGAATGCGGGTGGAACGGCCGGTAAGGGACGTTCCATGCGGACATACTTTGACCAAATAGGGGATGTATTAGCAAAGGACGAGATAAAAAGTACCGGATACCGGCGTGCGTGCATGTCAGGATCGTGGCAAGTCCTTGGTCTCTGCCTACCCTTCTGGGCTACAGGCGTGAGTTTATGTATGTACCTATGTGTATGCAGTAGTAAGGCGCTCGTGACTGTATTGTGCGTTTTAGTAGATAGTACGATACGTTAGTTACCTTTGGGCGTTCGAAGCGCGAGCGTTTACGTGTTTCTCTTCCAACAAAGAGTGAAAGAGAGAAGATATATACATATAGGCCTCTGTTGGAACGCCTAACTCGAGATGGATTTCGTATGAGGTCAAAGTACAATTAACAATCTGGGATCTGGTCGTGGGCTAGATACCCACTGGAGGCCGCCGTAAATTTGTACAATTGGGCTCTGTCTGGGTGTATTTTGATGAAACGAAAGATAGCTGAGCTTGAGACTTGGTTTTTTATTATTTTAAATGGAAAATAGTTCGTTACAAAGGCGAGCGTTAACGTCGATGACAGACCGAGAGTAATAGACAAAAATTAAAACTTGAGGCGACTTTGCTACGACATAACTGGCAGGCGTTCCCTACATTGCGTCCGATATTGCATTATGTTTCCATGTTTGTGATGTCCTTGCGTGGTTACCATAGCACTGGGTATCCTAGTTTGGGACCAGCTCAAGTGATTGTGTTGTGTGGAAGTTATTATTATTATACGGCGATCCTTAACGCGAAACTAAACACAGTGGCGTAGCATGGGGGGGGGCGGAGGGTGCGGTCCGCACCGGGCGGCACTTTGCCGGGGGCGGCGCTGCGGAGGTGGCAGTTAGAAAAAAAATTAAAATAAAAAAATAAAAATTCTTTCAGTGTTTTTTTCGTCTTTTTTTATGTTACCAAATACCCAGGTACCTATGCAGGTTCTATGCATGGGTGATGCAAGCGCAAGGTTTTGAATGATACTCGTGCGCAAAAGAGCGTTCGTTAAGTAGGCGATTTCTCCATTATTCTATTACGTTTACTCTGTAATTTTTCTGTGATATTCTACCTATGTCAAAAAATGTTAATTTCACTTTTCAATTCAATAAATCATTCAATAAAACTAATAAAAGTACTCTTTTTACCATGCCCAAATTTTTAATAATGGATTACAAAAATAAGAGGGCGGCAAATTTGGAATCTGCACCGGGTACTAGTGACCTATGCTACGCCACTGACTAAACAACAATCGTGTTTTAATTCCTATTTTAGTAATTGAAAAGCTGTTTTTAATAACTTATTTTTTATTTTCAGATAATGAAGGATGACCTGACAAGACTTTAGCATTATGCGGTTAACAATCACTCCAGTAAAGTACATATACGATTCATCAATTAATAACGACCTAAGAGCTTTTTACTAATTTATGTTCTTTTGTAGTATTTTACTGAATAAAACATTAATTTAAGCGAATGCGACTCGCGTTTCAGTATGTTAAATGGTGTTTCTCGCTACGTGCTTCTTTCAAGTATGGAACCGACGTTTGAGGATAGTACTACATTGAAATTCTTGCTGGTCTCTGCCTGACCGAGACAAGCGTATATTTTAGCAGTTATGCGAGAAAGCATTGTGTATTTCTACGGGACGTAGAAAAGTTGTCGTCATCGGCACGAAAATGTTGGCAAGACTCCAAAATGTTGGATCAAAGTTATGTTTGGGCTTTCTTATTACGTTAAGTTTGTACGAATAATTCTCTCTGTAACCCTATTGGCTACATCAGATGTCGCGAGAGAGAAGCATAAATACAGAGAACAAACATAAAAATGTTGCATTGACAAACGAGGTGAAATACGAACAAAACCCGGTCACTTAAAGAATGTATTAGTACAACTTTTTGCCACTCGCTCACACAAAAAAATTATATGGTGTTAGTAGTTATTTAGTTACTCTCTTTAATTAACCGTGGTAGACTTACGAGGCCACATTCGCTGAATCCCGCCATCGTAGCCGTAGATAATACAGACCAACGGAACGAAAGTTATGAATTAGTATCGTCGTTTGGATGAAAACAAACGAACTTTAGACCTCCATAGTAGGGAGGTATGGAGACCGTTCACTTTTCTGACCTCTGTCAGGAAAGCGAACTGCGGTTATAGCACCGACGGTAGAAAGAACGCTTGAGTCATCCATTCGTGGGTTTGAACTCCGGCATGTACCAATGACTGTTTTCTAAGTTACGTACCTACATTTGTGAAGTTGTAGTAGCAATACCACTCGCTAACCGCGATTGAAAACAATGTGAGGGAACTTGAGTGTCTAAGTGTTTAAATACCGAAATTGCCAACTCGCGGTGGGCACGCATTGGATTCAAGTCGTCTCTCTGAGAGAAGGCCTTGCCCTACAGTGGGACGAACATAGACAGCAAATGCCTTCGCTGTGCGGCGCTGATCAGCGAGAGCTTTCGTTTAGTTGGTCCTTACTCAGCACAAGCAGTTGCACAGTCGACAGCACATCAAACTTTACATGCGTGCATTCTAATCAGTTACGGTTAGCCACGGGCCCGTCCCTTCAGTATATTTTGTATGAAAGTGAATTGCATTAAAGACGCGTCTTTTCCGCGCCCCCGCCCCATGTCCCTTCTGTCTCGGGCCACTTTACAACTTAAATTTAAAGGTTGATGTGCTGTTCGCTGTACCATGAAATCATAGATATTACAAGTTGTATGTCAAAATTACATAATGGCTGTGTGGCATACTCCTTCATTTTTATTGAAACATATCTCTATTATAAAAATACTAATCTGTTTCGGTTTGTAAATTAGCAATTTAAATATTAATTTTATACAGGGTGTAACAAAATCCGAAAATGCGGCATTCTACTCGTCAATACGAAAATTCGTAATCGCGAAAAAATATCCGCGTTACCACCTCCGGCGTGGGTAGATCCAGCCATTTTCGGATGAATATGCAGATTTTGTTACGCTCTGTATATCTTTGTATGCTATAAGGTGAAGAAATCGGCTACCCCTTACGTATTTAATAAAAACAGTTATTTTTTTACTTATATCAAATTAAGAGCTTGCAAAAACTGCTTGATACACTTGTTAAAATTGAATATTTTCTAACACAGTATTGAAAATTAGAGTTCCCGAATCCCGATTGGTTGAATAACACTTTAACAACCATGCATGTGAACATTCCAACATTTCAATTTAATTTAACCCAGACGTTAGTAATGAATAAATGCATGTCTCTACTTTTTAGAAAATAAATTGCATTTTCTAGATGTTTACTGCTCATATTAAAGTATCTTTATGTATAGTAAAGAGCGTCTTCTACTGGAGTAGTCGGATCTTTTCGAACTTCAAAACGTAACAGTTTCTATGAATCAACCCCCATACTCAATCGACTCATATTAAATAAAATTATGAGTCTGTCCCAAAACCAGCTGACCGAGGAAGGCAGAACGCTCCTCTTCGTGGCAGGACCATTAAAAATAGAACATTATTACGTCATCGTCATTAAATTATGTGTGCAGTGCGTCATACTGTGACCCTCTTGCCATGTTCATCATATTCATGCACAGTATAAGACAGACAGAAAAAATACACAAAAACCAGCTTCGGTTTACATACTCAGCTCAACATTGACAAATCAAGCTTCACAGGACGGTTACGCACAACTCTAAAACCGGCATTTGAGTGGTGATGAGCGGCCGTTCAGATAACACACTGTGCACAGATGTGTGTAACCGTTGCAAAGCACAATCAGATGTTAAGCCAATAATCAAACAGAGTTGTGTTTATGCTGTACAAGACATTGTATGTTAATTATAGATTTATAAACCTTGTATAAAAGTATTTTTAAGCAAATAAAAGATAATTTACCTAGTCATCGGACTAACTACTATTATGAAAAACCTTCGATAACTGGACAATGGATACTAATTTTAAAAATGTTAATAAGATTATATTTGCTAAGTATATCCCGCTTTTAAACTGATGTATCTAAAACAAATATACTTGGTCATATTTTAAGACGTATTCGGTCTGTTTATGGATATCTGGGACTAGTTATTAGTGTAAATTATTATCGGCCGTCCTTACCCAGATAATATGGTAAGAGGCACCTATGATCGACCCTCTGTGTGTGTGATTCTGCCGTCACCAAATATCTGAAAATTCTGTAACACCAAAACAGAACTTTTAGTCCATTTAGAGTCTATTTTATCTACCTTCATTATACCTTAAACTTCTGTAAGTCAAAATAGGACTTGTAATCCATTTAGAGTCAAGTTTATTTATTTACCTTCATTATTTTAATGTGAGATTAGCTTTTGGTAGCGACAGAATCGCCTGTAAGTAATGTGTTCTAAAATATAATTTTGTTACGATTAAGTCATTTTATGTATGGAAATTACGATTAATATTAAATATAGTTTCCGATGAACTGTAGTTTATTCTATACCAATGATAGAAAGGATTGTTGCAAACGAAACTAGGTCCAAAATTGATTAAACATAATTGTATTTACAGTACTTAGTGCTAAAATTATAAAATGTATTTTTTACAATCACTTGTCAAAGAACACATAATATTAAATACAGCACATACTGTTCAAACTAATCTAATGCCCGATCTCACCGACTTTTAATTGGCAGTTACTTCAGTTTCACCAACGTCGGTTAAGTCACTTATCACTCACTTACGGCGCTGTTGATTAGTCCTACTTTCTTAGCCAAAAGTTGCTATTATTGAAATATTCTGTTGGGAAAAAGATGTTTTTTTATCCGTGGCGCTAGTTAACACTTTAGGAAGACACTTTGTTTCCTAGTTAGTATTGGTTGGTGAAAACGGGCACAACTTATCCTAAAAACTATCACCTATGCCAAATACACAAAACAAGTTTTTCTTTAGTATTATGTCGGTGTGGCAGCAGTTAGCCAAACAAACTTCATTCCGGAGTTACAGTATAAAACCTATTTTTGCCAGTGGCAGTAACAAATGAATCGTGCAGTATAGGGGGTAAAGCCCATTGCACTAGCGAATTTTCAATGGTCCAAATATGAATGGCGCATTCGCCATATATGTTTCTTCTTGAAAATGATTAATGTTTTTCTGGACCTCTCTATTTCCAATTCTAGGGTTGGCGGAGTAAAGCACATTAGTCAAATTGTCACTAAATTATTGTTCTATTCAACATTACTAATTAAAATAGCAGATTGCTTAATTGTTGTAAAAACAAACGTGTATGTTCAATTCATTATTTCATGAAAAAAAAAGTTTAAAAAAATATTATACTACCAAAACCTATTATAAAATATTTCACTGCCTCAAAAAATTGTGTTTTGGACTTAAATAATTACACTTTATTGCACACGAAACATTTTACAACTTTAGATTATGCTTTAGTCCGCCGACCCTAGAATTTCTCAGCGGAATTAATATCGAATCAAATTGATTCGTACATCAATCGTAACTACAAGTTCATTTATTACTAACTATATCTGAACCCTAGACAAAAAATTACGATTTCACTCTGTCACTAACACAGGATACATGGGTTGTACCTATTAGAACAAGTGTGACTGCACAGTCGCAATTTCACACGCGCCTATTGGTCTCTTCATTCTCAGTAGTTCGACTAAACAGTCGCGATCACTCCCATTGCCTGCAATTTAATGTAACTTGTAGCTTAGTTACAATTTTTTTTTGTTATGCCTTGAAAACCATAGTATTTTAACCAGAGACATCTGAGACGTCGAGTCTATCAATGGCATATTGAACTTAAAAATATGAATAACATATTGAGTTAAAAAAAATGTCCACAAAAGTAGTGAGAAAATCAAATAAATTATTCTTACTTGTTAGACTAATTTGGGAGTGAAACAAAAGTAGAATTAGTGATATAAATTTTTAGTCTAGTCCGCCGGTAGAACTGTACAGTCGAACTTGCACAACCCACCAAGTTACAAAGGGGTTAGAAACTCTTTGTACGAGAGGCTGGCATAGTGATCACCATAATATTGCGTAAATTTTTCATACAAGCGGCGCACGCTGAAACCTTGATCCTCTATCGATAGAAAGTTTCCATTGTGCGCCGCTGTTCTGAAAAAAATCACGCAATATGGCCACCACTATGCCAAAAGGTTCGAACTAGTCTGTATATTGAGACTAGAGGGGGGTCAGCGTGACAAGGAGCAGGCGTATGCCGGACATTGGCGGCTTCCCTGGTCTAGACAAATCGATTGTAGTCAGGGAACCAATTCGACGGCCCCTACGTTAATCATCGTAACTGTAAAAGTGTAACTTTACAGGAGAGCAATTTGAAATTAAATCTGGTCGAGTAAATAAATATTTGTTAGGAAATCAATTAAAGAGCTATTTAAGACATACCGAAAAAGCGTTGAATCTATTGATAGTACTTGTCGTGACATTTAGAAAAATACACGAATAGATACAAATTCGATAGTTTTCTTTGTTAATGAAAGCTAAAATTTTATCGAATGTGGTAAATTCCACAGAATTTCAGGCTCGCTTTAAAATATTAAGAATTGAATACCATCAGAATCGGTAGTATCGATTAAAAACTAATTAGAAATTTTGCGGAATACAACAATCGTAACTTCTACTTTCGATAGTTTTGCTGTTCCTTCACATGAATTGTGTTTGTTAAGTAACACTACCGAATCTACCACATAGAAGAAGAAAGATATTTATTACAAAACAAAATAAGCAGATAAGTAACATTATATGCATAACAACAGAAATACGACAGAAAACTAAATACATACATACACCAACGCAACATTCCTTTCTCAATTCTAGTCACGCGGCATGGTTTAACGTTAACTTACCCACAATATTGACTCACTTGCGTCAAATCAATAAAATAAAAAAATACGAAAAATGGGTGCCTCATAATCACTCGAATTTTCGCAGTATCCATCTTTCTTGTCTAAATTGAATAACAAAAACAATTGAAAGTCGATATGCAAATGTTTCACATTTTTTAAACATCATAGAAACCATTTGAAAAAAGTTTCATTCGAAAACCTCAAACCATTAAGATTCTATGTCAATTCAAAGAACCTATTGCAATAAAACGGCAATTTCATACTTTAACCCCTATTATTTAAAATACATGGCGTTGTGCAAGCGAACGTTGTGTTTCAAAAATAGATGGCGCTGTGCAAAAAACGTATAAACGGATTCTGTGGCGGTACGAAGTTCGCCGGGACAGCTAGTAGTTAATTAACAAAACACTTTTTGCCACTTATAGACTGATTATTTGAAAAGCCATAAGTGCAATAAAACGAAAATGTGTTTGCAGATATGATGATGATTTACATAGGGGCCGTCGAATTATGTTTCTACTCTCAGCAACACACCTCACTCTACGCAGCCCACAAAAAAACGCGGGCACTACGTCTGCGGCGTATTTCCATGCGCGTGGGCGCCCAGCCGCGCCGGATCCTGGCTGGGGTAGTGCAGGGAGGGCGGCGCGGGCGCGGGGGGCGGCAGCGGCGGCCCGCCACCCCACCCCCACCCGCCGGGCGGGTAGTGGTGCAGGTTGAAGAAGTCGTTCGGCCGGTTCGGGTGAGGCGCCATCTAGCGACAGGGAGTGGGTTTTCATTTCGGATTGTTCTACATTGTGTGTGTGTGGATGCACGTGCATATTTATTCTGTGTGCGTAAGCTTGAGACCCAATGTAGTGCTCAGTATCGCCCGAGCTGATATGGCTAAATATGGCTCGCCCGTCGTAAGATAAAAGAACGGTAACTGTGTTACGGGCCACGTCGCAGTTTTAGCATTCAAACCAAACCTCTAGGGCTAACTAACAAGTTAGACAAGTAGACTTCAGGCTCAGAACATTTGATGCTACAACATGAAACACATTTTAGGCCAATGTAGTTGTAACATGGAAAGAAGCAGCACCTACTCGAACATTGAATATGTGGGTCCGATTAATAAAAATAAAGTGTGTAGAAAAAGGTCGAAAATGGTTAACATTGCAACAAGATGGTTATAAATGTAGAGAGGAGCTGTTTAAGTTCTACAGGTGTAACAAAAATCTAATATCTATCCGAAAAGGGGGACTCCTACAGAAATAACTTTTACTATATTGACAACTGCAAGTTAGCAAATATATTATCAGCTGTTCCACACTAAAATCACCGTCTGTCTTGGAAGAGCTGATCATTTTTTCGCTATTTCTAAGTTTTCTTCATAGTAAAAGTGGTTCGTATTGACGAGTAGAACAAGGGAGGTTTTCAGGTTTTTTCTTCTGTTCATTTTCGGATGTGGATTTTTGTTACAACCTGTATATTTCCTGTCAATCAGAAATGTGATGGGAAAAAGGCGACATTTACCTGAGGCGGAAACGGATGCAGGAAGGCCGGCGGCGGCGGGAGCGCCCCAGGCAGACCCGGCACCGGCGGCAGCTCCGGCATCATGTCGGTCTTCTCCAATGCCCCTTGACGGCCTGCCGCCAAAGTTCAGGGTGTCAAGAGTGCCATAAATGAGGAATGTGGCTTAAAATTTGGGATGTGGGATTTCAGTGACATTGCTTCTATATCATAAAGCAGTGTTTTTCAATCTGTGGGTCGTCGTCTTGCTCGGGGTCTCGGTCGCGGTCGCCAGCCAGGTAAAATTGAAATGCAAGGTTTGCAGTTACTGTTGCCAGTAGCAAAATTGGCGAGCGGTGGCAGTATTTAATAAAACAATAGGTCGGAAAATAGGACTTTAAAATTTGTTTTTTCATTCTTTTATTTTCGAGGGCGCTATCGAAGTGAAAATGTCAATCCAATATCAAGTGCCAAAATGTCACTCTATTATTATTTTTTCGGCACCATCATAAACATTTTTTCGTTTTATTTTTTATTTTACGGTACTAATTAATTTCCCACCATCAAATTATCCACCGTTCATTTGTCATCATAAGTTATTGTATTGAATCAGGCGTTACTTTGCGGAAATCCATAATAGCATTAAAATGTGATTGTCAGTCGCGCATCGCAACGCATTTCTTCACACAAGTTTGTTGTCAGTGGTGGTGTGTTTGTTTCTTGCTTCTGCTTGAAAAAGTGGGAGGGAGGGCGGTGCATTAACTAACCGCATGGTGCTTGTGGGATTTTGGCGGAATTTAGCAAAGTAATTTGCACATTTTAATGCTGTCATTATAAGGCAGAGGTCTCTTATTTTTGAAGGCGCTCGGTTTTTACAGAACTGAATTAAATTGGAACCATCAATTTAATTCGGGCGCGTTCACCGCGCCTATTTGACAAATCTTTTAAAATGGAAGGTGCTGAGTTTTTATGGAAATACCAAGGTAAATTTAGTAAATTCATGGCTACCTTGCAAGACAGATCTTATGTTTTTAAAGACGCTGAGTTTTTACAGAAATTAATTAAATTGGCACCATCAATTCAGTAAATTTTCGGACTCGCTAACTGGCACCTTGACAAATCTTACATGATAGAAAAATAAAAGTATTTGTTTCGGGGTTTTACAAGACTCAAGAAGTTCTAAAAATCTAGTCTTAATGATAAAACTTATTTGTTTTAGCTTTTGCGAGGAATCCTAAATGTTTTCTAATAAAGGTGTAGACACATAGAACATTATTTTGCAAGATAACTAGAATAATATCAATTCTTCATAACAAAACCAACCTTAACACAAAAGTGAATGTAATAAAAACAGCTGAAGAAGTTTTCCCCTGATTTTGTACACTTATGTCCTAAAAGAATAATATGGCAGGGGGACCAAAGCAATAACTAAGTGGCCAGATGGTCGCACAATATCCTGGATTCACCAGAGGGTCCGTGAGAGACCGCTTATGGGGGAAAAGGTTGATATCCAGCAGCGGGCAAATGAGTTGCCGATAATTACCTTGTGACTTGCCCCACTTAATGGTGAGCCGCTTGCCGCCGATGACGAGTCGGTTGAACGTCTTCTCGGCGGCGTGCTCGGCCGCAGCGCGCGTCGTGTACTGGACGAAGGCGCACTGGGCGCGCGGGACTAGGGTCAGGGTTCTGGAAGAGAAGAATGCTTGCATTGGCGCATTTAGGGTTATCTTTAGGGGGGGCTTGACCCTTGAAAGCCATGTAGACAATTTACACCACATCCCATTGCACATAATCAGTAACCCATGTTATAAATTATTTACGGTTTGTGTGAGGCCTAGACCTGCAATGGTTTTGACCCATCATCATCAGCCATTCACTGCCCACTGCAGGACATAGGCCTTCCTCATAGGTCATCCAAGCTTCCCGGTCTTGTGCCGCCAGCATCCAGCGACTCCCCTCCACCTCCACATTTGGTTATAATTTTTATATATACAAATAAACAAAAATAAATTGTTTTGTGAGGTCTAGTCCTGCAGCTTCACCTCCACCTCCAGTTGTACACTTATAGAGTGTTCTCTACATTAATAAATATTCTAATTTGGAACTAGGCCAAGTGGTTGTGTGGTGTCACACAACCACTTGGCCTAGTTCCAAATTAGAATACCTTACGCAGAGAACATAATGGAAAACACCCTGAGTTTTTTTTGTACACAGTTGAATGAGGATGACCAAGGACAGAAAAATGTTCTGGGCTGATGGATTGGAATGTGCAAATTAAGTCTTACGTTTGTATTTTGGTGATTCTGTATTACGTAATATTACTTTCTTTACTATGAAAACTCACGCAAAATGAACAAGGTGGCTTGTGCTGTAACTTTTCAACAGTGTTGTAAGATTACAAAACCGGCCAAGTGCGTGTCGGGAACGCGCTTTGTAGGGTTCCATAGAGGGATGGGTATTTTACCTGCTTTACAAACTAACAACTTCATCAAAGTCATTTTCAATAGAATTTGTTCGAAGTTTTCCTTTTATAACTTTGTCACCTATTACTTGTTAACTTGTAAAGCCTACTTAGTTTTCCTTTTAAGTTCATTACTTGCTACTGATCTGAATTTTTTCATGTTTTTACAATGAATTGTTTAATCGAGAGAGGGGGGAGCAAAAATTTGCACTTTAAAGCTTAATATTTCGCAAACGGATCTGTAACTCCAAAAATGCTTTTCCAACACTCACATTATTTTTAAAAGACCAAATCAACGCTACCCCACACTTTGGCATAGGCGAGAAAAAAAAATTGCATCCCTTCATTTAGGTGTAGGCGAGGATGAATAAAAAAAAAATTTTTAACATATTATACTACTTACCAGTTTGTCAGCGTGATTAATCTAGTACTAATTGTCTCTTAGGTAAGCCGCAGACAGACAGATGGACATGGCAAAACCTTGTTGTTGTTGGTTCCTTGTTGACTATGGAACCCTACAGTTTAAATAGTCTGCAGTAAAGGGAAAAACTGTACCACAGAATATTTAAACAGCATTCCAAGAGTGTTTTGGAGGAATCATGTTTTATAAGTAGCACTGCAAATGATGAAACAATTGTCAGATTTACCTAATCTCTCC
Organism: Yponomeuta evonymella; assembly: GCA_963969515.1. NCBI lineage: Eukaryota > Metazoa > Arthropoda > Insecta > Lepidoptera > Yponomeutidae > Yponomeuta > Yponomeuta evonymella. Next base: position 5,500,844 of record OZ018357.1, read on the forward strand.
ATACTGGTAGAAGTGGCCTCGTAACTCTTCCTCAGAAGTATTATCAGGTAAATTGCCCACATATAGAGTGGTGACAGTCTTGTCTTCCGGCGGAGGTAGAGCCGGCATGGCCGCTGCACGACGCATCAGCTTCTCAGCCACAGGATCGTTAACACCATAGTATCTGATGGGATGAAGATAATTTATTGTTACTCAATGAGCAGCACAGTAGACATCAAGTAGTATTGTGATGTGGTGGTAGGTTCTGCAATAGGATTGCATGGCTTGGTCATGGCCCGCCAAACCTAATGTTTTAAAATTTCAAAGAAGCAAGAGATTTGCCAGGATCTTGGCAGGTGCTATAACCTGGTCTTAAATGAATTTAGAATTAAGATAACAGTGCTATTAATTAGTTTCTGTGTTTTTTAATAGCAATATTTACACACTTTTCATCACTAACATTATTACCAGTAACAGAATGTAAGAAGTAATCTCACCTGTCCTTAATATTCTGATCAGCCAAAGGATCATCTGGGTCAGTAGGCTTTTCATGCCTATAAGGACACTCTTCTCCACGTCTGCACTCGCCCTTCACCCAAAACGAGCAAACATGAGGCCTATTCCTCTTGTAATAAGGTGCTGTGCGAGCCAAGCGTAACAGCAGGTCATTAGAGCCTTTCGCTTTGAGCGCAGAGTTGCTTGGTTGTGTAGGATCAAAGTTAGACATCTGGGCATCTAAATTCTGAATGTAGTATTCTTTATTGACTTCATTTCGAGGTAGGTCATCTTGGATCTTCAACGCAGCATCGCGGACTTGAATAGGCAGGCCATATTCAAGGTCCAGTAAACACGTCTGACAGACATTCTTGAGTTTGGAACATGTCTGGCAGATCTCAGTTTTCTTGAAGCGCATTCTTGCGCCTGGGCACCAACGGAAAACGGTAAATGGGCGCGCACATATTTTACACTCCTTGCCATATTTCTCTTTAGTCTGCGAACGAAAGATTTTTGTTTTGATTAGATTGACGCTGCTAGTAGCTTCAGTAATTACCACAAAAATTGTAGCCTACATTACCATGCGAATGTAGGGGTTATCTCCTAAGCATGTTTGGCAGAGAATTGGAAAATCCTGAAAACAAAAAGTGTTATTGGCTGAGTAAAGTGATGATTTGCTCTATTTCTAAAATAATGGTGGTGAATTACTTACAGAATCTTCCCAATTTTGGCGATTGTATGTGTTCGTAGATTTTGATACTGCCATCGTAGCAGTTAAATAAACGGAATGACTGTGGTAACAATGTGCGAATTTTAGTATTTAATTTGCTGGAATAGAAAGGTAGTAGTATAAATTGCATAAAGAGAAAATATAATATAATAGAACTTCGGTAATATTCTAAAGCCTTAGCCTGCAATGCAGACTTGTCTTTTTTTTTTTTTGTTAATCTGTGAAGTCTGCGTCCTGCCTGCCTGCCTGGCTGTGATAAAGGGCGACAGTGTTGCCAAATCGCCCTTTGAATTTCCCATCCAATCTAAACAAAATATCACCGAAAATAGCTATTTTCAAAAGAAAAACCTTCAAAGTATTTTTTCATTTAAAGAAAAAAAACAGAAAAAATGGTTAGTACGTACGTTTATTTCAAATAAAACACCTTTATTTTTTTTAAAAAGACCCATTTCCGCCTTAGCTTTTAAATTATCTTCGAGCATGTCGCTTTCAATTCCCAATTTTTTTCTGAATAAAAGGTAACATTTGTGGATACGGAACAAAACACATGCAACGAATTCGAGAAACTGCCTTTACAATTTGAATTGACAAAATTTATCTTTAATTATATTTACTTGAGAAAAAGCTCTCAAAAACTGCATTAGAAAATGGCAGCGACAAAATCCAATTTTGTCACTGCCACTTTCACAATCAGCGAAAAGTTGAATGCTTCATAGCACAAATTTGTATAGTGTGGTAACCATTCAAATTCTGTATGAGATTCTTTGTATGAAAATGTTATCGTTCAATCGTGTGCTTCCATATATACCTGAGACAAAAGATTAACCTCAAAAAACCCCAAACACCATTTTTTCCCGACAAAATTCCTCCCAAAGAATTTCCTCCAAAATTCTCCAAAAGAAAATTCTGAATTTGGAGGAAAAACCCCCCATCTGGCAACACTTTATTGCAAACAGCATTTTGGTTTTTCTATGAATGATGGAATCACAGACTAATGGATGGAATGAATGAAATGATTGAATGACATTCTAGTGACCTTGGGTATTTTTTCTATGACCTTGCCACACTCGTTTTGTGCGTCAACAATTATTGTCAAATACAGTTAATCTACGAATAAAAAATAGGTATATAGTCTATGGTTTACATGCAGTGTTGCCAATGTTACGGTAAATACCGTATTTACGGCTTTTACGGTGAAAAATTATCCACGGTCCGCGGCCCACAGCTGGAACCATAATAATTACGGTCGTAGAAAAGTTTACGGCTTAAAGTTTTTTTTTTTTTTTTTTTTTTTCTCTATTTTGTTTTCCATCTGCAAGCAGCTCTTATAGCCTTTATCAGATTTTCTGTTTTCGTGGCGTGTGGAGGCCCCATCCATTGATGCGGCCTCGTTCAAGGCTTTACGATAGATGTGTGAGCATCAGCGTGTTGGGTCGCTTCAACCGCACCTCCTCTCCCTTTGTGTTGAGCAGGTCTTGTGCTAGTGGATTCGAGTGCTGTTGGAGGCGTTGCTTGTAGTGTCTCAGCCTGTTCTCAATCTCCTGCTTCACGGTAGGCATCTCTAGGTACTCGTGAATTTCGGTGTTTCTCGTAAACCAGGGTGCGGCGGCAATGTTGCGGAGTACCCTGTTCTGGAATCGTTGTAGGATCTCAACGTTCGAGCTGCTGGCAGAACCCCAGAGTTCAATGGCATACAGCCAGATAGGCTTCAGAATAGTCTTGTATATGAGCAATTTGTTCTCGAGGGAGAGTTTTGATGGTCCACTGAGAAGCCAATGGAGGTCCCTGTATCTCAATGTGAGTTCTTCCTTTTTTGCCAGGATGTGCGTCTTCCAGTAAAGACCTCTGTCGAGATGGCACCCGAGGTACTTAACACATGTTTTGTGTGGTAAAGTCTCACCTTTCAATGTGATTGCTGGACAGTCACCTTTTCTCAAGGTAAAGGTTATGTGTACAGACTTTGTGGGACTTGCTTTTATCCGCCATTTGTCTAGCCAGTGTTCCAGTTTGTTTACTTGGCATTGCAGCAGTCTAGATGCTTCAGTTGGATCTTTACTACTAGAGAGGCAGGCCGTGTCGTCAGCGTATGTTGCACATAGCACATTCTCCGTCTCTGGTATATCTGCAGTGAAGATGGTGTATAACACCGGCCCCAGTACTGATCCCTGGGGGACTCCCGCTTGGCAATCTCTAAAGGAGGAGCAACTTCCGCCGTACTTCACCTGGAATAGTCTGCATTCCAGGTAGGATTTCATAAGTGTATGAACCGTGTGTGGGAGCCAGCTTTTGATTTTGTATAGTAGTCCTTTGTGCCACACGCGGTCGAATGCCTGCTGGATGTCCAGAAATACGGCAGAGCAGTACTCTTTCTTTTCCAGTGTTTGTCTCACTTTTCTGACAACACGGTGGACCTGTTCCACTGTTGAATGTTTTGCCCGAAATCCAAATTGGTGGTCTGGGACAATATTTTCTTTCACCAGCATTGGTTTTAGTCGCCGCAGAAATACTCTCTCGAACAGCTTCGATACGACGGGTAGAAGGCTTATTGGTCGGTACGATGAGACTTCATTTGGGGGTTTACCATTCTTGTGTATTAGTATTATTTGTGATATCTTCCACATAGATGGGAAGTATTGTATTCTCATGATTGCGTTAAAGAGAACTGTTAGGAATACAATTCCCTTCCGCGGTAGCCGTTCGAGCACCTCCGTTGTCACTAGGTCATATCCTGGTGCCTTCTTCTTAGCTAGTTGTCGAATCTGGTTTGTGATTTCTCTGGGGTTGGTTGGTTGCAACGGTAGAGACATTTGTAGGTCGCCTTGTAACACTCTGTCTATCATTGGATCGTTGCTTGACTCAGAAGGTTTGTTTGGCTGGAATGCATTTTCAAGGAATTCAGCAAATATTTCCGCTTTCTCATCATTGCTCCTGACCCATTTGCCATCATTGCGTCTCAGAGGGGGTATTGCTTGTTGTGGTTGATTGTAATTCTTTGTAAGTTTCCACAGTGAGTGGTGGTCGTTTTTGTTTGGGTGACACTTTTCCAGTCGGTCTTGCAGAGTTTTATTCTTTATTTCTTCAATTAATTGTTTTAGCTGGTGTTTAGCTCTATTGAATTTGGATTTGTCATCAGGATGTCTGCTTAGTTGCCATTTGCGTCTTAGACTACGTTTTTCTTCTACTCTTTTCCTGACTTCCAGCGGGTAGTTATATTTTTGGGTCTTTTCTGTAGTATCTGGGGTTGCCTTCCAGGCAGATTCTTGTAGGACTTTAGTTATGTGTAGTGCTGCTTCCTCTACATCATTCGAAGACTTCAGTGGTATTCCAAGATTGATATTGCTATCCATATGGTGTCGAAATGTTTCCCAGTCAGTGTCTTTATTATAGAGAGTGCATGGTTTTTCACTTAATATTACAGTAGTGCTTAATGTCATTAAGACAGCAGTGTGGTCCGATGATCCATCCAGGCATGACTCCACGTGGTGATACAAGGTTGAGAGCCCTTTTGTAATGTAAAAGTCCAGAAGATCGGGTTTTTTCTTGGGGTCAGTTGGCCAGTATGTAGGTTCTCCAGTCGACACACTCTGAAGCTTGTTGCAATCAATAGATTTTTTTAGTTCCCTGCCTCTCGTCAATGTCATTCTTGATCCCCAATGTAGGTGCTTTGCGTTCCAGTCTCCTCCTGCTATAAATCTGTAGCCAAGTTGGTTGAAGAGCTCTGTGAACATGTGGCCCTTGATGTTGTTCTTGGACGAGCCGAGCCTTCCCTTGCTGCGTTGGGGCGGGCAGTACACCGAGGTTAATGTTAGGGGTCCACTCCAATCGGCTACTGACACGGAGGTAGCCTGTAGGTACTCTCTCTTGAATTCTGGTAGTTGGTGATGATGAATGCCTTCCTTGATTAGTATTGCCGTTCCACCATGAGAAGTCATATCTGGGTGATTGCAGAAGTAGCATGAAAAGCCTTTGATTTTAAAAGTTTTGCTATCGGTTAGATGAGTCTCAGAGAGAAGCAGGATGTCAAGTTTGTTGCTTATTAAGATAGTTTCCACCTCGAGTTTCTTGCCTTCTAGGCCATTGATGTTCCACGTAGCTAGTCTAAGATTTTTAACCTTGAATTTTGCTAACGAGCACTGTTATTAGGCTTAGTAGGTTGCCTATTTGTTGGATTAGTGAGTCGATTTTCTCTGACTGTTTGAGGATCAGCTGTTCGAGTTGATTGGTTATTTGTGGGCTATTGGTGTTCTTGACTGCTTCAGAAAATGTTCTAGAAGTTCTAGTAGGTAGTTCGTTGCTTTGTGATTTTTCTTGTGAGGCGGTGGTCTCTGTGGGCTCATGTTCACTAGATTTTTGCCTTTGAGGTTTGTTGAATGTCCTCTGTGCTGTTCTTGGCTGCGTTTTCCTGGCTAATATTTCTTGATAAACTTGACAGCCTTTGTAGTTTGCCGGGTGACTTCCGAGGCAAAGGGCACATGTGGCTGGGCTATCTCTATCCGTTTTAGTGCAGTTTGATGTGTTATGACTTCCAGCACACTTAACACAACGGTGTGGTCTCATGCAGTTGTTTTTGGTATGACCGTATTGTTGACATCTGGTACACTGGACTATGCCTGACTTCTTCTTGGGATCTTCTATGGCGATTTTTTGATTTTATATAAACTCTAGATTCTTCAAATTTTTGTTATTTAATGATGGTTCAATATTTACAAAAAAAGTGTCTAGGGGCTTTTTTGTGGTTCTAGTTAGGGCACAGACAATCTCTCCTCTTACTTTATTCCCTGTTGCTTCAATGCTTTCGATGATGGCTTCCTTTGGAGTAGAGTGATGAAAGGGCGAGGACACGATAACCCTGAAATCCGGTAACCTGCTCTACTACCGGGAGGGCGAGCAACAGTCCCAGGGTGGTGTCGGGTTTCTCGTCCACAAGTCCCTCGTAAATAACATTTTGGCCATCAACAGTGTGTCGAGCAGGGTGGTGTACCTAATACTCAGAATATCTAAGAGATATTCGCTGAAGGTCATTCAGGTATACGCACCGACCTCGTCACACTCCGATGAGGAGGTAGAGGCGATGTATGAGGACATTAGTAGGGCCATACATACCTCGGAGACCTATTTTAATGTGGTTATGGGGGACTTCAATGCGAAGCTGGGCACAAGAAGCGAGGGTGAGATGAGAGTGGGGCAATTTGGTTATGGGCAACGGAACCCGAGAGGACAAAGGTTGGCAGACTTCCTGGAGAAAGAGGGACTCTTTATGATGAACTCTTTCTTTCAGAAGCCACCTCACAGGAAATGGACCTGGTTGAGTCCCGATGGTTCCACGAGAAACGAGATAGACTTCATCCTGACCTCCAAGAGACAAATATTCAATGACGTCTCTGTGATCAACATGGTGAAAACCGGAAGCGATCACCGAATAGTAAGAGGCACATTGAATATCAATGTCAAACTTGAGAGGTCTCGTCTCATGAAGTCCACGCTCCGACCTACTCGTGCCCATATCCAGAACCCCGAGAACTTTCAACTCGAATTGTCAAATCGCTTTGAGTGCCTGGAGAGCGCCGCATCGGTGGACGAGATCAATAACAGGTTTGTAGAAACTGTCCGTACAGTGGGCTCGAGGTTCTATAGACCCAACCGTACGAGTAGACCACAAAAGCTCTCAAACTATACTCTCGACCTCATGGCTAAACGTCGCGCGTTGCAACTACAGTCCTCCGAGGATGCTAAGTCATATAGGCAGCTCAATAGACATATCTCAAAGTCTATGCGGCACGATATTCGGTCCTTTAATACCGAACGTATTAAAGAGACTATAGAGCGGAACAAGGGCTCCAAAGTGTTCGCAAAAGACTTGTCTATTGGGCAAAGCCAGCTGACGAAGCTGAAGAGAGAGGACGGCAGTATAGCGTCGACCAAATCAGAGGTGCTGAGGGAGATTGAGAGTTTCTACGGACAGCTATACACCTCAGTCGCAAAACCTGTTAGCAGTTTGAACAAAGATCCGAGAGCCAAACTGACCCGACATTATACCGAAGACATCCCGGACATCAGCCTGTACGAGATTAGGATGGCCCTGAAACAGCTCAAGAATAACAAGGCACCAGGAGAGGACGGAATCACATCAGAGCTACTGAAAGCGGGTGGAACACCAGTACTTAAAGTCCTTCAGAAGCTCTTCAATTCCGTCGTGCTCGAAGGAAAAACGCCAGAAGCATGGAACAGAAGCGTGGTGACGCTGTTCTTCAAGAAAGGGGATAACTCTCTATTGAAGAACTACCGACCCATCTCGCTTCTGAGCCATGTTTATAAGCTGTTTTCGAGGGTCCTCACGAATCGTCTCGAACGCAGGTTTGATGACTTCCAGCCTCCCGAACAAGCCGGTTTCCGAAAGGGCTTTAGTACCATAGACCACATCCACACGCTGCGGCAAATTATACAGAAGACTGAGGAGTATAATTTGCCATTCTGCTTAGCGTTTGTGGACTATGAGAAAGCCTTCGATTCGATCGAGACATGGGCAGTGCTCGAGTCTCTCCAGCGTTGCCGTATTGACTATCGGTATATCGAGGTGCTGAAGTGCTTGTACAACAGCGCCACCATGTCGGTCCGAGTACAGGAGCAGAATTCGGAGGCAATTCCATTGAGAAGAGGCGTGAGACAGGGAGACGTTATCTCTCCGAAACTGTTCACGAACGCACTGGAAGATGCCTTCAAGCTTCTGGAATGGCAGGGACGCGGCATCAATATCAATGGCGAGTACATCACGCACCTTCGATTTGCCGACGATATAGTAGTCATGGCAGAAACGATGGAAGACCTCGGCATAATGCTCGACGACCTCAGTCGAGTTTCCCAACGTGTGGGCCTTAAAATGAACATGGACAAAACGAAGGTCATGTCGAACGCTCGTGTTGTGCCCACCCCAATAACATTGGGGAACACGACTCTCGAAGTTGTAGACGAATACGTCTACTTAGGACAAACAATCCAACTAGGCCGGTCTAACTTCGTGAAAGAGGTCAATCGTCGAATCCAACTCGGCTGGGCAGCTTTCGGGAAACTTAGAAAAGTCTTTTCGTCTAATATACCTCAATCGCTCAAGACAAAATTATACAACCAGTGTGTGTTACCAGTGATGACTTATGGCACTGAAACGTGGTCTCTCACTATGGGCCTCATAAGAAGGCTCAAGGTCACGCAACGAGCTATGGAAAGGGCTATGCTCGGAATTTCTCTACGAGATCGAATCAGAAATGATGAGATCCGTAGACGAACGAAAGTCGTCGACATAGCCCAGCGGATTAGTAAGTTAAAGTGGCAGTGGGCGGGGCACATAGCACGCAGAACTGATGGCCGATGGGGCCGAAAAGTTCTCGAATGGAGACCACATATCGGCAAGCGCAGCGTGGGACGACCAGCCACAAGATGGACAGATGACGTCATTCAAGTGGCAGGAAGACGCTGGATGCAGGCCGCTTCCAACCGGTCTTTTTGGAAATCCATGGAGGAGGCCTATGTCCAGCAGTGGACTTCTTGTGGCTGAATGATGATGATGATGATGAAGGTTTTTGATCACAATTCTGTGACAACGGTCCTCCTTTCTTGTGAATGTGTGACCGATAAGACCTGTTTTTCTTAAAGCTTAAGGCTTAAAGTTAATTGCATGTTCAGTCGACAGCACATTTAACTTTACATCCAAATCAGTTTACGGGCAACTTGTTAACTGCAAAAATTGAAAATGTTAACCTGCTGTCGATGTTCCACATTCTAAATACGTTTCTTGCATGTTTACTACCGCGTGGTAATTAAGGGGCTCCAGGGAGTAACACTAATGTCACCGGGGAAAAAATATCATGTCTCTTTTTACAAAAAGTATCTGTAAAATCTCTCAATCATGCTCATAGTTATTTTTAGGACCCATGGCCGTGAAACTAAGACAGAAAACCAAGGACTAGATAGCATTAACGCCAAAAACGGCTGTTTTTGGTATAAATGCTATCTAGTCCCTGTTTTGTGACCCTAGGTTCTTTGTCGTAGGTCCTAAAAATCACTGTTAACATTATTAAGAGATTGTACAGACACTTTTTACAAATACGATCTGTAAGTGAATGAAGATAGATTTTTTTTTCACTGGTAGCATTAGTTAGCCCACTGGATACTACATTGAGGGCACTGGACTGTTAACACGTTGACAGTCCAGTGCCCCCAATGTGGTATCACGCTGACGTTTTTTAATACCTACATCCGTGCCCGCACACTGGAGTCACGTCACCCATAGGGTTTTAGACGATTATCACAATACACCGCGCTCCGTCGTGTAGCGCGGGCCGCATATTTTCAAATTGTATTCAAGTATCTCAATTTTTATAGAAAATAGGACTCGGATAACACACTGCCGATGCGTCAGCGTGGAGATTCTGCCAAACTGCATGGAAGCGCGGGGCGTTCCGCCGGGTATAACACACTGGCTCCGCCAAAGAGTATATAATCACTACGTTTTAGGCTCCGCAGTACCGCGCATGTTTTTGTGCATAAAGGACGATCGATTTATAGATCTAGATCGTAAATAGGGATGTATCCAAAATTTTCCATCGACACGGCGTTTCCTAATTCATCTGTCAAATTAGTGTGGAATTTGATGCTCAGGATTGATCTTTTTTTTTTGCCTGCGTAAAAGATAAACATTACAATTAAAAATTAATATATCACTTTCCTCATTCTTTACCACAAGTCCGTGAACTCTTATTGGGCAAATTGTTACTCACAAGTCCGTGACCCATATGTAGTGTTGCGTGAAAAACTGTAAATATTTCGGGACTGTAAATAAGAAAATTCAGAAAAAGTTAATATCGTAGACTCCTGAAACATCTTAATTTGTGGAAATCGTAGAAACTGCGGTGGACTTACGGGAGATTACATATTTTGCTATGTATGGGGACTGTTAACGTGTTAAGCTCACTGTTTCTCTCTGAGAGAAGGCCTGTACCTACCCTTTAGTGGGACGTATATGGGCTGCATTATTATGATTACCATTTATTAATTGCTTATGCAACCCAGTATTTTACAAAGGTTTTTATGGATTTCTCGTGGTGTCTAAAGAATTAGATTTTGCTAATAGTTACTTTTATATATTATGTCTGTTATTTTTATTCTATTGTACATGAGTAGAACCATATTTGTATCAATCCACTGTGCTCGCGATGGTAATTAATCAATCATCTAATTTTTGCAGAGTTTGCCCGGGATACCCATTTATTGGTATTATCGGATATCGATATTTTAAAAGCTACTCGGATCAATTTTTCCCACGTGTCTAATTTTTAATTTGTTTTGTTTCGATCTACGAAGTCCTAAATTACAATTTAAATGAGATAAAAGTTTAAAAGTATTCTTCCGTCCATTTAATGTTTGTTCGTTGGAAGTTGAAATGAACTCATTATAAATCTTGTACATTGCAAAATTGCAATGCGGTAGAATAACGGTTTCTGTTAACAGTAGATTAACAGCTTGTTAGTGTACGAGAAACTGGGGTAAGTTGAATTTTCTTTGCTTTATTTTTAATTTTTAAGATTAATTTATATTTGCGCCGTTGTAGCTAGGTGAATAAAGGAAGATATAAAAGTAAAATCAAATAAAAATAATTCAATTAAATGTTAACAAAGGTATTTCCAAACCAATAAAATGTCACTTTAAAATACAATATAATGTCAATAAAAAAAAAAAAAAAAAAAAAAAAACACACACACACACAAGTACAGTCAATTAAATAAACCGCCCCGAGACATGTCCGACCCAAAGGTACCCATAACACTGGCAGCGTTACCGCGCTGCACAGCGAGGGATATCCTTTGCATCAGAAATGCCCCTGAGCGGTAGTCAAAGCCACGGTTCCTGAGACGATGCCCTATCTCCTTGACAAAAACTTTCCCCTGGGCACCCCAAACTCCAGTGGTTTCTACGGCGAGTGGCACAAACAGATAGCTGCTCATCAGCTGGCTATATTTTGCACACTTGAGTCTAGCTACAGCTTCAGCAGCTGAACCAGGTACGGCAGCCGTAGAACCCACGTGTGAAGGTGCGAAAGTGCATACGCAGGTGGCATCCCAAAGCAGACACCGACCCCTCTCCCACGGTATCAAAGTGAGACCGTCCGGACGCTTTCCATCACTACGCATCAACCCCGGCGGTTCAAGAACCGCAGGGATATCCGCCGAAATGAGAGCCCTCCGAACGATATCATTAATGGAATGATGCCGTGAGAATCTGCCCGCGCTCCGAACGCAATAAAGCCCATGTCGGCCCCGCGAATCCACCTCCGCACCACAAACACAGCGATGCGGTTGACAGATGTCACAACCCAAACGTAGCGCCACCGCCACACGCAAGGAATTGTCGTCTAAAAGAGTTCCCAGAAAGGGTGAAGGCAAAGCATGGAGCCATAGCCCGGAGTCAGGCTGGGAAACTGCCCGCAAACGCGCAAGTTCAACACCAGAGCACTGCTCCACAAGTTTATCCAGTGCTACTCGACACATCTCTTCGTCCCAAGCTCGCTGCCGATCAGGCTGCTCCGGCAAATCACTACTTGGACAAAAAGTCCGCCACAGCCCCAAAGCCTCCTCCGCAAAAGGAATGCGGAACCCGTCACCATTAACTCGTAAAATGCGAGTGACCAGGTCCAACACGCCCCGCGAGGAAGCCAAAAAAGCCGGCAGTTCAGTGTCCTGCAGACGACGAATGCCCAACCCGCCATGTCTAATCGGCAGCGCAGCCTGGGACCACTGGAAAGCAGTCATTTCGATGTTCATAACACACTCCAACAACTCCTTGAGCATGTTATCGTACATCAGTGACTCCTCTTTGTATAACCAGATGGGAGCAGTTCGCAGAGTGTACGTTAGCCTCGGGATGGACAGGCAGCTTCGCAAAATGACTAAAGCCACATGCGCAGAAAGTTGTTTAAGATGTGGCTTGGTCCCTGCCAGAATTTTTAACTTTGTCCTCAGTACCCCCGGCACCCCCTCCGGAAAAACTGGAGCACCCAAAAGTGTAAACCCCGCCTTATCTAAAATCCTTGCGGCCGGCATTAAAGCATCTACTCGCGTTTGCACAGCTTGAGGAAGTTGCCCTGAGCAAGGAAACAATTCACACTTTTGCGTGTTCAAGTGAAGCCCCAATGTCCCGAAGCTCCGAACCAGTGTCTCAATGTCATCCATGACTACCTCCGGGCTACCCCCCAGAGTACCATCATCCAAGTACCACGTGTTTAAAGGAGATCTCAATGAGGTAACCACATCCTGAATTGCCAGGCTAAACAGTAAGGGCCCCAAAGGATCACCCTGTTGTGCACCAACTTGTGACTCCACCAGTTTGTCACCGTAAAATAAGTCACTAGGTCTCGCATAGCACTGGTGGAGGAAAGGGTAGAGAGATGGGATATGAGCCCGAACCTTACTTAAAATTACATCCCGCTCAACCGTATTAAAGGCGTTCCTAAGGTCAACTTTGACAATTATATCGTCGGAAGCGCTTCTGGAGTAAGCAAAAGCCCTAGTAGCATGAATTGCGGCCTCACAACCTAACGGAATGCCAAAGCCCAATTGCTGAGGTTGCAAATGTGAAGCCATGACGTTCCTAACCGCACCGCAACCTAGCTTAGCAACCAAACGCCGAAGCACACTGCCTACTGCAATAGGGCGGATACCACCATCCTTCTTCTTCAGGGCGCAAAGGGAGGCACCATATAAAATCGGACAGACTTCTCTATTCACCATGCCCTTCAGCATGAAGTTTGCCAGATTACAGAGAGCACGCAACAGGGCAGCACCATTATCTCCAGCCCCAGAAGACGTCAATTCCTTTAGTAGCTGCGGACGGATCCCATCTAAGCCCGCCGCAGATCCGCTATTAAATGAGCCAATAGCCTGTATAATATCTTGTACGTCTACTGTCAAAAACTCACTAGACAAGTTCGGCTCCGGAGGGAAATACAAGCTGCGACTCGGCGCCGGGTGCTTAAGCCGCAAGGCTTCCAAAGTCTCGTCATTGTCATCAGCCAAGGTACTATCCGACAAAAGAATACGTACTGCACCACTTAAGTCACCGTCGTGAACCTTGGCTTCAACAGTCTTATAAATTTGACGCTGGCCATTAGACGAACTTCTTGGCGTAATACCCGTCGAAAGCAGTCTGTCCAAACTACCGACAGTGATATTGTCTTTGACTTTGGAGGTTAGAGATCTGCTTGCGTCCTCAGCCGATGGAACCCTCAGACAGGAGTATGAGAAAGTCAGAAGATCATACCAATCATCTGCACCATTCGGCTGAACGCACTTCTCAATTATTTGAGCTAGTTTACCGGCAGCCAAGTACCTCGCACCCTTGGGGACATGTTTTAAAACGCGAACCCGTTTCCGGAGTAAAGGCAAGTCGGATAAGGTTGGCGGCGGTGGAGGGAGAATGCTGACTCCATCCTGCACGACAGGTTGAGAAATGCCACCCCTATGAACCCTACTGATATGAACGTTTAATCCACGCGGAACAACGAATTGTCTCGAGGAACCAGGGCAATGAGGGCAAACAGCCCTAGACTCACTCATATTGTTTTTAAAACATTTCGATGTTTGAAAAATAAGTATCTTATAAAACAGGAATTATTTTTGGTAAATAACACAATTAATTAGCAGAGAGATAAAGCTGATATGTATTTCGATAGACAGATAAAAATGGATTGACTATTATAAGAATATTTAAATAAATGTCAAGTGTTTAGATTGCCAGTTACTGTAAAAAGAGATTTTAGATTTTCAACACCTCCCCGCAATGTAAACACCCTATTAAAGTAATACACCAATATGAAAATAACACACACTATAAATATAACACACACTCCAGAGTCTTCAGGTAAACTAACTACTTACTATCAAACAAGCTTAACAAAAACAAGAGACAGATGACACATTATGTTAGACCTAAACCCTTAGAAAATTTTACAAGTTTAAGTTTAGGCAGAAGTTTTGTTAAGGCGTCTGCAATGTTTTCATTAGATGATATGAAACTAATACTAAGTAGTTTGTCTAGTAGCTTTTCGCGAATGAAGTGATATCTGACATCGATATGCTTTGTGCGTGCGTGAAATGTGTTACTTTTGGTGAGTTTTATAGCGCTTTGATTATCACAGTTAACTGTGATTGGATGAACTACTCCGAGGATTTCAGAAGCAAGACATTTGAGGTAGATTGCCTCTTTGCAAGCCTCCCCGATAGCCATGTATTCGGCTTCAGTAGTTGACAAGGCAACCGTTCGCTGTTTGCGGGATTCCCAAGAGACGGCTCCGCCGCACATCTTGAACACAAAGCCCGTGTATGACCTTCGGTCAATGATATTGTTGCCATAGTCTGCATCAGCGTAGCCAACTATGTCCTCACTTTCTTTTTTGTCGAAAGTAAGTTTAAGATTTTTGGTACCCTTTAGGTACCTCAGTACTCGTTTAGCAGCCTTAAAGTGTACCTCCCCGTAATGTGCATTAAATTGGCTTAAAAAGGAGACTGCATGCGATATGTCCGGTCTCGTACCAATGGAAATGTACATTAGACTGCCTATAAGCTGCTGGTAGGGTAAGTTCAAGTTTT